>JBAIZL010000001.1:287760924-287970924 GCA_036971475.1 Prosapia bicincta
ATGTTTAAATAATGGTTTATGGAATTTAATTGCACTATGTTTCGTGCCGAAGTTAGTCCTGTTGACCTCTTCGAATTAACTAATATCCAATACACCTAATTGCCCTCTCTTGGCCTCCTTCTGCAAGCTTTACTAAACAAACTTTTCTCCCGCCCCAAATGCCTTCCATTTTGATTATGTTTTCCCCCAGATAAATCAATATTGGCTGTAAAATACAATGTCGTGGAATTGCTAACAGAAGCTCAACAAAAATTTATTTACAAAAAAAACTCATACAAGCCTTCAAAAAGCCAACAACAAGTCTATGTAATATAAGTATAAAAAGTCTTTATGTCTGAAAGTGTTAGTTATATTTTTACTTATTATTTTAATATTCTTTAGAAACGGGTAGAAATCATAAAATAAGAATGCAAACTATTTGTTTTTTCTATTTTTTACGTTTCAAAATTTGAATTTGGCAATTGCTAAATGTTTAAATCATACTGTTTTAAAGAAAGGTCATATTATAAGAAATTATTTAATAAAGGATGTTTAGATCATTAAGATGTCAGTATATTAGGTAGCATTAAATACATTAGGAAAAAGACCTATGCATGGTTAGAAGCATCTGTTGTGGAAAATAATAAGTTATCAAATAATGGGAAGAAATATACGATACTTCTAAACATATCGCAAATTGCATTGAAAGTTATTGAAATATAACTGATAAATTGAATTTAAGAAAAGGTAAAAGAAGTTGGTAGTAATGCCGGTTATTTTGACCTTCGGGAATCTCCGAAATATTTCATTTTTTTGTCTTCTTATATCTAAAGTTTCACTCCAGACGAAAAAAGCTAGGTTCTTCGGAATATGTCTTACTCTTCAATAAACGTTTACCGTCGGATACTACTATACTTCAGATAATTTCGAAACGAAAGGTCGACAGTAGATAACTAGCACTTAAATATGGGAGATAGTTTGGAAAGATATAATATGCTTTATCAGTACTCTCTTCTTTATTCGGCGACCAGTATTCGTCATCATAACCTCGTTACTTTAGTCGGCGACCAGTATTCTTCATCATAACCTCGCTACTTTAGACGGTGACCAGTATGCTTCGTCATTACTTGGATACTTTAAAATCGGCTACAAGTTTGCTTTGTCAACACCTCCATAGTTTAGTCGGTGACCAGTATTCTTTTTCATAACCGCGCTACATTAGACGGTGACCAATATGCTTTGTCATTACCTCGATATTTAACAATCGGCTACAAGTTTGCTTTGTCAATACCTTCCTACTTTAGTCGGCGACCAGTATTCTTCATCATAACCTCGCTACTTTAGACGGTGACCAGTATGCTTCGTCATTACCTGGATACTTTAAAATCGGCTACAAGTTTGCTTTGTCAACACCTCCATAGTTTAGTCGGTGACCAGTATTCTTTATCATAACCTCGCTACTTTAGACGGTGACCAGTATGCTTCGTCATTACCTGGATACTTTAAAATCGGCTACAAGTTTGCTTTGTCAACACCTCCATAGTTTAGTCGGTGACCAGTATTCTTCATCATAACCTCGCTACTTTAGATGGTGACCAGTATGCTTCGTCATTACCTGGATACTTTAAAATCGGCTACAAGTTTGCTTTGTCAACACCTCCATAGTTTAGTCGGTGACCAGTATTCTTTATCATAACCTCGCTACTTTAGACGGTGACCAGTATGCTTCGTCATTACCTGGATGCTTTAAAATCGGCTACAAGTTTGCTTTGTCAACACCTTCATAGTTTAGTCGGTGACCAGTATTCTTTTTCATAACCGCGCAACATTAGACGGTGACCAATATGCTTCGTCATTACCTCGATATTTAACAATCGGCTACAAGTTTGCTTTGTCAATACCTTCCTACTTTAGTCGGCGACCAGTATTCTTCATCATAACCTCGCTACTTTAGACGGTGACCAGTATGCTTCGTCATTACCTGGATACTTTAAAATCGGCTACAAGTTTGCTTTGTCAACACCTCCATAGTTTAGTCGGTGACCAGTATTCTTTATCATAACCTCGCTACTTTAGACGGTGACCAGTATGCTTCGTCATTACCTGGATGCTTTAAAATCGGCTACAAGTTTGCTTTGTCAACACCTTCATAGTTTAGTCGGTGACCAGTATTCTTTTTCATAAACGCGCTACATTAGACGATGACCAGTATGCTTCGTCATTACCTGGATACTTTACAATCGGCTACAAGTTTGCTTTGTCAACACCTTCCTACTTTAGTCGGCAGGCAGTATTCTTTTTCATATCCGCGCTACTTTAGGCGGCGACCAGTATACTTCGTCATTATCTCGATACTTTACAATTGGCCACAAGTATGCTTTGCATTTACCTTGCTACTTTACACTAAGCGACAAGTGTACTTTTTCATCACCTCGCTATTTTACAATAAGCTACAAGTATGCTTTGCATTACCTCATTATTTTACAATCAGCAACATGTATGCTTTGCATTACCTCATTATTTTACAGTCAGCAACAAGTATGCTTTGCATTACCTCATTATTTTACAATCATCAACATGAATGTTTTTGTAAAATTGCTCACTATTTTACAATCGGCAACAAATATGCTTTGCATTTACTTCGCTACTTTACAGTAGGCGACAAGTATTCTTTGTCACCACCTCGCAATTTTACAATCGGCAACAAGTCTGCTTTGCATTACCTCATTATTTTACAGTCAGCAACAAGTATGCTTTGCATTACCTCATTATTTTACAGTTAGCAACAAGTATGCTTTGCATTACCTCATTATTTTACAATCAGCAACATGTATGCTTTTGTAAAATTGCTCACTATTTTACAATCGGCAACAAGTATGCTTTGCATTTACCTCGCTACTTTACAGTAGGCGACAAGTATGCTTTGTCACCACCTCGCAATTTTACAATCGGCAATAAGTATGCTTTGCATTTACCTCGCTACTGGCGAGAAGTAGGCGACAAGTATGCTTTTTAGTTTGCGAGAAAGTATGCTTTACAGTAAACCAGGATGCTTTTCCTCTACCTTACTATTTTACAATCGGTGACCGGTATGTTCTCTACCTTATGATCGTCGTACTGTTATATTTTCAGCATACGTCATATTGTTTCCAAAACAACTTAACAAAGAATATATATATATATATATATATATATATATATATATATATATATATATATATAATAAATTAAAAATATTTCAAAAACAAGAATACTTTTATTGAATATAATTTTTCAAAGCTTTTCGCAGATAAAATAGTACCAGCATCTTCAGGACTATACAAGCCTGAAGATATTGGTACTATTTTATCGGCGAAAAGCTTTGAATAAATATATTCATTAAAAGTATTCTTGTTTTTGAAATATTTAACTATATTTGCTTTTAATTTATTAACTATATTACAAGAAAATATATCACCATATTTAATATATAATATATATATCAACAAACTCCTAGGAAAGCATTAAAAAATAATTACTAGTGTGTAACAACAATTCCTATAGAAGGGTACTACAAGGAAGAAATGGGTGAACTTCAATAAAGGAGTAAGATAAATAATTTCAATATAGAATAAATAAAAGATGTTACACAGGCAACCAGTGTCAAAGAAACCCGCCCTCCCGCACCTTTCCTCCTATGGTAAGAAACGTAGAGTCTTCAAAAGAACGGGAGAGCAGGTATTTTAACTATGGGTAGACTATATTTGGTGTCGTCATGCAGAAATATTATAACCCTCGTATTGGAACTTTTACTTTTCTCCTATTATTACATGATATTTTTTTTTCAATTGCAATCGAGTTTTTGTGTATCTTTGTAAAATGATTTTATGAAATAATTCAACTCGATTTCTAAAAGGTTTAATTGGAAAGGGCAAGTTTTTCTGATTCGATGAGAGTTTTCGGGATGCAATTAAATATACGTTTTTCAGGCCTAGTATAAAGACACTATATCCTACTAGGGGCCAGCCATTGCGTGATTACTATCAGGTGATTAGAGCAAGACAACTAGTTCTCTGATAAGAAACTAGTGGGCCCAAGGGCAGGTACTAAAAACTCACTGGTCTGCAGAGAACCACAACTCTGAACATAAAAGCCAGAGGGGAAAAATGAATTTATTTCCATAATCATAATTTAACGAGGTTAAGAACGACAGTAAAAGCGATAATGTCCTGAACCTTTATCCTAGATTCCGGGGCGTTATGTAATATATTTACGATATATTTTTGATAAACTCAGATTAGATTAGATGGAAAGAGGAAGATGGTCGTACGCTTCTGGTTTCTTTCTTAGGACGTGTGAGTCAGTGTGTGTTGTCGGAGAGATCATTGAATGGTGTTTCCTAGAGTGTCATTATTTTCTAAACTCTTTAAACCTTTATTTTTTTGGTGTTTTTCAGTGTGTACTAGTTATTTGAATATAGTTTTTACTCTATACAGTTCATTTAGCTTACATTATTTAAATGTTTAAAGAAACCTCAATTGAGGTTATTGTTTGAGGACAAATCTCTATCAATTTTGTTTCCAATGCTCTATACAGTTTTATTGTTCCCACTTTATCACAGAATGTATTAAATAGTTCGCATTAGCTATTATTTGTGTGTAACAGGCATCATTCTCTTTTTTTATTAATGAAACATGTAACAGATATAGTTGCTATACTTCCATGGGACAGTGCTAATTGCACCGCCCTCTACAGGATATCAACCATCATATAACAAGGCTTGGCTTAGAATTACTCTAACTCTTTCAGTGAATATTAAAGGGCATTTCTTGTGTTGCGTTAGTATTAACTTCAACGTTTATCAAGTTAGCACTTACCAGATTGCATGAACCCCATTGCTTGCTACCGATTGGTTATTCCTATCCTAAAGCTACAACTTCAAAACATTACTTCCACTTATCTGGGTATCTCCCCGTCCTCCGGTTTAAAAGAAGTTTATTTCAGGCACGATAACGTTGGTTTGCGAGAGGATAATTATGTATTTTGTTCAGTCGAAGCCCAATCACCCCGATCGCATATTTTTAGGATTATTAAGATAGAGACATACGCCCGATTCCTGGTAGATGAGAGACGGAAGGAACACATATCTATCCTCTATGAAGACCATCAATTGTTGTTACCAGTTACATAAACTGTTGTTTACCTGTTTCATAAACTATGTTTTTTCCGGTAGATAAAATGTTGCTTACCCACCAAATTAACTGTCGTTTACCCTCTACAAAAACTGTTCTTTACCCACTACATAAACTGTTGATTACCCGTTACACAAACTGTTGATTACCCTCTAAACAACCTCTCGTTTACATGCTGCACAAACTCTTGTTTACCTGCTACATATACTGTTGATTACCAGCTAAACAACCTCTTGTTTACATGCTACACAAACTCTTGTTTACCTGTTACATATACTGTTGTTTACCCGCTATACAAACTCTTGTTTACCTGCTACATATACTGATGTTTACCCGCTACACAAACTCTTGTTCACCTGTTACATATTCTGTTGTTTACCCGCTACACAAACTCTTTTTTACCGGCTACATATACTGTTGATTACCCGCTAAAAGACCTCTTGTTTTCATGCTACACAAACTCTTGTTTACCTGCTACATATACTGTTGTTTACCCGCTACACAAACTCTTGGTTACCTGCTACATATACTGTTGATTACACGCTATACAAATTGTTGTTTACCAGCTACACAAACTGTTGTTCACACGTTACAGGAACTCTTGTTTAGTTTCTGCATAAACCGTTGACTACCAGCTACACAAATTGTTGTTCACACGTTACAGGAACTCTTGTTTAGTTTCTGCATAAACCGTTGACCACCAGCTACACAAATTGTTGTTTACCCACTATATAAACTGTTCTTTACACGCTACATAAACCGTTGTTTACCAGCTGCATTAACTGTTGCTTATCGGCTACATAAACTGTTGGTTATCCGCTATACAAACTGTTTTTTATCTGCTATACAAAGTCTTGTTTACCTGCAACATAAACTGTTATGTACTCGCTAGATAAACTGTGGTTTACTCGCTATACAAAATGAGGTTTTTCCGTTAGATGAACTGTCATTTACTCTCTACATAAACTGCTATTCACCCGATACATAAAGTTTTTGTGTATGCGCTACATAAACCGCTTTCTATCCGCTACATAAAGTGTTGGTCATCCACTACACATACTCTTGTTTACCCGCTACATAAAACTGTGGTTTACCCACAATTATTTGTAATCAATACTGGAACCATGGTGATTCTTTTACTTCGATCGTTATTAGTTCCATCGGTATATTTGTGAGGCTGATTTTATTCAAAGATCAGGTAAAAAATTATAAAAACTCCACATTTATCAATTAATTTAGAACCTTAGGATTTTAGAATAATCTTAATTCGCAGGAAGCGCTATAATATTGGTATCTGGATCTTTAGGAATTATAGACATGTTTGGAAATATCATAGCCTATGTCCTTCTCTCTTCAAATATAATACTTTAATAAAATATTATGAAAAGCAGTGTTATTTACAGACCTACAAAGGCTACTTTGAAATGTTTATTAGTTTTGGGAAACAAGGATTTTAACGTTGGAAAAGGACGAAACGTTTTCAATCAATAGAAAATACTGTCAAAATTCTATGCAAAATATATGTCCCAATTGGAGAAATCTATTTGTTTATCCAAATAAATAGGATAAATTGCCTCAGAGGTCTTATATTATTAGCTTTAAAAATATAAAGGTTGCGATGGACAGTTATCTTAGCAGGTTATTTACTGCTGAGCCTGGCGACCAGTGCAGATGAACTTCCAGTATGGGGAGGAAAAAAGACTTCTTCAGTAAGAGAATAAAAAAAACGTTTGTAAAATTTTCAAATTACTTTGATAAACGACTTCGAGGCCACTTCGTTACAGATAAGACTGAAAGCGTTTATCTTTTCTTAACGTTATTTCAGTTAGGGTAATTTATGACATTAGACCATGCTGTAATAGCCGTCGTATAGGTGACAAGGACACTAAATGCTTCATAACGAGGCTAAGCTATAAATATCAATGGTTACGACATTAGGCGTCTTGCCTCTGGAATTACAGCTCTTAACGACGCTTTGATGCAGACACATGTTCCATTGCAACAAGGCGTCTGTTGAAGGAGGAGCGTTGCATTAATCAAAAATAAATGCAAACTTAATAGTTTTTTTAATGTACTTTAAATATTTTATCCATTTTAATTTTTAGAGGAAAACTGGCCAGATATTTGTTTTTATTAATCGCTTCAAATATTTCAACCCACTTTTCTTCAATCTATCTCGGTCGCTTCTCTGGAACGCCTGGAATTTCTTGACCGCATTCTGGAAGTAGTTTTTGTCAGCTTTTAAATAACTTATTTTCCGGTTCGCAAAATAAATAATCTTCTAATTTCATTCAATAAATTGTTATATATGTTTACCCTTTGATAATAGCGTTAGTGAAGAGTTTTAAGAATGTAACCCTAGTCAGTAGTTGTGTGCCGTTCAATAGTTTATTCCGCCCCCTACTGTCTCCCCTTAGCTTCTTTGAAACGTTAACAAATTATTTTAAAATCAAGACTTCAAAAATAATAACTCTCCAATTCCCGATCGATCGTCCGGAACAACCGTCCTTTATCCGCCTCATTCGTCTGATAATAGGCTCAGATTGCAAATTTCTTTCAAACAATACGTATGTAAATTGAGCTACAGAATGTTGTTGTGCCCCACTACGTTTTTGTGTGGCACGTATCTGCAGAGGAATGAATCCGTAAGTTGTAAAACCCATTATTTAATCAATTTTAGCATAATTTACCATTAAGTTGTAAATCTAAAGAGACTCAAACGGAAATGTTATATAAATCGATTTCTCTTTACACGGTTCAAGTTGTCACTGGAAAGAGGATGGCCACTAAAATTGGATACTGCTTACATTTATACAATTGATAACGCTCTCAACAATTCAACCATTTTTAATTCCTTTGTTGGATTTCTTAAAAAATATTTCACGAATATCCAAAAGTAACATTAAAAATAGACGCCGATCTTATTTGGCCTATAAAACTAAAGCAGTGCATCGAATGGGTGTGGGATATCAGATTAACAAGTCGGGAACCACTTGCTAGATACAATACGCCAATAGGGCATCTTTATTTCTTAGAGTAAATGGTCTCCTGCCAATAACTTGGACGTGTTTGACGTTACAACTACTTTTCTGCAACTGCCCCAGCGCCGTGTGACAGATGACATTTGCCGAGCACACATGAGGGCTGTTATGAAAGTTGCTTTGGCTTTGGAAACGTGTGGGATTCATTGATAGAGGTTTCTTCTATATATCTTTAAAATAATCATTTTTGAATTGTGGGTTTCGCTTCACAAAAGTTTGCCTTTGCTACAAGTTACAATTATAAATATATACTCATGCCATACTCAACCCATTGCTTGTCTAATTACACGCGCGCGCGTATACTGACGGGTACGAAGTAATTTCTCGCGTCAATTCAGTTGTATTTCACTACAAACATTATTCTCATTTATAAAGCACTAAATACTATATTATATTTTTACTATTCGTTCTTTTGTACCTTAATTTATAATTTGTTGACTAATTATTATGTTTAATCATAATTAGTAAAATAAAGACCTACTTACTGTTTGAAGTTTGCTTTAGATTTTAAGCTCCACTTCTACAATTGTTCACTTTCTATGTACACATGGATACACTCATAACTGCTACAGACTGATACCCAGTAAAACTTATACTAACCTTCTCATTCCAGTTGACAGATATGTCTGTCAAAAAGTCAATAGGTTATAAATATTCTTCTTTATTTATGCTGTAAGTTTCGAGAGTTGATAAATACACCTTTGGCTAGTCTTGTGCCTGACATATCAGAAAATAAACACTCTTGAAGCAAAGAAACGAATAAAACAATGACAACATTCATGCCTAACTGGGATAGTCTTTATACCCACTGATGAATTATGACTAGCTGACGTAGTCCGTAAACCTCTATGTGTCAATATTATACGTACTTATGATTTTTAGAATTAGAGTTTTTTCCCGTTTACTATTTATGTATATTAACATTGCACGTATCACTTTCAGGAATGTGTTCTTTAAGGCATTTTTGTTTACTGTAAATATTCATTGTTTTTGCTTTCGTTTTGTTAGGTAACACACCATGTCTTAGGCAGTCTTCTTTCTTTTCCCTTGTGTTGCGATATCTCTTTACTTATAATATTTGCTAATCCCCTCATGTCTCGCGCAGTTAATGACCATAAAAATGCACCATTTGATCGAATTTAATACACATTACACCAAAACATTAAAAAAAATATACCTTACACTCTTATAATGTTTAACAATAAGTAGAAAAAAAATATTATTCGTCAACTTTAACTGTCGTGACTAGGTAAAAAAAATATGATCTCAATCCGCAATTGTCTGAACAACTATCATGAGTCCATTCACAACAATGCCTGCACTGTATCCAATCATTCAGAGGGACCTTGTATATTTCCTGGCAAATTAAACAATGATAATCTTTTTTTCTCTTTTAAAATTTTGAGTGTTTCCTTATTATTGACAACTGTTATTGGTTTTTAAGGCTTCTTTAAATCCCGTTTCTTGCTAAGAATAGCAAAAAGAATATTGTAAGATTTTGATGAACCTGAAATGGAATTGGAAGCATCTTCAATAGATTTTATGACTAATTTTAAACATTCTTTAGACCATCTAGCTTGGCTTGTCTTCCTTTCATATTTGTTTATTATGTGAAAAACCAAATTTGGTTTCAGTTTCCGTTTGAAATAATTTATTTGCTAGTTTTGTTGTATGATGAATGAAGTATACATCTATAAAATATACCCTATATGTACTATTTTATAAAAAGTACTGAAATAACCCACAATCGTCAAACTGGTTATTTTGCAAAAAACGTTATGAAAATAGAAAGAAATAAGCTGTCATGTAAGCTTATAACATAAAAGTTTTTTTCATCTTAAAAAACATGCAAACAAGATAATTTCAATATGTTTTCAGAAGCAACGAATTCAAACAACACACAGCCCACATGCTCAAAACGACACTATGGCGCTGAGTCTTTTGATGATGCTTTGTTTCCTTCATTTAGTTCACATATTAGGAGCTTAGAGCGTTAGTGACACTGGATAGGAAATTATCGCAAAAAATCACTTTGCCCGGACTCCCTCTTTCTCTTCTCTCTCTCTCTCTCTCTCTCTCTCTCTCTCTCTCTCTCTCTCTCTCTCTATATATATATATATATATATATAAATATATATATATATATATATATATATATATATAAATATATATATATATATATATATATATATATATATATATATAAATATATATATATATATATATATATATATATATATATATATATATATATATATATATATAGGCCTATAATATAGGCTTCTCTTGGAATGTACCAAGCACGTGCTACATTTTATGTCTATTGCAATTTTCTACTTCGATCGATTTTTGTACTCTCAAATTATTCACTGTATCGATTTAAATACTTTGCATTACGATTTCTATTTAATCACCAAAGCCTGTCGCTGAAATAAATACAAATTAAAATCTAATTCACAACCTCCGATGTTTGTTAGGTTCCTCAGAGCCACGAATACAAGAAGCATCTCGGCTCATTAAATATTTGACTAAAATTTCAAAACTCTCTAAAGTATAGGTTTCATGGACACAACTATTAATTCATGTTAATCACAGTACAAAGTTTAAACCACCTCACAGATTCTATGAAGGAAATAATTAACCAGGAGTTGTGAACTATTCGTGGCTGGACAGAAGTTACACTACAATTACAGTCAAGTTGAATTGAGGCTGGTGGAAAAGCACAACTTGAATCTCCATATTGCAATATAGATAGCGCCGACGTTAACAGATAAACTTTGTGTCAGCATAGCTTATAAATTACTAAATATTGTTTTGCTTGAAAACACAAACAAGCGGAGGAATAGGGATTGTTAATTCAATCTCAAGCTACCTGTTAGGTAACAATAGTTTCGGAGGACCAATAATTATTATAATTATATAAATTAATAGTTTGTACTTACGTGCACCGTGGAATACACACTTATCACACTCGCGTATTAAATAAGCGATTTCTTTCCAGAAAACTTGTTCGTATTCCACGCACTGGTCACATTCGGTATAAAAACTAAGTAAATATTTACATTCACGTATTCTAGTACCTAAGGTACGGAGATTGAAAAGTATAATAGTATACTAGAACGTAGGGGATCGATCTACACTCCCAAAAGGTCTAACTTGCTCTGCTGGTTCAAACTGCAGAACCAATCTTATCACGGGTGAGCTTTGTCTGACTTTGGCGGCGGGTTTAAAATAAAAGAAATGAGTCTATATTAATTTTAAATACGTAACATACCGGGGGCCTTGAATCCTTCTAGGATTCAAAGAGAACTAACACAAATATAATATCTTTAGTTGTTTATAAAAATAAAAAGTTCATAAAGGAAAATAAAAATATCTCTTTTACAAAAAGTGAGCGCACTATGGCGCAAGTTCATTATGAGCGTAGAGGTAGAGGGAAAACCTTGTTAGCAGGTCTTTTCAAGGTTCCCTGCTTTGTCTTCAAATGAACCACTCTTACTACACCATCCTTTCCTGGAGAAACTCTACTTATCCTAGCCAGAGGCCATGCGAGAGGTGGTGCAGGTTGATGCACTAACACGAGGTCGCCGACGCGCAGGTTGACAGTTGGCACGTTCCACTTCCCCCGTTGCTGAAGAGTATGGATATATTCTAGATGCCATCTCTTCCAAATACGCTGGTGAAAGGACTTGATTAGCTGCCAGTGCTTGAGTCGGTTGGCAGGAACGTTGAAAAGATCCTCTTCTGGAACTGAAACCAATGAAGATCCTATTAAGAAGTGACCCGGGGTGAGTGCATTGAGGTCTGAGGCGTCGTTTGACAGAGGTGTGAGAGGTCTCGATTTCAAAATAGCCTCTACTTGAGTTGTGAGAGTGGAAAATTCACATAGAGTTAAAATATGTTCACCGATAACACGTCGGAGGTGATGTTTTGCACTCTTGATTGCTGCTTCCCAAAGACAACCTTGATGAGGAGCTGCAGGCGGGTTGAAATGAAAGTTGATATTGTGTTGTGATGAGAATTTAGCAAGAGGGGTTCGGCCTGAAGAGATGATGAGATTTTGTAAAGCATTATTCGCTCCAACGAAATTCGTTCCACAGTCAGAATAAATATTTGTGCAAAGACCGCGTCTAGACACAAATCGGGTGAGAGCGGCAATAAATCCATCTGTCGACAGGTCCGATACTACTTCAATGTGTACAGCCTTTGTCACAAGCAAACAAAGATACAAATATATGCTTTGGTCAAGCGAATCGAGCGCAAATTGTGCATTTTGATGTTGAAAAGACCTCCGTAGTCAATTCCGGTGTTGAGAAACGGACGAGAAGGAGTTAATCTTGCTTTTGGTAAATCACCCATGAGCGGAGATTTATTGTGAGGCTTGTGTCGGAAACATACAACACATTGAAAAATGCGAGAGCGTATTACACTTCGGGTCGAGAGTATCCACACATCCTGTGCAAGAAGTGATTGAGTCAATTGAGCGCCCGAGTGTAAGTATTTTCGATGATAAAAATCAATAAGAAGGTTGACGACATGATGTCGTTTGGGCAAAATCACAGGATGTTGCACATCCGTAGGAAGTTTTAAAGCGTTGAGACGTCCTCCCACTCGTAGGATATCATCCTTGTCAAGAAAAGGAGAGAGTCGGCGGAGTTGTGACGAGGCAGGTGTAGTTGGATCCTTCTTCATGGCAACGATGCAGTCTCTGAACGCTGATTCTTGAACCATCTTGAAAATTGGCAGTCTTGACGCTCTCATTTCCAGAGTGTTGAGAGGACCATCGAGCCTTCTTGAATGAAGAGCGTTATGAGTAAATCGCAAAATATAAACCATCACACGCTGGAGTCCGCTAAAGTGAGAAAATTGAGTGAGGAGCTCCCATTCATGAGGATCAGTTGATATGAGAGATATAGGTGAAATGGGTTTCTCTTCTCCTGTGTCAGTAAGTTTTGCAGGCATAAAATGAGATACAGGCCAGTTATCATTAGATTTTTGTAGCCAAAAGGGGCCGTACCACCACAATGAGTGCTGTGGTAAATCTTTAGGAAGTAACCCACGCGACGCGCAATCAGCAGGATTATCTTCACTCGCTACGTGTCTCCAGTAATGAGAAGGCAATAATTCTTTTATTTGGGCTACCCGGTTGGCAACAAACGTCTTCAATCGATGAAGAGGTGTTTGTAACCATGTCAGTGTTACTGTCGAATCACACCATAGAAATACAGAAGAAAATTCCACCCTTTTTTCAAAAAGAGAGATAACATATCCCACTAGTTGGGGGAGTAAATGAGCTGCACTTAGCTCTAATCGAGGTACCACGCCCCTTTTCCTTTACAATTTTGAGACGGGATTTGGCGTCCTGACTCTTGAAGTCCGGACACGAATATACCTTATGGTCAGTTTTATTGCATATAAAGCATGGATGAGGTTTAACTTTAATGGAGGAGCCTTCTCCGTAATTGTAGGGCATCAGTGATACCTTTTGTTTAAAGTATTTATTTTGGGAACCAGAGGGGGTGCGTGCTCCAGACGAGGAGGGTTTCGAGGTGATAGGAGAATGAAGATTGGCATCTTCAACTCCATTACATTCTTTACTTAAAAACGTAATAATTTCCGCTGCATCAGGTATTGTAGTGGAGTCAACTCTCTCTTGAGTAACATTTGATGAACGGAAGTTTTCAAAACGGTTCCTAAGTTTACTATCCATTTTTCGTAAAAGCATAGCAGATAACAAAGGATTTTTACTAGTGATATCGATGTCAAGACCTTTAAGAGCTTGTATATTTTCTGAGTATAAATTTACAAAATTTCTCATTTGTTTAGGCGTGTTGTTCACAGAGGGCAAATCTAAAATTTGATTGAGGTGTAAAGTAACTAACCGCCTCGGTGAGTGATATCTTTCTTTTAATAAGTCATAGGCCACTTTATAGTTAGCGTCAGAAATAGGAAGAGATTTAATTAAATTTAGCGGTTCTCCTGAGATAACGCTCAATAAATATTGAAGTTTAGAAACTGCTGGTAACGATGCATTTTCATGAATGCTAGCGTTAAATATATTAATGAATGACATCCATTCGAGAAATTCACCATCGAAATGCTTGAGTTAAAGCTTAGGCAGTCGTATATGTAACTGAGGAGTAACTATTTCACATTTAGGCCTTGTTGATGACATCTTACTTTCTATCGAATATACAGTAGAATTAACATAATCGACTAACTCATTGATGCTGTTAAGAGGAGCGTAGTTGGGTTGAAAATTCGGGTTAGCCTGTATTTCTAGTTCATGATAACTGTCTAAAATATCAGAAAATTCTTCACGAAGCCTATTTATAGATTTAGCGCGCACCAACAATTTTTGCAGAATTGACTTATCAGATGTTTTTTTGATAGATCAAAAATCTCTTGAATTTGACTAAATATATTGTCTTTCTTTGATTTAATAAATGCCAAAGATTTTGCCATGATTAAATGATAGTTTTATAGTAGAAGATGAGATAAGTGCTTTAATTTTTAAATTACAAAATGTTTTAAAGAGATAGGCCTTTGAGCGTATATGTTTAACGGAGAGATAAATAAGCCTAAGTAAACAACAAATCGACGTAGGCTCAATGAGATAACCTTCTATAAACAACTGAAATCACTTTTCATAAACTTTTACAATTAATTTAAACTAACATTTTAATGCACGCCAAAGCCAAACAAAGATAAGAGAGGATCAGCTGTTTCATATACTGCGACATGAAACTAATTTTCCAGTGTTTGCATGCACAGACAAAGTTTGAAAAAACTTGTAGAAATTGTAGAATGAACACATATAATGAATTGTATTTTATTTTTTATATAGGTCTTAAGGCTCAAGATCCGGCCCGGTGGACCAAATTTGTTTGGTAACAATAGTTTCGGAGGACCAATAATTATTATAATTATATAAATTAATAGTTTGTACTTACGTGCACCGTGGAATACACACTTATCACACTCGCGTATTAAATAAGCGATTTCTGGCCAGAAAACTTGTTCGTATTCCACGCACTGGTCACATTCGGTATAAAAATTAATAAAATAGTTACATTCACGTATTCTAGTACCTAAGGTACGGAGATTGAAAAGTATAATAGTATACTAGAACGTAGGGGATCGATCTACACTCCCGAAAGGTCTAACTTGCTCTGCTGGTTCAAACTGCAGAACCAATCTTATCACGGGTGAACTTTGTCTGACTTTGGCGGCGGATTTAAAATAAAAGAAATGAGTCTATATTAATTTTAAATACGTAACACTACCACTTGTCCTCCTCAGAACACTTTTTAATCACAATTTGCAATATCTCCTCTATTCAGTGTAAATAATCAAATAAGAATAAACAGTCATAGTCCGCTATGATGTCACTTCATTCGCATTCACTTCCAATATCTGATCAGAGTTATTCAAATTATAGAGTTATTTCACAGCAAAATAGTTTGAAAACATAAAAAATTACAATTATCTGCCAAAACTTGCCTTTTTGTTAACTGATATGTTGCAATAATTTTAAGTGGTTCTGTCAATGACCTGACCAATGATGGGGCTTAATTTGCTGCTAGTGACACTATTCTTACCCTCCAATAATAGAGCCCTAAATGTCTGACTTCACGAATGTTATTTAAAATAATTCTTTAATCGGATTACCTTTAAGAGCGTTAGGCTAGGACAATCACTTCTGTGTAATGGCACTAGGTCTACCCCCTTATACACGTTACCTTAGAGTATAATCTTTAGGTCATCATCGCTTCCAACTTTGAACTCTACCTGAATAACTTACAGCGATCGATTTTAAATATTCAGATTAAATTCAGATAGTAGAAAACTATTCATACAATTAAATGCTAGATGAGGGAAATGTAAATCCACGTAGTCACACAACAATCTCTCTGCTTGCACCTGTCTTGTGTGACCTAATACTACCCATCAAATTTTACAACACGATTAATATGAATTTTTATAAACATAATTTATTTCCATTTTTTTTAAAGTTACGACCTTAAGTTACAACGCTCACCATTTCCCTAATTAATACTTTTTCAATTTATTTACAAATATCATTAATGAATTAATTTCAATTAGTTTCATGACTAAAATAGACTTTAACAAACATTCAAAAATTCTAATCAACCTCTAATGAGCTCTAGTAACTAGGCCGTAAATTTATAATTATACATTGTTTTGGAATGCCTTTCATTACATAGTTTGTAAATGCTCTCTAATTAATTGATGAATTATTCACATTAAAATTACAACGTATTCTATTTTAAAAAAGCCGAGACAATTACATAATTCACATTTCATATCACCAATGTACCATTTTAACTGGAACTTGTTGCAGTTTTATTTAGTGCACTTTTCAGTGCACCAACTCGTCTATCGTTCGGTCACTTATCTTGTGATTTTTTTTGAATTCGTTCCATTTTTATTTTATAAGAATCGGTATTTATTCGAAAGAGTCAATTCTAGAGAGTAGTTGTCAGTTAGTATCACACGGTCGATATTAGTTGTGTCACAGTGTAGTCGTTAGTGTCAAAATGTACTTGCTAGACAGTGTCAAAGAGCAGTCGTTAGTTAGCGTCTGAAAGACCTTGCTAGTCAGTGCCTGATAGTAGTCGTTAATTAGTTTGTAGAAAGTACTTGGTAGTCAGTGTCAGAGATTAGTCGTCAATTAGTGTCACAAAAATCTGGTTAGTCAATGTCAGATAATTATTCTCAGAAGTATTTGCTTGACAGTGTCAGAGAGTAATCGTTTGTTAGTCTAATGTAAAAAAAGTACTTGCAAGACAGTGTCAAAGAGTAGTTGTCAATTAGTGTCAGAAAGTACTTGCTAGTCAGTGTCAGAGAGTAGTCGTCAATTAGAGTCAGAAAGACCTTGTGAGTTAGTGCCTGATAGTAGTCGCTAATTAGTTTGTAGAAAGTACGTGCCAGTTAGTGTCAGAGAGTAGTCGTCAATTAGTGTCAGAAAAATCTTGTTAGTCAGTGTTAGAGAGTTGTTAATTATTGTCAGAAGTATTTGCTTGACAGTGTCAGAGAGTAATCGTTTGTAAGTCTAATGTAAAAAAGTACTTACTATTCAGTGTCAGAAAGTAGTTGCTAGTGGGAGAAAGTACTTGCTAGACAGTTTCAGAGTGTCAGAGAGTAGCCGTTAGTTATTATAAAAACCATTGTTAGTCAGTGTCAGAGCTTAGTCATTTAGCTAGTGATAAATGGGAGACATATTATTGCATAAAGAAAGTAAAGCTTCCTATGTAACAATGGCGATTCCGAGAAATGTAAGGAAGACCAGGTTGTTTACAACTCAAACGAGTTTTAAATTAACTTGATTTAAACCAAACATCACTAAAATGACGGACTATTATACAACTAATGCGAACCGCAGCCATTAAAAATGGATACAAATATTAATTGTAGAAATGAACGCTTGGTTGAAATCGTTTCAAATAAGTTCGTTTTGCCATTCCTAATAAAAAACCTACAACTATTCTTCTATAGGCTACCAGTGGCTATTAAATTTTTCAACAACAAAACAATAAGAATGTGTTATTTTTATACTTATTATTCTTTGACATTTAGACCTAAAGTGACCCACTTTCGAACGGTTGAAGATCGAAAAATTACTAACTACTTTGATTTATACAAATTTCCATTTTGCTTCTACAAATGATTTTTAACCACGTTCAGAGAACGTTGTCGTTAGTTTTCAGAATGTTTTTGAATAAGGGAGCAAGGAAAATGTCTGGGGCTTTGTTTGCAACATTATTGTACCTAGATTACATTTATACTTCGTTGGATGATCTACACATCTCCAACTGAGAAGAGTTCAGGTTACCTCTCACCCATTTCGGAGTAGCCTCTTGTTGATTTCTAAATGCCATCTTTATTTTACCTATTTTTATTGATTTCTAAAGGATATCTTACATATATAGATGTATGAATGATTTATACATATTTTAAACCTTGTAGTCTTAAAAAAACGTAACCTAATTTTATTTTGTACTTGCTTCTTAATTTTGACTCTTAAATTTTTATAAACGTTAGTGTCTTTCTTATTTCTGATTTCGCCCTTTTTGTTATTTCGATCAGAATAAAAACCAATAACCCATTAGTTCCAATACCGACCACTCAAGACAAGGTTGAAACTAAATTATGAACCCTGGACGAAGCAATATCTAGTTACCGACTTCCAATACCGCAGCGCACTTGATCTGCGATAAGTCGAGAGAGTTTTGCTTCAAGCCGGCCATCTTGATAGGTTTGCTTTGCAATTTACCGCCGAACAATTGCTGTGCAAATGGAGGCGGTGAATTAATCAGGCAGATAAAGTTTTGATTGGGCAAGTCTCTGGTTTGAAGTGCGGGTGTTCTTGATGGCCTGAAAACAACCGAAAGTTGGCAAAGTGACTCGAGAAATTAATTCAACTAAAGTTGTGCGTACGTTATCATCAACTTAGAATTAAATTCTGATTTTGACTTTGATGAAGACTATCTTAAATCAAAAATTTAATCCTTAAAATTAGAAAAAAAATCATGTTTAGGATTACACTCGCAGCAATATGAAGTAAATGAAATAAAGCGGTTGATTTACGAGTTAATATATATATATTAGACTCGCAAATCAACAAATTTTTGCCGCTCGCCACGACGGACATTTTTCGCGTTTCACAGAGAAATGAACTTCAAAGTGCTTAAGTAGCAATGCCTAAGTAAAACCGTTGTCTTTACCACGTCGAAGCACTCCATACAGAAACAAATATATTTTCCATTATTATTTCTTGACCTTAAAACAGTGCATACATTTCAGTACATTTTCTGCCTTTCCTAGCATCAACAATTTTATATTTGTTGACTTAATTCTGAATAACTCCATTCTCAAAACTTTGAGTTATTCCTAAACGTGAGAGAAAAATATTGTAATGTTAGGTAATGTACTCAAACGTATACACATATTCATAACAGAGGTGAAGATGAGTATACTAAACACTTCAAAATAAAACAGTGTCTTAGCTTACACAAATTAGGCTTCGTTTAATACCAGACAAAATTTGGAATAATTTTTATCTTTTTGTTTATTTTTAAAGATATTATTTAAATACAAATTATAATTAAGAATCAGTTTATTTAAATACCTTACGCCTTATATAGAAAGTTATATTTGGATAAAATACGAACACAACTTTACGTAGATGGAAATTACGAGCTCGTACATTTGAAAGTGGGCTTATATACTAAATGCTTCTTCATGAAACATAAAAACTACTATTAGCTACGAAATTTAGAAGTAGACATTACTAATACTAACGTTTTAGAATCAGTGCTAATATAGGTAACGATATTTAAGTTACTTATATAAGCTGAATACCTAATATGTAGTAGTGTGAGTTTTGTGACCCAAGGCACCTCTTGAAAATGGCACCTAACTTGACTGCAAAATCAATTTATACCTCAAAATCCCATCTGTATCTTAAATACGAGTACAAGATGACATCCAGGTGCAGACAACTACAAAGTGGAAAAAATATTACTGGGTACTTATTTGACAGAGTGGGTGGGTCTTGTGATCATTGGTCGTTGTAATTTTCTTAATACCGCCATAAAAGTAAATAATATTAGTATTTGTCAGAATTCTCCATAAACGTTTGTTCTTGTCTTGAATAATCCGTTGTCATTCTCTTACTGAAACTTCATTCTCCTATTCATCGAATAAGTGATGTAATTCCACAACTTACTGCTACCACGTAAGAGTAATACGCCTTACATAACTCTTTTGCAGTAATCCTATGGTTTCGAATTGGTTTTCTAGTTCTGTTAAAATGGAGATTTGTTTTTCTGTTAAAATGAGATTAGCAATTTGTTTTTTTCTAATTCATTATTTATCTTTATTATTTACATGTTTTAATATTATTATAATTTTCCTTAAATTTGTTAATATTTTAGATTCTTGTACTTCAATATAATATATACTCTTAAGTTAGTGAGTTCTATAATTCTGCTTCGGGGATTTTTAAAACATGACTAGCTGCGACATATGAGTAGAGGCCTTTGGTAATGTCATACATAGACTCCAAATGTGGCAAAAGGACAAAACAAACTTCCACATTTAAAAAGCCAACATGGTGTTGAGCAAATAGACCTGCTCAGTGCAGCTTGAGGTAGTTTCTAAAGCATATGTTCGAACATGAAGATCAGAAAACTTAAAGCCTTTTATCCTGTTATATTTCGTTGACATTCCTTTGCCTAGTTTAACCTTTATCTCATTATGGGTATTCTTCAAAAACGAGTCAATATTTAGTTTCTTTCCAGGAAGGATGTAAATTAATATTCAAGCCTGTATGTCTACCCTTACAAAAACTAACCAATTAACTGTTTTTTTTCTATTGCAGGTAAGAATGCTGTTTCGAAAATATCTTTCCACAAAGCAATTGTTACGGTAAGTAAGCTACTTGGAATATTTAAGGCTAAAGTTTAGGCCAGGAAGGTCCTTTCATTTAATATTTCATTGGCCAAATTCTATGCAGTGGAAATAACCTGTAGCCTTGACGCTAGGATATGATAGGTTTGCTTACAAAACACTAGAATCCCTTTACTACAGAGTAGTTGAAAATATGTTAGCTTACAAAACACTAGAACCCCTTTACTACAGAGTAGTTTAGAATATGTTAGCTTACAAAACACTAGAATCCCTTTACTACAGAGTAGTTTAGAATATGTTAGCTTACAACACACTAGAATCCCTTTACTACAGAGTAGTTTAGAATATGTTAGCTTACAAAAACTAGAATCCCTTTACTACAGAGTAGTTTAGAATATGTTAGCTTACAAAACACTAGAATCTCTTTACTACAGAGTAGTTTAGAATATGTTAGCTTACAAAACACTAGAATCCCTTTATTACAGAGTAGTTTAGAATATGTTAGCTTACAAAACACTAGAACCCCTTTACTACAGAGAAGTTTAATATGTTAGCTTACAAAACACTAGAATTCCTTTACTACAGAGTAGTTTAGAATATGTTAGCTTACAAAACACTAGAACTCCTTTACTACAGAGTAGTTTAGAATATGTTAGCTTACAAAACACTAGAATCCCTTTACTACAGAGTAGTTTAGAATATGTTAGCTTACAAAACACTAGAATCCCTTTACTACAGAGTAGTTTAGAATATGTTAGCTTACAAAACACTAGAATCTCTTTACTACAGAGTAGTTTAGAATATGTTAGCTTACAAAACACTAGAATCCCTTTATTACAGAGTAGTTTAGAATATGTTAGCTTACAAAACACTAGAACCCCTTTACTACAGAGTAGTTTAGAATATGTTAGCTTACAAAACACTAGAATCCCTTTACTACAGAGTAGTTTAGAATATGTTAGCTTACAAAACACTAGAATCCCTTTACTATAGAGTAGTTTAGAATATGTTAGCTTACAAAACACTAGAATCCCTTTACTACAGAGTAGGTTAGGATAGGTTTGCTTACAAATCAGTAGTAACTTACTTCTTTAATATAGGCTAGATTAGGATAGAATTACTTTCAAAACAGAAGTATTTCTTTCATATATGTGTGAGTCAGGATAAGTTTGCTTACAAAACATAGTATCTTTTATATATAAACGTAGGATAGGATAGGTTTGCTTACAAAACACTAGAATCCCTTTAATACCGAGTAGGTTAGGGTAGGTTTACTTTCAAAACGTAGTATCTTCTATATATAGACGTAGAATACGATAGGTTTGCTTACAAAACACTAAAATCGTTTTAATACAGAGTAGGTTAGAATAGGTTTGCTTACAAAACACTAGTAACACTTTAACACAGAGAAGTTTAGTTTGGGTTTGCTTACAAATCATAGTATCTTTTATATATATATACGTAGGATATGATAGGTTTGCTTACAAAACACTAGAATCCCTTTAATACAGAGTAGGTTAGGATAGGTTTACTTTCAAAACGTAGTATCTTCTATATATAGACGTAGAATACGATAGGTTTGCTTACAAAACACTAAAATCGTTTTAATACAGAGTAGGTTAGGATAGGTTTGCTTACAAAACACTAGTAACACTTTAACACAGAGAAGTTTAGTTTGGGTTTGCTTACAAATCATAGTATCTTTTATATATATATACGTAGGATATGATAGGTTTGCTTACAAAACAGTAGTACCCCTTTAATACAGAGTAGGTTAGGATAGGTTTGCTCACAAAACAGTTTTACCTGTTTAATACAGAGTAGGTTAAGATAGGCACGCTTACAAAACAGTAGTACCACTTTAACACAGAGTAGGTTACGATAGGTTAGCTTACAAAACAGTATTATCACTTTAACACAGAGTAGGTTACGATGAGTTTGCTTTCAAAGCAATAGTACCCCTTTAATACAGAGTAGGTGAATACAGATGAATATGCTTACGAAACAGTACTACCTCTTCATTATAATTGTGAGTGAGGATAGGTTTGTTTAGAAATCAGTAGTGTACCAATTTATTATAGGTGTAGAATAGAATAGGTTTGCTTACAAATTAGTAGTACTTCTTTAATATAGGAAAGGTTATAATGGGTTTGCTTACAAATCAGTAGTACTTCTTTAATATAGGTGTATGTTGGAATAGGTTGGCTTACAGAACAATAGTACCTCTTTAATATAGGTTAGAATAGGATAGGATTACTTTCTAAACAGAAGTATTTCTTTCATATATGTGTGAGTCAGGATAAGTTTGCTTACAATTCAGTAGTATCTTTTTAATTTAGGTGTAGGTTAAGATAGGTTTGCTTTCAAATCAGTAGTACAACTTTAGTAAAGTTGTAAGTTTGGATAGGTTTACTTACAAAACAGTATTACCTCTTTAATATAGGTATAGGTCAGGACAGATTTGCTTACAAAACAGTAGTACCTTGTAAAACCCCAAAATCGAACGCATCTACCGGATTACTTTCGTTACGGCATTGACGAATCTCTTTAGCCGTTCCTATTCCAGCTATATATTTTGATACTAGTTGCTATTAAGGGCAGATAAAAATAATAATTCCACGCTAAAATTGTACAATAAACCCACAAAAATATAAATATTTTCTCAACCTACGAAGTGAGTTATTGGGCAAACGGAGACAAATTCCTTTCCTTTCATAATAGTTTAGCTAACGTGATGAAAAATAAGTTTTATTTGTAATAAACGTTTTACTGATCGGAAGCTTTGAAACCTTATCAGAATAGAAAATAATAGAAATGTGCTTAATACAATTTAGTGATGTTACTGAAGCATGCGTGAAGAAATGCTCAAGTAAGGGTGTTGTCCCTAAGGATTTAATTAGGGTAAGTTTTATTCACAATTGTTGTTTTACGACATTTAATGTACTAGTACGTAACATTTACAATAACGAAGTTAATCCGGCCTTTGTCAACCAATACTGAAATAGATTATAGAAATATAATTATAAATAGAAGAGATTATGAATTTCAACTTAGAAGTATTATTTGATAATGCATTTTCAAATGATTTTCTTAGTTTCAGTACGTGTTTCTTATATCGCCTTACTTTAATACATCCTTTAAGAAAATTTAGTATCTATATTATATTAGAGCTATATAGTAGTACACAAAAATAGCGTCATCATTCGTGAAGAAATACTTGACGAATGAGCGTTTTACTAAATTCACTTTATATTACTATAACAAATTAATTTACAGTTTTCTTGCTTCGAATGTATTTTAAGAAAATAAGGTAAAACGAACAAAATATAAATTTGTTCAGTCTGTGCCACCCATTACCAGGCTAGATATGTATTCACCATATTTCTTTATATTTGATTAAAGTATACGCTTTATGGCTATCGGTTGCTGCAGTTTTTATTGCATATCAAACTCTGAAACGGGGAAAGAAATATTTTCCTTCTCCAGCGTTCAATTCTCGTCTTAAGCTGATAGCTATCATAATGTTTATGTTGAATAAGGGACTTATCCATGGCGGCGGCCAATACTCTTTTAGCAACTGATACACGAAACAGATAATCTTTAGACGAAGGTTCATGTCATGCAAATATTTACCGTTGCAAATACTTTTATATTTATATTGAAATTGTTGCAAAATGAATTCACTATGTTTTATAAATGTAGGAGCATATATATATATATATATATATATATATATACATAATATTATATTATATATATATCAATTCAATAATATCCTTGAAATAATAATGGGCAACGTTAAAAACCACGCGCACACACACACACACACACACACACACACACACACCACACACACACACACACACACACACACACACACACACACACACACACACACACACACACACACACACACACACACACACACACACACACACACACACACACACACACACACACAAACACACACACACAAACAAACACACACACACACACACACACACACACACACACACACACACATATATATATATATATATATATATATATATATATAAATATATACATATCACAATATGTATTCTTGTGTATTCATAAAGAAATAAGTCAAAATACAAATACAAGAATGCAAGTATTTTAAAACAAAATGCCAAATACATTCTTGTATTTGTATTTTGACTTAGTTCTTTATATATATATATATATATATATATATATATATATATATATATATATATATATATATATATATAAACTGTCCCAAAACAAGCACATAGAATAGAGTTATATATGAGAACTTCCGGTCGAGAGACGTGACCCACTTTCAATTCGCGCCGTAACTCACGAATGGAACACACCCCACTCCAGCTCTCATACATCATACCAGTTCGTGCTTGGTTTGGAAAAATTTTAATATTTTTAAAAGCTATGAAATTTAATAATTAAATTTCGTGGTAAAATGAAAGTTAGAGTTAATAAATAAAGGACAGAGAGGCTCTTATGCTATTATTACAAGGTTTTATTTCTGTTAATGTATTGCATCGTTATTTTACTTGATTTTGTTTATCCTGCGTCTCACCTCACTTATAATATGAGTGTCTATATTCTAACTCATTTTCATCCCCTAAATTTCTTTCTCACTTACTAATTTGTTTTCTGTCTCTCTTACTCATTTATGCCCTCTATCTCTCGCTCTCTCTCTCTCTCTCTATCTCTATTTCTCTTCTTCTCTATCGGACTCACACTGGTTGTCTTGTTCTTATTCCGTTTCGCTATTCCTCTCTCACGGGTTTTCTCTTTTTTTTCTCGTTATTTCATGCACACTCTACCACCCTGTCACTCTATCTTTATCGCGTGCTCTCTCTCGCTGTTAGTCTCATTCTCCCACTTCCCATCACTCACTTACTTTCCCGATTTCTTTCTTTTACTCTCTCTCCCTCCCCTTCATTCTCTCTTTCTTTCACGCTAACGAGCAATGTTTATAATTATTTTTGGGAGCATTTTAAATTTTCAAATTGTAACTTGGTTAGTATATAGGTGTGACTAATACATTGTGAGTTATTTAAGCATTTAAATAAATAGTCGTGATTGACTTCAAACAATTGATTCACGTGTGAGTTTCAAAAATGGCGGTCAAAAGACAATTATATAATTTTTTTTCTCTTTGTATAACTTTAAATTGTATCTACCTGCAATATGTTTAATATGCAAATTTGTATGGAAATCAAACAAACTTAAAACTTAGTTATTTTGTTGTTTCATCATTTTATAAGATAAACATTTTATATCATCATTTTTATCATATAAAAAAAAATTAATAAATTCCAACTGAAAAAACCAAAGACAAATTTTACTTCTATTACCCTAGAGCATTATTATTGATATTGTGTGGTAACCATGGCAACAGATTAAGGTTGTACAATAGAGGTTTCGACGACAACAACATAAGTGAAAAAAATCCATATACATATTTGAGAAATATATTTTTAGGTATTGGAAGATGGGCGTAATGTTAAAGCGCGCTGGACGTCGAGCATGCAGATTCTCTGTTCGAATCCGGTTAGGTTCGAACCAAATTTTTATAAATTAATTACTTAATAAATATTTGAAATATACTTTGTTAACATCAATTGTCATCTACTATAGGTTGAAAAATTTATTTGAACTTTCTTGAATGAATAAAAACGTATTTTTATTAACGACTGAAAATTTGTACAAGGTATATATTAGGACAGTGTGAGCTAATAGAACGAGTTTAATAGACAGGAAAGGAGTTTTGTTGTATATTGCATCAGCTGGTATATGCTAGGCAAACTATGGAACAATCAGTTGAACGAACACTGACATTTCGGAATATCTAACCTTATGCTTACAGTTTTTCGAAGTAAATAAGTCTACATAAATACTGACTGACTGAATTTACTAAGGAAATATGTATTAATTAAAATAGAAGAATCTCGAAATGGAGAGTCACAGCAAATAGAGTGCTCAGAACATACGTTATAGGAAACCTAATATAATGTGTAATGCTGTAAGGCTGGACCTTTGTGGGAAACTCAAATATCTTCCTAAGCACAATTTTTAAAAAGAAAATTTAACTAAAAGCTCACATGGAAACAAATATATAGATCAAATGAACTATGATTGCAATATGTGTTGAACTATAAATTTAATATTTTGTCAATTATTAAAATGTTCTAAATATTAAAAACAAATTGTTTACACCTTCACTTCTAAAATAACAGGTCAAATTAAAAAAAATCTAAATAAAAACTCCGCTATTTTCAATGACGATCGAATAGGTATTTTTCATGAAATACGTATAAAGCCGATTCCTTTCTCCAGCAAGTGATGGATCACCCCATGATAACCCTTTCCTTTCTTAACCATTTTTTATTGAAACGCTGATAAGCGTCTCAAGCATTTTATAGACGCAGATTGTTCAATTGTTACTATACAAAGGCAGAACCATCGTTGCTATCCTACCGGAAATAGTTTAAGTTTTAATTTAGACCCTAAAATGAAACCCACTCCAACTTTACTTCCGTTCCTTATCGTATTTCTATTGTTAAAGTTTTATGACGATCTGCCAGTCTAAGACTAATATCGCCTACGAAGGATGGGGAAGGGCTGTGAATGTAGGTAGGGATAAGGTAGAAAAATAAAATGCCTACTAGAGGATTAAGTAGTGTCATGGAATTACGAATTCAAAGCACGGTATCCTGAAACAGACCTGTCTTCCATCATGGTTATAAAAAGGCGTCAACCTATTAGAAATGTATGAAAATATAGGTGGAATTAAGTGGAACTAAGGAAAAGGCATAATGTTCCAAACTTACTGAAAGTAAGATGCAATTATAATATCGCGTAGAGCCAGTCCTTTATCTCATTACCTGTTCTTAATCGGAGCGAAGTAGAGTGACTCCCTGCTACCTTGTAGACACGTTGACTGATATCACCAATAGAGAGCCCAAAAAGGAGAGCTTTCGACAAGAAAATAAAACTCCTAATCTAGGACATAGTATGAAATGTCGGTACATTTCTTTTGGCATACCAAAAAAGTAGACAAGTTTGTACCTTTCTGTACCTTCTAACTGTAGCCTGCGGGAGAAGTGTGGGTAGATCTACTGTCCACCAAAGTAGAAAGGTTTGTACTCACAAGAGCCTGCGGTAGAAATGTAAGTAAACCTACTCTCCACTAAAGTAGAAAGATTTGTACTCACAAGAGCCTGCGGTAGAAATGTAAGTAAACCTACTCTCCACTAAAGTAGAAAGATTTGTGCCCACTATGCCTGTGATAGATGAGTGGGTAGACTTAGTCTCCACCAAAGTTGAAAGTGTGTGCTTACTATAGCCTACAGTGGAAGTGTTGGAAGACATACTCTCCACCAAAATTAGACACGTTTGTACTCACTGAAGCCTACGGCGAAAGTGTGAGTAGACTGTCCATAAAAGAAGACAGGTTTGTACTCATTTTAACCTAGGGTAGAAGTGGGGTTAGATCTACTCTCCGCAAAAAGTGGAAAGGTTTGTACGAACTATAGTCTGGAGTGAAAAGTGGGAAGACCTACTCTCCGCAAAATGTAGGAAGGTTTGTACGAACTATAGCTTGCTGTGGAAGTCTATGTAGACCTACTCTCTGCAAAAAGTGGAAAGGTTTGTACGAACTATAGCCTGGAGTGAAAAGTGGGAAGACCTACTCTCCGCAAAATGTAGGAAGGTTTGTACGAACTATAGCTTGCTGTGGAAGTGTATGTAGACCTACTCTCTGCAAAAAGTGGAAAGGTTTGTACGAACTATAGCCTGGAGTGAAAAGTGGGAAGATCTACTCTCCGCAAAATGTAGGAAGGTTTGTACGAACTATAGCTTGCTGTGGAAGTGTATGTAGACCTACTCTCTGCAAAAAGTGGAAAGGTTTGTACGAACTATAGCCTGGAGTGAAAAGTGGGAAGACCTACTCTCCGCAAAATGTAGGAAGGTTTGTACGAACTATAGCTTGCTGTGGAAGTGTATGTAGACCTACTCTCTGCAAAAAGTGGAAAGGTTTGTACGAACTATAGCCTGGAGTGAAAAGTGGGAAGACCTACTCTCCGCAAAATGTAGGAAGGTTTGTACGAACTATAGCTTGCTGTGGAAGTGTATGTAGACCTACTCTCTGCAAAAAGTGGAAAGGTTTGTACGAACTATAGCCTGGAGTGAAAAGTGGGAAGACCTACTCTCCGCAAAATATAGGAAGGTTTGTACGAACTATAGCTTGCTGTGGAAGTGTATGTAGACCTACTCTCTGCAAAATGTGGAAAGGTTTGTACGAACTATAGCCTGGAGTGAAAAGTGGGAAGACCTACTCTCCGCAAAATGTAGGAAGGTTTGTACGAACTACAGCCTGCGCTGGAAGTGTGGGAAGACCTGCTCTCCGCAAAATGTAGGAAGGTTTGTACGAACTATAGCTTGTTGTAGAAGTGTATGTAGACCTACTCTCTGCAAAAAGTGGAAAGGTTTGTACGAACTATAGCCTGCAGTGAAAAGTGGGAAGATCTACTCTCCGCAAAATGTAGGAAGGTTTGTACGAACTACAGCCTGCGCTGGAAGTGTGGGAAGACCTGCTCTCTGCAAAATGTAGGAAGGTTTGTACGAACTATAGCCTGCAGTGAAAAGTGGGAAGACCTACTCTCCGCAAAATGTAGGAAGGTTTGTACGAACTACAGCCTGCGCTGGAAGTGTGGGAAGACCTGCTCTCCACCATAAGCAGAGAGGTTTGTATCAACTATAGCCTAGGTTGGGAATTGTATGAACTGGCGTATGTACAGAAATGTATTTAGATTAGGATCTAATTTAGAAAGATTTTATAATCTAAGGGAAGGCCGCTACTTTTACGTATATGATAGGACATGAAGAGTAGCACCTATCGTAAAGATATGATATAATATATAGCCTCTTCCAGCTATGGGATAAAACATAGAAAAATCCTCTACGAGTTCCAGAATATGACATCGCAGGAAGCTTTTATTAGTAATGGAGTAAAACGAAACTGGATGCCACCCAGTTACCTCTTACGAGATCTATGTAACTTTAATAATATTATTCTAATTAAACATATGCAATACTAAGGCATTATTAGGCGGTATAAGAGACCAAGCTTGAGTACTTTAAGGGTTTTGAATTCAACAATTTCTAATCAGCTATCTTGTTATCCGTTTCTGGAAATGTATTGTTTCAAATTTATTTATGCACGAATTAAATTGCTTGAGGCGTAGCCTACCTCCTTATGTACTTGGTTCACTTTAGGTATACGATCCTCCACACAAGGCCTGTATCCATCCCTCCTAGGAAGTGTTTATGCCACATATAACTACCTATGTTCTTAATTGTTCATTCAGCTCATATTTAATAATGGAATTTGTATAATTAGCTTACAGTATAAGTTAGCTCAATAATTATCTAAAACGTTTAAGCGTATTGAAGATATAAGCCAGTATGCCATTAGTTTCTACCGCATTAATTGTTTTCCCTTCACATTGTCGGTTATTTTACTCGTTTTTATTATTTACTTCAACAATATATTCACCTTCTTTGAGTAGGTTTGAACCCTCCGGTTTATTCAATTCCTTCTATTAGTTCACATTCGCCTTATACACATCTTGCACACATTCTCAATTGTTATTAAAAACAGTTTTTATTCATCCAATCAAGTTTAAATACATTTTTTTTAACTCGTAGTGGATGACCATTAATATTATTACAGTTTTTTTCATTAACAAAATTTAAAAAAGTTGATGTATCGGTCGGATCCGAAATGAATTGAATAGATGTTTGAAATCCAACACGTTGGCACTGAGCCAACTGTCCTATAGCTAGAAATCTATTTCTTAAAAATGTTTATTAAATTATAAGAGAAAGGTCCTTGCAATAATGAATCAATAAAAGAGATGGATAGAATGAGAAATTATAGATTACCATCAGCTTCATAAATTAGAAACGACAAAAAAGGAAACGAATAAATTGTAACAAACAAAAATAATAGTCCAACACCATTTACTTTATAGATAAGGAAATGGAATATTGCTAGGATGTTTGCATTCTATATCGCCACTCAATATTGTAATTCTTACATATTTATATTAATTGTAATTATAAAATGAAAAATAGCTTTGTTGTCCTGAATAGGAAAGACCTAACTGTTTTATGGTAATTGTTTTGTTGCCTAATCTAATCTATTTATACAAAATCTTCATCTGCAGATAAATAAAGTTGGTGCCATTTCAAATTTAAAAAATTCTAAATGCCATATCTACCATTAAGCTTACTTCTACGATATTGTAGCTCGGTTGATGTTTTCTTTAATATTAAGTTTTCAGGGCTCTTGAATGTACTCGGTTTCAATTTTAGTTGTCTTACATTCTCTTTTGAAGAGGATTGGTCCTATTTCACGATAAAGTGTACTCGGCAGTTATTTTTCCAGACACCGTCTATACTATAGAATATGAGAATGGACGCCGTCAGGAGGCGTTAGAGAGGACCCTGGCTTAATGTTATTTTAAATACGAGTGGAATACCTTAAAGAGGCTTTATCGGTCGGACGAGGTATGTTCTCTGGCATAATACGCTATTCACATAATCTGAGTGACATAAAGGCAGTAGAATAGCGCAATTCAGACTTACCTTGAACACAACGCCTGTGTTTGTGTTACCATGGCAACAAGACCTGTGGCTGTCACGTATTGATTTGATTTCTATTTAAATTCAAGCATTCGGGGACCTGAAAGCTTTTCTTATGCATATTGAGCACCACGAACTAATTTGAAAGCTATCATTTACATAGCTAGCTCTTATCGCTCCTCTTCGACGCCGTTTTATTGTTTAACTTTGCGCCGTGATACGTCAAAAGTCCTACCTCTGGACGCGTCAATAAACTGTAAATTCGGTTTGTCTAATAGGTTGTTGAAACGTTTTCTTCTACTTCTCCCACTGAGATGTAGATAATTTCCAATGAGATACAGTTTGAAAAGGTTTTTGTGGCTTGTGTCTGTACTTTTTATTGCAATATAGTTTATTTTAAATTTATTGGTGGCTGGTTTTAATGTCTATAGAAGGCCTACGGTATCAGCGGTCGAGACGTAGTCCTGTTATAGATATAAACATTTTTAAACTCCACCAACAAATGGGCTTTACTTGGTATTTAATCGTGTGACTGAGAATCAAAAAGGAACAAATATATTATCATTCAAAAAAAAAAAAATAATAAGCAAAGATGTAGACGTTGAGACTGGGATATTGCTTGATACTTTTAATTTGAAACACAATTACAGCTGGATTGAATTTAAGAGCTAAACAAATGAAGACTGTCGAAGAGAAAAGTATAATAAACCCTTTGAGTAGTCGATGACTTGGTTTTAAAATCAAACCATGAAGCTACGGGGTTAGAAATATCGATATTTTGTCTATCTTGCTCGCACCTTGTGATTCCGAAAGTCATATAGAACCAAAAATTATTTATTTCAAACAAAGGCGAAAATAACATGAGTTTACAAAGCAAAACTCTGGTCTCAGGTCTATATATATATATATATATATATATATATATATATATATATATATTTCTCTCTCTCTCTCTCACACACACACACACACACGTGCGCGCGCGCGATACCAACAGGAATTTGAGAATTTAGAAATACTTTCATTACGTAAATACCTAGTAACAGGAGATGTTCTTGTGAAATAGGTAAAATATCTTGTTATAAGGTTTTGATTTTCAGTTATTAAGTTTAATTTAAAAGTTCTTATTCATTATTGATTTAGGTTTTTTAAATAGGCCTTACAATAATTTAGGTTTTTGTTTTCGTATATTCGTTTTCTTTTTTATTAATTTTCTTTTTTTTCTATATATTTTATTGTCGTTAATTGCATCACTGCTTGTATGACTTGACACCCCTACTCCAAAAATCTACCCCTCTTGCATAATTACAACAGAAATAATACTGCTGTTTGTAGATCCAAATACATCTGTATAGATGTTGGAGTGGCTTGGTGACATTTCCTCGACAGCGTCATAAATCAACTCCCCCTACAACTTCCAGTCACAAAACGCTGATGAAACTTCCCTCTATTTTTATTTTTTATTAAAATACTAAAACATTTTTTTTATGGAACGTAATTAATTCCAAAGAAACTTACACTAGGGGTAAAACGGAAATGGATCGGCATAATGGAGACCTCGCGGGGGTTTTTATACATGACGTCATTACGCTAAAGTACATCCGGTGTGTCGAGTAATTTGTGGAATTAGACGGAGGTAATTTGCGTTAGTCTCAATTACTTGTCGTCGAGTTTGTGGGTGGGAAGGTTTTATGCAAAAATATTCGACTTCTATCTGAGGCAGGGACATTTAAATATTATTAAGTTGAATTTATGATGCCTATATGGAAAGCCTTATGTTGTATTTGAAAAATTTTTAAGGTTTTTGTTATGCGTTAGGAAATCTATGTCATGACTATGTCCTTAGACTGTTTCTCAAATATCTTAGCCTAAGTATTTCACGAAGCAAAGTATCGGATCATAATTATACAAATAAAATAAATTATATTGTTATTTTTAATAGGCTTCGATCAATGTGTACAGGTGGTAAATTTGTTTATTATAGGGTTACAGCAGTGAATAACCTCTGACATTTCTTTACACAACTTTCTACCTCCTCGCTTTTACATTCTATACCACTCTTCAATGCTTTAAACTTAATGTTGTGTAATCGCCTTTGCGTTAAGCTGTGACTTATAGATCTTCAGAAACCAATCTGCTTACAGCATCAAAAATTTAGAGACATTACTTTACGTAAAGTCAGATAGTGACTTTATCTATCTACTTGTTATCTTGTTAGTAATAGCAATATAAAAACCGTCGGTTTTAAGGTGGGGAAGATGTAGAAAAATCTTTGAATTAATTTTGAGCTACGAGAATAAGGGATATCAAATAAACGTAAAACACGCGACAGCATTTTGGAAAAATATTTTATCGTATAGCTTCACTGGACCTAATAATATTTCTTTAACAATTTTTTTCTTTTAAATTACAATTTATTGAGTTACAAGTACTTCAAAAATATTTATTATATGAGGGTCGATTAATTAATTATAAAAGTGAAGAAGAACAAAATGTATTTCTCAAAATAATAATAAGAAGAAAAGAAAAATTGCATTTTTTATAATAATCCAGACAAATATCTAATATACAATATCAAGAGCACAGTGGTACAATTTATTACAATAAAAATACGATAAAAACATGTAGGTTTTAAATAAAAAACTTTTCTTATTATGCTTGTCAACAAATTTTATTCGTACATTTATATTAGTATTTGTTTTTGAATTTTAGAGAAAATATTTGTACTATAGTTTAATTTTTAGATTTTAATTTGATTGTCGCATGCTCTTTCTAGTACACACGGAACTCTCGAAGTGATTAAACCCGCATCCTTCTGCTCTTCATCATCCAGCAGGGGTATATTTTTACTTCTGCTATTCTGATACTCATTAGGCTATATATTTCTTCGTATATGGTCAAAATATCTTATAAATGTTATTTAGGTTAATCACCACGCAACTAGAAATATGTTTATTTTCTGTCATTCTTTTCCCTCTTTTACCGTTTACAATTTATAAAAGCTGCACTGACTGAAGTAAGCAGAGACACACAATAATGAATGGGTAATAAAGACCCTATCTCTACATGGTTTAAATTTACACTTAGTTTCTTCTTTCTACCTTCGATTAACATAATTAACATAGTACTTGACATAATTATTTAGTGAACATCTTGTTGCTTATATGAATCGTCACATGTTTATTCAAATCAACCCAATTTATTCTTGTGCCTTCTTAAACAGTTCATCCGATTTAATATATGCCGGGAAGGTACATATTTGTAGACCGATTAGAGGCACCTATGTCAATATTATTGAAAGAAAAAAAAACATTAAAAATGCAACCGCCTACTTTTCCGACCGAGCATTCAATCACTTATATTGAAATTAAGAATTATTAATATAGATTAAACTAATAATCAATAGATGGCGGTAATCACGCTATGACGTACACCTGATACTTTAAATAAGTGAAAATAAGATGTCATACAATTTTTACATGTGTTAAGGTTAGTTTCCACAACAGCTGTTTTAACGCATTAGTTATATTACTTTATTTACTGTACAATATTAAGTTAAAATGTTATTGAATTTATAAGTTCTTTAAATTATAAGTTGTAAATATATTTGATGAGGTGTACACTCAAAACATTTTGTTAAATGAAAACTCGGTTGATGAGTGAGTCAAAGAAACCTGATTTATTAACGTTTGGCAACTTTCGACGACTAAATTGTCGTCCTCACTCAGCCCTACAAGTGTAGTAGATACATGTAACATCTACGTCATAGAAATTCACAACAAAATTAATATGAAATCAAATACATAATAAGTTAATAATACTAATAAATTAACAAAACAACAACACAAATAAATTAAATCATTAATAAACACACTATAAAACGTGATAGTCTAAGATAATAAAAACTATAAACAATTAATTAAAATGTGCCAAAAACATTTACAAACAAATAACAGTAATATAACCTGTAAAAATAAATCATTACTAGAAATCTGATGCATCAACAACCAGAACCCTTGATAGATTTTAAGCTTTATGACTAAAGGATTATAAATACTGACCAATTTATTAGTGTCCTCATTAACATTGATAGAATTTTTTGCATCTTTATATAGAGCATTTCAGACAAAATGCGTCTCCTCCAATTACTTTCCGTATCCAAAATCCTAGGATTTTGGAAATTAAACGATTATATCCCATGATGTGATCGTAAAACACTGAGGGAAATGAACATCTTCTATTTTTTTCATGTTCTAAAAGACGAACACGCAATTCACATTTAGTTTCCCCAACATAGAAAGCATCGCAATCATTACAATTAACCCAATATACAACATTATTCCTATTCGCAATATCAGTCTATCCTTACCTCTTCTAACAATTCCAGATAAATTATTAGAAATAAGCAGAACACTGATAATATTACATCTTCTTTTTAGCTTTTTAGAAACCTTTTCAAAGAACCTCTTCATATAAAGAACACTAACATAGGTGTTAAACTCATTTCCTTTACCTCCGACACTGTCAGAAGACGGAAAAGAGTTGAGCTTTGAAAATATTCTTTTACTAATATGAAATTTAATAAATCGACAAGAATAGCCACTAAGCAATACATATTCTTGTACAAGTTTCAAATTTCTATGATGAAAGGAAGGATGTGATAAGTCAAGAACTTTATCAACAATAGAGTGTACCATTCCACGTTTCTGTGACATCGGGTGGAAATCGTGGACATCTGAGTGAAAATTAAGAAAGTAGGTTTATGATACCCGTCTGTGATGAGTTTAACATCCCGTTTAATAATCTGCAGTTCCAAAAAATTAAGTTTATTTTCATTTTCAATTTCATAATTAAACTTATGTCAGCTTTCATAGTAACTATTAAATTCGTCGAATAATTCCTGTAGTTTAGCAATAGGTACAATAGTGTATACATCGTCTACATAATGCCCAAAATAAATTAGTTTAAAACTTAAATTAGTTAAACAAACCTGCTCAAGATAGTCTAGAACAATATCAACAATTTGGGACATATTGGACGACCCATCGGGTTGCCATAAAGTTGCTTATAAAATTTATTATCAAAGGTTGGCAAATTTTTAATAATTAAGGTTTCTGGGACTCCGTATCAACCGAGTTTTTATTTAATGTAATTATATTTATTTCTAAAACTAATCCTACTAAATTATTAATATGTTAAATAAATAAATTGAATATTGTTTTACATTACAATAAACATTTTACTTTGAAAACAAAACTACTTTTTATTCGTCTTCAAATTGAATATATAGGTAAAACAGGATAACGTTTGTCGAGTCAACTATTGCACTAATAAATGCTAAATTAAGTTCAGACATTCATTGACTATTAGGCGGTACGAAGTTAGGCGTGTCAGCAAGTATATCTAGAAATGTTAATTTTTGTGTGTGTTAAAATTAATACATTTATAGAAATAAACACAACTAATGCAGCGGAACACAGTAAAAACTTTGCAATAAATAATCTGTAAATGTCTGGTCGGATATTTTAAACTGCATCAGTTTTAATTATAATATCGAGATCCCGCTTGAAAGGGATTACTCCGTTTAATTAAACATCTTGCCATCCCTGCTTTCCGTCTCACTCGCCTAATGAGTGTGTCTAATTACCATAACTGCATTAAAGTGAGACATAACATTGCAGTCTATTACAACAAGAAGACACACTGTATATGTCACTAGACGTAACACACATGCACATGACTCCAGGAACATTTAACCCTGCAGTCTAATGAAGGCATGTGTCTTTTATACTTAATGTAAATAGAGAGGAAAAAGAAGTTGTAAAACAATCAGCTTTTTTTATCACTGTAGCATTCGGAATAATGTTATTAGATTTTAATGTTATGAGTTTTGTAATTAATGTTTTAAGGCTACACTGGGGTGGGAGGTCGTATTACACTAGCATTAGTTGAAATACTCGTAAGATAACACAAAATGCCTTGGGTATATGTTTTACAATTTATAAAAGTGCGAAGTCAATATGTTATAACGTTTTTGAAGTGGTAACTTCTTTACGCGCGATGAACAAAACATGAGATTAAATCTTTGTTTTCTAAATCACGCTATTTCTGAAACGCATACCTTTAGCATATAGCTTACGACATGTGATTTCATGTAACATCTGATTTTGAGCTACAATTACATTGTAGAAAAGCCGTTTTATTCATAGATTATTATTAAATAGTTTTCACCCGATAATACATAGATTAATTTATTTAAATTTTGACAAATATCAACACAAGTAATTCGATACAGCGATAATAATGGGTTACGTATTTTTAATCTAATTTTTGAAAGGAAAACATTAATACTTTTTAAAGAATTGATTTTAATTGTTGTTAAAAAAATGTGTATTTAGTAAATATATAGATAATGTATTTCGTTACTAAGGTTATTTTATTATTAACTAAAATATTAGTCTTTATTAAATATATTCCTCAAATAAAGCTGTAGAAACGGAATGAAAAATTTATAAATTTATATTTTCGGAGATTTTCGTTGAAACGTTTGCGAAACCTTTAGATCTATTTCGTTATCATTTTTTGTCGGAACGCACCCGAATGCCAGAATCAATTTTTTAAAGAATAAATCTATAACAAATTAATGGTATTTTCTTGTCTTTAAATTATCTCTTAATTGTTTATTAGTATTTGAGCCTTATACTATTTATGGCTTTTTGGATTTTTTAGTATTTGTTTGTTTTTGGAGATATTGCTTTCAATTATCGTAATTGATTGTTTAATACAACGACACACATACAGATACAAGCGCGAGCGCACTTAGATTGATTTTTATTCCTGGCGAAAACCAAATGCCGTTATTATCGCCAAACAACAGCAAAAATAATACCAAAATAGTTACATAAATCAAAATTTAATGTAGTTAAATAAATAAAACGAAACAAAATTTACAAAACAAAACAGTAATAACATACAAATAAATATGCAACAATAAATATGTAACAATTAAAAAAACATAACAATAGATAACAATAACAATAAATAACAAAACAACGTAACAATAAATCTATAACAATATATATAACACATGATGTAGAAAATAAATAGGTTAACAATAATAACCTCTAAACACAAAGTAACATGAATACTATAATAAATAAATAAATAAATAAACAAATATGTAAGGTAATTTTTTTTCAAAAATTAAAATATTAAATTTTAAATAGAATATTTCGGTGGCAAAGGAATGCGATGACACGTTCGACGCCGGCGGCATCGTCCTTCAACACCACTTTTAAACTCCCTTGTAAATTAAAGCTGTTACGAACATGCTTCAAACCACCACAAACTACCAGTATATGACAGATTGTGATGGTAACACTTAGATTAAAACCCAACTGATCTAGGAAGTAGAAAGCCTAAGGCCTGCTTTCAAAAGCCATATAATAATTAAAGAAATAACCAGACGGACTAGAGTAAGGCCTTTTCGAATGCTAGTGATAGGTTGAAGACGTTGTTTAGGTATAAAAGAGGTTTAAAGTTTACGAAATATAAACAGTCATAAAATGTTTTGCTACAATTACGGCAGCACGTTATACTATAAACATCTTTGTCATAAGGTCAGTAATGTAAAAATCAAAATTTCCATCGCGACGATGGAAGGCAGCTTTAAAAAATTTTCCAGTTTGGTTCGTCAAATAAAAACTGTCTAGGAAATATGGTCGCAAACCTGGACTCACATAAATTGTTATTAATAAATTGAATATATATATATATATATATATATATGTGTGTGTGTGTTTTTAATATACCACATTCTTCAAACGGACTAAAAAGTATAAAAGAATTTTTCATGGCCCTTCTACAATTTTCATCGTTTTCTGCAATAGTTTGACCCTTCTACAATTTTCATGGTCTTCTACAATAGTTTGACCCTTCTACAATTTTCATGGCCTTTATTAAACAATTAATGTTTGAACAAACTTAAAACGAGTCAATTTGTAGAGCATCCGTTTTAACACGTAAACTAGCTCATCGCTCGAATTCGATATTATTAAACAACTATTGTTTAAACAAAACGTGGAGACAAGAAACCGAGTGAATATTGCATTGTCATCTAATTCTGACCCATGTTTACAATTTTAGGCCTCTATCTCATCGGGAAGTTAGTTTACAGCCGGGATTGGAAAATTCCACCCTGAGATACAAATTATGACGGAAACAAAACTAATAAAAATGTTTTTAAAAAGTTACAACTTTATTGCGTTTGAAATCCAATAATATTCACTAAAACATTTTTAAAAGCTAATTTATAAAAGCAGTTTTATAGATGAATATTCAGGTTACTTTAAAACAAATGAGTGAATTCATTTACAGTTATTTTAGTGTTGTAAATTGCTTTACCTGGGTTGGAGTGACTGGGCGGGGTTGTGCTGGGGGTGTAGGAGGGTTGGTCGGGGCATAGCTTGAGACTGATCTGACTCGACAGGTTTCCAAGTTATACTATTTAAATTTATTATTTATTTATTTAGCCAACGCCCGTCTGTGGCTGTTGGGCCATTCGAAGCCGAGCCTCCCAGTATCGCATCGTCAGGTCGTCGGGTAGAAGGTCGAGTTCGGGGCAGTGCTGCAGGTGATCGCCATCCATTCTTATTGTGTTACATAGGGGGCAGATGTCATTCTCAGCCAAACCAATGCGATAAAGGTGTGCTTGGAGATAATCATGGCCAGTGGTAAGACGGTATCTGGCGACAGCTTCAGCTCTCTCCAGGTGCGATGGAATTGATCCCACCGTTGCAAGACACTCCCGTATTTTGTGATTGCTGAGATTTGTAAGTTATTTATTGGTATGCTGGCTGTTCGAAGAGGTGTTGAGGTTCTGAGCAGATTCTTAGCGGGATAGTTGGTTGGTTAGCTTCTGCTCCACGCTTCGCCATAACATCGGCCCTTTCGTTCCCACGGATTCCCACATGAACTATTTAAATTTGTATGGTATATTTTTATGGTTTTTCTTACAGGGTAGCCAATTTTCTCATATTGTTTAAACGGGTAAATATAAACGTTTCTACCATTATATTGGCCTTAGCAGTCAACATTGAAACTACAAATATTATGTTTTATCACACCTGTTACGTATTGTTCTCAATAGGACACTGTAACCCATTACTCACACAACTTTTAGGAGATTTACTAAAAACACGTGAAGATGTATTAGTATGTCACACTTTCCTGTAGTAGCACTTATATTTTGATTATTAAGGACAGAATTCTCGGCAGTCGTATCCCACTGTCAACTGACATCTTAGTTGTTTTAGGTTAGACCCCCACCAACCTCCCGAAACGGTCGTCCTCAATAATCACAAAAAAGCGATGCTACTATAGGCAAGTGTAATATACAAATATATGTTCAAGTGTTTGTAGTGAAAAACTAGTAGCTCTAATATATAGGGAATCAGATAATCTTAAGGGATTGTTTAATAAATTTGTAGAATCCCTCACGCGCCCCTCTTTTAACAGTTTAAAACAATCTTACTTTTTTAAAATAGCAAATTTATTTATTATCAATTATTAATATTAATAATATTTATAAATAAGGTAGAAAAATATTTGAAAAAACGTGTCTCGCATTAAAAATAGCATTTATACAGAGACTTTCGGATTCGCACACTAGCGTCTTGAAGAAAACAAAGTTACATCAGAATCGGAGCGAGAGTTATCTGATTGTAAGGATTCCACTTGACCACGTACGACACGGAATTGTGGACGGTTAAGGTAGCTGGAAGGAAACATTCTTAATGGTAGACTTTACTCCAACTTTCGGAAGGGTAGTTTTATTTAAGTAAATTTTGAACAGGTTCATGATAAAAGAGGGGGGAAGGGTTACGGTCATTTGACATGACAAAAGAGTATGTTTATATTATTCTCCACCACATAATTAGTATTGATACCTTTTTCCTCTATTACTAATATACTTGATCTAATTATTATTATTAATATATTATTATAAATATTATTATTTTGTATTAATATATTATTAATTTTTTTATATAGGCTAATGACAGATCACAGACAATTTTATTTTTTTAAAACACTCAACGTTTTGAATTTCTTTCTACTATTAATAGTTCTTGAAAAGAAATTTCGAAAAGAAATTCGAAACGTTGAGTGTTTTAAAAAAACAAAATTGTCTGTGATCTGTCATTAGCCTATATTAAAAAAATTAATAGTTATTAACAGACATTAAATAAAATATATTATTCATGATTTATTATTATTGTTATTATTAATAATATTAATATTATATTAGTTCTTGAATTTTGTAGTCCATTACGTTCGGTGAATATTAATTAATCACTTTACATTAGTTTTATCCGAACTTTAATGTGTGGGCATGTATTTTTCTAATCATATTAAAATTCGGATAGTCATAAACTAATGATAAAGTGATACATTACATTAGTAATATTAATAATTAATTATTAATAATAATATGACTATATTAATAAAACATTAGGGTCTATTTATAATTAATTTTTATTATTGTTGTTAATATTACTATCACAAAGTTCACCGAATATTTGGAGATTCTCGGTTTTGAAAAAAAAATAGTGCTAAGAAGTATATTTTCTAGTTGGGGTGAATAATAGGTACCATAAGGCTGAAGAGGAGCCTTGGTAATCTGACTCTAAGACTACGTAAATACTTAACTTGGTGTGTATCGTACATTAGGAGTATATCATTTCCGTATTGCATTCGTTAATCTGTAACTTTCTATCTGTATTAAAGCTGCGCGTGTGTGTCACGATGGATGCTATACCCCTCAAAATCTTCCAGACATTTTAAACCCTGTAGAACTAACACTATTCAGCAGAACTTAAGTAATCTATATTTTGGTTTATGTTTAACTGGATTTTATTAAGAAAAAATTATAATTTCTGTACCAATAGAGTTTTTTTATATTACTTAAAGTGTCTGCAACACGATTTTGTGTTACAAATTTCCATATTGAAACACGTTATTCCTATTTTTTGGCGTTTCTTCTAAACAACAAAATAGCAGTTATTTCGTTTTTCTGCCATATGAGTTAAATATTTTTTTTCAATGACCAGTTTTCTCTAATTTTTACTTTCTGTTTTTAAATATAAGAGACAACACAATTATCTTAGTAATATACATTGAATTCATCGTTGAAAATAAGATTTGTAATTATTTTGATCATTTCGAATTGATTTAAATTAGTATAATTTAATTCCCTCAAAAATTATATAACACTAGCTCTTTTTAAGTAACGTTTAACTTTCGATTCTGAGATCGATTAATCCATTCGGGTTTTAAACTTTATTCACAGTTATTATTCCGATTTTCTTAGTTTTAAAATTGATCAACTAAATACTTCAAATCTTTTATCCGAAATTATTGAGACCTATAGTAAATTTAAAAGATTAAAATTCGATAGATATAAAATTTTAAGAGACAAATTTTATAAAATCAATATAAATATATAAACCTAAATACTCGTATTTCAAGCTTGGTACCGTAAATATAAAAATTTATTTAATTTTTATCATTCCAGTAACGTTGATGAAATTAATATAAATAATAATTTATAGTCGTAATTAAAGTCGGAATGTTTCCCTTGTTTGCAGTAATTTTCTCTCTGTATTCCTCTAAGTAAATTGTTCTGATAAAAATTAATTACATTTTTCTGTAGCTGAATATACACAGTCAATTAACTTGATATTAGTATCCCCTCTGTAAAAGCTTCTCAGAATAAAGTTTACTCTTAAAATATCTCGTATAAATTGAGTTTCATCACAACATGAATGGAATAATAATTGTATTGGTTGCATAGCTTCTTGGGGTTTTTATAAAAATTACGTAATAGACTAATTTTAAAACAAAGCAATTTATTACGCTTTTAAAATATAAGGTAATAGCTATTTCTTAATATTAAATGAAGAAATGTTATTGATTTTAGTTAGGAATGTTCATCTAATCATTCTGGTTTCTCTTGTTTTATTATTTGGTTGTATAAATATTCCAACCCTTCTTTTTGAATAAATACTCCTTTATATTATTTAATACTTTTAACACCATTCTTACGTCATTTACCTTTCAAATGTTTAGAATGACTAATAGCTGAAGAAGTATCTATTTAGTTTTAAATACAAATTATTAAACTTGTTTACCTGAATTATTTTTTTCAAATTTATGTTACTCTAAGAGTTTTATAATATTTTTTTGATAATACCAACATTTATAACACATAATTTGTATTGTTTCATGCAATTTTAACAACTTTTTTGTTTTTATAAATATAATAAATTTAATTATTAAAATATTTTTCTCCTTATTTTAACTTCTTTTGAACGCACGCGTGGGCGCGCGCGCGCACACACACACACTGCAACACACATTTTATTATAACAACTAATTCTATTTTCCTATGCACATATTTGTTAAAAAGTTGTTAATTTTTCGAAATGAAAATATACTACATTATTTTATATTATAATTTACAAGAATCTACGTGAAATATTTTTTTTTGCGTAAACTTTATAATTTTAAATATAATGAATTTCTTTAATTTTATATTAAAGTAAGTTTAAATGAATTTTAGTAAAGTTTATATTAATTTTAATAAAGCCAAATCTGTATCTGAAACTGTTTTTTTGAATTCAACAAATTTATTGGAATTTATATTTTAAGAAGCAAAGTTAAGCATGACTGGATTGGACTTGCCTTTGAAGTAAACGTCATCTTCAGCCTCAGGCTTCTGCAAGCATGTGGGTGCTGATCCCGTCTGAAATAGTTCGGGAAGGTTCCTTCTCCTCTCCTGTTTCCTGGCGGCGAGTCCCTCTTCTCCAGTGCGTTGGCTGCATACTTCAACCTCTGCTTCTTCCCGTATTTCATAGTTACGCGTGAAATATATATTATTAATTACTGGTTATCTTCTAATTTTGAAAGCTTTATATAGTTCCGGCCGTATTTACTCTCCTGCGATTATATTACATTGAGAATTTTCGTACTAACTGTACGCAGGGTTAAGGATTACTCTTTAGCCCGCAAGGATGATGTCAAAGAAAATTTAAAAGGACACCTTATTCGACTGTCTTAAATCAACTGCTCCAGTCGCTAATTCAAATCCAACTTCTCTCCACGCTAATTCATATCAGACTCCTTCAATCGAACTACCTCCAGAACGTTCTTTTCCCACTCCTCACTTTATCTTTCTAGACTTTGCTCTTTTACGATTAGTTTATAAAATCTTTGAGAATGATTTGGCTTTACCGTACAGTTTGTCTTACAATTATCATTTCATTAATTTTGTTACATTCCTATTTGAATATATGTTTAAATACATTTTTGTTTTTATTGATATTGTTAAATTTTGGCTTTTAAGCCCTTCAAACGGCATTTTGTCCGTTTGAACACACACACACACACATACACACACACACACACACACACACACACACACACACACACACACACACACACACACACACACACAAATTATCAAACTACATGTCTTACAAACTAGCTGTCAAAACAATTACCTGTCGAACAAACTAAAACTAGCTGTCGAGCAATCCAGCTGTCTTACAAACTATCTGTCTTAGCTTTTTGAACAAATTCCGTTTTGAGCTTAGCTTTTGAACGACATATTTATTGTACAATAATAATATAACACTGATAATCCACAAACACTTTTATGTAATCACTCGTGTGTCGTGAATCATGTTGACATTATCAGTGAATAGCATACCCTTAGCAAAATACATCGCTAGTGTATGTTAGTCATTGATAATATTTGTCGATACATTTCAAATTGTACTATATTCATTTTGGTTTTGAAAATTAGGTATTGTCCTAATTAATTAATTAATTGAATTATTTGATACTGTTTCTTTATTTAGGAAAATCGATTACAACGACCTTTCCATTGCAATCCACGCATATGTAATTGTTTTTTATTATCAAACGAATTTAATGGTTCATACGAAGTGTTAAATGCCCTACTTTATTTAATATTATTATCAATAATTTAATGGTATTTTCTGAGGTAAGCAGGTATCCTGTGTGGTAACATATATGTTATATTTATGTGAAAACATTTAGATTTAAGTGTATGAAGAGATCATGGTGACAATAAAACAGTTCTCAAGTATTTCTGTCCTTTAAAAATCCTCACATATAGATCAGTCTAAGTGAACTGGATTCGTATCTACTGAACTGACTAAGTAAACAGTCATAACTGAACTGGATTCAACGGAGATAGGAATCAATGGAGAACAAATCAGTGTTGGGCTTAGAGGCTTTATAGAACGCGACTCTGGTTGTCATTAGTCTTCTTGAACATTCCTTATAATAACGAACACAAATTCTAAAAAAACGTCTCAAGTTCTTGATCAGTTTAATTGATAAATATGAGACTACATTCACGAAGTAATTTAAATTAACTAACAGCCTCTTTAACAGTGCTTTTTAAAATATTAAAAATTGTTGGAGACGAAGGTTTCATTACTCAAATACATTTCCCACACCCTCCGTTTCCCCCCTCGCCCCGGACACTCTTTCTAGATTAATTTTATTTTAACTAAATGACAATCATTTTTAATAAAGTGTTGAAAGGTTTTATCACTGCCATGTAATGGAGATGGAGAGGGTAGGCTGACGGAAGGGGTTGGGCGGGTATCTAAGTTTTTTTAAAGCCTCCATCCCTCGTCAAAATATTAATAAAAACATTACAAATATTTATATTTAAGCTATTTTTATTGCTAAATTTTTCATTACAAAAATTAGTTGTAGTAATACAGACCTTCTCAACAAGAACTGAAGATGTTATCAGGTTTTTATTGCTCAAGTGACGTCATCCCAACAAGTTGTGTAATTTAATAAAGTAGGTTTTATTTTTTTGGTGTCATCATGTTTTTGTTTATTATGTGGTTGCTTATTGTACTTGTGTTTATAGACCTCCAAATATAGACACTGATGCAGTGATCGATCACAAAGAAAAGAAATAGGATCCTCAACTATTGTTCAAATGTAGGACAAATTACCCAACTAAATTGGATACATGGGGTTGTTTGGATCACATTTTGTTAAATGAAATACAAGTTACTGATTGTGTTTAGTTGTATATTTAAAGCAACAACATATTACAGAATCATATTTTAGTAACATATTACAATAATCAATATTTGTTTCAAATTTGGGTAGAAAGTAGATTATACTGTATTTTAATAGAAGAAACTATTAAGTTACAGCTGAGTTCGATAGTAGGTCTATTATTTTTAGATATATACGTTATCTAAATATACTTATTTTTAGAAGTAGAATTAATTAATTTGATGTAAAATTTATACTCAAATTTAATTGTAACTGATAACTTTGGGAGAAGGATAACGCTGATAAGGTTTTATATCTTACATTAAATTATAAAATTAACGGGTTTTGAGGGTTGTTTTATCTACGGAAAATGTGTACTAGAACAATATGGAAACGGCATGTAATATTATGAAGAACACATATACGGTAAACATAAAAAATAGTTTACGAACTATAATAAAAAATAGAGAATCGGGAAAATAATGAAGGATTTTAGAAAAAAACATATGTGGGAGTTGCAAGTTCAAAATATACCTACGAAAAGTTCCTTAGAAAGAACTCGGGTTTTTATTCGTCACTGGTTCTCGTATTTGGTCGTGGCTCCAGAACTGTGAAGCAAGTTCAGGAGTCAAAGTATTTATATTGGCTTTACATTGTTAGGTCTAGTAGCAAAGCTAGTCCATCAGGAATGTCAACGTTTGTTTGTGTTTGTCGTGTGAGGATCGTGTAGGTCCAGTGAAGATATTTGTAGACTAATTGAAACTGGTTGCTAAGTGTTATAGGTGATGTTTGATGAGGCCCTTCCGAATTGTTGTGAAGTTAATCTCGTGCATCTTTATGATTAATCACTAAACTTTGTATAGGAATACTGAAGTGTGCGTGTACGTGTGCGTGTGCGTGTGCGTGTGCGTGTGCGTGGTCCCTGACGAGTGATGCTTATATCAGTGTGATGAACATAGCGACGCATAACACAATGGAAAGCAGATGAGTGCTATTAGGCATACGATATAGTTGTGCTAAACCCTTTGTTCGCAACTGCAATACCACTTCAACCCAACTGCAATACCACTTCAACCCAACTCGCTTAGGACAGTTGAAAGGGAGTTGCGTTGCTTGTGCTTCGTGCACTGGAGCAACGTACTTGTAACATACAACCAAGACAGTAGTGTTTGCATCAGAATGCCGAGCCAAGTGCATCCTAGTAGTGTCGTTGTTGCGTAATAGTATCTCCAGAGACTTCATAAAGAAAACTTCAATTTTGATTCGATCATTTCATTAAAACTAGTTAATCGCATACAGCTTTTGTTGTAGCACAAGAACTTACAAAAGAGGAAGCAGAGCTCACAAGCTTTTATAGGATGTCTAGAGAACTGTTCAACTAGCTGGAACAAACACTTCGTTCAATACTCAGAAAGGGCACAAACAGGAGGAGATGTATCTCAATGGTCGTGATCTGCTATTGCTAGTAACCTATCCAGTGTAAAAAAATTATGGTTAAGTTTAAAGTTGGTCGCAATAGAGTCGGCATGCAACTGACTTGTCGGGTCACAGGGTGTGTGGCAGACGCATCAGTGGAACACTTGTCCAACTATAAAACGACTTCTGTTCAACCTATATGTGATTACTGTCCTATCCAATAAAACGTCCTGCCGTGCAGAAACCCCTCCTGCGATCCATTCTTTAACCAAAAGCCCTGATCCCAAATTCCTACCCACAGCCAGAGTCGCGTGACAAACGCTGCATAACCTCGGGGGCCAACAAACCCCTTTGTTCTCTGACATACTACATATAAAAATGTGTATAGTCAGATTGCAATTACGCAATGCCGGTAAGAACCTTAGTAATATTGTGGTCTAATTGATCGGTATGAATTCCACAGGCGGCTTAAAAGAAACTTGAAATATTTTGTTATAGAAACTATATACTAGTAAGGTTATGGCTTAAAATATCAAATGACTATTACTATTTTACAAGAACTACACTAATTAGCAATAAACTGTAATTTAAGTAGGGTATTTGATGCTATTTTCAAGCTGTTGCCTTAAATTTATTGAAAAAGTAATAATTCCAGGTGATCATGAATCAACTAGATCTACTACCACTCCACAAGTAGGTATTAAGTGACAGCTGAGTTTCAAATGGTGCTTGACCTGGATAATTATAAAATTTCACCTCAACTAACATTAAAAGTCACATTCTATGTGCCGTAGATTTTGTTAAAATTCATCATTATGTGGTTAACTAACGTAAAATTACGATTGCTAGATACAGGGTATAAAGTCAAATCATAGTCGTATATTATCTTATAAAGGGCCACAGCCACGTGTCGCGAAACTCATTAAAAACTTATATTTCCAGTCAAAAGCCTCATTTTTGAAGAGAGATTCATTGGCGACTTTTCCAAACTTTGCGATTATCGCGCTTTCTAACCGTGCTTATACCCCACCCTTCATTTCTCCATTACTTGATTAAATAGTGAAAGACCCCGAAACTTTCATTCAATCAAGCGTTATCGTTTTTAATTAATTATAAAATTTAATCAATTCAAATGATCGAATTCCTTTGAAAGATATTCCACGAATGGCTCTTCTAATCCAGTTTGCGATAACTTGTATTCAACAATTCTTGGAAATTTTTCAACGTTATAAAAATTAAGTAAACTGATTGACAAATCGAAACAAAAATTCCCATTTGGTTTCGAAACACTTCTTCACGGACGCCCAGTGGAATATCTAAGACGATAAATATTTAGCTTATTTTATCTTTGACAGTAATGATTTCAAGTTAATTGTCTGGCTTTTGAATATTTTTTCAAAAAATTTCACTATTAGTGTAGGAAAAGCTTGAATTACTTCTTTTGTGTGTTTGTGTGCAATAACTCGAGTTTTTGTGAATTGCACGTGTTGTGTGTGTACTGTACAAAATCTCTATTAACTGATTTATTGGATCAGAACTGAAGATGTCCCTATTGTAGAGACAACTGCCGCTGTAAACGTAAATATATATTTTACGTTCGTGTTCTAATAACAAATATAGTTGAGAGTTTGCGTTGTTAGATTCACTTATTGCCTGTCAGTTAATATGTAATTACTAAAGTTTTTATTTCTACAGTAGTTGTGTTCAAATAAGCATAAAACGTAACACTTAAAAACCTTCAAAATAATATATTTATAGTTTGTTAATTAGCTTTATTTCTGGTACACAATACATTTAAAATTGTTGTTTTACTTCGTAAATTATGTCTCGTTTTGAAGGCCTCGAAATACTCTTGTCATAGAGAGCTCATCAGCATTTGTTTTCCTTTTGGCATTCTAAAGCAATATTTTTCCTTTTCAGCTCCTACTTGAAAAAGCAAACCTAGTAACTTTATTGTGAATTTAAGACAAACTCTTCTACCTACAAAGGCATTCAATTCTCTCTAGATTGTTGACAATGTAAATATTTATCTTATCATAAGGTAGGAGAATTGCTTTCGCATCCACTTTGCTTTCAAAATATTCTTCTTTGAGTAATTTGTGAATTCCACGACCCAGAAAAGAAATAATTCCTCAGTCTATTAATATGGTGCTGTATTCAGTTATTTTTATAACAATACAACTTGAAGATACTGGAAAAATAATTCTAAAACCAGACGCCATTAATTTTAATTGGTTACCGTTTGTTTCATGTTTGAATTTACTCGATTGAAAATGTTTACCTACATTTATTTTTCTGATTGAGAAACGCTTATGTGTAGATCAACTCTTCCTAACTACTGGTGTTTAATAATTCTTCAGTATTTCTCAACTCTTTTTACTTCATGCTTTTTACCACTCTCTTTTTGCTCTTTAAAGATTCTCCAACTCTTTCTCAATCCTGGTGTTTTAAGATTGTCCAGTATTTCTCAACTCTATCTCTCTTCTACCGTTTAATGATTCTTCAGATATCTAAACTCTTGCTACCTCCTGCTGTTAATTAATTCCGGAGTATTTCTCAACTCTTCCTATCTTCTTTCTGATTAATGATATTTCAATATTTAATAACTTTTCCTATCTTCACTGTTTCCTGATATTCTACTATTTCTCAACTCTTCCTACCTCCTGCCGTAAATGATTTGTCAATATTTAATAACTTTTCTTACCTCCTGCAGCCGTATCTACTTATTTAATCTATTATTTAATTCAACAATTTCTTGGCTGCTCTAGTTTCAAACCTTGCTCTTCACTGTATTCTTCAACTAGTCACGTTTTTAGCCTCTTCAGTACCGTTTAGGTCTATCAGTTTCTCTACTTACGATGAACCAGAGGCGAGAATTTGTTATGTTCTAGTGAGACAAAACTTTGGCCTGTTTTGCTGAGAAGTTGGATTCCTCAATGACAAGCAACATTCAAGTAACTACAAGATGCCTCGTCCTTTCTTCTTCACAGTTTTGAAACCTCGTTAAAAGACTCAAGAATTCATCACGATGGATGTTCGTTTTCTTCTTCCTTTTAGTACCTTTACCCTTTAAACCTATAGATCCAGAGACTTGCTCTTGATATAAAAATTATTTTTTTAAATTTACAAATTACTAATTTTGACACTTCAACATCTAGACATGAGTGCTGCATCAATATCAGAACGAACCCGTTTCCCCCTCCAAACGATGGAGGGTACAGGCGATTCTAAATGCATTTCCGTGTGAGATCGAACGGAATAAAACAGCGCTGTTAAGAAACTCTTCGTTCGGGTGTTCTACCCTAAGAAATGGAAATGTCACGATGCTTCCTTAAAGGAAAGTTTAGGGAAACAAGTGGTTTGAAAATTAATTCCCTTAAATGGTAATTTCCCTAACTGTTATCACACCGTTAATTTATTTATTGTTTATCCGTGTATTGCGAAAGTTTATTACCTGAAGGTTTATATCCTATCCCATTTCTGCTTTACACTTGGCGCTACAGTTTTACAGCTCCAATCTGTTCTATTTGTGCTTTACACTTTGGCGATAACGTTTTACAGCTCTATGCTATCCCATTTCTGCTTTAAACTTGGCGCTACAGTTTTACAGCTCCAATCTGTTCTATTTGTGCTTTACACTTTAGCTATACAGTTTTACAGCTCTATGCTCTTCCAATTGTGCTTTGCACTTTGGCGCTACAATTTTACAGCTCCGTGCTATTCCTTTTGTGCTTTACACTTTGGATATACAGTATTACAGCTCCAATCTGTTCTATTTGCGCTTTACACTTTTGTGATACAGTTTTGCAGCTCTATGCTGTTCCATTTGTGCTTTAAACTTTGGCGCTACAGTTTTACAGCTCCAAACTGTTCTATGTGTGTATTACACTTTTGCTACACAGTTTTACAGTTCTATGCTGTTCCATTTGTGCTTTAAACTTTGGCGCTACAGTTTTACAGCTCCAATCTGTTCTATTTGTGCTATACACTTTGGCTATACAGTTTTACAGCTCTATGCTCTTTCAATTGTGCTTTGTACTTTGGCGCGACAATTTTACAGTTCCATGCTATCTCATTTGTTCTTTACACTTTGGCTGTACAGTTTTACAGCTCTATGCTCTTCCAATTGGGCTTTAAACTTTGGCGCTACAGTTTTACAGCTCCAATCTGTTTTATTTGTGTTTTACACTTTTGCTACACAGTTTTACAGCTCTATGCTGTTCCATTTGTGCTTTAAACTTTGGCGCTACAGTTTTACAGCTCCAATCTGTTTTATTTGTGCTTCACACTTTGGCGCTACAGTTTTACAGCTCTATCATGTTCCACTCAAGCTTCACGTTTTAGTAATAGAAAATCTCCACTTTATACACATAGTTTTAGTTATCTCAAATTATATAACAGCATACTCGATCGTTTGATGTTACGACGGCAACAATGTTCCATTACATCCGGACTTCTGATTTTTTAAACATTTCAAGCTATGAACTATCAAACAAATAAGGAAATGGTGTCATATTGACTGACAATGGACGGCATTTGTGTGTTCACAGTAATTCCTTTAGTTTAAACCTAGCATTGCTGTTAAAAAAAAGTTACAAATTTTTAAATGAACACCGAATTTTATTAAGGTAGTTTGTATTTAAAAAGGTGATGAACCTTGCTAACTATGTAAAAAACCAGCAGATATAGATTATAAACAATAACAGATTTTTCATGATTTCTGGATTTATTTTTCTGTTTCTTACATTCTCAAAGAGCTTTACAAAATCAAGTGTGTAAATAAAATTTCGCTTCTGAAATTATGTCGCCTTTGAAACGCAAGCAAATATTTACGTCGGCAAAGACTAAGACTTGCTTCGTTCCTTATTTATTGTTGATTGTACAATAAGACTGTTCAAATGCCTTTATATTCTCAGTCAGAACTATTTAGTGGATGTTACGTTGTACTATTTGGAGAGAGTTTATTGTAAGGACGAGATCTGAGACCTTTTTGCAATTAGTAAAATGGCAACTAACCGTGTTGCCAGATTTGAAGTGATTGTTAAATAAAACCAAATTCTGTTCTTTGTCAAAGTCACTGTCGACTTCACCCGCGTTGGTGTCAGAGTTTTAAATTCTGTTTTAAAGTCAAAACCAGCTTTCGACAATGTCGCCAGCATAAAATTTCCCTCTCTGTTATTTAAATAGCTTCCTTAAATCTCTGGTAAGAAAATACATGTTTGCTTGTATTAGATCGCATATGGACAACACGTTACTGCAACCACTTTACAGTCGGTGTGTCGTGCGTTTCGTAACACGTAGCCTACATCACGGCGCAGTATTATTGCCCGTTATAACGCCCGCATAAAATGATAGGGCAAGAAATAGTTTCTTGTACGTGGACAGTTTCAGCCTACATAGAAGCTATAACATGGCAGCAAACCGACAATAAATGATGTCTATTTGCAGTGGGCGGGATGTCGAACCTACGAGAATATGTAATGACGAGGAGCTGCAGCCACACTTTATCGTTCCGACGTTTTCTTTGGACGACACAAGACTGTAAGATTGTTAGGAATGCGTATAAAATCAGTATTGATCGTATATAATGAAATTTAAGTTTTTAATATTTTTTCTCGTTTAAATACTTGTTTAAATTGGTTTCTGGAAATAAGCGCGTCTTCGTGATTTTGATTGTAGAAATGGGTTTCATACCTTCTCGACTAGTTTGTGCTAGTCACTCATATTTTGAGTGACGTAGGAGGACTAAAAAGTGGTAATACCGACTGTCCAATTAAAACCTTCCTTTTACAGCGAATTTCTCGGCGAGGTTTAAAATAGGCCTACTGAAAACCAGAATAAAACTGGAAGTTGAGCAAATATTTATCTTTTGACGGAAGAAGACGGGGTGTGCTTGGAGTTGGTAGTTTTAATCATGCCTTAGAGACAATAAGAACCCAGAACAATAATGCACTACGCTGTAGCTGCTGTGGGTTTAAATTATTGCAGACAATGGGCCTGGCATTTCCGTTTCCGGTTTGCATTCAAATACCTTCGCGAGCAGTAAAATGATTCACGGCAGACCTTCGGATTTTAAGATAAAGTAATTTTAAGATTTAAAGTAAGTAAATTTTAGATTACCAGGTTTTAAAATTTTACTTGTATTATGTTTTCATACACGATACGGTTTGTTGTCATCTTTGAAAAGATAATGTTAAAAGTATCAATAAAGTTAATGTACAAAATAAATTTGCATACGGCTACTGTCTAAATAAAAGGAATGTTCAACAAAAAGCTAAAGTATATTTGATTCGATTCACAACTTCCCAAGGAGATAGTCCGTAGAGTCGAGAGAAGTGTAGTTGCATATCTTTGGAGTCAACTCTGTATTCGGAAGACTCAATAAGGATTTTACCGATATACTGATAGAATGGGTGAGAAAAAGTAAAACTCATGAATATCCCGTCAAACTCGTCGTATCCCGAATCGGGTAAGTAGCGTCAGTGCCAAAACAAATGACTTGTTGCCCAAAAGTCTTACTGTATAGTCTGGTCCCGACCCAACCTTGGAATGGAAAGAGTGCTCCTACTATAGTACATAGATCCCTTTCCTTAAAAATGCTTAGTTCTATTAGCGCTGAAATATCCCATAAGATTGGTTTTGTCCAGGTAGTCTGATCAGAACTTACCCACCCTCGATTAAACTTACGTAAAGGCCGGAATCCTAGACCTCTACAATAGTGCACGACATCATCACAGATAGACCTATCTCTGTAATTATCGCTTAGACTTACTGAAGGGGTGGAATCCTAGGCTGGAAACTTGGTCTTAGTCTGGGATGGTCTCAGTTCGACCCCCTCCCATTTGTGCTTCAAAACATCACAGATATACCCACATCTGAAACTCTCGGTCGGACTTACTCAAGGGGCATAATGCTAGACTGGCAACTTGGTCTTAGTCAAGGATGGTCGCAGTTCGACCCCCCCCCCCATTTGTGCTTCAAAACATCACAGATATACCCACCTCTGAAACTCTCGGTCGGACTTACTCAAGGGGCATAATGCTAGACTGGCAGCTTGGTCTTTGTCAGGGATGGTCTCAGTTCGACCCCCCCCCCCCCCATTTGAGCTTGAAAGCATCGCGGGATGAAAGTTTTACTAAAACTAATGTAACGCTTGATGATGTCATTTTATTTTATTCATTTATACTAAATTTTGCCATTATAAGCTTAAACTGGGTTGTGACCAACAAAGTCAGTACCTAAATTCAGATACAGAGAGTGTTTTTGTAGCCACATTGCGCAGGAAGTTAAACCATTTTACCAGCATAGCCTTGCAAACTTTAAACCGTCACCGTGCCGAACTCTTCACAGCTGACATCGCATAGAGGTTAACGTTCTCATATTCCCGCAATATAGGTATATAATTGTGAATATAAACTTGAATCTCCTCGAACCCTGCTCCAAAAAAGAGCCTCAAGAAACAATCAAGAGGAAAGGAATGAAAACTATTGCCAAGATTTTAAAACCACACTTGTTCGCTGCTTACACCGACGGCTCTTCGAATTCTGACTGCGATAGAGGTGGATCCGGAATCTTTATAACCTACCCTGATGGCTCAACTTCCAGACACAAAATTGCAGCATGCAAAATCGCCTCCAACTTCACAAGCGAACTCATCGCAATCAAAGAAGCTCTGAGTATTTACCTCACTTGGACAACACTCAACCCCTCTGATGGCATAGTAATCTTCACGGAGTGCAGATCTGCTCTTCAGGCCCTCCAAAAAGGAAATACAAACGTCGCCCAAAAGATCAATACCCTTCTGTCCTTAACTGAGGAAAAGAAGAAGCTTTGTACGCTTCAATGGATCCCAGCACACGTCGACATCAAAGGGAACGAAGAGGCCGATTCTTTGGCCGAGGAAGCGAGGACCATCGAACCAGCCCCCGTGATTACAACATCTTCCGACGTCAATGCCGTTGCAAAACAGAAGCTCTGCCATAAGAACCGAAGAAAATCATCACTTCTCGAGCTTAACCTCGACAGGGTAATAACAAAAACAATTGCCAGATTGAGGACAATGCACCTCAAAGACATGAAAATCTTGCCTGATGGATCAAGAACATACCCTGAATGTAGGCACTGCCCAGGGATACAGCTTAATCCCGACCATCTCTTCAACTGCCCGTCCATCATTGCAGCACTATTTAAAATTGACTTAAACTGTTCTAGGGAGACCCTTTATAAGGACAAAACTGCAGATGTGGCCAGTGAAGTGCTTCACGCCTTTGGACCCGTGTAACTGTGCTCTCTCTACCTTTCTCTGATCATTTGTTTTCCTGTTTTTTTATATTTTTTTATTGCACTTGTCACACGACAACAACAACAACAACAACAACAACATAGGTATATATCGAATATATTCATACATCTAAAGCAATATCGTAAAATACTTTGAAAACAGCAAGATTCAGACACCTTAATCACCATTTTGATTTATGGTAGCGTTTGGTGGCTTATGCGAAACTAACTATAAATATAAAAAGACCCATCGTTATTTAGCATTTCTGTACTTAGACACTTTAGTATCTGATGTGAAATAAAGTGGATTCTAGTATCCTGGATTCACGTCCTCACATTAGTCCCTTTTCATTACGATTTCACTCTAAAGAGGCTTTATGTGTAGCCAATCAGAACTTCTGTTATGTGAGCATCCATACCTTCCACTCGGAACAACAACCAAACGGAATGATTTTCAGAAACGTAGGGTCCAAATCTATAAAATGTATTTCTTCAAAGAATCTTAGAAGCTAAGATCCGATTGGAAAGAACACCACCCTTAACCAAATGTTCTCCTAACATAATCACTACTCCTCATCGCTTCAGTCGAAGGACAGTCTTCCAGTAGGTGACTTTGTTCAACATGCTCTATCACTATCTCTGTTCCCAGCACCAAGCGATCTTTATGTCCTTAACTTAGTATAACCCTTCTTTTCCATTTTCTTATAAGGTGTTCTAGCTTGTAGTAATTCTCTTATGACCCAGACTGAGAATGGGTATACTTCACGCGTGTGTGATGAATCCTTGCAAACATGATGCCATAATAACCCTAAATACATGAATTAGTAAACACATTGTGTCTTTCGTTTACTGTTGTTTAAATAATGTTAAAGGTCCAACTGTTTCCAATTAACAAACAAAAACTGAAATGAACTAAAAGTTACCTTTTTAATTAGGAGTGTAGTTTTTTAAAACTGAAACGAGACCTTGCGAAACTGTTTGGGAAAAGTTTTTCACTATCGATCCTTGACTGGCTGTAACGAGCGTGTACAATGCAGCCATTTGATTTGACTTTATTATTGTGTTTCATGCATTTAATGTTAAAGATGTTTTGGCAAGTGACCCCAGTTGAGCACGATAGTTTCTTCATTTTAAGCATTGCGCTAAAGGTAAACATATATTTTACAAACACGTATTATTTAAAAAAATAATGGAAATCTTCCCTTTCAAGAATTTACCAAACACTCCGGTGATATTTAATATAAAAGTAGCTTAAAAGACGTTAACCCAATTACAAGATCCTTTAAAATATCAAAACACAATTTCCCATAAAACAACGTAATACGTGTCATTTACTTCAAAGGAGATTTCAACGCAAAGAGGGGGTAGGATAACGCTTATTACGAGATTTCACGAGATTTAGCGAGACGTTGAAATCCTTACCCTTTGAAGTATGATAAGGAGTATTTATCAGAGGTCTTTAAGTTTACGAACGGCTTAACATCTGTCAACCCTCAGGACAAACTTATAAGATGTATAAGAGGGCCATCCTCACCAGTATTCTTCCGGGAGATGAAAGTTTTTCTCCAAAGCAAATCCGATCTTAATTCGAGCAGTGTTGATGTATGAAAACGTCGTTAAGAAATTCGCTAATTACTGACATTTTCTAATAACATCTACAAAACGAGAAGTAATGCAAGAATAATTTAGGATAAATTTTATTATTCATAACTTTGATATTATAAGCTATAAACAAATATTCTTTGAGCTTAGCTTGTGAGATTATGTTAAAAATAAATAAAAACATACACAAAACTCACAAATTATTCATTTATTTACTTATACGCGTTTCAATGACCAAGTCATCATCATCAGTGAGTGTTACTACTACAAACTCTAACTTACAACAGTTCTAAGTTAGAGTTTGTAGTAGTAACACTCACTGATGATGATGACTTGGTCATTGAAACGCGTATGAGTAAATAAATGAATAATTTGTGAGTTTTGTGTATGTTTTTATTTGATTATAGGCTATGTCTCGAAAAAATGGATATTGCATATTTTATGTTCATAATATAAATAGAATAATAAAATTAGTAATATGTAAAACGCCAGACAATCATTATAGCGAATGGAATATTTGCTTCATGGGCATTTGTTGAACAGATTTTTGTTAAATTTACCTTTTGTTTGAAAACGACAAAAACGTTTACTAGATACAATTTTATAAACAATTCTATTCATGAGCATATATATGTTACTATATATATATGTTTTGAGCATTATTGTGTGTCTCCACGCCTGCTGGTAAAAACTGTTATTATGTCTATTTAAATGATAGAGCCGTTATTCTTTCTAAAAATATAGGCCTGTACGAGAAATATATTATTACCTATATGCATACGCGATGTAAATAAAACCTGAATTTAATACTATTTACGCTCTCAAATACTGGTTTTCTAACTAGGTTTCATAAAGCCATTGATTGGAAGAGATGGCACTGTCGACTGTCTCAGTGATGGGATCGGTCTGAAGCTGCAAACCTTCCATGACAAATACAGTCTTCTTCAAACGATAAACAATTTTTATCGCCACTGAATTTGTTGAAGATTATAGTTTTACAGTAGTTAGCAACCTAAAAATAACGTGACCACGTGATCGTTCGAACAACCAGAAACGTGAACAGACGTCGGTATGATTGTCATAATAAAAGATTAGAGGTTTCACCTTATGGAGAGGAATAGTCTCTGCCAGAACGCTCTTAAAGCCACCACTGGGTTTACGCCAATCATAAGTAGTATGTTTTCCTTTCTCTGTATATCTAGAGTTCTTCATTCGTCTGACAATAGCATTCAACAACAGCCAGTATTCCAGCATAACTTTCCACTCTACTACACGCTATACATTACTAAGTGGCTGTAAAGTGTTTTATTTATTGTTTTACCATTGCAGTATAGCTGCCAATACAAGGACGGACACTCCAAACAGACGTTTCCAAGTGAGAACATTATTAGTTCTACTATAAGCGGGTGCAAGTAATGTAGCCTAGCATCGGTGAAACAAATAATGGGAACCGATGGTACCCAAACTTGACGATGCAACTAAAGTTATCTAAAAGATACGATGATCACTGGTCTCAGTATCTAAGGATCTTAGCTTGTGAACGTTTCCAGAAGATTGTTAAATAAATTTAATTTAGACCTACTTCTCTTTAAAATGTATTTGATTACGGCTTTATAATATTTTATTTGTAACATTAAAATCTAACTAATTTACACTAAATCTTACACATTCTTTTAGTTATTTACGAAACAAACACTTCCAAAAACACACAGCCCAGACGATGCCATTATATCCAGATAACGGGTATAGCTTTTCTGATGTCTATAGATATATATACAAGTAGTTCTATCACTTCAGTTGTATTGCTTCGGGCATGCAACACTTACAAAGTGACATACTGTATTAGTCTTTTTAATCACACCTTGAGAGGATTTCATCCCGCTTACATAATACTACAATCACTCTCGATCCTTTCTCTCCCTTCGACGGCAATAAGAATCATCCAGGATTAAACAATTTATACCTGATAATAAATGCTATTTTAAAGTTATTTTCATCTTTACCTTTTCCAGTTTAAATTTTATTGTCTCATATCATGTAATACTATAAAATAACTAGCTTAAAACTTTTCAAACCATTGTAGTATTCGGCTATGAGTTAAATTACTTTGGGCGCCATAGAACACAAGGATGAACAGGAGCTCACGATGGTCAGGTTATACAGCAACGTTGGAATCCATGAACGTCTCTATAATGAAAATTAACCTAAATGTACATTACAACGGTGCCATATGGGAGAACCACAAGAGTGCACAGAAACTAATGATGATAAGGTCATGCAGCCAGATTGGTAGCCATGCACATCCCTGTACAGGAAGATAAACTGAACATGCATTACAATGGCGCCATATGAGAGGACCCCAGGAGTGCACAGGAACTAATGATGGTCAGGTCATGCAGTCAGATTGGTAGGCCATGTACATCCCTGTACAGGAAGATAAACTGAACATGCATTAAATGGCGCCATATGGGAGGACCACAAGAGTGCACAGGAACTAATGATGGTCAGGTCATGCAGCCAGATTGGTAGCCATGCACACCCCTGTACAGGAAGATAAACTGAACATGCATTACAATGGCGCCATATGGGGGACTACAAAAGTGCACAGGAACTAATGATTGTAAGGTCATGCAGCCAGATTGGTAGCCATGCACATCCCTGTACAGGAAGATAAACTGAACATGTATTACAATGGTGTGATTGGGAGGACTACAATAATGCACAGGAACTCACGACGGTTTGATCATGGAGCTACGTTGAAATCTATGCACATCACTGTACAGGAAGATAAACTGAATATGCATTACAATGCGCCATATGGGAGGACCACAAGAGTGCACAGGAACTAATGATGGCCAGGTCATGGAGCCAGATTGATAGCCATGCACATTCCTTCACAGGAAGATAAACTGAACATGCATTACAATGGCACCATGTGGGAGGACCACAAGAGTGCACAGGAACTAATGATGGACAGGTCATGGAGCCAGATTGGTAGCCATGTACATCCCTGTACAGGAAGATAAACTGAACATACATTACAATGGCGCCATATGGGAGGACCACAAGAGTGCACAGGAACTAATGATGGTCAGGTCATGCATCCAGATTGGTAGCCATGTACACCCCTGTACAGGAAGATAAACTGAACATGCATTACAATGGCGCCATATGGGAGGACCACAAGAGTGCACAGGAACTAATGATGGTCAGGTCATGCATCCAGATTGGAAGCCATGTACACCCCTGTACAGGAAGATAAACTGAACATGCATTACAATGGCACCATATGGGAGGACCACAAGAGTGCACAGGAACTAATGATGGTCAGGTCATGGAGCCAGATTGGTAGCCATGCACATCCCTTCACAGGAAGATAAACTGAACATGCATTACAATGGCGTGATTGGGAGGAGTACAATAATGCACAGGAACTCCCGATAGTCAGATCATGGAGCTAGGTTGGAAGTCATACTCGTACAGAAAGTTAATCTAAAAGTGCATTTTAATGAGTTTTGCCAAAACAGGTTTGACAGTTTTACCTATATCTACCTTTACAAATGACATGATTAAATTACAAACGTTTGGACTAGATATTGTCAAGTGGAGCTTTATGACTAGTGTTAGCAAAAGGAATCGCAGTTTAGTAACCCATATAATTTTGTTTCAGGTAAGGAGTGGGTTGAGTTTATAGACGGATAAACAATGGGTACGCAGTGGGAATACATGTTGCTGATGTTCGTCTTGAGGCTCGCCGTGACACAGTTTCAAGGTAAATATATTGGCATACGTAGCGCAATATACTGGATACAACCATTGCAGTTGTATTTTGTTTACATGAATTCAAAATTTACTTGTTATTTTATTTCCTTTGTGGACACTTGCAAGCCAATGCGTTATAGCCCTACGGAGAGTAAGAGCCAAATCAAATTTGTAAAACTTTCTTGGTAATTTCATTTTTTAATGTTTAAGTTGTACTTTATAGAAGTAAAATAGAATCTTTCATAAAGCTAAATGTGTGAGAAAGTGCCCGGCCAAGAATCTCACCTATCAACCAATATAAAAGATATATTCTTTAAAGTAGCACTACCTTTAATTGTTTATAAAGCTCCGGACTGTGGCTCAGTGCAGTACTTCTGCATACTGACATCATGAATTTTTCTGAGTCGATTCCTATCTGTAAAATAATCTTACCTCTAAATTTGAAGACTCCTGCCTGTGGCTATATAGAATATGAGCAGACCTTCCAGAATATGACCTTGAAGGTTATGATATCTTAAAGTAAAAAGGTAACTTCGTAAATTTTTATACTTGCAAACTTTTGATCTAAGCATAAAAGACAAGCAATCTGAGCGAAAACAAAATTCTGTCTCATTTTGGGACCATCAAGTTTCCTCCCTACTTATCAGTAACGTAAGTCAAGACATCGTCAAATCATACGCAGAATTATTATTAAAAACCCCATTATTATCAAGAACCATTCATTACAAAAATGAAAATTGTAATTGAACTTGGTAGACATTAACAATTATTTTATTAACGATTGAAAATTTGAACAAAATGTAGATAAAGAGAGTGGGAACTAATAGAAGGAGTAGAAAAAAATGTTTTTGAACTTGAGTGGATGAGGAAAATGTATTTCATTATCGATTGAAAATTTGATCAATACATAAATAAATATGTATAAGGAGAATGTAAAATAATAGTAGGAATTAAAGGAAAATTGATTTAAACTTGTAGTGGATGAATAAAACGTATTTAAAATTTGAACGATACATAAATATATATGTATAAGGGGAGTGTAAAATAATAGTAGGAATTGAAATCCAATTGATTTGAACTTGAGGGGATGAATAAAACGTATTTAAAATTTGAACGATACATAAATATATATGTATAAGGGGAGTGTAAAATAATAGTAGGAATTGAAATCCAATTGATTTGAACTTGAGGGGATGAATAAAACGTATTTAAAATTTGAACGATACATAAATATATATGTATAAGGGGAGTGTAAAATAATAGTAGGAATTGAAATCCAATTGATTTGAACTTGAGGGGATGAATAAAACGTATTTAAAATTTGAATGATACATACATAAATATGTATATGGGGGGTGTAAAATAATAGTGGGAAATAAAAAGAAATTGATTTGAACTTGAGTGGATAAATGAAACGTATTTATTTTTTTTGATCGATGCATAAATAAATATTTATAAGGAGAGTGAAATATTAGTAGGAATTGAAAAAAAATTTGATTTGATCTTGAGCGGATAGATAAAACGTATTGAAAATTTAAATGATACTTAAATACATTTGTATAGGGAGAGTGTGATGTAATAGTAGGAATTGAAATCCAATTGATTTGAACTTGAGTGGATGAATAAAACGTATTTAAAATTTGAATGATACATACATAAATATGTATATGGGGGGTGTAAAATAATAGTGGGAAATAAAAAGAAATTGATTTGAACTTGAGTGGATAAATGAAACGTATTTATTTTTTTTGATCGATGCATAAATAAATATTTATAAGGAGAGTGAAATGTTAGTAGGAATTGAAAAAAAATTTGATTTGATCTTGAGCGGATAGATAAAACGTATTGAAAATTTAAATGATACTTAAATACATTTGTATAGGGAGAGTGTGATGTAATAGTAGGAATTGAAAACAAATTGATTTGAACTTGAGTGGATGAATAAAACGTATTTAAAATTTGAATGATACATAAATAAATATGTATATGGAGAGTGTAAAATAATAGTAGGGATTGAAAAAAAATTGATTTGAACTTGATTGGAGGAATACAATGTATTTAAAATTTAAATGATACGTAAATACATATAAATAAGGAGAGTGTAAAATAATAATAGGAATTGAAAACAAATTGATTTGAACTTGAGGGATGAATAAAACGTATTGAAAGTATGATCGATACAGTATGTACGATATTTACCTTGCAATAAATATGTATAAGGAGAGTGTAAAATAATAGTAGGGATTGAAAAAAGATTGATTTGAACTTGATTGGAGGAATACAATGTATTTAAAATTTAAATGATACGTAAATACATATGTATAAGGAGAGTGTGATGCAATAGTAGGAATTGAAAACAAATTGATTTGAACTTGAGGGGATGAATAAAACGTATTGAAAGTATGATCGATACATACATAAATATGTATAAGGAGAGTGTAAAATAATAGTAGGGATTGAAAAAAAATTAATTTGAACTTGATTGGAGGAATACAATGTATTTAAAATTTAAATGATACGTAAATACATATAAATAAGGAGAGTGTAAAATAATAATAGGAATTGAAAACAAATTGATTTGAACTTGAGGGGATGAATAAAACGTATTGAAAGTATGATCGATACATAAATAAATATGTATAAGGAGAGTGTAAAATAATAGTAGGGATTGAAAAAAAAATGATTTGAACTTGATTGGAGGAATACAATGTATTTAACATTTAAATGATACATAAATACATATGTATAAGGAGAGTGTGATGTAATAGTAGGAATTGAAAACAAATTGATTTGAACTTGATTGGAGGAATACAATGTATTTAAAATTTAAATGATACGTAAATACATATAAATAAGGAGAGTGTAAAATAATAGTAGGAATTGAAAACAAATTGATTTGAACTTGAGGGGATGAATAAAACGTATTGAAAGTATGATCGATACATAAATAAATATGTATAAGGAGAGTGTAAAATAATGGTAGGGATTGAAAAAAAATTGATTTGAACTTGATTGGAGGAATACAATGTATTTAACATTTAAATGATACGTAAATACATATAAATAAGGAGAGTGTAAAATAATAATAGGAATTGAAAACAAATTGATTTGAACTTGAGGGGATGAATAAAACGTATTGAAAGTATGATCGATACATAAATAAATATGTATAAGGAGAGTGTAAAATATTAGTAGGGATTGAAAAAAAAATGATTTGAACTTGATTGGAGGAATACAATGTATTTAACATTTAAATGATACATAAATACATATGTATAAGGAGAGTGTGATGTAATAGTAGGAATTGAAAACAAATTGATTTGAACTTGATTGGAGGAATACAATGTATTTAAAATTTAAATGATACGTAAATACATATAAATAAGGAGAGTGTAAAATAATAGTAGGAATTGAAAACAAATTGATTTGAACTTGAGGGGATGAATAAAACGTATTGAAAGTATGATCGATACATAAATAAATATGTATAAGGAGAGTGTAAAATAATGGTAGGGATTGAAAAAAAATTGATTTGAACTTGATTGGAGGAACACAATGTATTTAACATTTAAATGATACGTAAATACATATAAATAAGGAGAGTGTAAAATAATAGTAGGAATTGAAAACAAATTGATTTGAACTTGAGGGGATGAATAAAACGTATTGAAAGTATGATCGATACATAAATAAATATGTATAAGGAGAGTGTAAAATAATAGTAGGGATTGAAAAAAAAAATGATTTGAACTTGATTGGAGGAATACAATGTATTTAACATTTAAATGATACGTAAATACATATGTATAAGGAGAGTGTGATGTAATAGTAGGAATTGAAAACAAATTGATTTGAACTTGATTGGAGGAATACAATGTATTTAAAATTTAAATGATACGTAAATACATATAAATAAGGAGAGTGTAAAATAATAATAGGAATTGAAAACAAATTGATTTGAACTTGAGGGGATGAATAAAACGTATTGAAAGTATGATCGATACATAAATAAATATGTATAATTAGAGTGTAAAATAATAGTAGGGATTGAAAAAAAAATGATTTGAACTTGATTGGAGGAATACAATGTATTTAACATTAAAATGATACGTAAATACATATGTATGAGGAGAGTGTGATGTAATAGTAGGAATTGAAATCCAATTGATTTGAACTTGATTGGAGGAATACAATGTATTTAAAATTTAAATGATACGTAAATACATATAAATAAGGAGAGTGTAAAATAATAGTAGGAATTGAAAACAAACTGATTTGAACTTGAGGGGATGAATAAAACGTATTGAAAGTATGATCGATACATAAATAAATATGTATAAGGAGAGTGTAAAATAATAGTAGGGATTGAAAAAAAATTGATTTGAACTTGATTGGAGGAATACAATGTATTTAAAATTTAAATGATACGTAAATACATATAAATAAGGAGAGTGTAAAATAATAGTAGGAATTGAAAACAAACTGATTTGAACTTGAGGGGATGAATAAAACGTATTGAAAGTATGATCGATACATAAATAAATATGTATAAGGAGAAGGTAAAATAATAGTAGGGATTGAAAAAAAATTGATTTGAACTTGATTGGAGGAATACAATGTATTTATAATTTAAATGATACGTATATACATATAAATAAGGAGAGTGTAAAATAATAGTAGGAATTGAAAACAAACTGATTTGAACTTGAGGGGATGAATAAAACGTATTGAAAGTATGATCGATACATAAATAAATATGTATAAGGAGAGTGTAAAATAATAGTAGGGATTGAAAAAAATTTGATTTGATCTTGAGCGGATAGATAAAACGTATTGAAAATTTTAATGATACATAAATACATATGGATAGGGAGAGTTTGATGTAATAGTAGGAATTAAAAACAAATTGATTTGAACTTGATTGGAGGAATACAATGTATTTAAAATTTAAATGATACGTAAATACATATAAATAAGGAGAGTGTAAAATAATAGTAGGAATTGAAAACAAATTGATTTGAACTTGAGGGGATGAATAGAACGTATTGAAAGTATGATCGATACATAAATAAATATTTATAAGGAGAGTGTAAAATAATACTAGGGATTGAAAAAAAATTGATTTGAACTTGATTGGAGGAATACAATGTATTTAACATTTAAATGATACGTAAATACATATGTATAAGGAGAGTGTGATGAAATAGTAGGAATTGAAAACAAATTGATTCGAACTTGATTGGAGGAATACAATGAATTTAAAATTTAAATGATACGTATATACATATAAATAAGGAGAGTGTAAAATAATATTAGGAATTGAAAACAAATTGATTTGAACTTGAGGGGATGAATAAAACGTATTGAAAGTATGATCGATACATAAATAAATATGTATAAGGAGAGTGTAAAATAATAGTAGGGATTGAAAAAAAATTGATTTGAACTTGATTGGAGGAATACAATGTATTTAAAATTTAAATGATACGTAAATACATATGTATAAGGAGAGTGTGATGAAATAGTAGGAATTGAAAACAAATTGATTTGAACTTGATTGGAGGAATACAATGAATTTAAAATTTAAATGATACGTATATACATATAAATAAGGAGAGTGTAAAATAATATTAGGAATTGAAAACAAATTGATTTGAACTTGAGGGGATGAATAAAACGTATTGAAAGTATGATCGATACATAAATAAATATGTATAAGGAGAGTGTAAAATAATAGTAGGGATTGAAAAAAAATTGATTTGAACTTGATTGGAGGAATACAATGTATTTAAAATTTAAATGATACGTAAATACATATAAATAAGGAGAGTGTAAAATAATAGTAGGAATTGAAAACAAACTGATTTGAACTTGAGGGGATGAATAAAACGTATTGAAAGTATGATCGATACATAAATAAATATGTATAAGGAGAGTGTAAAATAATAGTAGGGATTGAAAAAAAATTGATTAGAACTTGATTGGAGGAATACAATGTATTTAACATTTAAATGATACGTAAATACATATAAATAAGGAGAGTGTAAAATAATAGTAGGAATTGAAAACAAACTGATTTGAACTTGAGGGGATGAATAAAACATATTGAAAGTATGATCGATACATAAATAAATATGTATAAGGAGAGTGTAAAATAATAGTAGGGATTGAAAAAAAAATTATTTGAACTTGATTGGAGGAATACAATGTATTTAACATTTAAATGATACGTAAATACATATAAATAAGGAGAGTGTAAAATAATAGTAGGAATTGAAAACAAACTGATTTGAACTTGAGGGGATGAATAAAACGTATTGAAAGTATGATCGATACATAAATAAATATGTATAAGGAGAGTGTAAAATAATAGTAGGGATTGAAAAAAATTTGATTTGATCTTGAGCGGATAGATAAAACGTATTGAAAATTTTAATGATACATAAATACATATGGATAGGGAGGGTTTGATGTAATAGTAGGAATTGAAAACAAATTGATTTGAACTTGAGTGGATGAATAAAACGTATTTAAAATTTAAATGATACGTAAATACATATAAATAAGGAGAGTGTAAAATAATAGTAGGAATTGAAAACAAATTGATTTGAACTTGAGGGGATGAATAAAACGTATTGAAAGTATGATCGATACATAAATAAATATGTATAAGGAGAGTGTAAAATAATAGTAGGGATTGAAAAAAATTTGATTTGATCTTGAGCGGATAGATAAAACGTATTGAAAATTTTAATGATACATAAATACATATGGATAGGGAGAGTTTGATGTAATAGTAGGAATTGAAAACAAATTGATTTGAACTTGAGGGGATAAATAAAACGTATTGAAAGTATGATCGATACATAAATAAATATGTATAAGGAGAGTGTAAAATAATAGTAGGAATTGAAAACAAACTGATTTGAACTTGAGGGGATGAATAAAACGTATTGAAAGTATGATCGATACATAAATAAATATGTATAAGGAGAGTGTAAAATAATAGTAGGGATTGAAAAAAAATTTATTTGAACTTGATTGGAGGAATACAATGTATTTAACATTTAAATGATACGTAAATACATATAAATAAGGAGAGTGTAAAATAATAGTAGGAATTGAAAACAAACTGATTTGAACTTGAGGGGATGAATAAAACGTATTGAAAGTATGATCGATACATAAATAAATATGTATAAGGAGAGTGTAAAATAATAGTAGGGATTGAAAAAAATTTGATTTGATCTTGAGCGGATAGATAAAACGTATTGAAAATTTTAATGATACATAAATACATATGGATAGGGAGAGTTTGATGTAATAGTAGGAATTGAAAACAAATTGATTTGAACTTGAGTGGATGAATAAAACGTATTTAAAATTTAAATGATACGTAAATACATATAAATAAGGAGAGTGTAAAATAATAGTAGGAATTGAAAACAAATTGATTTGAACTTGAGGGGATGAATAAAACGTATTGAAAGTATGATCGATACATAAATAAATATGTATAAGGAGAGTGTAAAATAATAGTAGGAATTGAAAACAAACTGATTTGAACTTGAGGGGATGAATAAAACGTATTGAAAGTATGATCGATACATAAATAAATATGTATAAGGAGAGTGTAAAATAATAGTAGGGATTGAAAAAAAATTGATTTGAACTTGAGGGGATGAATAAAACGTATTGAAAGTATGATCGATACATAAATAAATATGTATAAGGAGAGTGTAAAATAATAGTAGGGATTGAAAAGAAATTGATTTGAACTTGATTGGAGGATTATAATGTATTTAACATTTAAATGATACGTAAATACATATAAATAAGGAGAGTGTAAAATAATAGTAGGAATTGAAAACAAATTGATTTGAACTTGAGGGGATGAATAAAACGTATTGAAAGTATGATCGATACATAAATAAATATGTATAAGGAGAGTGTAAAATAATAGTAGGGATTGAAAAAAAATTGATTTGAACTGGATTGGAGGAATACAATGTATTTAACATTTAAATGATACGTAAATACATATAAATAAGGAGAGTGTAAAATAATAGTAGGAATTGAAAACAAACTGATTTGAACTTGAGGGGATGAATAAAACGTATTGAAAGTATGATCGATACATAAATAAATATGTATAAGGAGAGTGTAAAATAATAGTAGGGATTGAAAAAAAATTGATTTGAACTTGATTGGAGGAATACAATGTATTTAACATTTAAATGATACGTAAATACATATAAATAAGGAGAGTGTAAAATAATAGTAGGAATTGAAAACAAACTGATTTGAACTTGAGGGGATGAATAAAACGTATTGAAAGTATGATCGATACATAAATAAATATGTATAAGGAGAGTGTAAAATAATAGTAGGGATTGAAAAAAATTTGATTTGATCTTGAGCGGATAGATAAAACGTATTGAAAATTTTAATGATACATAAATACATATGGATAGGGAGAGTTTGATGTAATAGTAGGAATTGAAAACAAATTGATTTGAACTTGAGTGGATGAATAAAACGTATTTAAAATTTAAATGATACGTAAATACATATAAATAAGGAGAGTGTAAAATAATAGTAGGAATTGAAAACAAATTGATTTGAACTTGAGGGGATGAATAAAACGTATTGAAAGTATGATCGATACATAAATAAATATGTATAAGGAGAGTGTAAAATAATAGTAGGAATTGAAAACAAATTGATTTGAACTTGATTGGAGGAATACAATGTATTTAAAATTTAAATGATACGTAAATACATATAAATAAGGAGAGTGTAAAATAATAGTAGGAATTGAAAACAAATTGATTTGAACTTGAGGGGATGAATAAAACGTATTGAAAGTATGATCGATACATAAATAAATATGTACAAGGAGAGTGTAAAATAATAGTAGGGATTGAAAAAAAATTGATTTGAACTTGATTGGAGGAATACAATGTATTTAAAATTTAAATGATACGTAAATACATATAAATAAGGAGAGTGTAAAATAATATTAGGAATTGAAAACAAATTGATTTGAACTTGAGGGGATGAATAAAACGTATTGAAAGTATGATCGATACATAAATAAATATGTATAAGGAGAGTGTAAAATAATAGTAGGGATTGAAAAAAATTAGATTTGATCTTGAGCGGATAGATAAAACGTATTGAAAATTTTAATGATACTTAAATACATATGGATAGGGAGAGTGTGATGTAATAGTAGGAATTGAAAACAAATTGATTTGAACTTGAGTGGATGAATAAAACATATTTAAAATTTGAATGATACATAAATAAATATGTATAAGGAGAGTGTAAAATAATAGTAGGGATTGAAAAAAAATTGATTAGAACTTGATTGGAGGAATACAATGTATTTAAAATTTAAATGATACGTAAATACATATAAATAAGGAGAGTGTAAAATAATAGTAGGAATTGAAAACAATTTGATTTGAACTTGAGGGGATGAATAAAACGTATTGAAAGTATGATCGATACATAAATAAATATGTATAAGGAGAGTGTAAAATAATAGTAGGGATTGAAAAAAAATTGATTTGAACTTGATTGGAGGAATACAATGTATTTAAAATTTAAATGATACGTAAATACATATAAATAAGGAGAGTGTAAAATCATAGTAGGAATTGAAAACAAACTGATTTGAACTTGAGGGGATGAATAAAACGTATTGAAAGTATGATCGATACATAAATAAATATGTATAAGGAGAGTGTAAAATAATAGTAGGGATTGAAAAAAAATTGATTTGAACTTGATTGGAGGAATACAATGTATTTAAAATTTAAATGATACGTAAATACATATAAATAAGGAGAGTGTAAAATAATAGTAGGAATTGAAAACAAACTGATTTGAACTTGAGGGGATGAATAAAACGTATTGAAAGTATGATCGATACATAAATAAATATGTATAAGGAGAGTGTAAAATAATAGTAGGGATTGAAAAAAAATTGATTTGAACTTGATTGGAGGAATACAATGTATTTAAAATTTAAATGATACGTAAATACATATAAATAAGGAGAGTGTAAAATAATAGTAGGAATTGAAAACAAACTGATTTGAACTTGAGGGGATGAATAAAACGTATTGAAAGTATGATCGATACATAAATAAATATGTATAAGGAGAGTGTAAAATAATAGTAGGGATTGAAAAAAATTTGATTTGATCTTGAGCGGATAGATAAAACGTATTGAAAATTTTAGTGATACATAAATACATATGGATAGGGAGAGTGTGATGTAATAGTAGGAATTGAAAACAAATTGATTTGAACTTGAGTGGATGAATAAAACATATTTAAAATTTGAATGATACATAAATAAATATGTATAAGGAGAGTGTAAAATAATAGTAGGGATTGAAAAAAAATTGATTAGAACTTGATTGGAGGAATACAATGTATTTAAAATTTAAATGATACGTAAATACATATAAATAAGGAGAGTGTAAAATAATAGTAGGAATTGAAAACAAATTGATTTGAACCTAAGGGGATGAATAAAACGTATTGAAAGTATGATCGATACATAAATAAATATGTATAAGGAGAGTGTAAAAAAATAGTAGGGATTGAAAAAAATTGATTTGAACTTGATTGGAGGAATACAATGTATTTAAAATTTAAATGATACGTAAATACATATAAATAAGGAGAGTGTAAAATAATAGTAGGAATTGAAAACAAACTGGTTTGAACTTGAGGGGATGAATAAAACGTATTGAAAGTATGATCGGTACATAAATAAATATGTATAAGGAGAGTGTAAAATAATAGTAGGGATTGAAAAAAAATTGATTTGAACTTGATTGGAGGAATACAATGTATTTAAAATTTAAATGATACGTAAATACATATGTATAAGGAGAGTGTGATGTAATAGTAGGAATTGAAAACAAATTGATTTGAACTTGAGTGGATGAATAAAACGTATTTAAAATTTGAATGATACATAAATAAATATGTATAAGGAGAGTGTAAAATAATAGTAGGGATTGAAAAAAAATTGATTTGAACTTGATTGGAGGAATACAATGTATTTGAAATTTAAATGATACGTAAATACATATAAATAGGGAGAGTGTAAAATAATAATAGGAATTGAAAACAAATTGATTTGAACTAGAGGGGATGAATAAAACGTATTGAAAGTATGATCGATACAGTATGATCGATATTTACCTTGCAATAAATATGTATAAGGAGAGTGTAAAATAATAGTAGGAATTGAAAAAAATTTGATTTGATCTTGAGCGGATAGATAAAACGTATTGAAAATTTAAATGATACATAAATACATATGTATAGGGAGAGTTTGATGTAATAGTAGGAATTGAAAACAAATTGATTTGAACTTGAGTGGATGAATAAAACGTATTTAAAATTTGAATGATACATAAATAAATATGTATAAGGAGAGTGTAAAATAATAGTAGGGATTGAAAACAAATTGATTTATACATATTTATTTATGTATCGATCATACTTTCAATACGTTTTATTCATCCCCTCAAGTTCAAATCAATTTGTTTTCAATTCCTACTATTATTTTACACTCTCCTTATTTATATGTATTTACGTATCATTTAAATTTTAAATAGTGGATGAATAAAACGTATTTAAAATTTGAATGATACATAAATAAATATGTATAAGGAGAGTGTAAAATAATAGTAGGGATTGAAAACAAATGGATTTGAACTTGAGGGGATGAATAAAACGTATTGAAAGTATGATCGATACATACATAAATATGTATAAGGAGAGTGTAAAATAATAGTAGGGATTGAAAAAAAATTGATTTGAACTTGAGGGGATGAATAAAACGTATTGAAAGTATGATCGATACATACATAAATATGTATAAGGAGAGTGTAAAATAATAGTAGGAATTGAAAACAAATTGATTTGAACTTGAGGGGATGAATAAAACGTATTGAAAGTATGATCGATACATACATAAATATGTATAAGGAGAGTGTAAAATAATAGCACGGATTGAAAAAAAATTGATTTGAACTTGAGTGGATGAATAAAACGTATTTAAAATTTGAATGATACATAAATAAATATGTATAAGGAGAGTGTAAAATAATAGTAGGGATTGAAAAAAAATTGATTTGAACTTGATTGGAGGAATACAATGTATTTGAAATTTAAATGATACGTAAATACATATAAATAGGGAGAGTATAAAATAATAATAGGAATTGAAAACAAATTGATTTGAACTAGAGGGGATGAATAAAACGTATTGAAAGTATGATCGATACAGTATGATCGATATTTACCTTGCAATAAATATGTATAAGGAGAGTGTAAAATAATAGTAGGGATTGAAAAAAATTTGATTTGATCTTGAGCGGATAGATAAAACGTATTGAAAATTTAAATGATACATAAATACATATGTATAGGGAGAGTTTGATGTAATAGTAGGAATTGAAAACAAATTGATTTGAACTTGAGTGGATGAATAAAACGTATTTAAAATTTGAATGATACATAAATAAATATGTATAAGGAGAGTGTAAAATAATAGTAGGGATTGAAAACAAATTGATTTATACATATTTATTTATGTATCGATCATACTTTCAATACGTTTTATTCATCCCCTCAAGTTCAAATCAATTTGTTTTCAATTCCTACTATTATTTTACACTCTTCTTATTTATATGTATTTACGTATCATTTAAATTTTAAATAGTGGATGAATAAAACGTATTTAAAATTTGAATGATACATAAATAAATATGTATAAGGAGAGTGTAAAATAATAGTAGGGATTGAAAACAAATTGATTTGAACTTGAGGGGATGAATAAAACGTATTGAAAGTATGATCGATACATACATAAATATGTATAAGGAGAGTGTAAAATAATAGTAGGAATTGAAAACAAATTGATTTGAACTTGAGGGGATGAATAAAACGTATTGAAAGTATGATCGATACATACATAAATATGTATAAGGAGAGTGTAAAATAATAGTAGGAATTGAAAACAAATTGATTTGAACTTGAGGGGATGAATAAAACGTATTGAAAGTATGATCGATACATACATAAATATGTATAAGGAGAGTGTAAAATAATAGTAGGAATTGAAAACAAATTGATTTGAACTTGAGGGGATGAATAAAACGTATTGAAAGTATGATCGATACATACATAAATATGTATAAGGGGAGTGTAAAATAATAGTAGGAATTGAAAACAAATTGATTTGAACTTGAGGGGATGAATAAAACGTATTGAAAGTATGATCGATACATACATAAATATGTATAAGGAGAGTGTAAAATAATAGCACGGATTGAAAAAAAATTGATTTGAACTTGAGTGGATGAATAAAACGTATTTAAAATTTGTATGATACATAAATAAATATGTATAAGGAGAGTGTAAAATAATAGTAGGGATTGAACAAAATAGATTTGAACTTGAGGTAATGAATAAAACCTATTTAAAATTTGAACGATACATTAATAAATATGTATAAGGAGAGTGTAAACTATATAGCATAAGGAACCCTTGAACCCAACAACGTTTTAGTTGCTCTAAGAATTGTCGCTTTATGGAAATAAAACAACATAAGTTTAGTAAAAAACATTAAAAACACGGTTGACAGTCAACGAGTAGATGTTTGTTTTAAAATATTTACGTCGAATGTGAAAGACATTTTATAACCTACATATTTTATATTACTCAAAATTGAGTTTTTTAACACTGAAAACACTTAACTTAGGTTAACCAAACGTACCTATTACAAGTAGAATCATAGAGAGAAAGTGTGACATGTGGTCTTTCAAGATCAGCGGTTTCATATTATTTAGTTTATTTAACATTTTATAACGAGAATTCATGAAAACCTCATCTACTAGGCTATTCATAGAGTATTTTTTTCATTTGTTTTACCGTATCTACATTTATTTGAGACACATTTGCAAGCTAAATAACAGTAACTGCTGAATACTAAGCCAAAAAACGGCAACTACTTCGTAGATATTGTTTTATAGCTTACAACTTGTAGTTACTGTTGTTTGGATTAGTAAATCAAGGTTTGGGCAATAGATACGGTGCTACATAATCGTTATATTTCAAAAACTATTGCAGCTACGGGTTTTTAACTCATATATTTAGATTCCTCGTGGTCCATAACATTAAAATCGACCATAACCTCAAAATCCATATTTTTGTCAGTTACGGTCTTTTAGCTTAGTAGGGTCGAGTATATGTATGGTATTTAATAGGAAGTGTTTGCTATATCTACTCATACGGCGACTCGTATTCCGTTGCAATCGTATTAACAAACACTTTACATCTTACTTCTTACAAGCTTTTTGTAATAAATTTATTTTTTCGGTCTTTCATTTATTTCAGTTTATTATAGCTTCAATATTATTAAAATTATTTTTATAATGTTTTACAAGGCGAGGGAAACCATCCACAATATAGTAATTTCTTTCCGTTTCATGTGTGTTCCACTTTTATTTATATTTTGCGATTGTACTAAGCAGTGATGTACGTGCGAACAGCGCGGCGTTCCCTCAGCTTTTTCCAAGAACGCTATGCATTAATAGTAGTAGACCCTTGTTTTGCAGATTATTACTAGCAACCAATAAAACCATTGCGCTGTTTGGTTACATACTGTCACCGCTGTTGAGCACTTCGGACACCACGTTGTACAGGGAGAGGGTGCATTTCAGAACATCCTTTATTAAAAAAATTACGCTTATGGCGCTGATACTAGATATAGAAAAATTTAAATTTTGTGAGAGCTTTTCATCGCATTAGTTTGTTAGAGAGAGGTTTTGTTAGCTATAGGCAATAATTTATTAGTAATAAAAGTTATGAATTGTAGTAAATATGTTAGAAAAAGCAATCACTAAGTGGTTCCCAAGTGTTCCTTATGGATCTGGTATAAAATGCGTTAGGCATTTAGCCTTCTACGTTTCTTAAGTTTTTCTGGATGAGTATCATACGTTTATGCTGTTTTTTTATTATTATAATTATTATTACTATTTATTAGGAATATACTGTGATTGAATTTAATAATAAATACACAAAAACCTCTTAACCACAAACTCTCTTTATTTTACCCTTTTTATGTTCATTAACAATGTAAACTTTTCTGGCAAATTCGTCTTTATAATTTTCTTTCCTTAATTTCAAATGTAAATCATACAGCTCCAGCTCCGTGTTACTTAATTTGCCATAAAAAATTTCATTTCTAAATCTAACCATTTCTTTTTTGCAAATAATAAAAATTTATCAGTTCCGGAATCAAATTTCGGAAACACACTAAAATTTCTATATTTTTAAAGAAATTTAATGTCTTCTAACAAAAAACTTAACTCTCAAATTCAACTTTTAGAATCTATTATATTGCTGAGATCGAGAAGCCATACTGTTACTCTTTATTAGGAATATACTGTGGTTGAATTTAATAATAAATACACAAAAACCTCTAAAACACAAACCTTCTTTATTTTACCCTTTGCAGTCTTTGTATGTTATCCCTCTGAGGATGGTTACTTGGTAACTGAAATTTACATAAGGGTAAAATAAAGAAGGTTTGTGTTTTAGAGGTTTTTGTGTATTTATTATTATAATTATTCTTGTTGAAACGTTTGAAAAGTGCCCCCTTACGAAAGTTGTCTTTATATTTCAATTAAAAAGAACGAACTAGAGAGCATGAAACCTATTCAATAAGAGAGTGACAAAAAAAGTATATACAAACTTCTCTCATAAGGTGACGAGGTGTACAAATAAAAAAATGGACCCGTTGGAGAAGATTCTCGAAAATGCGCCATCAAGAACTAATTCTATTACTCAAATTTATAAGGCTCGATTAGGCTTTTATTATTACTGAATTTATTTTCCATATGTCCTGTAATTTTAAATTGAACTATATAAATTTATTGTCAATTCTAGTCTGTGACATTTAGTTTTTTAGATAATTTTTTGATATATTTTTGGTTAATAATATAGATTTTTTGATTTTGTTAACTTAATATTCATTCCCAGTATTTTAAGTGGAAGCAGCATCCGCGAAATGACTAATACTATGCGGCCTTTTGAAAAGATTTAGTCGTACCGTGTTTCTTTAGCAAAACGTAGCCTAACAAAACATTCTCTTATGGCGTCATTATATTTCCTTTGTATACCGTGGGACGGGTCAGCTGGCCAAAGGAAGCCTACTCATTTCGCTACAATACTTCTACTATTCATTCTAAATTCTTCGATAGTTATCTCAGATGACGCTCGCTGTAACTCTGCACAACTCTCGCACTTGAAGTAAAACTACGCGTGCTGCCACAGAAACATTAAAAGTGAGTTATGTGAGTTAAAAAGTGAGTTTGTTTGTAACCAAAACAACATGATAGAGTGAATAAACGTATCCAAATCTAGCGATACTGTTTTGGTCATGCTCTATGAGTCAGGGCGTCCAAATAGGGCTCTCAGAAGGGCCCTCTGACTCTACTACTCCTTCCACTCCTCTTCTCTCTCCAGGGATTAGTGCACTCTAAAGCATTAGCAACTCTCTGGCCACTCGCTCAGATATTCGTATGAATTCACCTATAGATTACATAAAAATTAGTTGGAGAATTTTATATGTTTTATTTTTCCAAATAGTTTAATATCTTTAACTTATCGAAACTCGGAAGCGCTCAAGAGGTTAAGTGACCCTCTGATTCTTACTCACCATTACCTGGATCCCAGCCTTTCTCTCTAAGCTCCACTGTAGTATTATAGGCCTTGGTCTAAAAACTACCATTTTTAGGCTGAAACATTTAGGGAATTTTTACTGTCATCTTTGGATTGTACATGTTAATCCTTGGAAATAGAGTCCTTGGAAACACGGTGTAGTTATGTATTTCCTAAAAATAATTAAAAGCGTTACAGTCATCCGATATTGATTTCCGATATTTATTAAATTGCATTTTATATTAATTAAATAACATTATAAATAAGACATATTTCGCGTATTTTTTCAAGGAAATATATAGGATCCAAAAACTTCAGTAGAAACTACGTGCATGTAAAAGTCTTAAATATTTAGTGTTGTAGTGCAAGCTCTATACGGCGCCTCAGGTTGTTGAGGCAAGACAGGTAGCTAGGGTATTAGGACCGGCCAGGGCGATGAATAGGCGAGGATGCCCACCGAGAATATCCCATTAGGGACGTATCGCCAATTACTCCACTTAAAAACGTCAATCTAATAAATACGTATTATATGAAAAAAACCTTTATACGGTTTTTTAATTACTTTTAAATAAATTATTGTGTGTTTATCAAATATTATTCGACCGCTTTTAAGTGTGATTACCTATACTGAAGGAAAGCTACGCTATACGAAGTGTAGCCGGTAATCACACTTAAATTTGGCCGATTACCATGAGAAAAACACGAAATTGTTTGTTTAGTAATAATTAAGAAAACCGTGTCAACGCTTTTCCTATGTAACGCGTATTTATTAGATTAAGGTTTTTAAGTGGAGTAATCGGCGATGCGTCACTAATGGGTTGTTCCGGCCAGGCTGTCCCAGCTTATTCATAAGCCCAAACCGATCCTAATCCCTCAGATATCTGGTTTGCCTCATCTTAACCTGAGACGCCGTAAAGTGGTTGTCATGAAAAACCATTGACGTCAGACCAGCTTGTGTGAGTGTGTGTGCACGTTGAGATCCCAGGACACTACCTAGTATGAATAATTTGTAAGATTTAGATACGAACACCAGCTGTGATAAATGCGTACAAACGTGAAGAAATTGCATTACTACTATTCATCAAGTGGGCTTTGTTAAACATCAATTTATGGCAGTAAAATTAATTTAACCCAGATAAAGTATTATAATAACTACAAATTATTAGACACACAAGGAAATAATACTATATACGAATCAAGTATTGAATAATAACTGACTTCCTGTGGATTAATTATTTTTGTAGATTTCGATCATCAAGTCATTATCAGAAGGTATAGTTACAATGGCGTTACAAAACAAAACAGTATATTTTGTAACTTCATTAAAATTTTTAATAAGTTCAATATAGATAGCTTTGTAAATTATTAATTACTCGTATTTTAATAGTATTTTGTAATGCGATCTTCCATATATTGTTAGTTAGGTTAGTTTGTTTATCAGTAAGTAATGTGTATGTTGAACAATAAAGAATTTACTGACGTCGATATAACGGGATAGTGTCAAACAAATCTAGTTAAACTTTTGAAACGAAATATTTAATTAAGAATGACAGATTAGTAATTAACACTGAGCAAACTTCGAGTAAGACAAAGTTCAGTAGGAAGAGGGATGTTTGTCGGGAGATGGAGAGAAATGTTTTAACCATTTCTTATCGTCAAGGACAGCGAATTCAGCGCTCATGCCGGCAATTACCCGAAACTGTGACAGCTTCCGTTCCCGCTGTCACACCTGGGAACTTGTTTACTCCATTATGATTAATGAAATGGATATAAAGCTGTCTCGTTCATGGCAGATTTATCTATAATATTCGATAATTATTTTAAACAAATTCGGTGTCAGACAAAACAAACAATTTTCATTAAACCTTTAGAATACTAAAGCCCAGGTTGTTTTTAATATACGATAGTTTTCAACCAACTCAACTCAAATTTCAAGATACGTTTAGAGTTGCAGTCTCTTGTGCTAGTTTATGAGCGTGCTTAAATTATGTATCGAATATTAAAAAATTGTTAGTGAATTACCTTTTAATGAATATTTACGGTCTTTGTTTTTGCATATTTCGGTTTTGTTGTATACTTTTCCAAATTACCTACTTTATAGGATCGTTTTACATATTTATTACCTTATTTTTTTAAAAATTAATTTCTTTACTTGTGTACTTGTATAAAATGTTGAAATATTTCCTGCCATATAAAAATGAGATAACTTATCAACAGAGCTTGTTAGCATGTCAAAGTGTTTGTCATTTAAGAGCAATATTTTCATTACTCATCACATACTGTCTAACAGCTCCTGCCTCAAAGAAGCTGCCCTGTCCACTTGTGCCCCTATTCCTAGTATCAGGGGACCATTACGTCGTTTTCTTTGTCCCACCTAGCTCAAACTACCCTTCTTTATCTTTCTTTTTACGAGGGGTGCAACAGTCACCTCTTCATGGAACCGATAGAGTGCGGATCACTCGTCAATTACGCGATCCTCTTGAAGTTATCGTCTTTGCCAAATCTCTTACCATATAGAACATATCTACTTTGGGGAGAGTAGGTCTACTTTATAATAGAATGTATACTTCAGAAGAGCAGATATACTTTGAGGGAAACAGGTCTACGTTATAACAAGTCTACATTAGGAGAACATATCTATTTTGGGGAGAGTAGGTATACTTTATAATAGAACGGATACTTTAGAAGAGCAGATATACTTTGTGGGAAACAGGTCTACGCTACAAGAGCAAGTCTACATCAGGAGAACATATCTACTTTGGGGAGAGTAGGTCTACTTTGTATTAGCATGTATACTTTAGGAGAGCAGATATACTTTGAGGAAAACAGGTCTACGCTGTGAGAGCAAGTTTACATTAGGAGAACCTATCTACTTTGGGGACAGTAGGTCTACTTTATAATAGAACGTGTACTTAAGGAGAGCAGATATACTTTGAGGGAAACAGGTCTACGTTATAGGAGCAATTCTACATTAGGAGAACATATCTACTTTGGGGAGAGTAGGTCTACTTTATAATTATACGTTTTTTTAGGAGAGCAGATATACTTACGAATTAGGTCATTAAGTCTATCGTCATTCACATTAACAGTCCTTCCTTATCCTTTGTGAAAAGAATACTCTCTAGTTACCTTGAAACTACAGAAGAAATCATTCCTTTTTACTCCAATATGCCATCGGTATCCGCCGTTCATTTCACCCACTAGTTTCATCAATAAATTCCTTGCTTCCCCCAAAAGAATATATTAGTGTGAACAAAGTATGAATGGTGCAATGGGTAAAGTGTTCCTATGATTTTATGCCATTCAGAGCTCGTAATGGAATGATCTTTCTCCGTAAGCCAGTCATTACCTAAATTTTCCCAGATTTCACATTGAAGTCTTTTTTATTCAAAGGCCATATTTATCAATCTGGCAAAAGCCTAAATACAGTAGTAAATATTCGGCTCGCAATATTTCATTGACTCCTTTAGCGACATGAGTGTTAACTCTTAAATGTATGAACTTAGTCTCTGAAGGCTGTTTGTTGTTACCACAAGAGATCGTTAAATCAAAGACTGACACATTTTCTTGTCTCCCCAACGTGACATTTTCTTTAGTAGTGTATGAATAAAGTAGTCACCAAACATTTATACATAATCCAACATTGAAGGCAAAACGTAAAATAGAAACAAAGCGTGTCCCTTTCTCATCGCTATCAAGCCTATTCCTTTCTCATAGCTATCCCACCTGTTCATCTCTCATCGCTATCCTACCTGTTCCTCTCTCATCGCTATCCCGCCTGTTCCTCTCTCATCGCTATCCCACCTGTTCCTCTCTCATCACTATCCCGCCTGTTCTTCTCTCATCGCTATCCCGCCTGTTCCTCTCTCATCGCTATCCTATCTGTTCCTCTCTCATCGCTATCCTACCTGTCCCTCTCTCATCGCTATCCAGCCTGCTCCTCTCTCATCGCCATCCCACCTGTTCCTCTCTCATCGCTATCCCGCTTGTTCCTCTCTCATCGCTATCCCGCTTGTTCCCCTCTCATTGCTATCCCGCCTGTTCCTCTCTCATCGCTATCCCGCCTGTTCTTCTCTCATCGCTATCCCGCCTGTTCCTCTCTCATCGCTATCCTGCCTGTTCCTCTCTCATCGCTATCCCGCCTGTTCTTCTCTCATCACTATCCCGCCTGTTCCTCTCTCATCGCCATCTCGTCTGTTCCTCTCTCATCGCCATCCTGTCTGTTCCTCTCTCATTGCTATCCCGCCTGTTCCTCTCTCATCGCTATCCCGCCTGTTCCTCTCTCATCGCTATCCCGCTTGTTCCTCTCTCATCGCTATCCCGCCTGTTCCTCTCTCATCGCTATCCTGCCTGTTCCTCTCTCATCGCTATCCCGTCTGTTCCTCTCCCATCGCTATCACGCCTGTTCCTCTCTCATCGCTATCCCCGCCTGTTTCATACGGGAAATTTGTATGCATGTAATTACATTCATGCATAGACTCCTGTTTCCAGACGTGTCATTATCAATTAAACCATTCTAACGTGACTACATCATTAGCCATGTACTAGCTACACAAGGAAATAGCAACAGTAGGTGATAAGGTGGTAGTAACGAGACAGGGCTCTCTGTGGTGATTGCAAAGTGTTAGTCTCGTACTAAATCCGAGAGTGTTAAGCAGGACTATTCTCTCCATGAGACTCGTATTTCGTGAAACATTATTTAATCTATCGCATCCAGGGCGTTCTAACAGTAAAGGTTGTAATGATCTTGCACGTTGAGAAAAGCATCCTAGCAAGCACACTCACTTTGTTGTTAGGGGAAGGTTCAAGCTTTAGTTTTCAACAGGTTTAATAACTCTCTCATTAGGGATGTAAAAGTAGAATATAAATCTACTGAACTGTAAATTTGGAATTACCTTAGGGGGAACAGGAGGGACACGTTGGGAAAATATACTGCCTCGAACAGGTGCTACTCATAGGCGAAGATCGTAGACGAAGAAAATCAATTGGTTCCCAACACACTTGAAGTTGATTAGAATGAAAGCATCAGCCGCATCGAATAATTTCGGAAGAACAATTGCTATATCCTGTACTGGACATTTAGTGTGTCGGCTCTCTATCCCTCCGTATAAAATATGATTTTTGAAGTAGGGAACAATAGAAATATTTGTAAAAAATCTTGTAGAGATTTGGAAAGAAATATAGAAATAGATTCATAATAAATTCTTTTGAATAAACGCTATATTTCCTTAAACCGTGTTTAAAAATTACGGAGTCAGGACACTTCTAAATATAAACTAAACATTAACCTTATCGATAAACTCAAGTTCCTAACACCTGTCAGAGCAGATATACTTTAGGAGAGCAGATCTACCTTTGGAACAACAAACGTACCTTAGGAGAGCCTGTCTAATTTTTAGGAGCATGTCTAATTTAGAAGAGAATATCTAATTTGGGGGAAGCAGATATACTTTATGAGAACAGATCTACATTTGGGAGAGCAGGTCTTTCTTATTAGAGCAGATCTACTTTGGAGAAAGCATGTCTACTTTTTAAGAGGTAGTCTAATTTAAAAGACCAGATCTACTTTGAGAAAAGCGATTCTACTGTAAAAGTGAAGATCTACATTAGGAGACCAGGTTTACATAAGTAGAGCAGATCTACATTGTGAGAATTCGTCTGCTTTGGAAAAAAAACAGGTTTAACTTAACTAAATAACCTAACAGGAGAGCAAATATAACTTAGAAGAGCAGGTGTACTTTGTGAGAACAAGTTTATTTATAAGAGCAAGGGTACTTTATAACAGCAGGTCTACTTTATAAGAGTAAGGCTACTTTGGGGAGGCAGGACTATTTTATAAGATAAGTCTACTTTAGGAGACCATATCTACTTTTGGGGAGAGCAGGTCTATTTTATAATAACACGTATACCTTGGGAGAGCAGACCTACTTTGAGGAAGACAGGTATACTTTATACAAGCAAGTCTAATTTAGGAGAGCAGATCTACTTTGTGGGAAACATGTCTACTTTATAAGAGTACGTGTATTTTAGGAGAGCAGATCTACTTTAGAAGAGCAGATCTACTTTGGGCGGATCAGGTCTAATTTTTAAGAACGAGTATACTTTAGGAGAGCAGATCTACTTTAGAAGGAAAAGGTCTACTTTATAAGAGCAAGGCTACTTTGGGAGAGCAGTGCTACTTTGGGGAGAGCAGGATGATTTTATAAGATAAGTCTACTTTAGGAGAGCATATCTACTTTGGACAGGTCTAATTTTTAAGAGCAAATCTACTTTAGAAGAACATATCTACTTTTGGGGAGAGCAGGTCTATTTTATAATATCACTTATACTTTAGGAGAGCAGATCTACTTTGAGGGGAAAAGGTCTACTTTATAAGGGCAAGTGTATTTTAGGAGAGTAGATCTACTTTAGGAGAGCAGATCTACTTTGGGGGGGGGACAAGTCTAGTTTTTAAGAACAAGTATACTTTAGGAGAACATATCAACTTTGGGAAGAGTAGGTCTACTTTATAAGAGCAAGTCTACTTTAGGAGAGTAGATTTATTTTCGAGGGAACAGGTCTACTCTAGTGAAACGAATTTACTCACGATATGTAAACATTTTCCCTTTCTCCTAATTCCAGGGGATGGTTATTTCATTCCTTAGTCCGATCTAAATCCATTATCTCTCCTTATTATTCTACCCACAGAATAGTAATGGGTGTAATATGAGGCTTTATGATTCCGGTGACAGTGATACCCTCGCTCATGGAATTCTCTAATAGGGCTATATATAGACGATCGCAATCCTTTCCTGCCGTTCGTACTCGATAATCCTCATAACAGGTGATCGCATTGTCACTACAAAACCAGGTCAAGTTATTACATAAGGAGAGGTAGAATCGTGATTTACGCGACTGTACGTCTAGCACTTGATGTATTAAAGTGGCGGGGAATAATGAATTGTCCGCGTTGGGTTCGATTCACAAAGGAATTCATTTGCTACCCCCTAAAACACAAAATCTACTTGAGTCAATAAACTGCGACCTTCATACTGAACTAGATTCAAAATTAATTATTAGCAATTTTAAATGATAATTGATTCTGCTACATAGTGCTTTACGGTAAACAATACCAATATCTAAACATTGCTGTGGTAGATGGTATTGTTCTTTACTGTTATAGAATTTTATTTTTTACCGTAGAGTGTTAGTGGGCGGATTAAAATACAACTATGCGATTGTGATTTTAACAATAAAGTAACAAAATTATTTATCGGAGGGAATCTCAGGAAATACTGCAAAGCTACGGGAATATCTGAGGAATTGTGTCATGTGGGACTCCATAGCTTAGGAACATATATTACAAAACCGTTTGGAAATAGAATATCACTCAAGGCTGCTGCAGACACAACTATATGTCCGTTCTTTGACATTTTGATAAATGCACCATATGCTTTGTCAAAGCGGGAGATAAAGGTTTGCAGCGATGACTTGACCTGCAGTCACAACTTGAGTGAAGATATTATTTATTATTACTTATTTTCTCACTTACAATATGAAACTTAACACTAAAAATAAAATACTTGTGCATTTTCGTTTTATACGTTTGTCTAAAAACATACACTATACTTTCCTCGGTAAATGAAGATTTTTAAAATATGACACATTCATTTAATCACTCTCCTTACTGCTCCTTTACCTGGCGTTAATGTTTCTTCGTTAAATTCTAGATCACTAATAGGCCTATCTTTTTTTATTCACCATGAACTGTGTCAAATAAATACGTTTTTTTCGAAATTAAATTTTATCGGTCTTGGAACTACTTCTACAAAGATTTATGTTTCGCGTCCTTCGACATTGGGAAAATTATATTGATCAAATGAGGACAAACACTTATGTTTTCTTAAACAACTTCACATATCAATAATTTAAAAATAAACAAATATAGGAGCATAATAGATGATTGCCAAACAAAGAAATAATTTGTAAGTAAAGTGTTGTTAATAAGATGCTGTGGATATGGAAAGCTTTATTAATTGAAACAACATAACATGACTTCAGATATAAATATATGTAGGCTATAGTTCTAAAATATTGTAAATACTAGAGTATCCTATTTAAAATTTGAAATTTCTTTGTAGAATATATAGTACTATATATATATATATATATATATGCTCGCACACACACACACACACACACACACACAGACATATTTATATATATATATATATATAATGTTTTTTTACAAATAATAATCAAAAACAAATGAGACCATTCAAATACAAGAATTATTTATTAATATTTATTCTAAGCATTTCGTTGATAAACAGAATCAACATCATCCTCAAAAAGGTTTATCAACAAAAAGCTTTGAATAAATAAAAATTAACGAATAACTCTTGTATTTAAATATGTTTTTGATATATATATATATATATATATATATATATATATATATATATATATATATATATATATATATATGCTCGCACACAACACACACACACACAGACATATATATATATATATATATATATATAATGTTTTTTTACAAATAATAATCAAAAACAAATGAGGCCATTCAAATGCAAGAATTATTTATTAATATTTATTCTAAGCATTTCGTTGATAAACAGAATCAACATCATCCTCAAAAAGGTTTATCAACAAAAAGCTTTGAATAAATAAAAATTAACGAATAACTCTTGTATTTAAATATGTTTTTGATATATATATATATATATATATATATATATATATATATATATATATATATAGTTTTATTTAGATATAAATATGTATATATGCATATAATTTATTTAATATATAATACGTAATATAATTTAATAAAATATGTTGTTTTAAATAATTTTAAGTTAAATAAGAATGTACTTTATATTTTTATTCAGTATTGTTAAAACATTAAGGATTTTTATTTGAAAATGGGATTTAGCAGATTCTCCAAATAGCTTTTAACTGGAGATGAAAACAGCTGTAAGGGCTAAACAAGGTCTGACAGTTGCAATGAGTTTGAATTTGGAAGTTGTTTAAAACAAAAGCTGATTTTCAATAATTTTATGTTTGAGATACGTGATACGAATTCAGTGTTACTATCCTCCTAGCGATGATAACATTATTGAAATTGGCTACATAGATATTATTTTAAGAATCTAGATCTTTAATATTGTTTTTTTTAACTAAGGTTTTTCTAAACGATAGGGAATGATTTTTGAAATACTTTGGTATAATTAAATCAATAAATCAATTTAATCTGTAACTTCTACTTTAGGAACCGTAGTAAATGCATTTACCGACATCGTAGTAAACAATAAAAAACCTTGAAACTATGATGGTAATTCGAATAATAGGATGAACGCTCACACACATTTATCTGTATTTCTTCTATACACTATTATGTTACCTGCGGGAATATTACAAACATACGCCCTTTATTATAATACTACATTCTCATATCGTATACTTTTCATCTAAACCAACGCCAAACCAACGCAATTACTCTGGCGTCTGTTATTTCACTTTATACGTCATCTTGTCCGGATTACGGGACCCATGTAAATTGACGCAGGGACCGTTACACGGACTACGCACGCATACTGATGAGTCCCTGATTTCCATCATTTCCTCTGGGAACGACAGCAATAAAGTTAATCCCTAATCGACTCATTCAATTTATCAAACTGAACATTGTAGGGAAATTTGTCGGCAATTAAAGTTGAACTGTTGGCAAACTGCTACCATTGGTGAAATGGCATTGTCGTACTTACAACCGTTTAATGATTAACTAGAGCTTTATGTAAGACATTCTTATAATAAAACATTTTTCCAAATAGAAACCAAGTCTTCAAACTGAATACAAGTAATACGCACAAATCAATATCGTTTTTTAATATGATTAGTAAAAAGTTCTTGTTTTGTCGATGTCTACTATTATTTCACACTCTCGCAATATTTAAATATCTTATTCAAATTTTTAATTATTAATCAAACAACTTTATCTATCCACTCATGTTCAAATAAATTTTTTCAAATATTAATACATTATTTTTAATTTAAAAACCTAATGCTTTTAGGTCGGATGCAAACTGTATGAGTACATGTTTGAAATCCAGTACTTTGGCACTGAGCCAACTTGCCGATAGCTGGTAATGTTTGTCTTAGAGTGGTATATGAATAGCAGTATTTTAACCAAAACTGTTTATAGATTGCCTACGATGGGATTTTGACTGTAATAATGATTTGTCACTTGGACAAAAAATGTTGCCACTTAATATTGTAATACCATCATATGTATATACATGTTTAGAATAGCTATTATTATTTAATAAAAAAAAAAACAAAATAAATTTTTCTGTATTGATTTAGGTAGGAATTGACTTTAAACCTTTTTTTTGTATTACTTGTTTAAAAGAAGTTCAAATACTTTTGTCATTAAATCTGCACTATATTGACCCAAAACGTTTTGAAGTCTGTTTTGATACTTTATTTTTAGATATATATTAATTTTTTTGTATTTCTATACTTATAGTAGACATACTAAAAGAGTTTACTTACTGATATGGAATCGGTATAGATACAAGGAAACTAGTAAAGACATTTATAATTATATACACTACAGACACAAATGGACAAAAACCCGATCTATTTAAGGAATTATCAATATTGGTTCTCTTAAAACCATGGCCTGGAAATAAAAGTAAACCTAACAATATCACAGAATCTCGAAAAGTTTCTTTTACTTTATTTTAGCCGTTAAGTTTTTAAATCTAAAATAAATAAGAAGGACATGGCGGAGAAATAAAATTAACAACATATTTTTATTTTAACTATTTTACTAGGACATCTTTCTTCAGTCCGGTTGGGGCAGGTCTATTCAGCTATGGTAACTTTACCCATTTCCTACACAAAGAGATCATTACGTCATTAACTTGTCAGCTTACACTTAATATACTTGTAGCAACAATGGGTAGGCCCTCAAGCGGGGTCATGCAGAAGGTATCATGTAATATCTATACGAGCTACAGGAATCTTCCTATTCCTGCCTATAACTGCAACACCCTTCTGTTTCATTCGAATCAATTATACTGATAATCGACCAATAATTGAAACAAGTAACATAACAATTTTTTTGGTCTATTTCTACTTAGGTCAACAAAAAAATCTACTTTAGTTTGTTTAATTATTATAGTAACAATTAACAATAATATGCAAATACATATGCCAGAATAACAATATTAAGTGGCAACATAGAAAGCTAATTTCCTTGCAATATACCATTTTCCTTTCTATGCATTTTGTTGGACTATTATTTTTGTTTGTTACTATTGACAGACATTCTTCTTTTTCGTCGCTTGTATTCTATTGTAGTGTTTTTACGCTTTCATTTTACACTGTCCGCCGGTGAATCAAGGTTCGATACAATTATTCCAGCTTGTTTGTTAAAGTGATTTTATTCTTTTCATTCATTTTTAATCCTAGAGCATTATTTATGATTTAGCTAATTAGGAAAGCGACATCGTCGTCGAAATTAGTCTGTGTTATGAACTAGTGTGTTTGTTTTTTTAAAAACTAATTTTTGGTGAGATTTTGAGTTTACTATTTTGATTTTTACTGTTTATTATTTATGATATTGTGTGGTAACCATGGCAACAATTTAAGGTTGTGCAATGGAGGTTTCGACGACAACCAGATGGGGGCAGAAAAAATGCATATACATCATTGAGAAGTACATTTCTAGCTATAGGAAAGTTGGTTCAGTGCCTTAGCGCTAAACTTCGAATTTGAAGATACCTAGTTCGAATCCGACTTAGATCGAAATTTTTATAAGTTAATTATTGAATAAGTATTTGATAAATCTGTATTAACATCAATTGTCATCCACTATAGTTTTAAAAAATGTATTTAAACCTAGTTGAATAAAAACGTATTTTATTACATATTGAAAATGTGTGGAAGATATATATCAGGAAAGCGTAAGCTAATAGAAGGAATTGAAACAATTCAACAATTTCACTACATTTTTAGGTTTATTTGAAACCTAGCCTGAGTTCTAAGCGTGTAAAGGTACTACTTTAAGGGCGGTAAAGTGTTGTAAGGTTTAAGGAGGGGCCTATAAGTTAACATCATCTTCATCATTTCCCATGGTTGAATACGTTCAGGATTAGAATGAGCTGTGGGTATTGGAGTTTAAATGGAATGATTCCTTCAAGAGTAGAGGAACACAAGGGATGCGACTTACCACCTTTGATGATCTCGCCACGTCGAGGTCACGTGTCTGCCGTACGGAAGTAAGAAATTACTTGATTGACGGCTTCAAATCACCTACAGCACATCAGCCTACGTGACCCGTAACGTTTGATTTTCAGGTTATAACATTTCACGCAAGACAGACCGCGTTCTGAGTCTAAGGTTATTGTTGATAACATGTCCGTACCATTGACGTAGTGATCAAGTTAAGGGATGGTTTGGCAACTCCCGAATACTCAAGGTAACCGGTGCTGCATAAGCTTATAAATACAGGCAACAATTACGTTGAAATAAGTTGCGGCAATAGTTCTATGTAATCTTTTAAAATATTAGGTAGTTATATTGTTTCCTTTATGTATAGCACAAAGTAAAAAACATAGAAAAACAATAACAATAAATTAATAAGCTGCCCTGTTAATAAGATTCTCCTGTTGAAATATAACACAAAGATTTGGTACCATTACGTATATGTTACTTTCTCCGTTTGTCCTACGACACCGTGTGTGGTGTTTTCTTTTTAATTTTTAGTTGAATAAATGCGCAGATATCCAACCGAGCATGGTAATTAGAAACTCTACTAAATTTTAATGTATTTAGATGCACACACCACCGATATCGAAAACTTAACAAATACATTACGTTACAGATGCCAAACTTTTGTTATATAGTCAAATTTTCCAGTAGATTGTTTCGAAGTTGTGTTACGCGACAACACATGATTTCATACAACAGCTGTTTTATTAATCGTAGGTTATGTTAGTTCCTGTAATACACATTAAGAGTAGGTTAAACTGTATCTTTGCGGAAACTATATTATTCTTTATTACTTCGTTAGCGATAAATATATTTGACTAATACATTGACTTGCTAATTAGATTTCAGCTAAAGCTAATAATTAGGCTTTTGCGAGTTTTTTTAATTGAGTTTGTTTGTATTATAAATTGTATTTGTGTTTAAATATCACAATTTTAAAATGTAGGCTAACAAAATCTGTAGTTTATGTAAATCTGAATTGTAGGCCTATAGTTTTCATGGGTTTTTTGGTAAATGTCTAATAATAATGAGGAGGGTATATAAAGTAGAACTTTGAGGCAAATATTAAAAAAAAATTCATTCACAACCATAATGGCCAAGAAACAAATGTAATGCAACTCACAAGACACGAATTTAGCTCTCTAAATCAATTACACCTAATACATCATTAAAAAAAGAATATCAAACACAAAAAAAATTACAAAAAACAATTGATTATATTCTATTTGTTTATGCATACATATAGGCCCTACCAATAAAAATAGTTAAAAAATACATATATTTAACAATTTTTTTCACATACGAAAATAAAAATAATACTTTATTCAATGGCTTTCATGATCTGATTCTTATTAATCGCCACAAAACGCAGCTCCTTTGGTGGGTTGTGCCCTACAAATATGGCGGCCAGTGTCCCACATAAACCAACGGATTTGAATATTTATATCACTTGACAAAGATATGCATTTTCATACATTTATACCTATTTTAGTACGTATAGCATCTGACGTATTTAATATACCTTTCATTTTTTTAACTTCAGCTGTAACCGGTATTTCTGTAATGGAATATCCTAAGTATTTGTATGTCTTGAAAGAATCGGAATTGGCATTCGTTTTGCTTCTAGCTTTACCACTGTGGATTGTAATGAACATTGGAAGATCTGGGTTACACCTGTGTTTGGATAACAGCAATTTACCTTCTACTGTAGAATGAAATCTCGTACCAAAATAATCTATCAAGTGGTTGTGTTTTGTCAACAAATGTTACACATTTAAAAACCTGGATCTGTGTTTTAAAAATAAAATATAGACTATTAAAACACAAAAATAATTAATATATTTAATAATGTATAAAATATTAAAACTAAAATAAGGATTTCTATAACAGTATGTTTATGGAAGATGAAAACCACGTGATGTTCTATTTAAATTCAACACGATACTCGTCGGTTCCCGTAGGCACCTCATACACGAGGGACGACAGACTTTATTGCCACATGGGTAGAGTATTGTAGAGCGGTTATGGCAGGTTAAACAATCCACGTACAAGTTTATTTCTTACGGTACAAGTTTACAATATTATAACAGGTTGTAAACATCACACTGTGTATTCCCTCTGGTAACTTGAGAAGTGGGTCAGTACAGAAGCCTTTTTATTCGTATAGTAAAACGGGAGCGGAATAAAAAGGATAGCGTTCCACTGTAGTGGTAGCATAAGTGGGTGATTTCTCTATAATCGATGTGTTTCATGAACTCGATGAAAAGCTTAGTTGTCTACTTTTGGTAAAATTGGGCAATAAAACTCGGACTATTTTCAAATGAAACGTGAAGAATAAAAGAAAATTAAGGTTTACAAATTTTTCAGAGAGAATAAACGTTTTATGTAAGGCTATAGACAGTAAGAAAATTATTGGATTAAAATCTGGAATGTATTTATTATCTTTGAATCTATTCAACATCTCTCGGTTGTTACCTGCATAAAAATAAATTGTTTTGGGCTGTACTGATTTCTATTATGAGGTCAAAATATGAAAATTCAAAATGGCGAATTGATGTTCTAGAATTGGTACATTTCGATATGAAAAATTGTTGTCTTCCAAGTACGCACTTGAAATTTTTTAAATAAATTGAATACCTGAAATTTCAGATCCGAAATCGTGCAAACGGCGAATTCAAAATTCACATTATTATTCAAATGATAGATTGTATATTTGAACAAACAAAAAGCCCTGAAATGCTTATTGTGGACGCTATACTCCACGCATGTGCAGGGAAACAACTATAGTTCATGTATTGATAGGTAGAAGTATGAGTACATTTTTTTTATTATTCGAAGCATTCCTAAGTCATTATTTAAGTGTAAAATTAATTGTAATATGATAAGTTAACTTTCTATAGGTAAGGAAATACAGAGCTGTTACGGAGTACACGTATGAAAACACTCACTTTTCGATCGCCATTTTTAATTTTGATTTTTTCTTTAGAAATGAAATGAAAGACTTACCAAAACACTATATATACATATATATATATATATATATATATATATATATATATATATATATATATATATATATATATATATGACCCGATAGTGTGTATGAAAAATCATATTTCATTCATTATTTTTCATTCATTGACTATTTTCTTAAAACCCCGGCATGTTAATTTTTTATCATATTTTGCATGACAAAAATTGATCATAAACGTTGAAACAAACCTCAAACTCACTTCATGAAAATTCAAAACGGAATAGCTTAACGTTACATAAAGCTAATTTTTTGGTGTGTTCATTATATTAATAACTTAACGTTTACTTTCTTAGGCTTAAAAATACAAATACGTTTTTAAACGCGCAATTTTAAAGGTTTAATTTTTTACGAGTTCTTTCAGCACAATTTATTGGCTCTAAGTTTACATATTTTGTATTATTTTTTAAAATAATTTGGTCCAAATGTTTGTAAATACATATTTGCTGTATTATTTTCAAGTTAGCATTATGAAGTAAATTATTTACTATTTTAATAGATGACGTATATGGTTACCATTTCTTAATTTATTTAATCATCAGTAAAAATTAATTTACATGGTTACAGGAGTTTTATAAATATGTTTTAAACAATTTTCTAACTTTATTAAGGACGTTTTCATGTACCTCGAAAAAACGAAATCGAATTGACTTTCGGGAATGGCTTTGAGAGGTCTGGGAGGATGCGGGAGATGAAAGCTCTTCACCATATTGAAGTTTGTCTTTAGACTTTAGACTTAGGCAGAAGTTAAGCCGCTCATCAACGTAGAGTCCTCTGTTGTATATGACTTGCCCATTCTTTAAAGTATAAGCATTTCCACGTCTCGCTAAATCTCGTGGTATCTCGTAATAAACGCCATTCTCATTCAGCTTTGTAATACAATCTTCTTTGACGTAAATGACACGTACTAAGATCGTTTGTGTAAAATTGTGTTTTGGTGTTGTAAAGAATTTTGAACATTTTGAGCATTCAAACCTAATTTTATACGAAAGGCTAAGCCTGAGAAAAGAGTGTTTAACAACTCCTCCTAGTTGGCGGCTTTGAATAAAAGCACTGGAAGTTAAATGATATAGCTTTCAAATCTTTGTTTGGGTGTAGCTGACCCTAGATGCCAGTGGCAGTACAGTTTAGATCAGGTAGATACCTCGCCCCTATATCTGGGGTTTTCGTAATGGTACCATACAAATACCTTGAATTTGAGATCCAATGCAGTATGTTAGGCAACGGTTTGGCATTATTCTCTTGTAACAACCTAACAAAGCTTAATGGGCTGTATCTTGACATTTCCTAGGAGGATGTAGTACGGCAGAACACGTTGCGTTCCTTAAGGAAATCAGGAGTCGTGAACATTTCCGACTACTATCGAACATACTCAAGTTAGTCCAGTCAGTTCTCTCTATTGTCCCTGGAATCAAATTTCGTCAGCTTTTCTTCATCTAAGAATTAAAATCCTGATATGTGTATATTGCAGTCTCCTGAATCCTGGATAACGTCATCAGTATCGGCCACTCTTCATGAAGTGCAGATTTATTCATCAATGAGACGCCTTAGGCACTTCATCCACCGGTGTAACTGCAATCTGACTTTAAAATTGTCACATGACGGTTGAACAGGAGTAGTTATATAGTTGGACAAGTGTTCTACTGATGTGACTGCAACGCTACCTGCGACAATTACGCAAACAACCAACCCCATTACGACTGGCATGTCAGTTGTATGTCGACTATCGTGCGATCAACTTTAAACTTTCAGTATTTTTTTACTGGATTGGTTATTAGCTGTGAAAGATCGCTTACAAATAATTTGTTGTAAATTAATGGAAACTGGGGAAATGCATCCCTGTCCAAACAACTATAGTTTACCGGATTATTGAAATAAGATATTACATATCATTCAAATAATTAGAGGTCTTTCTTCCATTGAGATAAATCTACTCCAGTGTGTGCCCTTGTTTCTGATTATTGGATTATTGTTATTTAGCAATAGCAGATCACGACCACTGCGCTACATCTACTCTTGTGTGTGCCCTTGTTTCTGATTATTGGATTATTGTTATTTAGCAAATAGCAGATCACGACCACTGCGATACATCTACTCCTGTGTGTGCCCTTGTTTCTGATTATTGGATTATTGTTATTTGGCAATAGCAGATCAGGACCACTGCCATACATCTACTCCTGTGTGTGCCCTTGTTTCTGATTATTGGATTATTGTTATTTAGCAAATAGCGGATCACGACCACTGCGATACATCTACTCCTGTGTGTGCCCTTGTTTCTGATTATTGGATTATTGTTATTTGGCAATAGCAGATCACGACCACTGCGATACATCTACTCCTGTGTGTGCCCTTGTTTCTGATTATTGGATTATTGTTATTTGGCAATAGCAGATCACGACCACTGCGATACATCTACTCCTGTGTGCGCCCTTGTTTCTGATTATTGGATTATGGTTATTTAGCAAATAGCAGATCACGACCACTGCGATACATCTACTCCTGTGTGTGCCCTTGTTTCTGATTATTGGATTATTGTTATTTGGCAATAGCAGATCACGACCACTGCGATACATCTACTCCTGTGTGTGCCCTTGTTTCTGATTATTGGATTATTGTTATTTGGCAATAGCAGATCACGACCACTGCGATACATCTACTCCTGTGTGTGCCCTTGTTTCTGATTATTGGATTATTGTTATTTAGCAAATAGCAGATCACGACCACTGCGATACATCTACTCCTGTGTGTGCCTTTGTTTCTGATTATTGGATTATTGTTATTTGGCAATAGCAGATCACGACCACTGCGATACATCTACTCCTGTGTGTGCCCTTGTTTCTGATTATTGGATTATTGTTATTTGGCAATAGCAGATCACGACCACTGCGATACATCTACTCCTGTGTGTGCCTTTGTTTCTGATTATTGGATTATTGTTATTTGGCAATAGCAGATCACGACCACTGCGATACATCTACTCCTGTGTGTGCCCTTGTTTCTAATTATTGGATTATTGTTATTTGGCAATAGCAGATCACGACCACTGCGATACATCTACTCCTGTGTGTGCCTTTGTTTCTGATTATTGGATTATTGTTATTTGGCAATAGCAGATCACGACCACTGCGATACATCTACTCCTGTGTGTGCCTTTGTTTCTGATTATTGGATTATTGTTATTTGGCAATAGCAGATCACGACCACTGCGATACATCTACTCCTGTGTGTGCCCTTGTTTCTAATTATTGGATTATTGTTATTTGGCAATAGCAGATCACGACCACTGCGATACATCTACTCCTGTGTGTGCCTTTGTTTCTGATTATTGGATTATTGTTATTTGGCAATAGCAGATCACGACCACTGCGATACATCTACTCCTGTGTGTGCCCTTGTTTCTGATTATTGGATTATTGCTATTTAGAAATAGCGCATCACGAGCATTGCGATACATCTACTCCTGTGTGCCCCTGATTATTGGGCGAAGTTTTTGTGGCCAGTTCATTGCACAGTTCCCTAGACAATGTCTAGTAGACATCCTATAAAAGCTTCTGAACTTTCGATCATGTTTTGCATGTTCTTGTGCTACAACAAAAGTTGAATGTTATTACTTGTTTTATTGAAAGGATGAACCCAAAATCTACTTTTTTTTCAAAGCCTCTGCAGGAATATTAGGTTACAACGCTATTCCGATGCAAACAGTACTGTATTGTTTGTATGTTGTAACACCAGCGGACGGAGCGTAAGCGGTGCAACTACCTTTCAACTATCCTAAACAAGTTGGATGGGAGTCGCATTGCAGTTGGGTTGCAGTGGTGAACGAATGGCCGTAGTGTCAATGAACGTGACGTGATCGCTCAGCGATTTATCCGGTCGAAATGGGTATGTTTTTACATTTACCAATGAATTTTGGGTGATGAAGAAGAGGAAATTCCAAGAAAACTAAATTGCTACTCAAGACAAGAAAAATCTTTGTATGATGATGGAATTTATTAATTATTTCCGAATTTTGTTAATGTTTTAATTTTTTCAAAGTAAATTTTAAAATCATTTTAAAAAAGTACATGAACTAGAAAATGGCAAGACCACTAAAGAGGAGACTTTCAGGACAGAAAGAGAATAAGCAAGTTACATACACAACCGATATTACATCAGTGCAAAGTAACAAAATATGTTACGCCCCTAAATTCACTGTTCCTGCAAGATCAGTGATACGTTCCGAACGTGTGGTTTACTTTTTCAGGATAGTATGTTTTCCTGAACGACTTGATCTTAAGTTACTGACGCCATTGGTGCCTTTGACCAGTCCTTTATCATGATTTTTAGGTCTTGGCTAGCGCCCTGTTTCTTATGTATAATACCATTACGAGATAACGATGGATGTTGGCAGCCTTTACGGAGTGAGACTGCAACAGAGCCTCCTGTATTATATTCAATATTCCTCTTAGGAAATATTTAAATATACTCTATAATCAATAAATTACCGTGAAGGTCCTCGTTATTTATGCGATTATGGTTTAATTTTATGTCAAAATTAATGGTTGGAATGAGTAATTTTACATTTTAAAAATTACTAACGCAAGAAAACAAATTCGGAGAGCCAAAAGTCATCCGTCTCGTTATAACTAGGAAAGGGTTGAGTTAGGTTAAAAACTTAAAGGCACTCTTGCCTCACAGCCCGCGGGTGTGCCGTAAATCATTTTAGTGCTCGCTAAGAGGTATCCAAGTGCAAACCGGAAACGGAAATGCCAGGCCCATTGTCTGCAGTAATTTAAACCCACGGCAGCTACAGCGTAGTGCATTATTGTTCTGGGTTCTTATTGTCTCTAAGGCATGATTAAAATATCCCCCCACGTGCGCCCCGACGTCTTCGGCTAAAGACAATATTTCCTTGTAGTTGCATTTTACTCAGTAGCGCTTCAAACTCTTGTAATTTAGGGTCACGAGGTTGTGGCCCAATCTTTGAAGGAAGTAATTGGCGATCACGTTTAACAAATGGTTAATATATTTCGATGACAATATTCCTTCTCCCGCTTCCAACTAATTTCGTTCTTTTTCATAGGCTCTTTTTGAAGCTGCTCTCAGACGTTTTACTCATAAAAACCTATTTTTACTAATAAATATCACGTCGCGATGTTACTGCTTTTTATAAAAAGCCGACGTGATTCTGTGTTTGCCAAACGATGGAAAGATGTGTTATAAAGCTGCAAGGAGGGCGGATTTGGTCTTATGGTGGTAGTTTTTTTGGTTTTAAGATGATACTCATAATAAAAGTGTGATAGAGTAATAAAGTAGTAAAAATACAAACTTTAAGATGAGAAGATCCACTTGCTACTGCAACTAGTCAACTAAAAATCTCTATTATCCAATTACTTTATCAACTCAATTATTTAATATGACATTATAAAAAAGGGCTGTTTTACCTAGAGATTTAAAACTTTGGTTGCAACAAGTAATGTTACGATCCAGTATATCCTATAGATGTTGTAAAATGATCAGCTACATCGCTTGATTTATTTGGGGACCCTTTCGTGAAGGGGAGCAACCTATTCGTATATAAAGGAGCTTGAATTAAAATCAGTGGAAATACGTTTCGATAGATAATAAATGAAATTAACAAAATAGTGACGATAAGTACTCGGTTTCCTGTATTGACAGTTATGAAACTATCGAATGACATTGCTTACATTTCATTCTTCATTTGGCAGTCGTTGAGTAAAATGTAAATGGAATATTACTTATTGCATTTATGATAAATTTTAAAATATAAATTTAAAAATGTAAAGTTAGGCTATTAAATATGTTGTACTTTCTATGTTGTAAGGGATCTATGCTTTTTTACCGAGATAAAATAAACGATAAATATACAAAGAAATGTAGTTTATTTATGAAAATTAAAATAATACATTTAAAGGAATCAAATAAAGCAAAATTATACTAATAAATTAGTTTATATTACGTTCTATGTTCTACGGAATTTAGGTCTTTCTCAGGGGCAGTATAATGAACGATACATATTTAAAGTGAATTACATAATTTATAAACATAGTAAATTTTAAATAAAGTGTATAATCTCAATAATAAATTAGTTTATATTACATTCTATATAAGAGATGTATGCCTTCCTTTTAGCAAAAAATACGTATAAATTAATTTGTTATCACTTTAATATAGTATTGTGTTTAAAATTCTTATCGACTTCTTAAATACTTACAGTAGAACGTCTGTTAGGAATAAATCGATTGTCATGATTTTCTTCATAATTTTATATTTGTTGTAACTCTCATAAGCCTCTAAAATTCAGAAGCCTTAATGCCGTGTCACAAACGAAATATGACGTCTATTTAAAATATTTACGTCCCAAAATGACTTAGACGACGTTTATTATAGGTTCCGAATCCGTCTTTGTGAATTCGTTGTTTAGTCAGTGCCGTCTGAAATACAAAAACACCCTTATAAATTCACTTTAGGAACGCGGAACCATTAAAAGTATTTCCAGGCTTGTTTCGGAGGTCTATAAAAAAATAATGAAACCTGCATGTAGAGGATAGGGGAAGGAAGGATCAGAGACGGAATACGGTAGAGTTAGATTTCCTGCAAGAAACACTAAGGAAACACTATGTTATAATGATCTAAGAAATAATGTAGCCAGAATGGAGAGTAAGAGGAACGAAATAGTCAGGGAACACAGTAGAAGGAGATATCGTGTCACAAACACTAAGGAAACACTATGTTATAATGATCTAAGAAATAATGTAGCCAGAATGGAGAGTATGAGGAACGAAATAGTCAGGGAACACAGTAGAAGGAGATATCGTGTTACAAACACTAAGGAAACAACTACGTTACAGTGATCTAAGATATAATGTAGCCAGAATGTTGAACATGAGGAACGAAAGAGTTAGGGAACACAGTAGGAGGAGATATCGTGTAACAAACACTAAGGAAACAACTACGTTACAGTGATCTAAGATATAATGTAGCCAGAATGTAGAAGATGAGGAACGAAAGAGTCAGGGAACACAGTAGAAGGAGATATCGTGTAACAAACACTAAGGAAAGCAACTACGTTACAGTGATCTAAGATATAATGTAGCCAGAATGTAGAAGATGAGGAACGAAAGAGTTAGGGAACACAGTAGGAGAAGATATTGCGCAACAAACACTAAGGAAAGCATCTATGTTACAGTGATCTAAGATATAATGTAGCCAGAATGTAGAAGATGAGGAACGAAAGAGTTAGGGAACACAGTAGGAGGAGATATTGCGCAACAAACACTAAGGAAAGCATCTATGTTACAGTGATCTAAGATATAATGTAGCCAGAATGTAGAAGATGAGGAACGAAAGAGTTAGGGAACATAGTAGGAGGAGATATTGCGCAACAAACACTAAGGAAAGCATCTATGTTACAGTGATCTAAGATATAATGTAGCCAGAATGTAGAAGATGAGGAACGAAAGAGTTAGGGAACACAGTAGGAGGAGATATCGTGTAACAAACACTAAGGAAAGCAACTACGTTACAGTGATCTAAGATATAATGTAGCCAGAATGTAGAAGATGAGGAACGAAAGAGTTAGGGAACACAGTAGAAGGAGATATCGTGTAACAAACACTAAGGAAAGCAACTACGTTACAGTGATCTAAGATATAATGTAGCCAGAATGTAGAAGATGAGGAACGAAAGAGTCAGGGAACACAGTAGAAGGAGATATCGTGTAACAAACACTAAGGAAACAACTACGTTACAGTGATCTAAGATATAATGTAGCCAGAATGTAGAAGATGAGGAACGAAAGAGTTAGGGAACACAGTAGAAGGAGATATCGTGTAACCAACAATAAGGAAAGCAACTACGTTACAGTGATCTAAGATATAATGTAGCCAGAATGTAGAAGATGAGGAACGAAAGAGTTAGGGAACACAGTAGAAGGAGATATCGTGTAACAAACACTAAGGAAAGCAACTACGTTACAGTGATCTAAGATATAATGTAGCCAGAATGTAGAAGATGAGGAACGAAAGAGTTAGGGAACACAGTAGGAGGAGATATTGCGCAACAAACACTAAGGAAAGCATCTATGTTACAGTGATCTAAGAAATAATGTAGCCAGAATGGAGAGGATGATTAACGAAAGAGTTAGGGAACACAGTAGAAGGAGATATTGCGCAACAAAAACTAAGGAAAGCAACTACGTTACAGTGATCTAAGATATAATGTAGCCAGAATGTAGAAGATGAGGAACGAAAGAGTTAGGGAACACAGTAGGAGGAGATATTGCGCAACAAACACTAAGGAAAGCATCTATGTTACAGTGATCTAAGAAATAATGTAGCCAGAATGGAGAGGATGATTAACGAAAGAGTTAGGGAACACAGTAGAAGGAGATATTGCGCAACAAAAACTAAGGAAAGCAACTATGTTACAGTGATTTAAGAAATAATGTAGCCAGAATGGAGAGGATGATTAACGAAAGAGTTAGGGAACACAGTAGAAGGAGATATTGCGCAACAAAAACTAAGGAAAGCAACTACGTTACAGTGATCTAAGATATAATGTAGCCAGAATGTAGAAGATGAGGAACGAAAGAGTTAGGGAACACAGTAGGAGGAGATATTGCGCAACAAACACTAAGGAAAGCATCTATGTTACAGTGATCTAAGAAATAATGTATCCAGAATGGAGAGGATGATTAACGAAAGAGTTAGGGAACACAGTAGAAGGAGATATTGCGCAACAAAAACTAAGGAAAGCAACTACTTTACAGTGATCTAAGATATAATCTAGCCAGAATGTAGAAGATGAGGAACGAAAGAGTTAGGGAACACAGTAGGAGGAGATATTGCGCAACAAACACTAAGGAAAGCATCTATGTTACAGTGATCTAAGAAATAATGTAGCCAGAATGGAGAGGATGATTAACGAAAGAGTTAGGGAACACAGTAGAAGGAGATATCGTGTAACAAACACTAAGGAAAGCAACTATGTTACAGTGATCTAAGAAATAATGTAGCCAGAATGGAGAGTATGAGGAACGAATTAGTCAGGGAACACAGTAGAAGGAGATATTGTGCAACAAAAACTAAGGAAAGCAACTACGTTAGTAGTATTAAATTGGGGCCGCTAAAAATTAAAAAATTTAAAATTGTGTGTGATTGCGGGTGCGTAGGTGTGTGTGACGTGAGAGGGTGGTATTAGTGTGAGTGTGTGACGTCATGAGGGGGTTTAGGGGAGGTAGTTGAGTTAAAAGTGCGTTTAAGTTTTTGTAGTAAAAGTAGTATTTGGATCTGAGTGTATTTAATGGAATACGAATTTAGCGGCCCCAATGAATACTGGAGAATTAGGGAGAAAATGCATTTAATATTTGGGTGATAGTATGCGATTCTTTGTATTAAAATCACTTTATTGAAAAGTGTATTTATTATTAAATGCACTTTAAGAAAAGTGTATTTATAGGTATTGGAGTTAATCTGATATTCAGGATATGATTGTTTTGGAACTATAAAATGCACTTATGAAAAAGTCACTTTTCGGTGATACGTTAATCTTTATTAATACTGTTCATTGTTTCAATTATTGACGAGCGTTCATCAACGTACATGTTACCTTCTCAGCAGACTGTTAACAAATGACTACTTAGCTTCAAGTACTCATATTTATAAATTAATATTTGGTGGGAGGTATAATAATAAATACTTTAGTGGTGGGGGGTTACCTTTCCTATACTAACGTTAGCTTAGAAGAGTGTCTGGAAGTAAACGTACTTTATAAAGATTGTCTTTTTAAATTCATATCTTCAAAATGTGCATGAATCAATTTTTTCGTTATTTATCAACTAAGGACTCGTAAGACATATATTTATTATTATGAAAAGACCATTTACATTTTTTCAAGGTCAAACAAATGGTGTTTTAAAAAATAAATGCGTTTTTACAGTACTGCTCACAACTATTGTAAAAGTTACATTTTTCTGCAACACACAACTGTTCGTTAAATTACAAGTTATAATAATTATATCACTAAACACATGTTGCGGTTCTACAGTAATGAATCCCGTCTGTGGAATGTAAGGGGGGAAATATAAAACACACATAAAGTTGTAACATATATTTATTATTTAGAAAATAGCATTTTACACTTTTTTTCAAGGTCAAACAAATGTCGTTTTAAAAAATAAATGCGGTTCTACAGTACCGCTTACAACTAATCAAAAAGTTACATTTTTTCTAAAAGACATAACATATTATTTTAAATCATAAGCTATATTAATTGTATTATTAAAAAGAAATAATGCGGTTAGACAAAACAACTTATTACAAATTTTAAGAAAGATAAATTCTCATAACAGATTGTACAGTCTCTCTACATACACCACAAGTTTTGCAAGCTAATCCACAAAACGCACAAGCAATAACGTGTCTGCAGGGTAAGTAGACCACTTGAACTTCTTCTACTCTACAGATTTTACATTCTGCAGGAAGTATATCTGGTGTCAATGAAGGCAGCTTGGTGGTCTTCTTAGTAACTTCAGCCTTCTCTCTGATCCTATCAACGAATGCCTTGCCTTTTACTAGTAATACGAATGAACATGTACCATGCCATGTTGCGTGTTCAATCCATGGGTCATCTTTGTCCATCCAGTCCTTAAGGCCGCCTCCGCAGCAGTAACAAAGAGTATGGTCAGAATGATTTATATAGAACAAGCCAGCAGCACTCAACTCTTCTTTTTTCTCTCTCAACAAAGGTGGTCCGTTATCAAAGGTTTTTATTCTGGACTCAAATGTCACGTATTGTGGGTAATGCAATTTTCTAACTTGTACAATGTCCATCGCTAGTCGATCTGAAGGATAAATGGTACCTTTTTGATTGCTCTTGCAGTTTATATATGCTCCTCTTTAAAGTTAACTGTAGGAGTGGGGGTGAACATTAATTACATTCAAGGTCAAACAAATGAGTTTTTAAAAAAAAGACTGTTTTCAAAACTACTTTTACAACTATAATAAGGAATATATATTGCTACATATAAATTAAAATCACTTTCTATAACTATTATTCATTAGACAAATGCAGTTTTAGTTCAGTTGATTTCTCTCCTGAAGGTCCATGTGAAACAATGAAGTACTGCCCAGGACGTATTGAATCTAAGTCTTCATTCATTAATAAATAAACAAACCTCTTCGGTAAAAAGACTTGCAGTTTCGGAACATTTTCTTCTTTGTAAGGAAAGTCTCCAAGTACTGCAATCACAGCACTTCCATTTACCGTCTCTTTTTTACAGAAGTAGTACACAGCATAATTTTTTAACGGCTTTAAATCTGAACATTTTTTCGTTACAATTGTTTTAGCTTTTGATCTCTGGTTGAATTTTTCTACAAGGGATTGTTCTTGATTATCTGCCATCACGATGTTTCTATTTTGAAGTTTGCGTTGTTAGTGATGATTAGGACTTCTTGCAGTTTAATTTATAGATCCTATCCCCCCTTGTTTTATTTTCCCCTCACCACCCTCTCTATTTCCCCCCTCTACAATTTTCCAGCTGATACAAAATCGCATATTTGTCATTAATGCACTTTAAAGTGCATTTATTGACTTTGTTGTAAGTTGAAGATGCAGAAGGATATGTCGATTTTCGGAGAGTCTTTTTTTGTTAAAAAAAATTCACTTTTCTAAAAGTTACTTATGTACGGAAATATATTGAACCTTATAACTGATATTGCTGTAGATGTTATTTTCGTTTATGATGAAATGTTGAAGGTTTTATAAGTTTATTTTTTTTTTAGAATTGACGAGCGCCTACCCCCTCTTATCCTTTCCCACGTCTACGTTTCTAGCTCTTAAACAAACGCTTAGATTTAGCGCATTACGTAGAGCACAATTTCCGTTTTGATGTCGGTGATCTTTAACAACGGTGCAGATATTATGTGAATTATAATTCTGTCTTATTTTAATAGGATAGTCTATAACTTTGGCTGTAGTGTATGTATCTATCCATTTAGTCTTTTCAGAACCGTAAGTATATATGATATCATAGTTTTTAGTATACTGTTTAATAATAGTGAAAACATCATTGAAAGTAGTGAAACCTTCAGACCACTTAATGAAATGATATCGTTTACTTAACCAATTGTTGGTTCTAGCCGACTTTTGGTTTAGGTGATTGAAATCGTAAGGGGGTTTGAATAGAAAGTAATCTGTCTCTAGAGATGAAATATCATGTATAACCAACTCCTTGATCAAAAATTCATCGTAATTTCCTCGAAAAGCTTGAAACTCGACAACACATTCTTTCACGCTTCGTTTATTTATTTTCTGTAATGTTTCAGCCATCTCTGCAGCCTTTAATAAGTGTTTCTCTAAAATTGGTCTTAATATAAATTCAGCTTGAAAAATCCTACTTTTGAATCGTATGTGATCTAAGTAATGGTTGTTTCTCCTATCTTCTTCTTCATCAGAAAGTTCGTATATATCCGTGAAACTGCTGAAACGAGTTGTACGAGACATTTCGTCTTTAATTCTTTGTTTGTCAATGAACCATTTTCCCCACCACAGTAAACATTTATAGTTAGGCTGTATGGTTCTAGGCGCGTTGGTGATTTTTTTAAGTGGTCACCTCCCCTTTAGGCCTACACACCACTATTCTCAATTTCAACTTCTGTAGTTGTTTGCTTATTTAAATTTTGCCTGTTTTTAATTTTGTGCGTAGTCAGAAGCACAAGGTTGTTTTGTGTCATAATCAGGTAGAGCTTTGAGTGTGTTTATATACCTGTATGAAGATATTTCTTGAGCGAGTCGGTTAATAATCGTAGAATCAGGTTGTACGTATGACACTGTCTTATCCTGTTGAACTGCACTCATTAAATATTCCTTTATAAAGGTCTGGTTTAATACCAACTGTTCCAAATATCTGTCAACTGCGACCGAAACACCGATTAACGTATAGAATTCATTAGTCGTTAGCAAAACTTTTTCATGGTGTTGTGAAAAGTCCTTTATTCGTATATACTGTTTTCCATAAATTTTAAGACTATCCACTTCGATGTCAGATTCTCTAATCATTAGCTTTGTCTTCTTACCGCTGTGTTTGCCTACTATATGTTGTTCAAAACTGCTAATATTATGAAGAAAATGTGCCCAGGAAGATATATTAAATAATATATGTTTGTCATAGTGGTTCAACAAAACACCTGGTGTATATCCCAAAACTTCAAATATTCCAACTGTAATATTTTTGCCCATGCATGCTGTAAGTGGATAAAATATACGTAAAAATATACCAGTTAAAATTTCAATCAGTTCTCCTTCGTTTCTTTTTGTTGTAAAAGTCATTGATCTCGTCATAGGATTATACATATCTTCATAAATGCCGCAAACATCTTCTGAATTTTTTATGATATTTGCAGAATCATCTGTAGCTCCATCTGTTTCCATAGGTACTTCAGAAGTTCCATATGATGCAATGTTAGAAGACGTATTTTCATTTTCAGTATTGAGTTTCATATCATCATTACCTTCTTGTGAAAGTGACATTTCGCTATTACACTGTAGCAAAGTTGAGGTAGCGGAACAGCTTATAAATGAGCACTAACCGAAATCGTCAGTCCTTATATAGTCGGAAAATGGTGCAGGGAAGTGTGTTTTTATCCCCCCACTCCTTTTTTAATCGATACATATCCTACACAACCATTCTGACCACCCCTGTTAACGGAGTGTACGTAACAACAGTATCATGCAGTATTAAACAGTAAGCTGAAGTATTATCTGGAATATTCTCTTCAGTTTCAAATTCCAACCGTATATCTACAGTGGAAGACTTTACGGATTCGTTCTGCTTTGAACAATCTATGACAACAATAGGCGCGTGCTCTTTAAACGTGTCAGGCGATATTAAAGGCGTGTCTGACCTGCCATAGTATGATGACTGAAATCTAGCGTACATATCGTAAAGTATGCCATATCTGTTCTTCGAAAACGATACATTTAAATTATCGTAGGGGAAAAACTGAGAATTTAAATAAAGTTTAATATTAGTAAGTTTACAGTGGTCAAACGTCCCGGCGTTGGCTGTTATATTATTCCTTTTGTTTGTCTGCAATGCAAATATGATATATCTAGGCTTTTCTAATTGAGTGGAGGTTTTGATATTCCAAGACTGCCGTTGAGTTGAAGGTAAGATAGGATACTGATGCATTTCCCAGTTCCTAAAAGGTAAAACGATGTCTCTATCCGACTCTAATTGTTTCAACAGTGAAAGCCGGTGTTCGTCGGCAAGTCGTACGTGCGGTACCCTCCACGTTATTTTGTTTATGTTCAATTTCCAATCCATATTTGCTTCTGTAGTGGATGGGGAGGCTATAATCGCGTCATTATCCGTTGAAGACCGAAGCAAGAATAATTCTTGTTTACAATTTATAATGAGTTTCCCATAGTCTTCTGCAAACCCTAATAGTAAACGGAGCGGTATAGAGAATTCAAAATATCCTTCTTTATTTGGTGTGATAGTTGTAGATACTGGAAACACCCAACCCGATGTTCGCAGTTTGTTTATTTCATGTGGTGGTTGAGAAATAAGCGTCTTTAAAGTGCTAGTCACACCAACACGTTTCGTAGAATCTACAGTTATTCCTGAAATCTCGTATCTTATTTCTTCAAACAAAAATGCCATTGGGTTATTGATAAATGGAACTGTGGTTCCCAGTGTTCCATCTTTTTTCGTAACAATCCCTTCGATGTATATATAACTTTCACACGGTAAAGTGTACGCGTCTTGATGTTGTATAGGAATGCGTATTTCGTCGTTATTTCCCAATCTCGATGAAGCGTAGGGGTTGTGAGAATGATACTCCTTCTCCCATATTGTCTCGTCGAATATAGGTCCATTCTTTATGTTCAGAATATCCATTTTTATTAACAGTGAAACCAATTTGTTCTAGAAAACGTATGTTCTCGTTAGTTAACTTTTGAACAGACTGACAACTATTAACGTTTTCGTTACTAAAGATTGATTTAAAAGTTAAACCCATGTGTAGTAGATAAACTAGTTTCCTTTAGCGCTCTTTTATATGAAGTCTTGAAGTAATAGTCTCTCCTCTAAAATCTACAAAATCTCCGTCTTGATCCAATACGTTTAAATTAATGTCTGAAATATGACTAACATTTAAAGGTAAATAAACAAGATTATGAGGTTTTTCAACTATCTTAAAACCCGGTGCTACTGTAGGATAAAATGAATGCAATATATGTCCATTTACACCATCCTTATAAGCACCATGAACTATATTGCAAGTAATGTTTATAACGTTGACTTTGATTATGTCGACTGTTTTATCACCTACGTGATTAACATTCGGAGATAGTGGACTATTAAGACTTGAAAAGCCAAGTAACGGACCTAAGCTGTGTTCCTTTGAAAAATCAACAAAATAAGCACAAGAGAGTTCGCTTCTTAATAAACTGTTATTTGCTTTTAATGTAATTTTGTCTTTCCCTAATTTTTCTTGAAGAACCTCAGAAATATCTTCGATTTCATACGAACCTGTCTGCAGTTGTACTGTTTTGAAATCATTTTGTTCGTCGTTTTCTTTATAATAGAATATATTATTTACTCCTTCAATGACATTAGGAATTGAATTGTATGTTGTAAAATCTAGAAGCGCTACCTCCCATTCTTTATCCTCTCTAAGTTGTATCGGTGGAAACAGGGAACTATGAAGATTAGATGACGTTCCACTAATGGAAACCGTGTAAGACGACATTTCAAAGAATACTAACATCAGAAGCTAGAAACTCTAAACATAAATGTCCACAAATAGAAGTATTCTCACCCTGCCGTCTGTTGTAATTGTACAATATATTACTTGCTGGCTTGAAGTAAACCTTAAGTTCTCTAGGCGGTTGCAAATTTCCTAAACTGTCAAAGTAGTAGACAGTGTTGTCTATTTTCTTATAACAGACCCAGTGCGTTCCTTTACCAAAGGAGTTATCGAGGTTGACAATCCCCGTTTCGTATTTTTTTACTTTTTCCGGCAACTCATCTCTCATAAATACACCTCTGAAGTACGGTATTTTTAAACAAGAGGCGTAATGTATCAACTGAGTCGTGCTGAGCGGTGTATTAGGTAAAACAAGTTTGTTAAATTTATTTCTTAAACACGATATGGTTTTAGGTACAGACCTCGACCGTGTTTTTGATTTTTTTTTTTTAAATTCCTTTTTTTATGATTTTGCTTTCCAATTCTCTTTCTTCTTCCAGCTCCTCTTTTCCCACCCGTTCCTCTACGTCGTTTTGAACTACCTCCAATTGCTGTTTTTGCCTTCATTGCAGCAGCGACCGCTAATGCTGCAGCTCTCTCGCCAATACTTGAATCACTTGATTTAAATCTCTGCCACGCTCTCTCTGCTAATGCTCTATCAGCTATAGATCTGTGTTCAGCGTCTGAGTAATTTGAATAAGCAATATCGTGTATTTTACACAATTCGTCCAATTTATTAATTCCAGGATCTCCACGAGCTAGTCGTTCTTTAAGCTTTGTCCCAGGACCGCAATATCTATATCCGCCTGGTAGATGTAGCTCAATGGGTAATGCGTCGATTGTTTTGTTCAGTAACGTTCCTACAGGTACGCTCTTGACAGCTTTACTCAAAACGGATAATGCCGATGTCGCTAAACCACCTCCTCCTTTATCAAATTTTTGATTCCTATTAAATAGTTTATAAGGGCTCATCTTAATTTATTTTATCGTCAATAGTTATTTATCAAGTTCTTCCTCTCCGTCTGAAGAGTCGAATATTTCGCTCCAATTTATAAAGTTGTTTTCGTTTTCTTCATTACTCATCTTTCCTTGTGGATAGTGTAGAGTAAATTTATGAATATAGTAAAACAGTTTATTTCCGAACCTTAGCAATGTCTCCTTTTGCTTGCAACGTGCTAAGTCAAACATCGTTTTTACATCCTTGAGACACACAGCATCATTGTTTTCTTCAGAGCTCGCTACGTTCGTAATTCTAAGATTCCTAGCATTGTAAAATTGTTTTTGATCATTTGAAGTAATTGCTAACTGTTTAAGCACCCTGATATTTATTGCCTCACCTTCGTATAAAGCGTCACCAATATTGCTTAATCGTTTAGCATTGAAATTCCAATTTGAACTTCCCTGCGATGGTGTTTTCGTATCGACATACATTTTTGTAGCGACATCAGTTTCAGCTTTTGGATTGGCGACATTACGTATAAGTTTATTTTGTACGTCGTAATCACCTTCGTCGGTCAACTTATATCCTTCTCCTCGAGGTCCTATCATAGACTCCCTTAATAAGGAATTTTCATGACGTCCGAACTTGTCGACACTCATAACTAAAGTGACTTGCTAAAGTATAATTTTTTGTCTTTTTAATTCTTCAGTCAAAGCAATCATTTCGTTATCCAGTCCTGTATGGCCTGAGAGTTTAGCATCATGTAATAAACGCATTCGATCCACTAAGGCGTTAATGTTATTGTAGTATAAAACATCTGGTTGATTCACGTTCTTAAGTGGCATTCCAGCTCCTTTTTTTTGTCTTCCTGATGGAAATAACTTTGCTATTACATTTCTATACTTATGAGATTTGTTTCGATATATCGAGTTAGTGTGCGAGTAATTCTTTCTGTGTGTGTTTGTTTCTTTACAAATAACTTTAAATGCTGCTAGATCCTTTTTCGAATAAGACGTTGGATTCTTTGAAAATAACAATTCTAAAAGACCAGGTGTACTTCTAAAAACTTTACTATTGATAATAATATTATCGTGTTTATCAATCATGAGTGTAGTGTCTCCGATCATTATTCTCTTACCTTCAAGCCTCCCTCCATATACATGATTTTTTTTCCTAATTCTTCCATGAAAATCTAATTTTGTTTCATATTTTCTGTCAAGAACTGCATTGTTACGGACGTTTTCTCCCACAGCTCTATTATATTTCTTTTTTCGTTCATCATGTTGTATTAAATGACAGTCTTCAGATAAGTCATCGTTATTACCTTGTGCGTCTTCAACAATGCTATTTGTCTCATTACTTTCTTCCAATTGCATTTCTGGTTTTTGAGTAATAGAAATTTTGTTTATAGTCTGTTGCATAGGCTCCGACATAGTGTCCGATAAATTATCTCGTTCAATAATACCTAACTTCAACGCTTGGTTTTTTTTCCTTATGGAATCAGTTAGTTTTTTTAAATCGGTAATCAATTTCCCATTTTCCTCCATAATAATAATAAGATGTTTTTAATAACACGATCAATTTACAAATAAGGAAATTGCTGTCTGTATTATTGATGTAATAAAATAAATTCATCGAAACCGATTCTGTAACGTCCATTATTGATTCCCCTCTCTTTATCTATTACTGAAAACCCGTGTCTATCAACCCAAGCCTTGCTGCAGAGTTCTTTAAAAGTCTCAAAAGGCATGTCAGTGTTAACATGATCAGTATATACATGTCTCAAATTTTTTTCATCCTGTTTGAATAAAATTAACAGGTTTGCATTATCCCTAATTAATTGTTTTGGAATTTTACTATATGTCTGTGTTATATATATAGAGTCAACCAAATTATGACGACCCATACAGAAATAGGTTCTAATTTTGTCCTGTTTTTCACAAGAAACGTCGTCAAATATAAATACGGAATAAGGTTTCGCTTCATTCGGGTGAATGACCTTCTCGTTATCTTTAAACTTGTAATACCCTATACACGATAATTGTGAAAAAATCTTTTCCAATAACTGATACTTTGGTTGATTCAATGACTTCGAAAATATGTAAACATTGTTGAATTTTAGCCCATTGACATCAGTTAACAAATTAAATACAACGTTTGTTTTTCCACAGTTTGAAGGACCGCATATTATACATCGAACTGAATCGGGTAGTAAAGTCCCATGTTTGCTACTTTTGTTACAAACTTCATCAGTAAAAACATCAATATTTGAAACTTTTAGTTTTTCTTTTTGCTTTACAACTTCCATAATTAATTCCTATGTGTGTTTCATTGCTTAGCAAAAAACTTTATGTTTCTTAGCAATTAAATTAAATCTTTTTTAGGTATCCAGGAATCCTGATTACGGTCATATCCTAACCAACGTACTAAAACTTTATCTCCTCTTGTTTTTAATATCTTTTCAACTAAATACACATTACCAGACTTTGACTTCAACATCTCATGACCATAAAAGCCTCCATGTAGTAGTTCTCCATGGTGATCTTTCAATATATACGTCTCTGGCACGGTTGGTTGGACTCTATAAACTGTAAATATCTCTGTCGTCCAATTCGGAATGTAGCTTTTTGAAAAATGCTTTTTTTGTTTACTAATGCGTACTGTTTCTCCTTCTTTAAATTTCCGCGGTGGTCTTGCCTCCATCTTTGGCATTGTGTTCTTGCGTATACGTTTCAACACTAATTTTTCATTCATCTTGCTCACTTGTATTGGTTTCATCCCTATTGTCCTATGATTACTGTTATTGTAATCGTAAATAAGTTTTTGTAGTATGTCATACCATACGTATGATCCTCTTTTTGAGAAAGTTTTGTACATAATTCCTTTAATTGTTCTGTTGAAACGTTCTATAATAGTAGCTTTCATTTCACTTTTTGTAGAATAATGGTTTATATTATATTTTTTCATCAAACTTTTAAACAATTTGTTAAAGTATTCTAAGCCATCGTCGGTTTGTAAATGCTTCATTTTGTTTTCTTTTAAAAATTGTTCCATAGCATTGGTTACAGTTTTAGCTGATTTATCTTTTAAAGGTATACCATAAGCAAACTTTGTGAAACAATTTATAATAAACAAAATATATTTGTACCCCTTATTAAAACGATTATAGGGAATCATTTCTACGAGATCTGCTTGATAGTAATGATCTTCAATCCCTTTTACTACAGTGTTTCTCCTGGGGAAATGTTTTCTCACAGGTTTGTGCAATTCTTGCACTATTTTAGATTTCTCATCCATCGCGGTAAAATTCCAATAAGGTAGCTTGAAATATTATCAAATAATTATTATGTTGATTTGGTAATTTAAACGTTTTTCATCTTATCATGTATCAACTAATTTACTTAGTCATAAATTATTTGAAATGTAGTATAATTTTGTATTTAGCTGATTTCCTCACCACAGAAAGTATAAATATATTGTTTAATTTTTATACTAAGCTGTACAACTAAATGGCGCGTTAGAGGAAATTTTTTTTTTACGTGGTCCACCTCTTCCCCAATAGGCCTATTCAGAGACCACACACTTATGTGAAGTATATAGGTTGACATTTGATTATGTTTTTTTAATACACACTTTTTCTTAATAAAATTATGTATTTAAATTATCTATTTTAGCCAAGGAATAATGTCCATAAGGCAAAGTTCTTACACCGTCTTCAAGAATAACCCTTTTATCATCATTAGCAGATAGAGACTTTTTATTTTGGGTTATGCTAAAAATTCTGTGATTGTAACTCCTTATAGTGTTAAATCCAGCCATGAAAGTTTTCTTTTCCAATAAACATTCCTTATAATTTTCGAATGATATGTGTTTTGTAAGGTATGACTTTTTTATGCCTTTCAATTTCTTTATAATTTTCTTATGTTCTCTGTTTGATCCTCTTTCATTGCACGTGAATGCGTACATTTTGGGTCTCAAAGCAACTATTTCACACATTGGTATGGAATTCAACTCGTCTTTGAATTTACCAATGACTTTTTTATTTCTTCCTTGATCGTACGTCATGTGATTTGTAGGATAATCAGAAAAATCAAAATCGTTCCTGTGTGGAAATGTTTTTAAATCTAAATATAAATCATTTGTTTTGATCCAATAGATAAAAGCGTCAGTATCTAAGTAACAGGAACCAATATTATCCCTGCCATAGTATTGCACCATTTTCTCATAGTGGAACTCGTACATATGTATTTTTGAGATGTCGAGTATGGACATCCCGACATATAATGGTTTGTCCATAACCACACTTGTTTTACCCATAGACACTGCGACTAAGTTATCATCAATGATTACAGTAGTTTTAAAATTAGTTTTTTGTGTTAATTTTTTTAATTTGGTAGCATTCGAAACAAGTTGAATATTTTTATGCTTTCTTTTATTCTCTAAAGTTTTTCCGAATACAGCATTATTCATTAATTTAAAAAAGTCCTTTTGAAACGCTGTTTGCGCAACGGCTCTTCTTGCAGTATTAGATTTAATATACGGCTCCATCCAACGGGACTGTGAAAATTCCAACACTCTATGGACTTTTGTAACTTTGAGACCCAATTGAATAGCTTGTTGTATGGTCCTGAAATGTGCAACATAATAGCGTTTGTCCAACAATGTGGTCAATAGCTTTTTTGTCTTACTGTTGGGGGGTGCTTCTGTTGATGGTAAAAGAGGTAAGTCGTAATGGAAGTCGTGCAAAGTTTCTGGGTACATAATATCACATTCCAAAATGTATCCTTTCTCACCATCTTTAGGAATAGATGTAATGTCACCAATTGCTTCTGGATCAACCCATTTAAAATCACCATATGGGAGGTGCTCTAAACTAGGTTTTGAGTACAAATTATTTGCGTCAAAATAGGCTAAATAGACACTTTCTTTCCGTGGGTTGTAATCGGGAAGGTATTTGTTGTTCGCTTTGACATGTCTTGTCACACACTGAGTTATTCCGCCTCTGATAGCTGATTCCACCATAAGTACCATGTCAATGTCTGTTAGTAATTCTAGCTTGCAGCGAGTTTCTTTAAGCATTGCTTGCCATGCTAATCCAGGAGCTGTATAAGAATGTAAAGGGTCTAAACCATATGCGGACATGCAGGAAGCTCTAAACTGTTCCATTATATCGCAAAGTAGTGTTACATCCAGCTTTACATAAAAATCGCTGTATTCTCCCAACGTCCTTATACCAAGTTCCTTCCATGTACGCAGAGCATGATTGTAATCATCATCTGATATATCTGCTTGGTCTAAACGGTTATAGAAACATGCTTTAGGTGGAAGAGATGTATCTTCAAACTTTTTTAAAGAATCGACGTAGTCATAAGGAAATACTGATTTGCGTAGAACAAGGTCGATTTTATTAGGAGGTACAATTTTCTGTGTTTCTATTAAATCACTCCTTTGGAGGTTTTCTGTTAGTTTCTTCAAACTTGAAGGCATAAATCTGAATGAGTCTAGAAATCGCAACTTCATTTTCCCGATTGTCTTTGAAAAACTTATAAACTTTTCCATACTTGTAGCAAGAACGTCTATAGGAGCTTTATCACGCCCCAATTGTGGCACAATCAAATGAGCATCGTAACCTGTTAAGTTATGCATGACAACTGGTATAAAAGACGGTAGTTTGTAGTTAATATTACATCGATTACACGCTGCTCCTCTATATTTACCTGTTAGGTGATCGTGGTCGCGTACTTTATGATTGATTGAAGTGAAACACTCTTTACATAGGTAACATTGTGCTGTGTGGTTGAAGTCTCCAGATTCTTTTTGACTAAGTTTAAACATAGGTACTTTGCTCTTGTACATATTTTCAACTCTCTTTGTTATGTCGTATAGTGCGTCAATAAAATGTTTTGCCGCATTTTCTCCTCTGTATAACTGTGGAGTTGATGTCAGCCCGTATACTTTCAAATAGTCTTCCGATAGGGTAGACTTAATCATTAGACAGTAGCTGTTTGGTTCGTGCCTTTGGTAACGATCTGTGAATGAATCATCAACATTTATATTAGTGACTGATTGAACAGGGACAAGAGATGATTCGAAATCCGCATATATTACTATGGGAATGGGATACTGATGTTCTGTTTTGTTAAAAGAAATTTCCGCCTTATCAGGTTTTGGCAATTTTATAGAGGTGGGGTCATGTTGCCAACATTGTCGTTTATGGGTTTCCAGCCAACTTGAATTGCAGTTAGAGTTATTCTTGAAAGAAAGACATCTTTTGCAGGCAGTTATGGACTCTCTGTGCTTGGTTAACTGTCTTTTAACTAACCTGTTGAAATCGTGTATATGGACGTAGTGTGAAATTTCGCCTCTTGTAATCAAAAGCAGGTCTGTGTGATCTTGCAGCTCATTCTCAACTACCTTCAGTGGAAATACACTTTGAGTTTCATCTAATCCGTAGACATTAACTGAAACACCTGAATTTCGTTTTTCAAACTTTTTTATGTCTGATAAAGAAACAGGGTACTTGATACAACTGAAATCATAACGGTTTGATACCGCGTCGAATCCACCATTATACAACTTTTCATGAACATTACCAGTAATAAATTTTGTAAGAATAGCATAACGAAAACATTGATTGTCCATGTTACGGACGTTTGTACAGGATCTTGTTGTTGAGATTTTTTTCGGAAGCGGTAAAAAACTACTACCACGACAACCATACCCTTGCTTATGAACACGAACATTCATTTTTTCAATAGAGAGTAAGGACCATCCTGACCCACGACCTTCATGTTCGGTAATTTTCAGAATCAATTCCTGAATACACTCTGTAATAATTTCGCTGATATTATCAGAAGTCATACATGGTCTGCTTTTAGTTATAAAACATCGGGGAGAAATTTCATTTTCTACGTTAGTGAATAATGTTTCTAACACAAAATTAAATTTAATAAGGTGCAGCCTTTTCATTTCTTGTAATAATAACTTCTCTAACATGGGTTTTAACAAGAAGAAAAAATTGTCCATATTTTCTTTGTTTTTATTGACAATATAAAAATGACGTACAATAGAATTTCTAAATGCTCGTTTAAATTCTTCAACAACCAAAGAGTCTTTAATTACATCTTGATCATTTTTTGTTGTAGACTGAGCATATCTAATAACGCTTGGTGTTACTTGGTGTACTTCTTCCGAAACCAGCGGATTATCTGATGTGCACTCTCTTCTTTTTTTAGCTGGTGGGGCGTAATGAATTACGCTTGGCCTTGTTTGTTGGATGCGTTTTCGATTCTCTTGGTTACTTCTTAAATGTTTTTCCAGATTTCCATTAGACACGTAGGAACTTGTTTGGGCTGCAGGAGATTGATGTTGTAGGTTACTCTCTTCATTTGTGTATTTATAATGTACACTATTGTTGTCACTTCTTGATTGGTGTGGGATTGACATATTGGGCATTGTTTGCATTATAGAAGGCTGATGATCGGTGTCACCTCTTGCAGGCTGTTCACTGTCTTCTGTTGAAATGTTGGCATTAATCTTAATTGTACGGTGTGTTATTTGATGGATACGATATATTAGCCAATGATCAAATGTCAACCCACATACATCACACAAGTGTTGTTCAATCATATTCCTATCTGTTGTTGTAGCTCACCTCTTGGAAACTTTTAGCAGAAGAATAAATTTGTACTAGAATTAAACTCGTTATATACATAACACTTTCAGCTCTTCTTTCCTATTGGTGTAATGTTTAGTCCAATAAGAAAAATTGTACTTTCCTATTGGTCTACGTATAAAACCAATCATAAGCTGAGGTGAAACAAATATGGTTATAAATATAAACAATTTGCTATATAGCCGTACACTTAGAAAATGATTGCCGACATACCCAGACGTCTACAAGAAACGGAGAAGATTGACGAGGATTCGGATTCTGACTCCCAACAGTGGGACGAAGAAGAAATGGATGTAGATGATATATTACACTTTTTGGAGGACAACTCGCTAACTCCATCTTCTTCTTCTTCCAACACTCCTGTACCATCGGTATTTACTCCATTTTCGTCACCGATGTCTTCAGGCTTAAACACCACGCCTAGAAGGTCCGATGGAGGTGACGCAAGGAGACGATTGGTTTTTGAAAGCGACAATGAAGACAGCGAATCAAATTAAATCTCTTAGTACGATTTTATATATATATATATATATATATATATATATATATATATATATGTGTATACTCATTCGTAGAGAGGCTCGATTGTGAGCAAAGCTAAATTTAAAATAAAAAGAAACAATATTATTGTAAACAGTTCAAGTTTACATAATATTTACATATATTTATTTTAAATAGAGCTTTAGATTCCTCGTGACCTTGACCGACATTTAACACACACACACACACACGCATATATATATATATATATATATATATATATATATTTTACAAGAAATCGTCTATTGTATGAGGTATTTTTTTGGTGGAAACAGTGCTGCTATAATATGTCTGTATTTCAACGAGTTATTCCTATTTATTGTTTCAGTAGGTGCATAAGAACGTTTGTGAGCGCTTGTTTGCAAACAGATGTTTTTGTATGCCATCAAGTCAGATTCAGTAAAAAGTTCCTCGTCTGGTAGCCTTTTGAAAATTAATTCATAAAGTCCAGGCGTTGCTTTATAGTTTATTCCGTCAATGACTATTTCTCCCTCAGACCCAAATTGAATCATTTTGTTACCGATCATGATGGAGTGGTTTTCAATTCTGGGTCCAAATGTATGATCTATCGATTTATTTCTTACAGTATCTTTAATCATTTTTAACATATACTTCTGTGTTAGAGGATTATGGAATGTTTCCTTTATCCATTGTTCAGATTCTGTTTGACCTTTTGGTGTTGCTACTAACTCACTAACACTTGGTAATTTAGGATCTGGAGTCTCTGCGATAACATTTGTATCGACAAAGTCAACTTTATTGAGTGGAGAAGTATCTGCTATACTAATCGGAATTAAATCTGTACTACATAAGTTTTCAAACCTAGTATTATTCACATTTAAATGGTTTAATTCGTTCTTCACTTCAGGCGAAATTTTCTGAGCTGGTTTCATAAGAGATTTCATTAAATGAGAATATTGTTTGTCTAACAGCCGTTGAGTTTCTGTAGAGCCGCGACGTAAACGAAAATGTTTATTTTTTATTCGTTGGCGAAGTCTCGCTATTTTCAACACTAAATCCGTGTGTTTTGATGACATTGTAACAAATAACTTTAGAGTATTGTGTCAAAAGATTTTATTATATTACACACACACACACACACACACACACACACACACACACACACACACACACACACACACACACACACACACACACACACACACAAACACACACACACACACACACACACACACACACACACACACACACACACACACACACACACACACACACACACAAACATACATACACACGCGCTCGCGCTGCGTTCGAATAAAGCAGACCGAGGCTGGCATTCCAATACAGGTTTTTTATACTGAACTTGAGTCATAACACGCTTTTAATGAGAGTAGCAAAAAAAGGAAGTCTGTCTGTAGAGATATGTTTTAAATGTCTTATTACCAGAATGAACAGCTGTTGTTAAAGGGCAATTGATTGTTATTCAATGGGTAAAGTATGCAATTGAGTTACACGTGAGATAAAAATCGAAACATCTAGAATGTTTCAAGGTCATTCAATTTAATAAAAATTTTTGGGATAGATGTAAACATAGTATGAAATTAGTAATAAAAACGTTTTCATTACTAATTCTTACTATGCTTACGTCTATCCCCGACGAGGTGTAACAACCTCAAAAACCCACTTCATTGTATGGTACCATATACAATGAAGTTGATCTTTTGCCGTAACCCAGAATTGAAAGTAAGTTGCTCTAAAAAGAGCAAAATGAAATACTGCTCTGAAAAGAACAGTATTTCTTACCTTACCAAGAAAGGATGGGGACAAGATTAAAGTAATACAAAATGAAAATTTTATTGAATGTTAGTTCTTTAATGACATCTTCTTCTTAATCATCTGCTACAATTGTTACGCTTTAAAATAAGAGAGCGTACCTCAACTCAAGTAACTATCTCCGTATAGAACGTCCCAGGTGGTAAAGCCAAGTTTTCAACCGGCAAAAGTATGTATAGAACTTCTCAAAAATGAGAGTTTTCAACACTTTTCCCAATATATAGAACGTTGGTAACTAAACCGCAAGAGAGTTTTCAGAAGATAGTTAAAAGATATGTTGAGACTCACTTACTTCTAGCGAAACAATCAATGTTCTCCAGGACTCCGTCGGCGTTGTCTGCCTTGGTCTCGAAGCTCGTTCATATGCCATTGGTTCCATTCTTCCCATGGCGGACTTCAAGGGCTCCTCCTCGGGTAGTTGCCTTGCCATTGGTTCCGTTCTTCTCATGGCGTGTTGAAGACTCTTAGGCAGCTAAAGTTACCGCTTCAAAGGTTGCACTTGTATAAACATTTGAAGTTTTTCGAATAAAGCTGTCCCGGCCGGAGATAGACTTTTTCCAATTCAAATGTTTATTCCAAGCACAATACTTTAGAAGTGGCCAACAGCTGGAAAGAAACCATTCTGCGGAGATCTGGAAGTCGTCTGTGAAGTGAAGCCAAAACGCAGCCGTATATATACGTTTTCTAAGCCTACAGCATAGGATAAGCTTCTTTTCCTAGCCAATAGGATTGCAGAAGCTGTTAGCCAATAGGAATCGCGTCTATAACGCAAACTGTGAATTCTTAATTTAACAGCAATAGCTGCGTTTGATGTCGCGGTAAACGACCTCAGCTAAACTTGCAGCTGCAACAGATGTGTAGACAACCTTCAACTAAGAAACGCTCAGACAACCTTAAAAAATCAGATACTTACACAGTCACACACAACTTATACTGTGTTTCTGATTGGCTAAGACAACCAGCTCGTTTATTGGTTCGAGTAAAGAATAACTTTTGCCTATAAATTGAGATAGATTACTATATGCTTTACATTGCTACTTTGTTCGTGGAGCAGTTCATTTGTAACATTTTTAAGAAATGGCATCAAGGAGTGGAGAACAAGTGTGTGTGGTGGAGCAGCTGGAAGTGGCTCTAGGACCATGGGTGAGGAAACCAACAAGACCATCGCTCCCCATTGGCAAGACGGCAAAGGAGTCAGGACCTTCGCTGCCCAGCGCTGGACTTTCGCCAACATTCCCCCCTAAACCGTCCCTTCCCTTCCCTCGAAAACCTAATTGCATAAGAGAACTTTTTCCTAATAAACCTACTTTGAATTTTCCTATTAATACCAATCTTTTTAAAAATCAACTTTCCAACAACCCAAACTTAGCCTCAGAACCTTTAAAAAACAAAATTCCCAGTATAAAACCTCCTTCTAAAATTATGACCTCACCACACCATCTTCAAGTAAGAAAGCAGTGCAAGTACATTGGTAAAAGGGGGGAAAAAATACGGTGCATTGTAAAAACATCTCATGAATCTGGACTTTGTGCAAAACATAAACCAAAATTAACTAAAGTAGGAAGTGTTAAAGAAACGAAACAAAGTACTTGCACTGCTATTCTTAATGATAAACCTTCAAAACTAACAATTGTTCCTCTAAAAGAAAAAATAGTCAAGGATCCAACATCGAAAACTGAACCTAGACTGGTCAGGCTTACGAGGTTGGATCCAAAGATCTCTTATAAATTTGAATATAGAGAGGGATCTTATGGAATTTTTTCTTTTAAAGGAAGAATTAGAAATAAAATCTTTATTCCTCAATGGTTCCAGTTTCCAGACATTACGAATGGAGAATGGTATCTTGAGAATGAAAAAAATAAAAGGGGACTTCCTACTTGGGTCCGAAACCCTAAAAATAAATAAACTATATTTTTTTGTTTTTCTAAATTTTAAATTCAATTACTTTTTTGTGGTTTATAGGCCTACTGGGGAAAGAGTTCCACATAAAAAAAACTCTTAACGCGCCATTGAGTTGTACAGCTTAGTAGATTTATATATATGTATTATTGTGCATAACAGGTCAATACATATATATATTTAAACTTACTGTGGTGAGGAAACCAACTAAAAAAAATAAATTCACTTTATACTTACATGGTTTGAAAATCACTTTTCTCTAATTTTTCCATTGACATATTGACACCAGATATCTATATATATATATATATATATATATATATATATATATATATATATATATATATACAACAACAAAGAGTCTTATTTTACATTTCCGACACCAATAATGCATAATGTAAATATGACAAGCTTCAAAAGATTTTTAAAAAAATTTAAAATAAATAAAATTGTTTGTATTATATTTATTTAAAAAATATGATTGGTTAGGTTCTGTGCAATAATTTAAAGAGCAATGTCTTTTCATTTACAATGTGACTCCTGCTACGGAATTAATTACTGTCTGGAGAGAGAGAGTGAAGAAACATAACCAATTTATTCACATGTGCATGAAACGTTTTTGTAACAGGGTCTAAATCGGTTGCAGTTTCAAGGACTAAACTCGTCTAGTCTTTTAGATAAAAACATGATTCAAGTTCATGACCACATGTACGGATGAGGTTTTTAGCATGGCTACATTCCACAGACGGGATTCATTACTGTAGAACCGCAACATGTGTTTAGTGATATAATTATTATAACTTGTAATTTAACGAACAGTTGTGTGTTGCAGAAAAATGTAACTTTTACAATAGTTGTGAGCAGTACTGTAAAAACGCATTTATTTTTTAAAACACCATTTGTTTGACCTTGAAAAAATGTAAATGGTCTTTTCATAATAATAAATATATGTCTTACGAGTCCTTAGTTGATAAATAACGAAAAAATTGATTCATGCACATTTTGAAGATATGAATTTAAAAAGACAATCTTTATAAAGTACGTTTACTTCCAGACACTCTTCTAAGCTAACGTTAGTATAGGAAAGGTAACCCCCCACCACTAAAGTATTTATTATTATACCTCCCACCAAATATTAATTTATAAATATGAGTACTTGAAGCTAAGTAGTCATTTGTTAACAGTCTGCTGAGAAGGTAACATGTACGTTGATGAACGCTCGTCAATAATTGAAACAATGAACAGTATTAATAAAGATTAACGTATCACCGAAAAGTGACTTTTTCATAAGTGCATTTTATAGTTCCAAAACAATCATATCCTGAATATCAGATTAACTCCAATACCTATAAATACACTTTTCTTAAAGTGCATTTAATAATAAATACACTTTTCAATAAAGTGATTTTAATACAAAGAATCGCATACTATCACCCAAATATTAAATGCATTTTCTCCCTAATTCTCCAGTATTCATTGGGGCCGCTAAATTCGTATTCCATTAAATACACTCAGATCCAAATACTACTTTTACTACAAAAACTTAAACGCACTTTTAACTCAACTACCTCCCCTAAACCCCCTCATGACGTCACACACTCACACTAATACCACCCTCTCACGTCACACACACCTACGCACCCGCAATCACACACAATTTTAAATTTTTTAATTTTTAGCGGCCCCAATTTAATACTACTACTTACGTTACAGTGATCTAAGATATAATGTAGCCAGAATGTAGAAGATGAGGAACGAAAGAGTCAGGGAACACAGTAGAAGGAGATATCGTGTAACAAACACTAAGGAAACAACTACGTTACAGTGATCTAAGATATAATGTAGCCAGAATGTAGAAGATGAGGAACGAAAGAGTTAGGGAACACAGTAGAAGGAGATATCATGTAACAAACAATAAGGAAAGCAACTACGTTACAGTGATCTAAGATATAATGTAGCCAGAATGTAGAAGATGAGGAACGAAAGAGTTAGGGAACACAGTAGAAGGAGATATCGTGTAACAAACACTAAGGAAAGCAACTACGTTACAGTGATCTAAGATATAATGTAGCCAGAATGTAGAAGATGAGGAACGAAAGAGTTAGGGAACACAGTAGGAGGAGATATTGCGCAACAAACACTAAGGAAAGCATCTATGTTACAGTGATCTAAGAAATAATGTAGCCAGAATGGAGAGGATGATTAACGAAAGAGTTAGGGAACACAGTAGAAGGAGATATTGCGCAACAAAAACTAAGGAAAGCAACTACGTTACAGTGATCTAAGATATAATGTAGCCAGAATGTAGAAGATGAGGAACGAAAGAGTTAGGGAACACAGTAGGAGGAGATATTGCGCAACAAACACTAAGGAAAGCATCTATGTTACAGTGATCTAAGAAATAATGTAGCCAGAATGGAGAGGATGATTAACGAAAGAGTTAGGGAACACAGTAGAAGGAGATATTGCGCAACAAAAACTAAGGAAAGCAACTATGTTACAGTGATCTAAGAAATAATGTAGCCAGAATGGAGAGGATGATTAACGAAAGAGTTAGGGAACACAGTAGAAGGAGATATTGCGCAACAAAAACTAAGGAAAGCAACTACGTTACAGTGATCTAAGATATAATGTAGCCAGAATGTAGAAGATGTGGAACGAAAGAGTTAGGGAACACAGTAGGAGGAGATATTGCGCAACAAACACTAAGGAAAGCATCTATGTTACAGTGATCTAAGAAATAATGTAGCCAGAATGGAGAGGATGATTAACGAAAGAGTTAGGGAACACAGTAGAAGGAGATATTGCGCAACAAAAACTAAGGAAAGCAACTACGTTACAGTGATCTAAGATATAATGTAGCCAGAATGTAGAAGATGAGGAACGAAAGTGTTAGGGAACACAGTAGGAGGAGATATTGCGCAACAAACACTAAGGAAAGCATCTATGTTACAGTGATCTAAGAAATAATGTAGCCAGAATGGAGAGGATGATTAACGAAAGAGTTAGGGAACACAGTAGAAGGAGATATCGTGTAACAAACACTAAGGAAAGCAACTATGTTACAGTGATCTAAGAAATAATGTAGCCAGAATGGAGAGTATGAGGAACGAAATAGTCAGGGAACACAGTAGAAGGAGATATTGCGCAACAAAAACTAAGGAAAGCAACTACGTTACAGTGATCTAAGATATAATGTAGCCAGAATGTAGAAGATGAGGAACGAAAGAGTCAGGGAACACAGTAGGAGGAGATATTGCGCAAAAAACACTAAGGAAAGTATCTATGTTACAGTGATCTAAGAAATAATGTAGCCAGAATGGAGAGGATGATTAACGAAAGAGTTAGGGAACACAGTAGAAGGAGATATTGCGCAATAAAAACTAAGGAAAGCAACTACGTTACAGTGATCTAAGAAATAATTTAGCCAGAATGGAGAAGATGTGGAAAGAAAGAGTTAGGGAACACAGTAGAAGGACATATCGCGCAACAAACACTAAGGAAAGCCACTATGTTATAGTGATCTAAGAAATAATGTAGCCAAAAGTAATAATTAAAATGTATAGCAAAAATTTAGTTACATGAAGTATGTCGTTTATTCATAAGAATTCAGAATTGAATATGCAATCATTTACGAATTTGTGTGTAAAAAATGCATGAAATTTAGCTCTAAAAATGTGTAAATATTAGGAAAGATATTTTTGGAAATTATTTATTCAAGCAAATAAATATTTACAATGTAAATATTATTTACATTATCTAAAGAAATATGTATTTTAAACAGATCTTTTTAAAATCCAGTTCTAATTTATATTATTACCTGTTTCAGGTAAGGAACAAATTTGAAAATAACGCTTGCGAAAGGAAAATAACTGTTTTTGTAAGTATGAGGATATTTTCATTTTGTGAAGGGTATTTATATTAATTAACTTGAAAGTAGTTTCGACGGGGTTTAGTAGGAAACGCCTGTGAGAAATAGCAATGGAAAGTTATTCTCATATTACTGTGCCATATGGATGTATATCCTAGTGAAGCAGGTATATAATTCCGACGCATCAGCTGTCAGGTAGACCAAACATGCCCGACTAACCCCAAAAATACCGGGCTAAACGCATAATGTTACCTATAATTACAATTTATCTTTTTGTGAGATTATGAATTATTAGAAAACCTACACTATAAAATGACACTTAGCCAAAATATTGTTGAAGCCACTAATACAGACTATTAACATAGCTTGGATTAGGAGAATCGGTCTGCTGGTCGAGAGGCCTATTGGTCTTTTCACGTGGCTGAGTCGAAGCCATAAAGAGATCTAGACCTCTATGCTAAAAGGGAATCGTGATCGAAGGCAACTAAATCCACAAGGAGTTCATTGAATAATCTACTTTTAAACACATACAGAAAGAAAACATAACTTTGTAAGTGAGGGCTGTTGCGGTTCAAGTTTTTATATATTTTTCTGCGCATTTGTAATAGGGAACAGTTATACACTAGTAATACATTTAATTTGGTTTCCTATTGTACCCAACAATATTCTCTCCACTGCACTAGAAACTATCTTCCCTCCCTCAACATTCAATATATTTAAAGCCACACTGTCTATTAACCGGTATTTTTTAGTTATTCTCAATGTACCATTCTCTGATATTTTACCGTATTAAATATACCGCATAGAACATTGTTTTTAGTATCCACCCAAATTATCCATTTTAATTTCTATTTTTTCCATTCATATAGAGTCTTTATATTTCATAAATTCTATTCATTTTGCCTTGCTAGCCTTTTATAGGTACACTTCAGCAGACTCTTTCTTAGTTTGCTTTTCTACAGTTCATATGAAATGATTCTTGTGTTTTCAAAATCCCTTAGGCAGGTATTCTCATTTACAATACTTGACTTACAACCCAGCGTTAATTTCACTGAAGCTTACATAAACATTTCCATTTTATTTAAATACCAAGGTACTAAATAAGAACATTTTCAGTATTTCCAATAGACTCATTGTTTCCTTTACATTTAGTACTGACCAGTTTGCAAATGTTTGCGTGTTATTTAAATCCCTTAGAGAGATATTTACACTTACAATTGACCTACCTGGCTTATAACCCAACGTAAATATTATCGTAGCTTGCATTAACATTGCCATTCTAATAAACATCCCAAGCTACTGAATAAGCATATTGTCTGTATTTGAAACGTGACTCATTGCTTTCTTTACATTACAATACTTAGCTTACAACCCAGCGTTAATTTCACTGAAACTTACATAAACATTTCCATTTTAATTTAAAACCCAAGTTACTAAGTAAGCACATTCTGTGTATTTCCAACTTGACTCATTGCTTCCTTAACAATTAGTATTTACAATCTAGCAAATGTTTGTGTGTTATTTAAATCTCTTAGGAATGTATTTATACTTACAATATATGAATTGTAACTCAGCGTTATTATCACTGTATATTGCCATTTGATTTAAAGACCAAGTTATTAATGAAACAAATTCTCTGTAATTAAAACTTGACTCATTGCTTCCTCAACATTTACGTGCAAAAGTTTATGTGTTATTTAAATCTCGTATGGGGATATTTATACTTACAATACTTAGCTTGTAACCCAGCGTAAAAATTACTGTATATTACATACAAATTGCCATTTTATATAAAGACTAAATTGGAAATAAGCACGTTCTATGTATTGCAAACTTGACTCATTTATCCTTTACATTTAGTATTTACAATACTTGGCTTATAACCCAGCGCTAATATCACTGATGCTTGCTCAAACATTTCCATCTATATAGAGACCAAGTTACTATATAAGGACATTTCTGTAATTCCAACTTGACTTCTGACTTCCTTTACATTTAGTATTTACAATACTTGACTTATAACCCAGCGCTAATATCACTGATGCCTGCTCAAACATTTCTATCTGTATAAAGACCAAGTTACTATAAAAGGACATTTCTGTAATTCCAACTTGACTTCTGACTTCCTTTACATTTAGTATTTACAATACTTAGCTTATAATCCAGCGCTAATATCACTGATGCCTGCTCAAACATTTCTATCTGTATAAAGACCAAGTTACTATAAAAGGACATTTCTGTAATTCCAACTTGACTTCTGACTTCCTTTACATTTAGTATTTACAATACTTGACTTATAACCCAGCGCTAATATCACTGATGCCTGCTCAAACATTTCTATCTGTATAAAGACCAAGTTACTATAAAAGGACATTTCTGTAATTCCAACTTGACTTCTGACTTCCTTTACATTTAGTATTTACAATACTTAGCTTATAATCCAGCGCTAATATCACTAATGCTTGCTCAAACATTTCCATATGTATAAAGACCAAGTTACTTTATAAGGACATTTCTGTAATTCCAACTTGACTTCTGACTTCCTTTATATTTAGTATTTACAAACCTGCAAATGTTTATGTGTTATTTAAACCACTTTGTCACAATAACACGTAAGTACCACGGATTTAGGAATGGGTGGAATCCATCTCAGATTCCAAGCGTGTAATTCTAACGGAAATCTTGGCCCGCCAGACATGAAAGGCCTAAATACTTGCAATTACCAAAGACGGAATGTCGCTACAACTGATTGAATGACAGAAGGCGTCGCATATTACAAGTCAGCCTGAGAATAATGGTAGTTGTCAACTTTGTACTGAACTTAGCTTGTAATCGTGTAAGGAGGGAATTAGCTTAGTTACATCAGGATCGGGTAGATTTCGCTGCGGTAGCATTTGGAACAGAATGTGGGCGTGATTCAAGCGAGTGCGTGAGGTGAATTTAAACTCGTTACGTGCGCCTGTATTCGCTTCGCTCTAATTTGTTACGTGGCCGTCTGTAACAGTGGATGAGTTGCAGTAGCAACAATATGTCATGGTTAATTATATAATGGTATTAAAATTCTAATTAATGTGGAAACATTCAACTAGAAATCATGATTCTTTCTGATTATTCTGTAATTAATAAATTTTATTCACAACAATGTCCAATCTTCATTACTCTTCAGTCATGAATTATCAATTAGACCATTATTTTCCTATTGTCTTACTTCCTCTTAAACTCTCGTTATTTGTTCACCCTCGCCATTACCAACCTGTGTAATGCTTCCATTTTATCTCTCCTTAACAACTATCCCTCAACCATGGATTCAATACGACACACAACGTTTCAAGGAAAATTTTACATTCTACAAAATGTTCCTTTTTATAGCAGCGATCAATAAAAATTACGAATTACAATAAAAATGTATGCTGATATCTCAGCTATATTTCTTGCTTCTTGTGTTGCTATCTCTTTGCAGAATCAATTTCAGGTAGGATACAATACAAAATTGATCGAAACTCGTTAATCTATGGAAATATAGATATTATCCGTCCTGGCCCCTAGGTTCTCCGAGGATCATCGCCGATATTATATTCGTGTTTAACAACCCCAAAATCCCCCAAGTAACGAGTTTCGATCAATTTTGAGCTGAGTTTATGGAAACTTGCAGGGGATGACGTAGGTATCACCCGGGCTGGGCCCCAGGTACTCCGAGGATCATCGCCGATATTATATTTGTGTTCAGCGACCCCAAAAACCCCTGAGTACCGAGTTTCGATCAATTTTGTATTGTACTTATAGAAAATTCCAGGAGATGAGGTTGATGTCATCCACCCTAGGCCCCAGATACTCCGGGGATCATTACAGATATCATATTCGTGTTCAGCGATCCCAAAAACCCCAGAGTACTAAAATTCGGCCCATTTCTGTGATTATTCTCCGAGTTATACATTTTTTTAAATCGAGCCAGTGAATGCACTTTAAAAAATGCATTTTTTTAATGCACTGATGCAAATTTGATTTCTTATAAAGTGGCTATGTTCACAAACTTTCGTGGTGGCTTCCTGAATCGAATGCAAAAAACCACATTTCGATCCTACTTACTGCACCAATTATAGTAGGTTTAGTGTTTTATTTCCTCGCCTATTAATGTAATAGGCTACACAAAGCGTTCAACCTTGATTTATGAATAGGGATTTCTGAAAGCATGACAAACATATCGGATAAAAGTAGCTAATGATTTATTTCAAGTTACAAATATGAACTTCAGTTTAGAATTACAATATAACTTCAGTAATATCCATTCAGATTGTATAACTGGAGAAATTGGAACTACATTTTATTTAACATCTATGAAGTGGGGGCGGCCCGAGAGAGAGAGAGAGAGAGAGAGAGCCAAACCCGCCCGAGTGAGACAACAGAGGGAGAAGAGCGGCGACTAACGGACGAGAAGTGCTTCCGATAGTCTTTGTGGTTGCGTTATAAGTAATAATAATATTTTTTATCGTCTGAAATCGGCGTTTGCTTTAATTGTTTAATTCATTTAAAGTAACTAATCCATAAATAAGACATAAATAGTCTATAACGAATTATTTTTCCTATGAACTACACCCACACGTATTTTAACAGCTAAAAAAAAGAGTCGGAATCGGGACTTTAATCAAAGGAAAATTCAGTGTCAAAGATTACTCGTTAAATTAGAATCGACGATTTCTGGATTCGAGATTCGGAATCGGTTCATTCCTAATTTTTGTGTGTTTTAGGTAATGAATTGGAAATAACTTTAAAAATTTTCAAAAAAGATATTTCTCTTTTTATAACGAATAGGCTACTCTGTATTTCAAAGAAATGGCCTAACTTGTTAGTACCGAGACAGTAATCCATCTTGGTTCTTTCAATTCATTCTATATTTGCCTGCAGATCTTTATTTGGAAGGTTTTCGTCTTAATAACAATATAATCGTATTTATTTCTGTTTGCTAAAATCTTAATTGGTTTTCCATATTTTATTCGTTACTTAAAAGCTTTATTGATTGTTGGTTTTCCGCGTTTCTATGGCTTCTTGAATTATTTCCACATATACGATGAATACTAGAGACATAGTTCATATTCTTGTTTTAAACCCTCATTCATTTCTTTTATTTCATTACTACTATATTTTTTTATTTTGACAAAAAAAAAAATAATTTAAAAATCACTAAAATATAAAATTTATACTTTTTACCAATGTGAAAATCAGATAGACTATAATACAGCATAAATTTATCAAAAGAGATTTATACTTATTCCGTAATAGCTTATTTATCTTGCATAAATACTGTATTCTTTTTGTTAACTTTAATCAAACCTTTCGTTTAAATCACTATAAACCTTTACAGTAACTTGTATGCGCGGCCGCTCTATACTTTGCTAACGAACCGGTGATTGTGCCTTATTGAGTAAACGGTGGCTTAGCCGACTCTAATTATGTTACTCCCTCTCCCATAGGGGGGCTGAGGAATAGATATTACGTCGTATAGACTGATTACCATGTTTATTATGTGTTCACTTCAATGCGATGCTCAAGTGACAAACTGGTAAACTCAGTTAGACGGTTCCAAACTTGGAGTTTGTTTGGCGTTAAAACAATTCGGGGAGTTTAAAGAGAAGGGCAAAGCGTTGATATAGAAGTCTGTTAGCTGAAATAACCTAACGCATTGTAATCTCTTGCAAAGCTCTGGAGATGCACATTTGGTTTAAAAAATTCCAGAAAACATATACTCCACTGGAAAGAATAAATACATCTTACTTATTAATTATTTACCAATAGAACCCTTTTCATTATTACTGGTATATTTGCTAAATTAATCAACTCCGTTGTACACGAACTTCACTAGTATTGGTTTCGCAACCGTATCACACCTGACTAGATGATTAAATTTAACCTGTTTGTAGAGTGTCAACGCAAACACTATTTCGTCCTTCCTCATAGTCAGAGATTTATACAACAACGAATTTACATTTCATTAAACCGATTTCTTGAAACCCCTTTACGGCATTAACCGTAGGTAAGGGTCTATCAATACGCGGTATAAACGTTTGAAATTATCCTAAACCCTGTATTACTAAACACGTCTTCAAGCAGGTACTATTTGATCAGCTTAAAAATTATTTTTGCTTTATTATTCCATACATAGACTATAAGGGTGGTGATTCAATATCCTCACTGCTCTTCACACTGATACCAGGCACTGGCTGGAAAAACACTAAGATTCTTCTGTAGAGAGTTTTTCCTCAGTTTTTCAATCGAGTTTTACAAAGACAACACAATTTAGCTGTAGCCCAGATCTTAATAGGAGAATTAATCTTCCTTTAACTTGAAAGTGAACTTTCAAGGGCCGCATATTTTGGGTCAACTAATAACTTCTTGAACAACTTGCAGCAAAGTTTTATCGCTGGTAATTTTCCCCTCAGACTTACGAGACTAGATCTACGATACGAGACGGTAGTTTTGAACTGAAATAGAACTGGTCACACGTTGCCAATTTGCATTTCAAACAAATTTAGCGAATCTCACCAACAAAGTTATGTAAGAAACCGTCAGACTTTGGTGAAATCGTAGCAAAATTCTTACTTTGTACGTTCACTCTAATCGGTGGGGAATTTCCTTACAGTGTTCCCTTTGATAGATTGAATACGGATTAGCTTTATCGTCGTTCCCAAAGGAACATGACGGAAATCAGGGACTCATCAGTATGCGTGGGTAGTCCGTGTAACTATTCTTGCGTCAATTTACATGGGTTCAGACAGGGTTGCGTTTAATGGGAGACTGGAGCAGAGGAATAGAAATAAGCGCTGCCAAAATAATTAGTCAGAATATCGTTGGAATTCTTTCTGTTTGCGGCGGAACGAAGCTTTGTAACTCGAGCATTGCCACTGATTTGTTGCCAAGGACAAATAAATGCGATACGAGAAAAAGCATAGGAGACACGTTTTTGGAAAACGTTTAACGAGAGAAACACATCACTAAAATGACAAAAAAAATTTTGGGGCAAATATAAAAAAGAAATTTGTCCTACACATTAATTCGGTTAAAATTTACTTTAGCAAACCATTTAGATACGATTGTGAAAACATTCCTAAATATGTCCTAAAGCTATTATGATGAATATATAATTTATTTGGTATCATAAAGTTATTTTTTATAAAATATGAGTTAGGGACTGGTTTGAATGCACAGTGGTAAGTACTACGTTTGTCTGCTTCCGCGGACCATACTAATTCTAGCCACACAGCATTACTATATACCTATAAAGTAAGGGTCCAAATAGGATAGTTTTTGTTGCAATTTCATACAGCATTGCTATATACCTATATTAAAATATACCTATGAAGTATCCAGTTAACATAGATTTGGTTGTAATTTTATACAACATTATTATATACCTATATTAAAATATACCGATGAAGTATCCAGTTAAGATAGATTTGGTTGTAATTTTATACAACATTATTATATACCTGTATTAAAATATACCTATGAAGTATCCAGTTAAGATAGATTTGGTTGTAATTTTTTACAACATCACTGTACACCTATATTAAAATATACCGATGAAGTATCCAGTTAAAATAGATTTGGTTTTAATTTTATACAACATTATTATATACCTATATTAAAATATACCTATGAAGTATCCAGTTAAGATAGATTTGGTTGTAATTTTATACAACATTATTATATACCTATATTAAAATATACCTATGAAGTATCCAGTTAAGATAGATTTGGTTTTAATTTTATACAACATTATTATATACCTATATTAAAATATACCGATGAAGTATCCAGTTAAGATAGATTTGGTTGTAATTTTATACAACATTATTATATACCTATATTAAAATATACCGATGAAGTATCCAGTTAAGATAGATTTGGTTGTAATTTTATACAACATTATTATATACCTGTATTAAAATATACCTATGAAGTATCCAGTTAAGATAGATTTGGTTGTAATTTTTTACAACATCACTGTACACCTATATTAAAATATACCGATGAAGTATCCAGTTAAAATAGATTTGGTTTTAATTTTATACAACATTATTATATACCTATATTAAAATATACCTATGAAGTATCCAGTTAAGATAGATTTGGTTGTAATTTTATACAACATTATTATATACCTATATTAAAATATACCTATGAAGTATCCAGTTAAGATAGATTTGGTTTTAATTTTATACAACATTATTATATACCTATATTAAAATATACCGATGAAGTATCCAGTTAAGATAGATTTGGTTGTAATTTTATACAACATTATTATATACCTATATTAAAATATACCTATGAAGTATCCAGTTAAGATAGATTTGGTTGTAATTTTATACAACATTATTATATACCTGTATTAAAATATACCTATGAAGTATCCAGTTAAGATAGATTTGGTTGTAATTTTTTACAACATCACTGTACACCTATATTAAAATATACCGATGAAGTATCCAGTTAAAATAGATTTGGTTTTAATTTTATACAACATTATTATATACCTATATTAAAATATACCTATGAAGTATCCAGTTAAGATAGATTTGGTTGTAATTTTATACAACATTATTATATACCTATATTAAAATATACCTATGAAGTATCCAGTTAAGATAGATTTGGTTTTAATTTTATACAACATTATTATATACCTATATTAAAATATACCGATGAAGTATCCAGTTAAGATAGATTTGGTTGTAATTTTATACACCATTATTATATACCTATATTAAAATATACCTATGAAGTATCCAGTTAAGATAGATTTGGTTGTAATTTTTTACAACATCACTGTACACCTATATTAAAATATACCGATGAACTATCCAGTTAAAATAGATTTGGTTTTAATTTTATACAACATTATTATATACCTATATTAAAATATACCTATGAAGTATCCAGTTAAAATAGATTTGGTTTTAATTTTATACAACATTATTATATACCTATATTAAAATATACCTATAAAGTATCCAGTTAAGATAGATTTGGTTGTAATTTTATACAACATTATTATATACCTATATTAAAATATACCTATGAAGTATCCAGTTAAGATAGATTTGGTTGTAATTTTATACAACATTATTATATACCTATATTAAAATATACCTATGAAGTATCCAGTTAAGATAGATTTGGTTTTAATTTTATACAACATTATTATATACCTATATTAAAATATACCTATGAAGTATCCAGTTAAGATAGATTTGGTTGTAATTTTATACAACATTATTATATACCTATATTAAAATATACCTATGAAGTATCCAGTTAACATAGATTTGGTTGTAATTGTATACAACATTATTATATACCTATATTAAAATATACCTATGAAGTATCCAGTTAAGATAGATTTGGTTGTAATTTTATACAACATTATTATATACCTATATTAAAATATACCTATGAAGTATCCAGTTAAGATAGATTTGGTTGTAATTTTTTACAACATCACTGTACACCTATATTAAAATATACCGATGAAGTATCCAGTTAAAATAGATTTGGTTTTAATTTTATACAACATTATTATATACCTATATTAAAATATACCTATGAAGTATCCAGTTAAGATAGATTTGGTTGTAATTTTATACAACATTATTATATACCTATATTAAAATATACCTATGAAGTATCCAGTTAAGATAGATTTGGTTGTAATTTTATACAACATTATTATATACTTATATTAAAATATACCTATGAAGTATCCAGTTAAGATAGATTTGGTTTTAATTTTATACAACATTATTATATACCTATATTAAAATATACCTATGAAGTATCCAGTTAAGATAGATTTGGTTGTAATTTTATACAACATTATTATATACCTATATTAAAATATACCGATGAAGTATCCAGTTAAGATAGATTTGGTTGTAATTTTATACAACATTATTATATACCTATATTAAAATATACCTATGAAGTATCCAGTTAAGATAGATTTGGTTGTAATTTTTTACAACATCACTGTACACCTATATTAAAATATACCGATGAAGTATCCAGTTAAAATAGATTTGGTTTTAATTTTATACAACATTATTATATACCTATATTAAAATATACCTATGAAGTATCCAGTTAAAATAGATTTGGTTTTAATTTTATACAACATTATTATATACCTATATTAAAATATACCTATGAAGTATCCAGTTAAGATAGATTTGGTTGTAATTTTATACAACATTATTATATACCTATATTAAAATATACCTATGAAGTATCCAGTTAAGATAGATTTGGTTTTAATTTTATACAACATTATTGTATACCTATATTAAAATATACCTATGAAGTATCCAGTTAAGATAGATTTGGTTGTAATTTTATACAACATTATTATATACCTATATTAAAATATACCTATGAAGTATCCAGTTAAGATAGATTTGGTTGTAATTTTATACAACATTATTATACACCTATATTAAAATATACCTATGAAGTATCCAGTTAAGATAGATTTGGTTTTAATTTTATACAACATTATTATATACCTATATTAAAATATACCTATGAAGTATCCAGTTAAGATAGATTTGGTTGTAATTTTATACAACATTATTATATACCTATATTAAAATATACCTATGAAGTATCCAGTTAAGATAGATTTGGTTGTATTTTTATACAACATTATTATATACCTATATTAAAATATACCTATGAAGTATCCAGTTAAGATAGATTGGGTTGTAATTTTATACAACATTATTATATACCTATATTAAAATATACCTATGAAGTATCCAGTTAAGATAGATTTGGTTGTAATTTTATACAACATTATTATATACCTATATTAAAATATACCTATGAAGTATCCAGTTAAGATAGATTTGGTTTTAATTTTATACAACATTATTATATACCTATATTAAAATATACCTATGAAGTATCCAGTTAAGATAGATTTGGTTGTAATTTTATACAACATTATTATATACCTATATTAAAATATACCTATGAAGTATCCAGTTAAGATAGATTTGGTTGTAATTTTATACAACATTATTATATACCTATATTAAAATATACCGATGAAGTATCCAGTTAAAATAGATTTGGTTTTAATTTTATACAACATTATTATATACCTATATTAAAATATACCTATGAAGTATCCAGTTAAGATAGATTTGGTTGTAATTTTATACAACATTATTATATACCTATATTAAAATATACCGATGAAGTATCCAGTTAAAATAGATTTGGTTTTAATTTTATACAACATTATTATATACCTATAATAAAATATACCTATGAAGTATCCAGTTAAGATAGATTTGGTTGTAATTTTATACAACATTATTATATACCTATATTAAAATATACCTATGAAGTATCCAGTTAAGATAGATTTGGTTGTAATTTTATACAACATTATTATATACCTATATTAAAATATACCTATGAAGTATCCAGTTAAGATAGATTTGGTTGTAATTTTTTACAACATCACTGTACACCTATATTAAAATATACCGATGAAGTATCCAGTTAAAATAGATTTGGTTTTAATTTTATACAACATTATTATATACCTATATTAAAATATACCTATGAAGTATCCAGTTAAAATAGATTTGGTTTTAATTTTATACAACATTATTATATACCTATATTAAAATATACCTATGAAGTATCCAGTTAAGATAGATTTGGTTGTAATTTTATACAACATTATTATATACCTATATTAAAATATACCTATGAAGTATCCAGTTAAGATAGATTTGGTTTTAATTTTATACAACATTATTATATACCTATATTAAAATATACCTATGAAGTATCCAGTTAAGATAGATTTGGTTGTAATTTTATACAACATTATTATATACCTATATTAAAATATACCTATGAAGTATCCAGTTAAGATAGATTTGGTTGTAATTTTATACAACATTATTATACACCTATATTAAAATATACCTATGAAGTATCCAGTTAAGATAGATTTGGTTTTAATTTTATACAACATTATTATATACCTATATTAAAATATACCTATGAAGTATCCAGTTAAGATAGATTTGGTTGTAATTTTATACAACATTATTATATACCTATATTAAAATATACCTATGAAGTATCCAGTTAAGATAGATTTGGTTGTAATTTTATACAACATTATTATATACCTATATTAAAATATACCGATGAAGTATCCAGTTAAAATAGATTTGGTTTTAATTTTATACAACATTATTATATACCTATATTAAAATATACCTATGAAGTATCCAGTTAAGATAGATTTGGTTGTAATTTTATACAACATTATTATATACCTATATTAAAATATACCTATGAAGTATCCAGTTAAGATAGATTTGGTTGTAATTTTATACAACATTATTATATACCTATATTAAAATATACCTATGAAGTATCCAGTTAAGATAGATTTGGTTGTAATTTTATTCAACATCACTATACACCTATATTAAAATATACCGATGAAGTATCCAGTTAAAATAGATTTGGTTTTAATTTTATACAACATTATTATATACCTATATTAAAATATACCTATGAAGTATCCAGTTAAGATAGATTTGGTTGTAATTTTATACAACATTATTATATACCTATATTAAAATATACCTATGAAGTATCCAGTTAAGATAGATTTGGTTTTAATTTTATACAACATTATTATATACCTATATTAAAATATACCGATGAAGTATCCAGTTAAGATAGATTTGGTTGTAATTTTATACAACATTATTATATACCTATATTAAAATATACCGATGAAGTATCCAGTTAAGATAGATTTGGTTGTAATTTTATACAACATTATTATATACCTGTATTAAAATATACCTATGAAGTATCCAGTTAAGATAGATTTGGTTGTAATTTTATACAACATTATTATATACCTATATTAAAATATACCTATGAAGTATCCAGTTAAGATAGATTTGGTTTTAATTTTATACAACATTATTATATACCTATATTAAAATATACCGATGAAGTATCCAGTTAAGATAGATTTGGTTGTAATTTTATACAACATTATTATATACCTATATTAAAATATACCGATGAAGTATCCAGTTAAGATAGATTTGGTTGTAATTTTATACAACATTATTATATACCTGTATTAAAATATACCTATGAAGTATCCAGTTAAGATAGATTTGGTTGTAATTTTTTACAACATCACTGTACACCTATATTAAAATATACCGATGAAGTATCCAGTTAAAATAGATTTGGTTTTAATTTTATACAACATTATTATATACCTATATTAAAATATACCTATGAAGTATCCAGTTAAGATAGATTTGGTTGTAATTTTATACAACATTATTATATACCTATATTAAAATATACCTATGAAGTATCCAGTTAAGATAGATTTGGTTTTAATTTTATACAACATTATTATATACCTATATTAAAATATACCGATGAAGTATCCAGTTAAGATAGATTTGGTTGTAATTTTATACAACATTATTATATACCTATATTAAAATATACCTATGAAGTATCCAGTTAAGATAGATTTGGTTGTAATTTTATACAACATTATTATATACCTGTATTAAAATATACCTATGAAGTATCCAGTTAAGATAGATTTGGTTGTAATTTTTTACAACATCACTGTACACCTATATTAAAATATACCGATGAAGTATCCAGTTAAAATAGATTTGGTTTTAATTTTATACAACATTATTATATACCTATATTAAAATATACCTATGAAGTATCCAGTTAAGATAGATTTGGTTGTAATTTTATACAACATTATTATATACCTATATTAAAATATACCTATGAAGTATCCAGTTAAGATAGATTTGGTTGTAATTTTATACAACATTATTATATACCTATATTAAAATATACCTATGAAGTATCCAGTTAAGATAGATTTGGTTGTAATTTTATACACCATTATTATATACCTATATTAAAATATACCTATGAAGTATCCAGTTAAGATAGATTTGGTTCTAATTTTTTACAACATCACTATACACCTATATTAAAATATACCGATGAAGTATCCAGTTAAAATAGATTTGGTTTTAATTTTATACAACATTATTATATACCTATATTAAAATATACCTATGAAGTATCCAGTTAAGATAGATTTGGTTGTAATTTTATACAACATTATTATATACCTATATTAAAATATACCTATGAAGTATCCAGTTAAGATAGATTTGGTTGTAATTTTATACAACATTATTATATACCTATATTAAAATATACCTATGAAGTATCCAGTTAAGATAGATTTGGTTGTAATTTTATACAACATTATTATATACCTATATTAAAATATACCTATGAAGTATCCAGTTAAGATAGATTTGGTTGTAATTTTATACAACATTATTATATACCTATATTAAAATATACCTATGAAGTATCCAGTTAAGATAGATTTGGTTGTAATTTTATACAACATTATTATATACCTATATTAAAATATACCTATGAAGTATCCAGTTAACATAGATTTGGTTGTAATTTTATACATCAATATACACCTATATTAAAATATACCGATGAAGTATCCAGTTAAGATAGATTTGGTTGTAATTTTATACAACATTATTATATACCTATATTAAAATATACCTATGAAGTATCCAGTTAAGATAGATTTGGTTGTAATTTTATACAACATCACTATACACCTATATTAAAATATACCGATGAAGTATCCAGTTAAGATAGATTTGGTTTTAATTTTATACAACATTATTATATACCTATATTAAAATATACCTATGAAGTATCCAGTTAAGATAGATTTGGTTGTAATTTTATACAACATTATTATATACCTATATTAAAATATACCTATGAAGTATCCAGTTAAGATAGATTTGGTTGTAATTTTATACAACATTATTATATACCTATATTAAAATATACCTATGAAGTATCCAGTTAAGATAGATTTGGTTGTAATTTTATACAACATTATTATATACCTATATTAAAATATACCTATGAAGTATCCAGTTAAGATAGATTTGGTTGTAATTTTATACAACATCATTATACACCTATATTAAAATATACCGATGAAGTATCCAGTTAAGATAGATTTGGTTGTAATTTTATACAACATTATTATATACCTATATTAAAATATACCTATGAAGTATCCAGTTAAGATAGATTTGGTTGTAATTTTTTACAACATCACTGTACACCTATATTAAAATATACCGATGAAGTATCCAGTTAAAATAGATTTGGTTTTAATTTTATACAACATTATTATATACCTATATTAAAATATACCTATGAAGTATCCAGTTAAAATAGATTTGGTTTTAATTTTATACAACATTATTATATACCTATATTAAAATATACCTATGAAGTATCCAGTTAAGATAGATTTGGTTGTAATTTTATACAACATTATTATATACCTATATTAAAATATACCTATGAAGTATCCAGTTAAGATAGATTTGGTTTTAATTTTATACAACATTATTGTATACCTATATTAAAATATACCTATGAAGTATCCAGTTAAGATAGATTTGGTTGTAATTTTATACAACATTATTATATACCCATATTAAAATATACCTATGAAGTATCCAGTTAAGATAGATTTGGTTGTAATTTTATACAACATTATTATACACCTATATTAAAATATAACTATGAAGTATCCAGTTAAGATAGATTTGGTTTTAATTTTATACAACATTATTATATACCTATATTAAAATATACCTATGAAGTATCCAGTTAAGATAGATTTGGTTGTAATTTTATACAACATTATTATATACCTATATTAAAATATACCTATGAAGTATCCAGTTAAGATAGATTTGGTTGTAATTTTATACAACATTATTATATACCTATATTAAAATATACCTATGAAGTATCCAGTTAAGATAGATTGGGTTGTAATTTTATACAACATTATTATATACCTATATTAAAATATACCTATGAAGTATCCAGTTAAGATAGATTTGGTTGTAATTTTATACAACATTATTATATACCTATATTAAAATATACCTATGAAGTATCCAGTTAAGATAGATTTGGTTTTAATTTTATACAACATTATTATATACCTATATTAAAATATACCTATGAAGTATCCAGTTAAGATAGATTTGGTTGTAATTTTATACAACATTATTATATACCTATATTAAAATATACCTATGAAGTATCCAGTTAAGATAGATTTGGTTGTAATTTTATACAACATTATTATATACCTATATTAAAATATACCGATGAAGTATCCAGTTAAAATAGATTTGGTTTTAATTTTATACAACATTATTATATACCTATATTAAAATATACCTATGAAGTATCCAGTTAAGATAGATTTGGTTGTAATTTTATACAACATTATTATATACCTATATTAAAATATACCGATGAAGTATCCAGTTAAAATAGATTTGGTTTTAATTTTATACAACATTATTATATACCTATAATAAAATATACCTATGAAGTATCCAGTTAAGATTGATTTGGTTGTAATTTTATACAACATTATTATATACCTATATTAAAATATACCTATGAAGTATCCAGTTAAGATAGATTTGGTTGTAATTTTATACAATATTATTATATACCTATATTAAAATATACCTATGAAGTATCCAGTTAACATAGATTTGGTTGTAATTTTTTACAACATCACTGTACACCTATATTAAAATATACCGATGAAGTATCCAGTTAAAATAGATTTGGTTTTAATTTTATACAACATTATTATATACCTATATTAAAATATACCTATGAAGTATCCAGTTAAAATAGATTTGGTTTTAATTTTATACAACATTATTATATACCTATATTAAAATATACCTATGAAGTATCCAGTTAAGATAGATTTGGTTGTAATTTTATACAACATTATTATATACCTATATTAAAATATACCTATGAAGTATCCAGTTAAGATAGATTTGGTTGTAATTTTATACAACATTATTATATACCTATATTAAAATATACCTATGAAGTATCCAGTTAAGATAGATTTGGTTGTAATTTTATACAACATTATTATATACCTATATTAAAATATACCTATGAAGTATCCAGTTAAGATAGATTTGGTTGTAATTTTATACAACATTATTATACACCTATATTAAAATATACCTATGAAGTATCCAGTTAAGATAGATTTGGTTTTAATTTTATACAACATTATTATATACCTATATTAAAATATACCTATGAAGTATCCAGTTAAGATAGATTTGGTTGTAATTTTATACAACATTATTATATACCTATATTAAAATATACCTATGAAGTATCCAGTTAAGATAGATTTGGTTGTAATTTTATACAACATTATTATATACCTATATTAAAATATACCGATGAAGTATCCAGTTAAAATAGATTTGGTTTTAATTTTATACAACATTATTATATACCTATATTAAAATATACCTATGAAGTATCCAGTTAAGATAGATTTGGTTGTAATTTTATACAACATTATTATATACCTATATTAAAATATACCTATGAAGTATCCAGTTAAGATAGATTTGGTTGTAATTTTATACAACATTATTATATACCTATATTAAAATATACCTATGAAGTATCCAGTTAAGATAGATTTGGTTGTAATTTTATTCAACATCACTATACACCTATATTAAAATATACCGATGAAGTATCCAGTTAAGATAGATTTGGTTGTAATTTTATACAACATTATTATATACCTATATTAAAATATACCTATGAAGTATCCAGTTAAGATAGATTTGGTTGTAATTTTATACAACATTATTATATACCTATATTAAAATATACCTATGAAGTATCCAGTTAAGATAAATTTGGTTGTAATTTTATACAACATTATTATATACCTATATTAAAATATACCTATGAAGTATCCAGTTAAGAAAGATTTGGTTGTAATTTTATACAACATTATTATATACCTATATTAAAATATACCTATGAAGTATTCAGTTAAGATAGATTTGGTTGTAATTTTATACAACATTATTATATACCTATATTAAAATATACCTATGAAGTATCCAGTTAAGATAGATTTGGTTGTAATTTTATACAACATTACTATACACCTATATTAAAATATACCTATGAAGTATCCAGTAAGGATGAATTTGGTTGTAATTTTATACAATATTATTATATACCTATATTAAAATATACCAATGAAGTATTCAGTTAAGATAGATTTGGTTGTAAATTTATACAACATTATTATATACCTATATTAAAATATACCTATGAAGTATCCAGTTAAGATAGATTTGGTTGTAATTTTATACAACATTACTATACACCTATATTAAAATATACCGATGAAGTATCCAGTAAGGATGAATTTGGTTTTAATTTTATACAACATTATTATATACTTATATTAAAAAATACCTTTGATCTATCCAGTTATGATAGATTTGGTTTTAATTTATACAAAATGTAACCAAACAAATCTACACATGTAAAGTGAGAATAGAGATCATGTGGCGTCACATGGCAAAAGATATTCCGCGGAAGCAAACGTCTAAACAGTTTCTAAATCTAAATAGTTACCATTAATTCTTAAAGTAAACGTCTATGTTATATCTTTTTTAACTAAAGAAAATACATGCAGGTATAGATTCGAATAAACATTCAAAATGAATGCGTGACGTCGTTCCTCCCCCGCTATACGAATTAGTATCCCCCCCTGAGGTGGATAGTAGTACTGAGGAGGACTTTACTCTTTTTAGCAATATACGCCTATTTAAATTTTAGTTATCACGGGTAACCTAAAGTATATATTTTACAGTTATATTCGTAGATATTATCTTGCGATAGTAAACTAGAGGTTTCCGGAAGTTTATTAGTAAAATGTTCATAAGTAAAACAAATCAAATACTTACTCCGCAAACTTTTAAACTTGAGTTAACAATTTAATTAACACCTTTTAATGGAGGAAAACAAAATATCTAAAAGAGATGAAGAGTAAGTAATTCCTCGACAACATTAGTTTAACTTAATTATTCAATAATTCAATTTCGTAAACAGAAGTTTCATGAAAACAAAACCTTTAACAGAATATCAGACACGTTTTGGAAGCCCTAGCATGCTCCTTCTTTTAGAAAAACCTATTGTCGAGACGAGCTTAGATAAATATACTCGCTAATCATCTTCAGCAATTAGCTTGTTTGAAAACTATTTCGTTAGGTGTAATAAGCTTGCGAATCCCCGTCCGTAAAGTTAAGTTAAAACGAATCCAGTTAGGAATTTTAAAATACACATATAAGCTTGTTATATTCGTTCGTTATATAGAACTGTTGGAGTCACTTATAAACCACTTACTTTACTTTACTTTATCCAATGCCCGCCCTTGGCTGTTGAACCATTCGGCGTCGAGCCTCCCAGTAACGACCGGTTCTGGACAGCTGGTCGTCCATTTCAGGACAGGTTGAAATGTGGTCCCCATTCATAATACCATTGAGACAGAGCGGACACGTATCTGACTCCGCTAGGCCAAAACGGTAGAGGTGGGCCTGGAGATAGTCGTGTCCTGTCAGAAGTCGAAAGTCAGCCACTGCAGTTGCTCTATCGCTTGTTGGCGCCAAAGGACCGCGACTGCTAAGTGATGCCCACTGTTTCCCCCTGTTGGCTTCCTCATGCTCTTGTTTAATGGATCGTTTAAGGATTGCATCAATAAGGTGTTTGGCAGAGGTGAGGCTGGTTTCTGCGTATGGTTGTTGCATCTACGTTCCAGTTTTTGCAAGGTCTTCTGCTCTTTCGTTACCTCTGATGCCGACGTGACTTGGGATTCACTGAAGGCTAATTGACCATTTATTTTGCAAAGGATGTGAGATTACTTCTCGGCAGTGGAATATGTTCGAACAGTCTGTTGAAGAGTTGTCGGCTATTGCAATTATGGCGGCTTGGGAGTCTATAAAGAAAACAGCTCGTTGGTGGATCGTTGCTGGGAGATGCGCAGCAAGATCCTCTGCGGCTAGTCGCACTGCCGTTACTTCCCCATCAAAATTACTTGCGTTTGCCCCAACGTATAAACCAAATTGTGACAACAGTTACAATTATAGTAGTGACACACAACTTGAACGGGTTGATAAATTCACCTTAGTTCTATTCAAGATAAACTTTAAATGTACTGGGTTGTTCCTACTCTGTAACATTTTTAAAAACAACGTTTCAATTACGTCTTAATCTCATAGCCATGATAACACAGTCTGAGAACCATAATCAGTTGATACTTTAGTGTCGCAGGTAGACATGTCTGCTTTATGTTTCAAATAATAATGTTTGTCTCTCATACAATCTATTTCTTTAAGTATAATTTCGGTTTCCTTCTTTAAATACTGTACTGCACGTTTTTGCTTTTATTCATTTAGTATGTCAGTTATATATTTGTTACTTTTTCACCTTTTATCAGACTTTTCGTGTTCAGTCTGTTTTTTTCTGTTGGGTACCTGCCTCCTGGTCGACGTATCAGGCAGCGTCTTTTAGCCAAAAGATTCTGATTTTATAAAAATATTTGATAAAATGGATATTCTTTATGGATTAAGTAAATATTATATTGATTTGTTATTATAAACAGCAAACAGCCGTACAGGACATTAGTTATTTTTTATAATAAAACAATTATTTTATATTCATTTATCCGTTCATTATTGCATCAAACGTGTAAACGTAACTCGCGTTCTTGAAATTGGCCAAGGCAATATTATTCCCCCTATGTTCTCTTTTCGTTTCCTGCAGCCTACATCTCTCCAATTTACATCCTTTTAAGTACTAGATGCAGAATATCGCCACATCAGGAAACCTGAATCAATAGTGCTTAAGTTGAATCTGCGTCAGCTTCTAAAGGAGACTTGAATGCCATAAATGTGCAGATGACGATGTTCCCATCGACTTCGGGCTGGCGGCTTCCCTTTATAACATTTCTCCGTTCTATGTATTCTAGTTGACAAAGTTTTATATATATTTTATACATCAGAATAATTGCTTCTTAGAAACGTTTTCTAAGCTGAAAGCTTATTTCATCTTGGAGTTTTATCCCCTTCAAGCTCGGTAAATATACAATCATAATTTTTTTTTTTTTAATTAACCGGCAGCGGATTAATTTTTTGGTCGAAGTACTGAACTTGGATGAGCACCACAGACCATTTAAGGACTAAAATTACAATAATAACTACAACTGTTGGTGATACCTAAACCTAGAAAGGACGTTTTCGGACGGTTTTTTAAATTAAATATGGTCGTTTTAATTTTAGTATGAAAATTTAATTCTGTTTAAAATGTAAAAAAGTCGAAATGGCCAAAGCCATGATTACGTAAGTTAGTAGGATAAGGTGAGTTGAACAAGAATGCAAAACGTCACGGACATCGAAAGTGGTATATTCATTCTCATGATTACACAAAACAAATGAATAAGAAAAATTAGAAAAAACAAATGTTGAAAAGTATTTTTTAAATAGGTTCAAGACGAATATTTAGTAAAAGAGCCGGTTTTACTAGAAAAACTGAACTTGAAAATCATCAGAAAAAACAAAATAGAACCGTTAACACGGGCGAAGTAATACTTGGAAGGACGTACAAAGCGGAGGAAACATGTGTTCACATAACTGGTTCTATAAAAGTGCTCTTGTATATATTCCACTAGCACACTGCCTAATTAATTAAAGTTTACATCTATAGTAATTAGAGTTTGGGCCGTAAACTATATTAGTAATACAATTTAGTTAATATTTGCGAGTAGGTAAACACATAGTAAAAATAGAAAATATTTTATAACCCCAGGTTACCTATAAAATAAACATTTATTTTACTTGTTCATTTAGGATTTTTCGCTCCAGGAAATGCGTGAAAAACTAGAGGACTTTATGTAAATCGGACGCGAACGTATATCTATGTGGAGCTTTGTACAAAAATTCAGTTCCATATTCGGTTAAGGGAGCTATTTATATCCATAACTCGCATGGACTAGAGAATGTCGACGTTTCAAGGAAAAGGAAGTCCATATCAAAAGTGTAAATAATTATTTTATAAAATTCAGGCAACGACGAAGCGCCCTCTACTTATACAGTTGTTTCACAACACTTAATTGCGCTTATTGTTGGAACTGTACGCCATGTTAAGCTGAGAAAGTTTGCGCGAGTGTATAATGGTTACAACTTGTGGACAAGATTAGTCTGGCGGACAAATGTATACACTGCGTGCTGATGCGATTAGCGAGCTTGGCGTTTCATCGAAATATTTGCACCGGGATCAATGCGAAGGTTAATTGTTGAAGAGGGTTTTATTTAAATGGAAGGGGCTGGGAGCGTGAACAGATGTGTAAAAATTGCCATAAACAAAGGGTTGAGAGTTAATGGAAAATTATGTAGTGGTTAAATTTAATAAAATTGCATGCCTCTAATTCTCATGTCTTTCTGTTTCGGGTTATATTTCTGTCTATCTTTCTGTGTGTGTGTGTGTGTGTGTGTGTCTGTCTGTGTGTGTGTGTGTGTGTGTGTGTGTGTGTGTGTGTGTGTGTGTGTGTGTGTGTGTGTGTGTGTGTGTGTGTGTGTGTGTGTGTGCTTGGATTAGCATTTCGTCTGTATTTTTTTTTTTTTCTATAACTGTAGACTTCAACTTTTGTAAAAAGCATAAAACTAAAAGCATAAAAGCATAAAAAGCACAAAAAACACTACCATCACCTATCGATATGTATTCTCTCCATTGATAGGCATTATTACAGAAGACACCTTCGCCAATCAGCATATGTGCTAATTTCACGTTATTATTGTAATGGTGACCATTATTAGTGAATTATTTTCAGTTGTACTTCTGACATGCATATCTACCTAGATGGTTTCATCATATTCCCTTGTATTCCCCTATAAGTTACATAGTTATATTTCATTTATAATTCAATTCATGCTTGAAAGAAATCTGGTTTTCTCAAGTTTATTTTTATTCTTCTTAATTGATTATGTATAGTAAAATTCGAAATTACATTTTTTTATTTTTTGTGTGTGGATATCTGCTACGTTTTGTCTCGTACGTTAACTTAAGGACATTATTAGTTTACGCCACAGAGTTCACATTCGTCCAAAACATCCGTGACCAGGGAGAGCCTGCGTGGTAAAATAATTTATCACTCCGCGCGCTCCTGCTACCAATGTTTGCAGGTGGGAATAAGGCAATATATCCTAGCACCCGTTGGGGACCCACCACACTCCTTTTGACAAACAGTAGTTCAGATATCGTTCTGTAGCAATCTGCTTAGCTATTTTTTCACTTGTTAGTGTATGTCTGTCTTGTTACTGTGCATCTATTTGCTGGTATTCTTCTTGCCTTTTCCCAATAGGTATATATCGGTGAGACCGTGCTAATTAGTTGTCTGGACTTTTCGATTTCGGTTTATAAACAGATGCTATGTAAAGGTGTAATTTAGACCCTTCATGTATGTATCCGTCCATCTGCTTATTAAACTGAATATCTCTCAATCTACGCCACATTATCTGTCTCTCTCGTCAATGATAGATCGCAACAATAAATTTATCATTTTATTTTGTATGCTTGCTATGATTTTTGCGAATATAATTATAAAGTAATCCTAAGTTACAAACACAAAATTGTGATGTAAGGAAACGTAAAATTTTAAAGTAATGTTTCGTAGCAAGCACCCAAGTGTAAAGTAATGCTACGTAATAAGCACCTAAGTGTAAAGTAATGCTACGTAGTAAGCACCTAAGTGTAAAGTAATGCTACGTAGCAAGCACCTAAGTGCAAAGTATTGCTACGTAATAAGCACCTAAGTGTAAAGTAATGCTACGTAGTAAGCACCTAAGTGTAAAGTAATGCTACGTAGTAAGCACCTAAGTGTAAAGTAATGCTACGTAGCAAGCACCTAAGTGTAAAGTATTGCTACGTAATAAGCACCTAAGTGTAAAGTAATGCTACGTAATAAGCACCTAATTGTAAAGTAATGCTACGTAGCAAGCACCTAAGTGTAAAGTAATGCTACGTAATAAGCACCTAATTGTAAAGTAATGCTACGTAGCAAGCACCTAAGTGTAAAGTAATGCTACGTAGTAAGCACCTAAGTGTAAAGTAATGCTACATAGTAAGCACCTAAGTGTAAAGTAATGATACGTAGTAAGAACAAATTTGTAAGGTATGATACGTAGTAAGAATATAATTGTAAGGTATTGCTACGTAGTAAGAATATAATTGTAAAGTACTGTTACGTAGTAAACACCCAAGTTTAAGGTAATGCTACATATTAAGCACTTAAGTGTAAAGTAATGTTCCGTAGCAAGCACCCAAGTGTAAGAAAATCTTACGTAGTAAGCACCTAAGTGTAAAGTAATGCTACGTAGTAAACACCCAAGTGTACAGTAATGCTACGTAGTAAACACCCAAGTGTAAAGTAATGCTATGTAGTAAGCACAAATTTGTAATATATTGCTACGTTGTAAGCATATAATTGTAAAGTACTGGTACGTAGTAAACACCCAAGTGTAAAGTAATGCTACGTAGTAAACACCCAAGTGTACAGTAATGCTACGTAGTAAACACCCAAGTGTAAAGTAATGCTACGTAGTAAGCACAAATTTGTAAGGTATTGCTACGTTGTAAGCATATAATTGTAAAGTACTGGTACGTAGTAAACACCCAAGTGTAAAGTAATGCTACGTAGTAAGCACAAATTTGTAAGGTATTACTACGTAGTAAGCACGTGATTGTAAAGTAAGGCTACGTGGTAAGCACCCAAGTGTAAAGTAATGGTACGTAGTAATTAAACATTAGTAATGTAACGACACGTAGTACGCACAAGGTTTAAATAATGGTTCCTAGTAAGCAAAAAATTATAAAGCGATGCTACGTAGTAAGCACGCAAGGGTAAAGTGATGCAAGTGGTAGACACTAAACTGGAGAATGTGCTACCAAGTACGCAAGATTGTATAATGATGCTAATAAGTAGAGATTAAAGTGTAAAATAATGGTAATTAGTAATCTAATCACAAAATTGTTTAGTAACGATACGTAGTACGCATGAGTTTGTGTAGCAATGGTACGTACAAGATTATGCTTAGTTGTAGCCTAACCACGAATTTGTTAAGCAACGATACGTAGTGCGGACGAGATTGTGTAGCAATGCTACGTATTAATATACGACCAATGCAAACCATTACACGTATTATTATACATATTATTACTAATATATAATGCACATTATTGCATAGTAATGTTTCGTAGTAAGCATGAAAATGTAAAGTAATGCCGCGTAGTAAGCACAAGGTTTGAAAATAATGTTACTTTGTAAGCACCCAAGTGTGTTTAAAGCAATGCTACGTAGAAAACAATAAATTGTAAAGTAATGCTACTAAGTAGAGAAGAAAGTGTAAAGTAATGCCGCTTAGTAAGCAAAAGGCTTGAAAATAATATTACTTTGTAAGCACCCAAGTGTATGTAAAGCAGTGCTACGTAGAAAACACTAAATTGTAAAGTAATGCTAGTAAGTAGAGAAGGAAGTGTAAAGTGATGCTGCCTAGTAAGCACAAAGTTTGAAAATAATGTTACTATGTAAGCACCCAAGTGTATGTAAAGCAGTGCTACGTATAAAACACTAAATTGTAAAGTAATGCTCCTAAGTAGAGAAGGAAGTGTAAAGTAATGCCGCGTAGTAAGCACAAGGTTTGGAAATAATGTTACTTTGTAAGCACCCAAGTGTGTTTAAAGCAGTGCTACGTAGAAAACACTAAATTGTAAAGTAATGCTAGTAAGTAGAGAAGGAAGTGTAAAGTAATGCCGCGTAGTAAGCACAAGGTTTGGAAATAATGTTACTTTGTAAGCACCCAAGTGTATGTAAAGCAATGCTACATAGAAAACTATAAATTATAAAATAATGCTAATAAGTAGAGAAGGAAGTGCAATGTAATGCTACTTAGTTAGCACTACTTTTAAATTGTCATGTAATGAGAAATTAGAAATGGAATAAATAGCTTAACTTATAAAGTTAAATATTCGCCTAAGAGTTTAATTTTTTTTAATTTTGAATCCTTAGTCCTTTGTAATTTTTCATCTAAAATATAGTTCATGTAAAATATGTTACGCATGAGTCAAAAAGTATTTATTCTCCATTATTTAGAATAAAAAGTAAAATAAGGAAATTAATAAAACTATTTGTTACATTATTATGTCTTCTATTTACTTTATAATTTTTTTCCCTTTCTTATTGTAATTGTAATTTAACACATTAAATACTACCTCCAACGTAAATACACAAACAAAAGTAACTCCATGTAAATTACCTTAAGCGTATTTAAGTAGAGCTTTTGTAACTGCCTTCGTTAGCTAGAATATTGACACGCCCCATTAGTCCTACAACCCAACGCACAAAGTTTTAACGTCTGAACAGGTGCACTGTCTCCCATCAGGCACGGGACGGTCTCTAACCCCAGCAGCCGGCTAACCCATAGGTAGCTTTCTGCATAACAGGAATTTGTTTCTCGTTAAATTGAGAAGTTTGTTTCTCGTTTGTTAATTTAATTCTTGGCTCAGTCGTTTTCACGGTAAAGTTCTACTTGCGCTACACCAGAAGGGGAACAATAACGCAATGTAAGCTTAAAAGGATGAACAAAAGCATTATACGTGAGTATAATACTAGAATGTATTGACTTTAAATTCTCACGTTCTTATATTATAGCTTCAAATTTCAATTAATATTTTGTTTAATTCTGATTTAATTATATCATATTCTGTTTCACGAACCTGTATCAGTTACACACACTTCTTCCGCGTTTTATTAATCTTGTGCTAGCTAAGGTTCCCTTCTTTATTATACCTGAAACGTCTCACTTTAAAGTATTTATACCAGACTGGGGGGGGGGGGGGTAACGAGGAGTGAGCACGCGTTGTCAGATTTACTTACATTGAGCTGAGTTTTAAAGTATAAAACTCTTCTCTCAAGAAGAGAAAATATTTCCCTCTCTAGATCTACAGAAAATGTAAAATTGTTCTACCTTTTCTTTCTAAATACTTGATATATTTATCCAGAAGTTTCTAATTCGTGTTTTGACAAGAAATTACATTTCGTTAGCCTGTCTCAGCTAAGAAACTTGGATATCACCCTTATACGCCCCCCCCCCGCGAATCTTCTTAACGCCAAACAAACTCCAAGTTTGGAACCGTCTAACTGAGTTTACCAGTTTGTCACTTGAGCATCGCATTGAAGTGAACACATAATAAACATGTTAATCAGTCTATACGACGTAATATCTATTCCTCAGCCCCCCTATGGGAGAGGGAGTAACATAATTAGAGTCGGCTAAGCCACCGTTTACTCAATAAGGCACAATCACCGGTTCGTTAGCGAAGTATAGAGCGGCTGCGCATACAAGTTACTGTAAAGGTTTATAGTGATTTAAACGAAAGGTTTGATTAAAGTTAATATAATCCGAACTACAATAGTTCGGATGTGGTATGAAAGGCCTTTTTAATTGCCATTAATCCTCCATAAGTTATAGAATTCGAAATCGTATTATAAACATAATGTTTAAAACATTATACTATTGACATTATGTAATTATTTACACTTTTAGGGTACCAAATTTACAAGTTTAACCTTTGCTAGTCAATTTAAAATTTTAAAAACCCACTATTATAATGGAATAATGTTTCCATTTAACGAAGCAATGAATTATCCCTCTAATTAAAATGCTAGACCTATAGAATATTAGTAGCCTACTTACTCGATATTTATTACTTTTTTGTAATTTTAAATGCGACATAATTGTTAGCAGCTGTGACGGATTGTGAATATAAATATTTATTTCAATAAATTATTTATTCATTATATATGTATTTCATTAAGGTAGGGACAAAATTCCTGTTGTATAATCTAGGGTAGATATTGTCTCTAACGACAAGATTATCAGCCAAATGCTTTTTTTTCTAAGGGTAAGCAATGTGTTATAGATGTGATTAGCGAAAATTACGGCATCTGCACGATTCTGAAGAGAAATAGGCAAGTCGGGTGTCAATTGCTCAGCCAGTGAACATCTGATGCAAAGTTATATTTTAGCCAAACCCACGCCTAATTACCAGAGCCTGTAACAGCTATATTTCCTTTTATGAAGGAAGAGATTTATTATTTTTCCTCCTAGAGAGGAAATATAAGGGAACGTAATATATAGGATCGATTCCAGGAATCGTCGATTCTAATAGTATCGCGAAATCGTCGATACTCGATTCTTCATAAAAAAGTACTGATTCTGATTCTTGTTTTTTTAGTGTTAAAATACTTGTGAGGTGTGATTTTTTGGAAAGATAATTAATTATTAACTATTTCTTATTTATGTATTAGTTACATTGAATGAATTAAACAATTAAAAGTAATTGTCTATTTGAAATAACGAAAATATTATAATTATTTGACGCAAAAAAATACTTTCTAAAGCATTTCTGGTTTGACACTGTTCGTCTCGTTCTCACTGGGGGAGGGGGCTCTCTCTCCTCCCGTCTCCGGTCGCCATTGCTTCATAGATCAAAGCAAAACATATAGAAAACGTAGATCCAATATCTCCAGTTATACAAACTGAAATGGCTATGACTGAAGTTATATTGTAATTATGAACTGAAGTTCACGTTTGTATTTTAAAATAAATCATACTTCTACACCATTTTGTTTGTCATTTTTTCAGAAGTTCCTACTTATAAATGAAGGTTGATCGTTTCGTGTAGCCTATTACATTAAACCGGAACTTTTAAAAGTCTTCATACGACCAAGATATTAAATAAAGTCATGTTTAGGGATATCAAGTAGGCCCATATAACTTACACAAATCGAGAATCGGATAAAAATTTTGGAATTGAAATCGGAATAGAAACGTTTAGGAATCAGCCCATCCCTAGTAATACACTCAGTTTTGTATATAAACGGTGTTATCTCTGTGACAAAGCTGCTTATTTAGGGTATAACCGCTCTCAAGTGGAACTAGGAGAAGCGTCTACGGACTCCTATGTACACGCTTTAATACTCAATTAACGTAAATTTTTAAAGGTCTATTATAACAACAAATGGGCACTTATTCACCTGGGATTAAAACAAACAAATGAAAACTTATTGACCTCCCAATAAGATATATATATATATATATATATATATATATATATATATATATATATCAGCACTTACTGGACTGCCATTAAAACAAACAATTGGACACGTTTAGCCTGGCATTAAAACAGAAATGGACTCTTATTGGCTTCGGGTTAAATCATACAATTGGTCACTTATTGACCTGGCATTAAAACATTCAGACGCTTATTGTTATGGCTTTAAACGTACAGGAAACTAATGAGCCTGGCATTAAGAAATACAATTGGATAATTATTGGCCTTGCATAAAGATGTAGAAATGGGCACTTGTTGGCCTAGCATTAAAACATTCTAATGGATACTTATTGTTCTACTGAAAAACATACAAATGGATACTTATTGACCTGGGATTAAGACATACAAATGGATACTTATTGTCCTGGCATTAGGAAGTACAAATGGATACTCATGAGCGTAGTGTAAAACATACAACTGGATGCTTTATGGTCTGGCGTTATAACTTAGTAATGGGCACTTATTGGCCTGGCATTAAAACATACAAATGGCCACTTATTGGCCTGGCATTAAAACATACAAATGGACACTTATTGACCGGGCATTAATAAATACAAATGGATACTCATTAGCGTAGTGTAAAACATACAACTGGATGCTTTATGGTCTGGTGCTATAACTTAGTAATGGACACTTATTGGCCTGGCATTAAAACATACAAATGGACACTTATTGGCCTGGCATTAAAACATACAAATGGATACTTATTGACCTCGCATTAAAACATACAAATGGACACTTATTGGCCTGGCATTAAAAGATAAGAATGGACACTTATTTACCTGGCAATAAGACGTACAAATGGATACTTATTTGCCTGGTATTAAAACATACAAACGGATACTTATTGGCCTGGCATTAAAACATACAAATGGATACTTATTTACCTGGCATTAAAAGATACAAATGGATACTTATTGACCTCACATTAAGACATACTATTGGACACTTATTGGCTTGGCATTAAAACATACAAACGGGTACTTATTGCCATGGCATTAAAACATACAAATAGATACTTATTGACCTGGAATGAAAACATACAAATGGACACTTACTGTCCTGGCATTAAAACGTACAAATGGACATTTATTGACCTGGCATTAAAACATACAAATGGATACTTATTTGCCTGGCATTAAAACATACAAATGGATACTTATTTGCCTGGCATTAAAACATACAAATGGATACTTATTGGCCTGGCATTAAAACATACAAATGGACACTTATTGACCTGGAATTAAGAAATACAAATGTTACTTATTGGCCTGGTATTATAACATACAAATGTATACTTATTAACCAGAGATTAACACATACAAATGGATACTTATTGACCTGGCAGTATAACTTAGTAATGGACACTTATTGGCCTGGCATTAAAACATACAAATGCACACTTATTGGCTTGGTATTAAAACCCACAAAACATTTTAAGTAACTCCGCGCTTAGTGGCAATAAACAGATCTTTTTCATCGCTTCTAGATCTGACCATTGTATGACTAATCCAGTGCAACTTGGATTTCGTGATAAGAATATTACACCATTCACACAAACAGAGAATAATTCGTTTTGTTGTTTACTAAATAAATATAATTTAGTTTTCCTAATATTTAGGTCCAGCGCGTTCTCTTTATATTTAATAAATCCACTGGCATTCTTGATGTTCTCTAATTTATCCATTCATTATTATATAATAATAACGATGTCATCTTCTAAAACTGTTACTTTGAACATGATCTATGAGTAATATTGATATTTTAAGATGACCGAAACGGGTTGTTTATTAGAACTCTCCAACCCAATTTTACGGATATTGCCACTTAGATTTGTCCCCTTACACTAGCCACCTGTACTTTTAGAGATATTTCTGTATTAATTTACACCATTAGGGCCTTAAAAGAATAAAGATTTACTTTCTGGTTATAAATTTACGGTATTCACCCAAATTAGTTTCTATTGTATTAATTAATTTTTAATTTCTAAAATTGTGTGTGAAATAAAAGCCTTAAAAATGAAACTTCTATGAACATGCACACAATGAAGTATGTATGACCACCAGATCATTGTAAACATGTTAGCAGTAGTTTACACTTGCTGTTGTTCACGGGAGAATTTCTATTTACAATGTAGAAATTTACAATGTATCTATTGTTCATGTAGAGTTAAGGTTTTTATTAAAGTAAAAGTTATTGTTTGTACTTATTATAGCAAAACTAGTCCCTATGACAACGAGGTACGACGGGATAAAGCGAAGCAAATCATATAGGCCTACACGTAGAGTAGATACTCTCCAAACATATTTGAATTTAAAGTTGTTCGAATCTGTTGTGAGGTTTTTTGTTCGAATTTCAGTTTGAGTATTCAGAAAGCTTTTATTATTAATTAAGATTAATGTTATTTTCGGTTTTTTAAATTCTAATTTTGAGAGTTTCTGTACAGAAAATGCGATGCCAATTTGCATTTGCAACGGTTATCAAATTATCCACTTGTAACTCGATTTTACCCTGTTGCAGTTTAATTATAGTTACTTTTGGCATTTTGTTCTTTTTTGTGGCTGCAATAAATGCTTTATCTCCTGATCGTGAATGTGGACATAATTACGTTACCTCTTCTCGATTTGTAGAATCTGCGTTTTGAGGGACATTTTTGTGCGTAGCGTAACAAGAACCGTCAGAAATATCAGCAATTAAAGCTTCATGATTAGCTGGAATGTAGGAAAGAACGATTGCATCCTATTCTACCACCATTTATACAAATCGAAATGATTGACTGATGAAGTAATCTGTAGAAGAAAATAAAGCTAACAGATTTAAAGTGCAAGTCACATTTCCATAAAAGATTGAGACTTATAAAAATGTGTATAAGATTGATGCCTTATGAAATTAGCGACTAAATGTTTTTTTGGAGTTTCTCTCAAAACTTGCTAAGTACCGTATAGTTCTATAGCTACATCTCGACAGTTAATTCTTGAGGCGAAACATTATTCTCACCCTCAAGGTAATATTCTTTAGCATTCGACATTTGGCTTTAATAATGTAAAGCGAAAACCAACAAATGCAATATTATTTGCGTTTTACGAACATTGAAGTCTAAAAGTAAAAGTTTTTGATACAAGTGAATAGGGATGGGTAATTAGTACTCGAACCACGAATATAGGGAATGGTCCTTATCTAGAATACACGAACTCTATCTACGTGAAAACGACCGAACTAAGAATTAAATAACCAAACAAGAAACAAACTTCTCAATTTAACGAGAAACAAATTCCTGTTATGCAGAAAGCTACCTGTGGGTTAGCCGAATGCTGAGGGTTAGAGACCGTCGCGTGGTATAATGTTTTTAAACATTACTTTTAAAATACGATTTCGAATTTTATAACTTATGGAAGACTAATCCCCAATAAAGGATATAGATATACTTATTTTGAACTTTTTCTTTCTTATACGTTTTCTATTTAATAGTGGTCCAGACAATTAAAAAGGCCTTTTATACCACATCCGAACTATTGTAGTTCGGATTGTATTAACTTTAATCAAACCTTTCGTTTAAATCACTATAAACCTTTACAGTAACTTGTATGCGCAGCCGCTCTATACTTCGCTAACGAACCGGTTATTGTGCCTTATTGAGTAAACGGGGGCTTAGCCGACTCTAATTATGTTACTCCCTCCCCCATAGGGGGGCTGAGGAATAGATATTACGTCGTATAGACTGATTAACATGTTTATTATGTGTTCACTTCAATGCGATGCTCAAGTGACAAACTGCTAAACTCAGTTAGACGGTTCCAAACTTGGAGTTTGTTTGGCGTTAAGAAGATTCGCGGGGGGGGGGCGTGTAAGGGTGATATCCAAGTTTCTTAGCTGAGACAGGCTAACGAAATGTAATTTCTTGTCAAAACACGAATTAGAAACTTCTGGATAAATATATCAAGTATTTAGAAAGAAAAGGTAGAACAGTTTTACATTTTCTGTAGATCTAGAGAGGGAAATATTTTCTCTTCTTGCTACACCGTTACTGATTACAACTGTACTTATTCTAGTATCAATGGTTTTAATATTAAATGTATAGACATTTTGTTTAGTTCTCCGTAATATGTATATAAAGATTATCTCTCAATCAATACGTCATGTAACAGAAACAGACTTGTAGGCTTTGTTGTTGTATAATTTAAAACTCAGCTCAATGTAAGTAAAACTGACAACGCGTGCTCACTCCTCGTTACCCCCCCCCCTTCCCCAAGTCTGGTATAAATACTTTAAAGTGAGACGTTTCAGGTATAATGATGTAGGGAAACATAGCTAGCACAAGAATAATAAAACGCGGAAGAAGTGTGTGTAACTGATACAGGTTCGTGAAACAGAATATGATATAATTAAATCAGAATTAATCAAAATATTAATTGAAATTTAACAAATACATTTTCCATTTTCCCTCGTATAAAACACTTAAGTCTTATCAAAGCTGTAAAATACGAAAGTAAGAAATTAAAGTCAATACATTCTAGTATTATACTCACGTATAATGCTTTTGTTCATCTTTTTAAATTTACATTGCGTTATTGTTCCCCTTCTGGTGTAGCGCAAGTAAAACTTTACCGTGAGAACGACTGAGCCAAGAATTAAATTAACAAACGAGAAACAAACTTCTCAATTTAACGAAAAACAAATTCCCGTTGTGCAGAAAGCTACCTGTGGGTTAGCCGGCTGCTGGGGTTAGAGACCGTCCCGTGCCTGATGGGAGACAGTGCACCTGTTCAGACGTTAAAACTTTGTGCGTTGGGTTGTACGACTAATGGGGCGCGTCAATATTCTAGCTAACGAAGGCAGTTGCAAAAGCTCTACTTAAATACGCTTAAGATAATTTACATGGAGTTACGTTTGTTTGTGTATTTACGTTGGAGGTAGTATTTAATGTATTCAATTACAAATACAAAGTGAACAGATTGGATAAAATGTTGTATATTTCGTACTTTTCTTTTTTTAAATATTTGGAAACATTTTATTTTTAATATTTAATCACGTTATAGATAGTATGTAATGTAGTAAATTACAATTACAATAAGGACGAAAATACAATTACAAAGGCGATAATATTTGCTATATTCTTTTTTTAATCTCCGTATTCTAAATACTTGGTAACATTTTATTCTAAAAATTTAATCATAAATTATTTAATTTATGATTTTTAAAGGAAAACTGATAGAGACGGTGCTGATGTGGTGTTTTCTGCTTTCCAAAAATGTAAACACACGTATTTCTCTTAGCCATAATTACTCCGACCAGATATTAGTTTTGAAAACTTTTTGATTAAATTATACAAACGCAGTAAAATAAATTGTAATAACTCTGAGTAATTATTAATCAAAATATTCAACTACATTTCATTTCAGCTAAGCCATGCCCACTTGTTTTCTCCATCCTTAGACGTTGGGGCGGGGGGATTGTGAGGGGTAGGCTTACGATAAACCCTCACAATCACTAATTACTGTTGAAATACAATTACATCTGTGAACAAGTCTATTCACTTCGCTCCAGAGTTGTAATTCTATTCGCAGCCCTGATGAAAAGGACGGTTTGATTTTAATCAAATTAGAACCACTTTCAGAAACGTCGGATGTAGGCCCCTAACTTGTCCGAGATCGACACGGGCCGTTAATAAATGTATAAATGTACCGATGCACACCTTTTGTTCACATATAAAAGGGAAGTTGTAATTAAATATAGTACTCCAATATTGGAAGAGAAAAATAGTTACTGAATAATAATATTATACAAATAGAAGTAATTTTAACCTAATACACAGAGAGATTCTTTTAAAGGAAATAAATTGTTTTTGCTAGAAAATAGCTGCAGATATATTTGCTAGATATAGGATTATCATAATTGCATAAATCTTTTGATTTAAAAATTATTTGTTTTATTGTTTTGTAATACAATTAGTGTTAGATAGCTTCCTCTTAGTAAAACATTTTACAGAAAGCACTATTCTTGTGGTTAGTTTCAAAGGTTTAAAATGGTTTGAATTATTATTTAATTAGTTATGATTAATATATTTTTCATTTTGATAAGTTTCCGACTTTATATTTGAAAGTACTGGATAGTTTTTGTTTTTTCGAGTTGAATAAAATAATAGCCCACTCAAATCAAAATCATATCTTTTAAAATGTTTTTATAAACATTTATATAGTTTTTTGTTCTGTAATTGAAAATGTAATATGGACGTTTTTTTATTGTATATCAGATATTTTTATAGTTTTCTATGCATACCAATTCCGGTTATTCTAGTAGCGGGTGATATCCATTACATGTGCCAGATCCTCGTTCCCAGAGAAATATTCCAATATTGTTCTTCTTTCTGATCCTCCCAGGTGAATCCATAATGGTCCCTTCGTTTCAAAAAGGTTCAACTACATAATAAATGTACTGATAGGAGTCCTCCTGTGGTTCAGGTGGAGGGTAGGTAGGGTCATACGTCCTTGATCCACGGCCTCCGTCAATATTAAAACATATGAATTTGGTCTAAATAAAGCGACCTAGAGTTTAACCGACGCAGTGTTTTGATTTTAAAGCTAATAATTAAAATTCTACATTGGAAAAACGGTTGCCTAGCAACGTACAGAATCAAAGCAAAATTTTTAATTGAAAACAACTGTGAAAACATTTTATCAGCTTTTAATAAGCCTTTAGGGTGTGAGACGGGAGAAAGCCAAATTTTAATCTCCAAATCGTACCTTACGTAAATATCTGTGTGAATATTACTTTTAAATACTCTAAACAAGACCTCGACCGTATAAAAGTATTACAATCGTTTCTGAGACTCAAACACAGTAGAAATATTGAGGGTTAAACGCGCAACAATCACACAAGCGCGCACAAGCACCAAAGCATAACATAATGAGCTGCTCATCAAGTCGCAATGTTATTCAATTGTATTCGTTTTACTGAATCTCAAACTTCGAGTCCGAAGCCCTACCTTATGTAAGACGGGTCCTGACCATCAAAAGGCTTTGGTCGATCCTACCTAACTAAGCCTGATTTGGGTCTTAATACAGCCCTAACTTCGAATTTTTTTAAAACTTTATTATTGATAACAACAAATAGCAATTCCTTTTATATCTGCGGCGCGCTGTCTTGCACATTTGGGCTTTATTGACTTTATATATAAGATAATTTTGTCACTACCTACATCAATTATACACCCTTCACAAGTGATTATAATCTCATAAACTGAATGTTTTAAAGTATAAATAATATCCAGGAAACTATGTCTAGATTATAAAATTCTATAAATAATGCAGTGTTAAATGTTTGTCGTATACAGCAAGCTAACCCTTCGTCTCAGCATATGATCGAATATGGTCTTACTGTTGACGACCATTACTGAACTCCGTTCATTACTTCCGGACAGATCTACGTGACGACGATGTGGGGCCTCACACGGGGAGTTCATTAGAGGAGGAAACGTCACACCTCTCAACATCCCCTGTCCACTAGGAATTCCTTAATTTAAACTGCAATTACTTGCCGGCCATTTTACAACGCGTTAATCCAATTTACTCTACTTGGTTAAAGTGAAAATTTATTTAAAATGTGTTCCAGAAAGTTTAATATTTTATGATATTTTATATTCATTCGTTCATATGTATACTACTATTACAAACAAAAAACATAACATAAATATTATAAACCTTATTGATGAAAATAAAACAACATTTTTTCGTACTCAGGTTTACTGATTTCATGTCCTCGAATTTACCAATAATTACCTATAACTGATTTTGTTTTTAAGTAAAGCCGGTACTACTTTTTTATATTTCTATTAGTTCACCTTCTCCTTACATATGCCTTGCTCAAATTTTCAATCGTTAGTAAAATACATTTTAATGTGTTTAAGGTGATTGATAAATCATAGACCAATTCATGCTTTTACAAATGCACTCTAAGTTTCGATTTTCTTTCCAAAATTTCTTTTTAAGAGCTAAAAGTTTATTAATTCATTATTAGACCATAATTTACAGTTTCACATTTATATGCAATACTATAAACATTGTTAAAATCAAATATTACATTATTCCTAATAAATAATAATATTTACAAGTCAAATTGCACTACTAGGCCAGTCAATGCTTTATGACAATTAATATAGAAAAGACATAGATACATACTCAAACTTGACCATACTTATCATAACATAGACACCATTTAAATAATAAATAAATAAAATTATTATACTACATACAATGCCTAAGCAGATCCAAAATATATACAAAAATATTAAATTTCACCTATATTTTCCCTAATAATGATTGATATACATTTGGAAAAACATTAACCTCAGTTATTTTCTTCAATGAATTTCTTACTTGTTTTTTTATATACCACATTTCAGCAAGATTTTCCTTTTTTCAATCTCTTTCCTTATGTAAAATATCTTATGTTGAGGACAAAATGTGTATAAAATGGATAAATTTCCTTTTAAACTCAATAATATTATTCAAAACCCAAAGATAGTTGTAGAAAATGAAAATGAATTTGACTGGGATAATATAGATAAACTTTTAGGTCTTGAAAAGGATTTTCGGATAGAAAATCGAAACGTGGAGTGTACTAGCAGGAATTGGTCTGTGATCTGTCATTAAACGTAAACACATTAAGTTGTTATTAACGATCATAAAATAAAGTTTAAGTAAAATACTTTTTACTCTTCACTCAAGTCAAAATAAATTTGTTTAAAACTTGTAAAGGAAGACACTTGATGTTAATACAGATTTTTTCAAATATTAATTAATTAATAAATTTAATGAATTCATTTTAGCTTTATATGCGAGAAAAACATTCCACAACGGGACAAGGTATACAATTTAGTTATTTCGTCCCATTTGGCTTAAAATAAGGAATCACATGATTTTATAAAAAACAGTGCCTACTTTAAAAAAAACGAATTAAAAAAGTAAAAACCAATTTTCCGATAGCGAAATGATAATTTATCAATAGATTACCCACAAAATTTTAAAGTCAGAGACGAATTTCATACTTGGACTCATAACTAACATTTGGAGTTTAAACAAGGTGAACTTTGTCTTTCTATGAGTCTGAGGGAACGTGAAAAATAAAGGGTTTTTACATGATGTTGAAGCACCTTGGGATATAGATTAAAAAATTATGATATAAATACAGGTTATTCAATCAATTCTGTTTTACAATTATTTTATATTTATAAGAAATTTATTAAACTGATGATGCAAAACGTTTAAGAGGATAATAACTCTTATATTTATAAGCATCTGCAGTAGTCACATTCCGTGTAAATCATTCAAAGAAGGTTGAATTGTCTTCAATCTCTACATCTGAAAGAAAAACTTCTAATCACATATTTTTTATCAGGAAAAATCTGATATTATATGGCCTTTGCCCAGAACAAAGATAAATTATCGTCCCCCATACTCTCATATATCAAACACATTAAATTTCTCTTTCGTGAGAAGACTCTGTGGTTGGCAATAATTAATCATGGAAATTCAAATAATCAAAAAGTTAATTCCGGAAATATTTGGAATAGATTTGATGGATTAGCAAATATAAGGCACGATTGCGCCGTCGAGTTTAAAATTGTGTGGTTAATAAGATTATTAAAAATGTATTTTACATTTTAGTAACTAAAAACTAAATATTCGAGTTGTTTTTTTGAAGTCGGTTCTGTTTTTTTTAAATTGTATTTCTTTATTTTTAAAGTTATGGTCTTTAATTCGTATCTAAATTATGATCTAATTCGTCTCATAGTGTTGATTATGTTTGCAATATTGCAACTACTTATCCACACAAATTTCTCATGTGTATATCCGTCTATACATATTGCTTGATCGTAGTTCAAATAATTGAGTAATTTATGTTTAAATTTCTCTTGATGAATTTTCCTAAAACCCTTCATATTATTTCTCATCTTGCAATTATTGTTTTCATTTCCGTTTAAAAACCTCTTGATAATCATGTAATGCAAAATCTCATGAAAATATATAATAATGGTATCTTTTATAAAATATAGGAAAAAGGTTTTTTATTCATAAAATATTAGTTAAAAAAATTAAGGGACAATGTATAGTAAAATTATATATAACGAACTTGTCTCTTGATATTTAGTGAAGTAATGAAGTTTTCACCTGAGGATAGTTGAATATCTCGTTTACGATAAATGAACTAAGTCGTATTTTCAGTGCATTTATATTGGCTTATCTTATTCGAGTTATTATTAAGGTATATGTCAAAATGGGTAGACCATCGAAAAAGCCTCTTACGTGATGAAAATTTATTAATTAGTTTACTCTCGGATGATTACTTTCGGATGATGATGCTAGTTCTAAGCAGCTTTATCAAGCAAGAAACTTAAATTTTAAAAAATCGATTCGTTCTATAGTTATTTTTATATGTAGTAGAATACTACATAAAACAAATGCTATGATTGTTTATTTTGCTCAATAATTATCTTATATAATTCATAATCATTATTAAAAACAAAAACAAACAAAAATATCAACGTAAATTTTTTTAAAATTAAAAGTAGCGTATTATTCTCTCCAAATCAGATGTATTCGGGTGTAACTATAGTGGGCCCACCGGGAGTTTCCCCTTTTAATTGCAAGCAAAATCACTTCGATCAGTTAAATACTTCTAAAATTACCGTAGAAGAAACAGGAAAATATACGGATCAAATATAGTATCTCCTTTTTTCAAGTCGGTTAGAAACAGTGATTTTATGTTATAGTTACGTGGTAGAACAGTTAAGCCATAAGTATTTAAAATTAGCAGAGTACCCGTCCTTCGTACGGGGTTGACGATTATTTGTATTGATTTAATTTGTTTTTGTATTTGTTTAATTTAATTTACTGTAATTAGATCCCAATAAATATATCAAACTATAGTTTATAAACCTATTTGTTAAGTGAGTTTCCAAGGCGCGTGGGGCGGTGGCCTAACGGGATTTCTAAATAAAAATAGATTTATATCAAAACCAAGGACCCTAAGTATGTCCATGTAAAATTTTAGATATTTATTTCCCGTTCCCACGTGTTCAATGGGGGGGGGGATTATACCGGGCGTCGCAGAAAGTTATCAGGTATACGAATAAATAATGAAAATTCTGGCTTAGGGCAATACATTTTATACCCAATTAAAGTTGGGTAAAACATTCATTGCTTAGTAATGAGAAGTACTACGTCCACGTATAAATGCGGTACTACGTAAATATATATATATATATATATATATATATATATATATATATATATATATATATATATTAAAAATAGACCTACCTATAAAGTATCCAGTTACGATAGCTTTGGTTGTAATTATATACAATCCTATATACCTATATTGTAATATAGCTGTATAGTGTCGTGTCAGGATATTTGGTTGTAATTTCATACAAAATTGCCTAATTAAACATCTACTTCCATGGAGTAATATCTCGTCACGTGATATCTATTCTAACCTTAAATGTGTACATTTGGTTAAACGTATAAAATTACAACCAAAGCTATCCTGACTGGTTACTTCAAAGGTATATAAAATCAACCTTCCGTGGCAATAACAAACAATAATTGTGAATATAGCTTCAGTACATGTATTTGATTCATTTTATATCCATTGTATTGGGGGTGGGCAATGTGCATTTTTACCAGCACTATTAGCACCACGTTTGGAGGGCATTACATTTTTCCAAAACTGTAAACTTTTGGGGCGTGAGCGAGAGATTTCATAATTTTTTTCGTATTTCTGATGATTTTATTCGTCACTTGCTATAATTTTTTTCACTAAAATCGAACACTTGAAACGGGAAATAAATACCCTATTTTCAGCTCAATGGGTCCAGTAGTTTTTACGTGATTGAAGTGAAGTAATACACACACAGACACACCATTTGATTTTTATATAATAGTATAGATTAGTTCCAAATAAATATATCAAACTATAAACCTACTGATTATTGTCTTGAAAAACCACCAAGAGAAGGAAAATCTTCTGCTAGTAACATAACATTTGTAAAATAAAATAACCTAGAAAATGAATAACAATCAATTACTGTCAGCCGTTTAAATATGTTTAAAAGTGACTGTTACAAGTGATTATCACCTCATTAAGTCAAGTTAAGTATTAAATGGAGTATAGAAAATTGAGTGTTAAGGGCATTTTCAAGGCCCGTGGGCGGTGCCCTGACGGAATTTCTAAATAAAAATAGATCTATGTGTTAACTAGGGACCCTAAGAATATTTATGTAAAATTTCAGCCTAATGGGTAAAGTAATTTTTACATGGTTGAATAACACACACACACACACACACACACACACACACACACACACACACACACACACAATTAGATTTTTATATATTAGTATAGATAATTATAATTATATAATAAAATTTATCTAAAAGAAATGTTTCCAAGTTTACCAATTAAGAACTGAATACAAAATATTTCTGTTCATATTACTTGTTAACATAAAGCCGTTTAAACTATTGGAATACTTTACTATTAACAAGACGTACTGCTTAACATGCCATTAACATCTCCGATTGCAATAATACACAAATGCCAAATGGCAGGAAAAAATTTTGACCAAGCGTCATTATTTCCTTATCAAAATGTCACCATCGATTTCTAAATATAGAATAAAATATATAAAACCTTTTTTTGGAGTAATTGTTTTTTTAATAAGTTTATGTTCAATACTTAAAAGTCTTGTAAACTTTATTATTAATTTCAGTATTTATATAAATGTCTATCTTTTCCCTACTAACCTTTATTAAATATTGGAAGCATCAAATTTGTCCAAACAAACATTTCTCGTTGTTTGTTTTGCAAAAGATATAGAGCTTTAATAGAGAATAGAACTTTCTAAAAAAGTATAAATAAAATAGAAATTAATTATCTTCGGATACATATGACGTAGTTAAGCATATTAAAACAATATTACTCCGGATTTATTCAAGATTATGTAATTCATTAAGTAATTTAACTAAATAAAACAAACTGTATTTAAAGTAATGCGTGAAGATACTGTTATTATACTATTACACATGAAGAGGTACAGGTCAAAAGCTTTTTTGCATTATTGAGTGACGTGAAGCACGTAAAGTCTTTTTCCTTTGGGACTGGAAATGTCATCCACAGTAAGGCCGTTTCGACGAATAATTTAGCTTGTGAATAATTAAACAATAACTAGCGAATTAAAAATACATTATTTATAGAATTTTATAATAGAGATATAGTTTCAGGGATATTGTTTAATATCGTTCAATTTATGTGATTATTATTGCTTATGAAAGATATGTAATGGACATTGGTAGGGACAAAAACACAATGATCCTAAATATAAAGTTAATATAGCCCAAATGTGCAAGGCAGCGCACTGTAGATATAAAAGGAATTAGGGGAAACTGTTGTTATACGTTATCAATAATAAAATTAAAAAGACATTCCAGGTTAGGGCTGTATTGTACTTAGATAGGGTAGGCCAAAACCTACAGCCAAAGCCTATTTGAGTGTTACATCAAATAGGGTTTAACACGAAGCTTGAGACCCTGTGTTTTTAGCTTTGTGTATCAATAACACGAATACATTAGAAAACATGGGACTTGATGCGCTGCTCATTATGTTATGCTTTAGTGCGTGTGCGCGCGTGTGCGGATGTTGCGCGCTAACTTACAATCTTTCTACTATTTTAGAGACTCAGAAATGGATGTAATAATTTTATACGGTAAGGTCTTGTTTGGTGTATTTAAGATTAATACACACACAAATATTTATGTAAGGTACGATTTGGAGATTAACATTTGGCTTTCTACCGCCTCACACCCTAAAGGCTTAATAAAAGCTGATAAAATGTTTTCACAGTTGTTTTCAATTAAAAATTTTGCTTTGATTCTGTACGTTGCTAGGCAACCGTTTTTCCAACGTCGAATTCTAATTATTAGCTTTAAAATCAAAACACTGCGTCGATTAAACGCCAGGTAGCTTTCCTTATACCAACATCATATGTTGTAATATTGACGGAGGACGTGGATCATGAACGTATGGTCCTACCTACCCTCCACCTGAGCCACAGGAAGACTCCTATCAGCTAGGCCTACATTTATAATAAGGTTGAACCCTTTTGGAACCTAACGAAGGGACCATAATGGAATCACCTGGGAGGTTCATACATTTATTCAACTGGGAAGAAATGGTAGACAGATAGAAGATCAATATTGAAATATTTCTTTGGGGACGAGGATTTGGCACGTGTTATGGATACTAGACGTAATTAGAAAAACAAGAATTTTGTATTGATAGAAAACTAGTAAAATATCTGATATCAAATAAAACATTTCTATTGACATTTTAAATTATACATTAAAAAGCTATTTGAATGACAAAAATAATTTATTTTGCGAAGTGATCTTTTTACAGCAAATGAAACAAAAATAATCTGTGTCATTTTAAATGAGTTGATTTTTATTTTGGTGGACTAATATTTTATTCTACTCCAAAATATAAAAATTATTCAGTGCTTCTAAATATAAATTCTGAATGTTATCAAAATGAAAGATAGTTATCATAACTGAGAACAGTTCTGTCTGTAAAATCTTTATTAAAAGCCAACTACTTAACACTACAATTATTACAGTTAAATAACTAATATTTAACACTGCAGTGGTTGCTCGGATTACTATTGTAATCCAGGGGTACATTTTAATGTGCTTTTTTGGATTGGTACGACTTATGACCTTGAGCTGCCGTCTACCTTTCACACACACAACCCCACTGTTATCAGGCAAGTAGCATAGCTGTAAGTTGGCAAGTTATTTTTTATAATATTTTCAATTCTCCTGGATTACGATAGTAACCCGCGTGATTTCTTATGATATTATTTTGTATTTTAAATAGATATTTTGATATTTTTTGTCTGAAACAATATTTAAATTAGTAACACATTTATCTGTAAACAATGTCTGAGCCACAGCGTGAAGAAATACGAGTTGCCGAAATCAAAAGTGACAATGAAAGATTGTTAGGCTGACTTAACACATTACCTGACTTAGGTTTATGTTATATATTAATTTTGTGCTACAATAAAAAAATGTTTGTCACCACTTGTTTTCTATATAGCCCATTAAACACTCTTAAAGTCTTATAAAATATTTTTTTTTAATGTATATTTTAAAAACTATTTTGAAGTTGATTACAATAGTAGTCCACGCGATAGCTCACGTTACGTATTTACGGGTGACCACTGCATTGTCAATTCAACACTTTGATTCAATTGTGATTTAAAATATACAATCCTTCATTCAATACATTGAACAAGTCCTTAGGTTTGGATATTGGAAGCGTCTGAAGCATTTTATTTAAGAAGACGTAGTTCCTTACGATATATGCAAACACAAGCTGCACTAAATCACTTTGTGTCGTCAAAAGATACTAACTGTTAACAATGGATTGTGTCTCTACTTATGTTGTTTTCTGTCAGCTGATTTCACTTTGGTGCCTTCCTACTGGTTTACATTCTGCTCACACGACATACCTACTTGATCTCATAGACCTAGACACCATTACTTCTTAACTCTTTTTAAACGTCTACATTCCTTAATATTAAATATTATTATAAATTGAAATATTAATGATACATTATTTATTTTCACTAAGCCGTAGCTTCTCAATTACAGTAATCGTCTATGTTTCACCTCTTTGCAATAAAACAGGGCGTTTACCGGCTACAGATGACTAAATGGAACATATTTCTAAAGGATTTCTAAAGGAATTGAAATAGTCATGGCATTCTTGAAGGCCAACCGTAATGGAAGTCAGCTATTCTCTTAGTGAATGTTACAAAAATTACTCTATATATTTTTGAAACAATGTTTTCTTTTTTACTTTAGGTCATACGTAATTCCATGTTTAATTCTTTCCAATGAAGAATTGATTTAAAGTGTCCATTTCGTGATTTATTATTTCTCCATATCTCGGAAAACCATTAATAATATCTGCGCGTGGAAAGTGACGTCATCCGAGGTAACCCCAAGCTTGGATTGGAGCCAAGTTAACATCATAAATTGCAGAAAATTTATGCAACCGTCCGTCCCACCCTTGTGACGTTACGGAAAGTATATTTGAACCAAATTTGGTCCGTCCTTCTTTCTTAAAAAAAATTAATCTCCACAAATAAATAACAAACCTCTAAGTTTATTTAAATATAAAGTAAGCACAAGAGAGAAATAAAGTGCTTCCAAAAGATGCCCCGGGAGTGCTCTATAGGGACACCAGAAACGTGAAAATGTTTTTTTCTGTATATCACTAACTATCTGAAAATTGCAATAGTAAATTATAAACTAAATATTTTATATGGTACTTCCCCTTCAACAAATACACATGCAAGACAGGGCTGTTTTGAGTAAGTATAGAAATTCCAGCAAACATAGTTGGGATTCTTTCTTCGTGCCACAAATACCTGCAAGGCCGCGACAGGGTTGAATTGACTTCAAATTAAGGGATGCAAATCGATATGACAACAGGTGGGCGCTATAAAGGCTTTGCTGGTTTCACTTTTAGTGCTAGGGGTGGAATCTGTTTTATTGCCATAACTTGTAGCCTAATGTGTGATAAAAGCAGAATAGTTAAACTAAAGTTTTGGCTTTCGGTGAATGCAATGCTTGTTTTATTGTTGATCAACTACTAAACTCGTGGATGCAGATGTTTAGTTACCATAGAAACACAAGTACTTTTTATATTTTAAACTATTCTCTTAGAAATCGGGAAAAATATTATGCACAAATTTTGTAAGTAGTTTTGAATATTCTATGCGCCAAAATAAACATTACTGAAAGTGTATCAGCTGTAGTTGCCTTCTCTCAGATGTAGAGTCATACTTAGCTGTTGTTTTAGGAGACCTCAGGACATTTTGTTCTGCCCAAAACCCGCCTTTTCGTTCACAATGATTCCAGTAAGAAGGCGCAACCAGTCACACTGCCTGCAACATTACTTTCTCTCAAGAAACTTTTGGCAACAAACTTTTTCCTTCAAGAAACTTTTGAGGCCTCATCTTCCTTATAAGAATTTTTCATTACAGCCCATTCCCCTGATCTTACACCACCTGACCCCTAAGTCTGGGGAAATGAAAGAGACGATTTGCCTTGATCACCCACCAACCACCATCGTCTAACGACCATGAAACAACCCCTCTACATCAATATGATGAAAAACCTTCAACAACATTAGGAGTGATATCTCAAATTGATCGGAGGTAATATAGAACATGTTTATACCCGAGTCTAACCAATTTAGCTTCTTTTTGCTTGTAATTCTTTGTAAAACTACGTAAATAAAATAAAATCGTATAAATGTTCCAGTACTCTTTATTTGAACGCATATTGTAATTATCTATCCCTCGGCTACGTAGAGCTGAATATAAGTTACGCTCCCTAAGGGTAGGTGATATTAGATAAAATAAGGATAACAACACGACGGTCCATTGATGTTGCGGATAGGGGATATTCGCATGCGAAGATAACTTATTTGAATTGGGCATGTTTTCAAACGTTTTGAAAAGAATTCTATCCGCTATGCCAGCCTAAGACGTAGCTTTCACACTAGACTCTAGACAATTGGTCAAGTTTTCGACTTTAATAAAGCTCTTACGCTATATAATTAGTACGACATTCACACTAATCTTTTGTTGCACTTTTTATACTCGATAGTTTGGCGAGACTTCATTCTTCATTTATTGAAGCGGATTTTTAAATGTTGATATTTTAAGGTGAAATGTTATAAAAATTGATAATTTTTTTACCATGTAACCAATGTTATTGCTTGATTGTTAAGTCTGTTTATTTTATCAAACAAGAGGTATGCCATGTTTATTGCTTATAACCAAAACACTGTTTACCAAACAAGTGATCTGTCTTTTTTTTTGTATATAGACAATATATTGTTTTTTTTTTATCAAACAAGAGGTCCAACATGCGTATTTTATATAAACAAGAAAGTGTTTATTTTACAAAACAAGAGGTATGCCATGTTTATTGTTTATAACCAAAACACTGTTTACCAAACAAGTGATCTGTCTTTTTATTTGTATATAGACAATACATTGTTTATTTTACAAAACAAGAGGTCTGTCATGTTTATTGCATATAGACAAGATAAGTGATTACTTATCTTACAAAACAAGAGATCTGTCATGTTTATTGGATATAGTCCAGAGATAACTTATTTTACCAATAGAGAGGTCTCTGATTTTTATTGTATATAGACAAGAGATGACTTATTTTAATAAGCAAGAGGTCTGTCATATTTATATACTGTAATATAAACAAAAGATTGTTTAATTCACGAAACCAGAGATCTTTCATATTTATTGTATATAAACCAGAGACAACGTATTTTACCAATAAAGAGGTCTGTGATTTTTATTGTATATCGACAAGAGATCACTTATTTTACTAAACATGAGGTTGCCATATTTATATAATATAAACAAAAGATTGTTTAATTCACGAAACAACAGATCTTTCATGTTTAATGGATATAGACCAGATATAACGTATTTTACTAAACAAGAGGTCTATGATATTTATTGTATATAGACAATAGGTCACTTATTTTACCAAACAAGAGGCCTGTCAAGTTTATATAATATAAACAAAGATTGTTTAATTCACGAAACAAGAAATATTTTATGTTTATTAGATATAGAACAGATTTCACTTATTTTACCAAGCAAAGGTTTGTCATGTTTATGGGGTATCGAAAACAAAATTGATGTTTTAGGAAAGAATCTGAAATATTAACTGGACAATATACCTCTTATTTTACTAAACAGAAAGTCGGTCATGTTTATAGGATATAGGCCGGAGGTTTTTTACTGCAATAAATATTTTTTTTACTTAGTCCCTTCGACATTTATAAAAACTAAATTTTTAATAAACCTAATGCCTATGTTACAAATAAACAAACCAGCTGGAAATTTTTATTTACACATGTACGGAGATATATTGGTTTTTAAAGGTCAAATAACCAAAACGCTTTATATAATACATAAAATTTACATTTGAAAAAATGGTTCTGTATACATTTTTTTAAACACCCTATTGAATATATCCCGAAATAATTTATTTTAAATTTAACTTTCTAATTAAAAAGAAAAGTTATAAAGCTTCAAATGCTTTTCAAAATTATCTCGACCTCCTTAAAGTTCCCCCAGACTGAGATGAATTATCGCCTGTACAGCAAGTTGAAACTACCTCTCGCCATACAATTTGCTCGCTTTTACAGGAAAAACACTTCAGCAAAATATTTTCACCCCCTAATAGAGTTCTTTGTGATTTAGCTCAACAGCTCGGCTTTCCTAAAAGAACTTGTAGGGGTTTGACGGCGGGTGTTTACGTTAGTTCTCAAGCTAAACATTGGTTCTATTTCAAAATTTTAAAGTACCTTACAAATTACGTAACGTCATACATTTTAAAATACATTATAAATTACTCAACGTTAAAACTTTAAAATACGTTCGTTGTAAACATCCTCCTGTATTCATTGACTAATATTTAATTCAATAAAGTTGTTTTTATTTTCTCGCAAAGTTTTGTAAGTACTTTCACATATCGTCCTGTACTCATTGAATATTATTGTGTTAGTTATGAGTTATTCTTTTCTGCTCATACCGTTTTAGTTGCCCGTTGTTACTCTAAGTATTAAATATTGCAAGCTGAGTGTACCTGGGAACTAGAAATAATATATATATATATATATATATATATATATATCAAATATGGTGATATGTTTTCTTGTAATATAGTTAATAAATTAAAAATATTTCAAAAACAAGAATACTTTTAATGAATATATTTATTCAAAGCTTTTCGCCGATAAAATAGTACCAGCATCTTCAGGAAAATAATTATCTAATAAAATATTTTTTCAAAATTAAATCATATGTGCTACTAACGACCATATGTTCATAAGTATTGCACTTTATGTAATTTTTTCTATAACATCAACGACCTTATAAATATTTTGATGCCTTGATCTCACTTGAATTTGTTCATCAATTAATTTCTCTTTAACTTTATGCTTATAAATTTCCAATGTTTCAAATATATTCATTTTTAATCCTTTATTTAATTCTTTTAATAATTTCTTATTTTCTATTTCCGGAAACTCGTGTCCATTATTAATACAATGCGTAACTAAATTTGATTTGTATATATTTGGTTTGATATAAGCCTTTAAATGTTATTTGTATCTTTCTTTTAATTTCTTTTTTGTTTGTCTTACATATAATTTATTACAAGTTTGACATTTTATAATATACTCCATTTCTTTCGTGCATATTATTTTGATTTTTGTTATTGTTTATTAAATTTTTAATTTTATTACCAGTTTTATATGTAGTTTGTAATGTAAGAAACAAATTAAAGTGCAATACTTATAAACATATGGTCGTTTGTAGCACATATGATTTAATTTTGTAAAAATATTATATTAGATAATTATTTTCCTGAAGATGCTGGTACTATTGTATCGGCGAAAAGCTTTGAATAAATATATTCATTAAAAGTATTCTTGTTTTTGAAATATCTTAATTTATTAACTATATTACAAGAATAGATATCACCATATTTAATATATTTAATACATATATATATATATATATATATATATATATATATGTGTGTGTGTGTGTGTGTGTGTGTGTGTGTGTGTGTGTGTGTGTGTGTGTGTGTGTGAGTGTGTGTGTGTGTGTGTGTATGTGTATATGTGTGCGTATGTACTCGTATATATTAAAATTGTTTAGTGTTTTAACCAGTTTACAAAAGCATATATAAAAATAGTTTAGCGCTAATGATCGGTTTACAACAAAACAATTTGAAACTGTTTAGTGCTATTTATCAAGTAAATAACAGAAATATGTTTATATATTGAAATGGTTTAATACTTATGGCTATTTAGGAACACAATTTAAAGTTGTTTACAGCTACTGACCAGTTGAAACAAAAACATATGTAATATTGGTTTAGCGTTAATGACCAGTTTATAAAAGTACGTAATGTAATTGTCTAGTCCTATTGACCAGGTTACAATGACAAATATTTAATGTTTTCTTTCAAGGCTTGAATGTTGAGATTTGATTACTTTTATTTGTCTTATTATCAAGTGACATTTTAATGTTCGGTTTGCTCATGATATTTAAAGTGTGTATTTTACCTATGATTGGTTTTTTACATTTTATGGTTGCAATGAAATATACATAATAATATATGTGACGAATAGCACAATACATTGATTGATGGCTTGCTCTTCATTTTTGAATTGGACGTTATAACTATATTCATGTTATCTTTTAGAATTATATATAAACACATATAATATGGAATATTGTTTTAAGAATTTTGAATTTTTTTGTTACTTTAAAACGATTGATTACCCCATGTTAGCCTCTAAATAATTGAAATAGGAATATTTAGTTAAGTATTTAATTGATTAACTATAAATTGGGAGATTGAATAAATTTCTTATGATTTGTTACTACATCAATGACGACTGGTTAATTTTATTATTATATTGGCAATTAAAATTTAAAAATTCACCATATGCAAAGAAATCTTTATAAATACTCGAATATTTATTTTGTTCAAAAGATATTTTTAATTAAATGTACTTATGCTACATTTCAGTCATCTTTTATAACAGTATCCGATAATTTGTACGTGTTGAGCAGAAACCCTACATTTCATTCCGCCTTCTATATTCCTCCCATATCTAACGTAGGTGTTTCAACATATTTGTAAAGAAATTAACGTAAAAATACGATTACACTTAAAGCAGTTTCTTTCGATGTATGTTGAAGATGTTTAGTCGTCAATAATCCTTTGCAGGATACTAGCAAAGGTTGGTGTGGTTAGCGTATAGACACCTCTTTTGCTACAGTCTGGAATAGATGTACTTTAAACCTAGTCTGTGTCTAGGTAGCCTCCGACTTAATAAACATCTCCTTAGTCTTACATATATTCTATTCTTCTTTATTCCTAGAATGGAGGGTGGGTAGTATCCTGTGCACATTTCCTTACTTACCCGATTGAGACAATATCTGGGTCAGTTGACCGTGACATCCTTCCATAAATGCGATATCAGGGTTTTGGCTAAATATTATCTGCAGACTATATTACTATTGCACCTTCACACTATTACAACATTCATAATCAAACATTTTTACGGAAGCTTTAGTCACGTTAGCGTAAAATAATTATTAAATAAAATAATCGGTTGCGTGGTTTTTTAACATACTACATAGTTTTAATATTAGTACTGTTTGTTACTGTACTACCATTTTCGACTGGAATATTTGTTGGTTTAGTATGCTTATCGTGTTATTCACATACTCATAGCAGCATTATTAATTTTGTTTAATGTATTTAGATTGTTACGGAATAACATATATATAATTGAATTCTTTCCATTGGAGAATTGTTTCTCTTACCGTGTGTGGTTTGGTTCAACTGGACTGTTAAGAATATATATTATGCATTTATGAATTTATTTTCTTATAAAATACATTAGAAAATTATGTACTCTCTAAAACGTTTTCCAAAACCTTGAAATTATCTGTGAAATATCCACTGAATGGACATTGGCAAACTGATATTTACACATTCCAAACGCAACACCAGATATTGTTTATAGATATTCCTTTGGTCCGGTGAAATGTAATTTACTAAGAAAAACTCTTCTTCTTCTCCTCTCTTAAAGTCTCCCTTATGACGTCACGCACATCGATTGATCATTCTGGAAGCCCCGATAGTATTTCTTCTTTTCTTGGGCATCTTTATTGAAATTGAATTTTCTTCTCCCGCGCCTACTTTATGATCCCGGGACTGTCCCGCGCAATAACTTAGGTCACTGATCACCGCACGGAAGGGGGTAAGAAATGATCTTTGTAGGCTCTTCGTGACGTCGAATATCAATTGTTGCTTTTCGAATGTAACTTTGAAAAATTTATTTTTTCACTTTTATGGCTTTCAATACACAAAAAAAAGGAGCTTGTGTACGCATGTGGGAATATATAAATGTGTTCCGAAATCATGTGTTGTTTAATTTTTCTATTTAAATTACTATAGGGAAATAAAATAAAACTAAATTACTACATTTCAATCATCAAATATATTCTAAATTTACTTTACCCTCTAATCAAATCAAGTCATTGAAAATATAATCATCAACAAAACTTTAAAGTATGTATTAGATAATTATAAGTTTTATTTTAGTACATATAAGGGATAGAGAACATATTGTTTAAATACAAAGCCCGCAAGGGGTAGCTTTAAGTGAAACAGTTTGCGCCCTTATTAGCTTAATTCCGTAATGCTGGGAAATCAAACTACCCGAAGTGAATTATACCATTTAACTTCGTAGCGACATAGATGTGGTTGTACATAACTAAAAAGACTACCTTTATCAGATAGGTATACGCGAAAAGAATAGTGGATTCATAATTAGCGAAAACGATGAGCGATGTTCGAAACTGTACACAAAAGTGTTAATCAAAAATGTAACTTGCTTCGAATAACTAATTATAAAAGTATTTGAATTAGTTTCATTACGAAAACATATATATATATATATATATATATATATATATATATATATATATATGTGTGTGTGTGTGTGTGTAAGTATATATATATATATATTTTTTAAAACAACACAGGTTATTCAAATACAAGAATATTTATTATTTTATATCCAAAGCTTTTCGTTGGCAAACAGTACCAACATCTATATATATATATATATATATATATATATATATATATATATATATATATATATATATATATATATATATATATATATATATGTATGTATGTATGTATATGCGCGCGTGTGTGTGTGTGTTTGTATGTGTGCACGCGCGCGTGTGTGTAATACATTTTAAAAATTAGAGATCGACGTTTTTAGCTAATTATTTAAATAGGTTTTACCAAAATGAACTGTTGAATTGATTTGCAACGCTGAAGGATATATCTTTGTTTTTAATATATTTATTTACAATAGGAATATTTTGTATCATTCTGCGAAATGCACGTTTCGCGAGGTTTGTGTGATATATTGTTTGCTGTAAATGTTGGCCTTTGCCTGCGAGAGATACACACTATTAAATTAAAATAGTGGGAGGTAAATATGTCTGTGTGTTAGTATAATATTATTGCACGTGTACGAGTTTATTGATTGCTATTGCTATGGGTTCTTTTGAGTTTGCTAAAATGTTTAGTAAAACATATTCCAAAAAACATAGAATAAGAAAGTTTCTCTTCATGGTGCAACATAGTTTGAAAATGTTGGTTAAATTTTGAGAAAAATGTTACTTTCACGCTATCTGAAGTAAATATGCTTTACAGATTAAGCTGTTAACTGAATTCATTTTAGAAATACTCGGCCCAATGTTTTCATATCAAATGTTGATTATATTAAACGCTATATAAGTATTTTTATGTTTTGCAGGGTAAGAAAAGTGTTTACATGAGGTTAAATTTCATTTTATACGTAAATCCATTTCGGATATTTTGTAACACAACTTATGAAAACTTTAAAAACAATAGCTCTACACAATTCGTAGATGCATCTCTTTCTCTCTCTCTGTCTCTCTCTCTCTCTTTAGTATCTATATATGTACAGGATGTTTCAGGAATTTATCATACTGCAAAAGCCTAATCCTCTCATCAAAAAGTTCATATACACATCGGCCTGAAAATGCTCCACTGTCGAATTTTACAGGGTCAAAGATTTCATCTAAAATTCAGCTCCCTCAGTGAAACTAACAATTTTTAGGGCGTTAATTGAGTTTGTTAATTATATATATTTTTTTTTCAAAAAGAGCTGATACATTGGGTAAAATCTGTCCCAAAACTGTATCTTTATTAGTTTAAGAGGAAATTGAAGTAAAGCAAAAACAGTTAGGGTCGAAAACACACTTTTTTGCGTTTAGACTACAATAACTCCATTGAATCGCCTATAAACAAAGAAAAATATTAAATACAATTTGTAGAGAACTTTATTCTGAAAAAGATTATGTAAATTAAGTCAATAGAAGTGGATAAGTTATCTTTAAATTCAACTTTATTGGCTGCCTGGTTAGCAATTCCTGATTTTCATTATTTTTAGTTTTGTTTGTTCCTTAATAATATTGAATTAAAAAAAAGGTTATTCCATTTTCGTTTTTCATTTTTGCATTATATTTTTGAGAATAAAATTCTCTAAAAATTTTTTTTCACTTTTTTGTGATAGTTTATAGCCAATTTAAAGAAGTTATGGTAGTCCAATCACAAAAAAGTGTTATTTCGACCCTAACATTTTATGCTTTACCCCAATTTTCTCCTACACTATTGAAGATATAGGCCTGGGGCAGGTTTTATACAATTTGGCTGCTCATTGTACATAAACTTTATCTAATAAACAAACTCAATTAACGCACTATATATTTCAGTGTGAGCTAATTTCACTGAGAGAGCTAAATATTTAATTGAAATTTTTGACTGTGTATGTTGATCAATGTTTATATGAAATTTTCTCGTTAATTTGACATGAATAAGCTTTTGAGTATGACATGTTCCTCCTGAAACAAAAAACTCTGTGTATATATATATATATATATATATATATATATATATATATATATATATATATATAATACGTTTTCTTGTTTAATAATTTAAAACAACACAGGTTATTCAAATACAAGAATATTTATTATTTAATATCCAAAGCTTTTCGTTGGCAAACAGTACCAACATCATCAGGAATGAAAATTTTCCTTCCTGATGATGTTGGTACTGTTTGCCAACGAAAGGCTTTGGATTTAAAATAATAAATATTCTTGTATTTGAATAACCTGTGTTGTTTTAATATATATATATATATATATATATATATATATATATATATATATACATATATAAAGAACAACTGGTTGTTATTCAAACAAAAGAATTATTTGGTTTATTTAAATTAGCTTTTAGATGGTAACCAGTACCAACATCATCAAGAATGAATAATAATATTCATTCCTGATGATGTTGGTACTGTTTACCATTGAAAATCTTTGAATAAATATTAATAAATATTTCTTGTTTTTGAATAACTCCGGTTTTTTGTATTAATATACAAGAAAACATATTATATATATATATATATATATATATATATATATATATATATATATATATATATATATATATATATATAAGATGGTCTTAAGTCGACTACTAACGATGATTTTTCCGATTTCAAACGATTATTCCTTTTGCATCTTGGGTTCACAATAACCATAAACAGGGCACAAGGACAATCATTGACAATTGCTGGATTAAATTTGCAACATTCCTGCTTTTCTCACGCACCATCATATGTTGCGTTCTCACGTTTTGGGACACTTAAAAATATTTATCCTTATACGCCTAATGAAATGAAGGAAAACGTTGCCTATCCTGTAGCATTGATGTAAATGAAATATAATTTTTTAGATGTTTGGTTTGCGTTTTATATTGGAAAAGTAATTAATAATTTTCCATTATCCTTTGTTAAATTATGGTTTCGTGTAACGCTAGTATATACATATATAGCAAGAATGCTATATAATTTGGCAAGATTGCTATTTTTAATTTACCATATGCTTTATATCTTACAGTTTTTTGTTATTCATTCGTGATGATATTGGCACTGTTTATCAATGAAAAGCTTCGAGTATAAATTAATAAATAAACTTGAATTTGAATAACCTCAGTTGTTATTATATGAGAAAACGTATTTTATATATATATCGCACTTTTGTTGGTTCACCTCGTTAATGCTAGATGAGATACTAGTGAAACTTCGGAACTGCGATATTATGCACTGTAAAATGAACGGATATACTTCGGATTGTAATTGTTAAAATTATATTTCCATCCGTGAAGGAATACGTATCAGCATATATATATATATATATATATATATATATATATATATATATATAAAGATCTAAGTCAAAGTACAAATACAAGAATTATAATTGAATTTACAATTCAAAGCTTTTCTTTGGCTAACATTACCAACATTATCAGGAATATTAAACAATTAAAATTAACATATGTGCAAATTAGATCAAATAAATAGCTATGCCAAATCAATTACAATGTTGTTAATTATTTATTTTTGTTTTATTTTGCTGCCCTAACACTACAAACACTGAATATATTATCAAATTTAGATTTTACTTGTATTTGTTCATTGATCAACTTATTATTAGTATTATATTTATGTATTTCTAAAGCTTCATAAATATTCATTCTCAGGCCTTTGTTAATTTTTTTACAATTATTATCTTATCTATATTAGGAAATATGTGATTATTATTAATACAATGACTAGCAAAATTTGATTTATAAACTTCTGGTTTTGTGTGTGTGTGTGTGTGTTCTCATTTTTGAACTTATTCTGAGACTAGTGGCTTCTTGCAATTGCCAGGTGTGTGCGATTTCCATTATCACGTGGTATACCGGTTTTGCTTTTTTTTCTTGGCCACACACACTCCATGAAAAATAACCGGTCACCACCAAATTAAAAAAAACATACATCTAATAAAAAAAAACATTACAAAATGCCTAAAAATGACAATCTGGGAACTACTACAAATTCATAAACACAAAAATAATATAATAAATGGGCAAACACAATAAAAAATGATAAATTATTAAATTTAACAGACAAAATTAACCCTAAGACAAAACAAAACGTTCCCGCAGTGCAATGAAACCGAAAATAGGACAGTACCGATATGCCACGGGACAATGGAAATCCCACACATCTCTAAACTACAAGAAGCCGCTAGTCTTAGAATAAACTCGAAAATGAGAACATGTAATTAATAGTTCTCGAAAGTCGACAAGCATATATAATAAGTAAGTGAGACTCTGTCATATATATATATATATATATATATATATATATATATATATATATATATATATATATATATATATTAAAACAACATAGATTATTCAAATACAAGAATATTTATTAATTTATATTCAAAGCTTTTCATTGGTAAACAGTACCAACATCATCAGGAATGAAAATTACAATAATGCAAGCTATAGGCCTAAAACATATGTTAAATTAGAAATAGAATTGTTGCTAAATTTATACAAATTGCCAAATTTATTTTGTTACTGTAACATTATAGACATTGAACATAGTATCAAATTTAGAATGTATTTGTATTTGTTCTTTTATTAATTTGTTATTATTATTGTATTTTTATATTTCGATTGTTTCGTATATATTCATTCTTAATCCCTTATTAATTTCTTTTATAAGTTTCATATTTTCAATATTTGGAAATTGGTGCTTATTATTAATACAATCATTTGCAAAATTTGATTTATATATTTCTGGATTAATATAGGCATTCAAATGTTCTTTATATCTTTCTTTTAGTTTTTTCTTGGTTTTGACCTATATAAGCTTTATTACAGTTTTCGCATTCTAATTTATAAACACCACCTTTTTCATGCATATTATTTTGTTTTATTATTGTTATTTATTGCGTTTATTATTTTGTTATTAGTTTTTTTGCAATTTTTATATTTGTATTTTTAAATAATTTGGTGATATTTTTTATTTCATGGCCTATAAATAAAATTTAAGTCCATATTGTATTATTATTACTATTGCAAATTAAATTATTATTTTGTTTATTAAAATTATTATAATTAAGTTTGTAAACACTTTTCTTTTTATAACCGTTTTTTAATGCTATTTGATAAATTATGTTTTTTTCTCTTATTTTATTTTCTTCATTCATGGGTATTTTATACATTCTATTTAATAAGTTATATAAAGCAGCCATTTTTGATTATATGGATGATTATAATTATTTGGTATAATTTGGTTTGTTAAAGTTGGTTTACGGTATATCATATATTCAAAATTTTCTTTTCTTCTTATTATTGTTAAATCTAGAAAATTTATTTTATTATTTGTTTCAATTTCATAAGTAATTTTGATTTTATTAATTATTTTACTCAAAATATTTGTTAAATTTATATTATTATTGTTTGATATAATGCTTTGAATATAAATTAATAAATATTCTTGTATTTGAATCACCTGTTGTTTTAAATTAATAAACAAGAAAACGTATTATATATATATATATATATATATATATATATATATATATATATATATATATATATATATATATATATATAGAGAGAGAGAGAGAGAGAGAGAGAGAGGAGACAAATTAACATAATTGAATCAAGATGATAAATGAAGTATAAAATGAAATGTATATATTGTCAACATTAAATGAAATCATTACGAAATTGCGCTACACAACGAAATGGGAAAACTCGGTCCTTAACCATTGCTTTTCGCTTTTGTATCTAAGCTTGTTTATGTACTCGAATTAATTCCTACAACACGTTTAATGAACTGCAAAGAAATCTTAATTAAATAGAGCTTTTTGTGCGGGAACAATACCGGCTCAACAAAGCATTGGAACAATGGTTTATTATGCAAAACAACCTTACTTGATTGCCAAGATTATGATCAGACGAACAGCGCGGAATCTTTGCTTTATGAAAATGTTAATTAATATTTTAACAAGATCTTTGAAATTCAATATTGTTTTTGCTCTAAATTAAAAATCTTCGAGTTAACATTTTCTTTAAATTTTTATAATATCAAAAATATATTTATGATTACACTAATATCTAGAGTTTTTTTGTTTTGGAGTTGCCTGTAAAACGGAGCTTACATAATGAATCTCAGTATTATTTTAGAAACTCTTTAGGCCGGCATTATTTTTATATTTTTTTCAAAACTCTCTGGCCTTACGTTTATTTGAAATACTACACTTAGTTCGAATTGTTTTTGGCAAAAATTTTCTCAAGAGTGCCAAACTCGAAAAATTTATTACATTATTTATTATTAATGTTAAAATATGTAAAAAAATTCATAATAATTTTTTCTAATTTTTTCCTTGTTCAACATTTTTTTTAAAATGGTATTGGAAAATAGAATTTACCACTAAATTGATAAATTATAAATAATATTTATATAGTGTAATATTGAAATTGCATTTATCATATCCACGTTAATGGATTGCTCGTAGAATATTTTGGAGAAATAAGAAAGGGTTGAAATATTTAAAAAATTGCCCGCAAGTATACTGAATTGGGCACTTAGATAGTAGTTTATACCTTAAATTATTTTTTAATAAAGTTTGTTATAAATATTTTGATTGTAAATAGGTGCTTGAATTTTTTTTTAAACTATCCGCACAGTTACTTTGTACAAATTGTAAAGTTTTTAAAAAAACACCACAACGAGCTACTTATCCTGACTCATTTAACTAATTCGAAATTTATATTTTCCATTACAATTTTAAATTGAAGTTAGCAGTATATTAAGAAATTTTATTATATTTGTTTTTAAACGGCTTTGAAATGGAATTCTATTTATATTTAGTTACATCTGGGAAACATGATTTGATTTATATATTGAGTTACATCTTTCGATATTTACCTCTATGATTAAGTCTTTTTTCTCTGGCTTTATACATATTACTACTGCAGTTTAATAAAGCAACGAGTTCAAGGTGGCTGTGTAACCTCCTCTATATTTAGCATGTTCCCGTTTTATTTAATTTTGTCGGCTGGTGACGTCGATTTTCCGTTGTTGTAAGTAAAGTCCATTACAGTTAATAGTCTAATTAAAACGAACTCGTTTGTGGAAAAGTAAATACTGTCACGTGAACCAGAACTTGTAAAATAATGTTTATTCCCTTACAGGTGGTTTGAAACGGTAGCGTTATGGAGGTGATGTAAACACATGCAAACATTAGGCGTCTACAAGGCTTTGGGGTCGCAGCCTCGTTACTTCACTTTCAAATTAAAAGATATATATTACACATTATTTAAACGTAAAACTACAATTTTGTAACAATTTATAGGTAATTTTATTTTTAAACACAGAGTAAAGCCATTGAACATTGGTTGGGTATTTTATTTTTTTTGTCAATAGGATTCCAAAGTTTTCGACCATATTTGTATAGAGTCTAAGAAAAAGTGTATTCTGATATTCTGAGGCATATAGTGTTTTGACTTCTTAGACCACTTCCGATAGTTATAATTTTCATGATGAATGAGTAATTCATACTGAACATTCCCTAAGTAGCAGCACTTTTTAGTATAAGCAGTTTTTTTTATCCTCTTGATCCTATATGTTGCTACCTAACCACGAACAGTTTTCCTTCTAAGACAAAAATGGAATATTTAAAAAGTAGCCAAAGTATACATATGGTGACATTGCGGAAGATTGCCTTCGCCCAGCATATGTCTTCCATTTACTTTTGTGGATAAATTTGGCCAATGTATAATATGCATTCGTCCACGTTTCTACTTTCCTCAACCATCTTTTTTCTCAAATTGTCTTTAACAAACACAATGAAAACGATGATTTGCACTAAGAGTACGATTTTCCAATAACAGAAGCTTACACCCAGCTGTGGGTTGTAAGTCCCACTATGAGCTTCAAGGCATATGTTCCAACGAAACTAATTTCTTCCTCCACTTAAATTTAATGAAACCATTTTTTTTATTTTAACATTTTTCAACAGATTTAATAGCTTTGAGCCCAATTGACATGATATGCCTCGAGTGAGTAATTCGATTCAAATGACTAATATATATATATATATATATATATATATATATATATCCAATAGCGTCTCGACCCTTAGCAACATAAGCCGCAATAAGTGTTTTTAATAGCAATAAATTAATATACAAAACCTATAAATACTATTTTTCATACGCCTTTCGATAGCTTATGCCATCGTCATAAGAGGACATTTCTAGTTACATGTGTATTTAAGTAGTAGAATCACTGTTTATGATGCCAATCGTAAACGAAATCATATAGAAATAAAGTTTTTATAACCACGAGTTTGTGTATAGATATTTATTAACCGCCCTAACTAACAAACTAGCGCAACTTTAGACTAGTTGTCACTATTACTCCCAATGAAGGGTAAACATATTATTTGCAATAGGAACTATTATTAAAGGTAAAAGTCAAAATAGTGAACTCAAAATCTCACAAAAAATTAGTTTTTAATAAATACACACACAACAAACTATTTTCGGCGACGATGTCGCCTTCCTCAGTAGCCAAGCACTGAGGAAGGCGACATCGTCGCCGAAACTAGTTTGTTGTGTGTGTATTTATTAAAAACTAATTTTTTGTGAGATTTTGAGTTCACTATTTTGACTTTTACCTTTATAAATAGTTCTCACTAGCTAAGCTCTAATTAACTAAATAAAGGAACTCTTATTTTTGGGACTAAATCTCAATTATTAGAAGATATTGGAAACATTATTGCATTAAGTGTGCAGGATGGCCGTTGCACCCTCGAGGAAGACGTAGATATGGGAGGGTAGGTGGAATTAGAAATAGGGGGAAATTACGTCGTTATGTACACAGAGTCTACCTGATCTCAAATAGGGAGGAAATATGTTTCCCGGCTATCCGAAGATTTTTTCGATTTGATCCTATGACTGTTAATAGCAATTTTTGTTTGTTTTTATAAATGTCTCATATATTTTTTAGGAAATGGTCGTGACAATTTTATTTATGACGACATAAATATCTCTCTTTTCTGTAATGACGTTTCAGCCATTCTGGTTCGAATTCTAGAAATTTATTTTCTCATAGTTTTTCAGCAAAAGTTTGTATTCTCTAGTTTTATCATCCATTTAAATTATTCTCTTTGGGATGTGTCTGCAAAAGGTTTTATATAGTTTGTTACGTTAGTAAATAGATCTAGACATAATAGTAGGCCTAATTGCTATTAAAACTTTGATACTTAATAACACTTTATATCTAATTTTATAGATATTTTTTACATAAATGTATAACTGCTCATCTTAGTTTAATGACGACGTAATTTAGTTATTATTTATAGCATTTACCTTCCAACTAATCGTAACTAAAATTGTACTAATTAATTCCTCTGTACGTGGTCAATTTAATTATGCCTGGAATAATGGGTCTTTGTATTTTATATTTTCATGTATTTTATTTGAAAGGACATTTTTTATTTTATAGAATTAAATTATCCGTTGATTTATAATGAGAATTGCCCTACTATATCTTTACAAGCAATATTAACACCCACTTTTGTTTCCTTCCACTCTCATTATTTATACAAATTCAGTCGTCTAAAACCCCAGTATTTCCCCTTTAAATTTAGCTTATTACGTTTATAGGAAATTACGTATTATACAAAATTCTTTTTTAAATTTCTCCTACAGCCAAAGAAAGTTTGACTCACATACATGCTACTAGGGCTAACTTTACACTCCCACCTCCTAAAGGATAGTCTTCTGTTTACCAACTCCTTCAACCACTACGTCTTTTGCAGACCATTTACCCACTGACACTACACAGCTTGTTAGGAGAGTGGATCTCTGTATATATAACCATTATTTCAGGAAAGATTCAGTGGAATATATTAGATTGCTGAGTGCCTCCCTAATCTTCGTTAAATTACTAACATTGGGAAAATATATAAATTTGTTTTGTTAAAAAAAAGAAACTACTTTTATTCTCAGAGTCCATAACTTTCAACGACAGTCACCTTCTCATCTTTTCAAATTGAACATACAAAATGAAAATAAATATTTTTAAAATTAAACCCGTTTCTATCCTATAACACGACATTATAAATTGGTTTTGAAAATATTCAACTTATAAGCAGCACAGTCTGAAACATTATTGAAAATTGTTATAGTTTCATAACAACATGCTTTATTAATTCCCACATGTTGGACATTGTCTTGGACATAACATATTTATATATCAAAATTAGCATAAGAGAAATCCTAATATCTACATATCGCATTACATATAATGATAAAAGTATTCCAAAATTTCTAATAATTATATTCTATTATGTATGCCAAGTGGTTTTGAAAACATATTAACGAATTGACATAACACATGCTTACATTTTGTTCGATAATGTGAAATATTATCATCCATCCATAAATTACTTTTATATAAACAAAAGAATAAATAGATTACGACTCATAATTATAAAAACTTTAATATCAGACGCGTTTCAATGACATTTTGTCATTATCTTCAGTGATCCTATACAATAAAACCTTAATTATAACAAAATTATTTTTTTAAAATTAAGTATCGATTGTGTAGCATCACTGAAGATTATGACAAAATGTCAATGAAACGCGTCTGATATTAAAATTTTTATAATTATGATTCGTATCCTATTTATTCTTTTGATTATAATCTTCACTCACAAGCCAGCCCAAATATATTATATATTATTTAATTTTACTTTCATGATTTGTATGAAATTGAAACATTAATATGTAATCTCTATTTTTTTCTTTTTCTAAATGTAGTTGTACTTATCATGAAATATTATAATATCTAATAGTGGCATTTATGACATATCTTACAGTTATTTAAACATATTAGTGTTTATTTCCCGAATTCAGCTTGAGGTGTGTGTATTTACTTTTAAACCTCAACACCTATTGAAATATAGGCATGTTTGGCACACTTACAAGGCACTTACTTACTATTAACAGATAAAATGCAATACTTATTAATCTACACTTATAATATATTTGTATGTCTGTGTGTGTTTATAAGTAAAGCATTTCTTAGTTTTGTTATACTGTTTAATTAAATGTGGATATGCATTTTTCTGTATATTTGAATGATAGTTTGAAAGGTAGGGCAATTTAATTGTACATTAGATATTTACTAATTGTATTATATATATATTTTTTTAAATAAGGTCATTGTTTTCAGAGAATTTTACTATATCCTTAAACGTTAAACATTTTGAACATATTACTAAATAAATATTGCTACTATTTAGAATTCTGAACAATTCGACTGGCGTATTTTTAGCACTAGCCCCATTACCACCTGGTTTCCATGAACGTCATTGATGAGTTTCTGGCCCCCACCCGCCACCCTGGAACGGGTTTATTCGCTTGCAAAATGTTTAAGAGTCAGAATTTATATTTTTTAAAATCCAAACAGATTATTTAACTTGAACCATCTCGTAGCAACCAACTTAAAGCCGAAGCTCTAGGCTTAACGATAGAAATTTGGCAGGACTCCATCCTGGCTTCTCCTGGATCTTAGACACGGCCCATTTTAAGGTATTCTCTACGGAAATAGGTTTTAAAATTTGATGAAAAGCTCTTTTTTCTATGTGTTCAATAATATATATATATATATATATATATATATATATATATATATATATATATATATATATATATATATATATATTAGTTAACAATTTCTTCTCTTCTGGTATTCATCTTCTGCTTTGGACATCCGCTTCTAACTATTATATTTTAGATATTTCTTTGTTTAAAAACTGTGTGATTTCTTACTGAATTTAAAAATGTTTATTTTATTGAATGTTTTCAATATTTACATCCAATATTACAGTTTATCGTTTCTTTGAAACATTTTAAAATTCCTTCTATTAGCTCACACTCTGCTGATATATATCTTATACAAATTTTCAATTGTTGATAAAATACATTTTTATTCATCCAATCAAGTTCAAATGCATTTTTATAACCTATATGGGATGACAATTGATCCTTATAAATTTTTTTTTTAATATTTATTTGATTGTTTTATTAAAAAATTTGGGGGACTTAGAATTGAGAATCTCCGTGTTCGAAACCTAGCGCTTTGCCAATGCGCCAACTTTCCAATACGTAAAAATCTGTTTCTCAAAGATGTACATGAATTTTACTACCTTCACTTATCACCATGGTTATCACATACAGTACTTTCATAATGACCTCAGTAGGAATTTACTTGGATTTCTGTTTGTATTACTTTTTGTTTAGTAACCTTGTATTGATACTTGTACGGTATTTAGTCCATGCGATTATATTCTACTCACTATATTAGTTACTACTCATCAATAAACACTGTAATTATTCACTAACCGTGTCAAACATATTTAATAAAGTTTATTTTTAGCTTCACTTTGTACAAACTTTGATATTTCATTTTGAGTAACTTTATTATAAGTATTTTACTGCAATTGATTTTATAAAATAATATTGTGTTAATAAATTCATTTATTATTTATAAGATTTCATTACGGAAAATGATACTACTATTTATTTAGAACATTAAAAGATCGCAAGGAGCCCCAGAGTAGTATGTGTTTATGTTATCGATTTTACAATAGCCATACGTTCATCAGTATTGTAGTTTTTTTCATTAAAATTTAAATAAATTATTTGAAATTTCCACAAAAATTATAACAATTGTGTATTTATACCCATTCATTATAGTTTTTGAAAATGTTTTATTCACAAAACACCCATGCTAACGTGCACGCGCGTGCGAGCGGTCAAGTAGTTTTTAATTGTATTACAGCTCAAACTGTAAGAACAGAAAAAAAGATGTCGCTTTGTAACTACTTGGTGTTTTAAACACACATAAACGATAAACATTTACCCACACACTTTAGTTGAGTTTTGGAGAGCATTACTTCAGGTGTTGAACACTTTCTTGGAGTACATTCTCTACAACCACAGCTCCGAAACCCGGCTCGCGAAAAGCATTAAATCTGTATAACTTTGCATTAAAAAACAGAAGTATGGAGTAAATTAGGCGGATTAGGTGTGCGCGCGAGTGTATGTCTAAACACAAAATATTTATATACCACAACATGGTAATCAATCATTACCAAAGCTGAAAAGAATTATAATTATTACTGAAGAAGAATCGTCATTATAATGATGATTTGCTTTTGTAAGTTTTTTAAAAATCGTTTTAATTTTAAATTCTTAGATCACAAAATCTTGAAGAAAAAAAAACAATTTCCGCCTTCATATTTTCGCTTACGTTGACGTGAATGTTTGCGCGAGAGACTTGAAGGCGACAGCAAGGAAATAATTCCTACGCAGTTAATAATCTGTGAATAGGAAACGTAAACGCTGTTGAAACTTATAAGTGCAGGTTTAAGGGAAGCGAGGGTTTGGTCCTTGCTTGGACGTTAGCCAAGGCCGTTTGATACGGTCCCTACTGTAATTGAAATTAAATTATGTTGCCGACTAAACCCTGGGGAGGGTTTGTACATCTCATGAGACTGTTGACTGGAATACGTTTACCTTCATAGTTTTACTGGAAAAAACAAGCTTTGAAGCTACGTACTAACTACAAATACAACGACTTGTGTTAAAGTTTGTAGATTTTGGAAAAACAATTTAATTTATCTGCGATATAAATATTTAAATAAATAAATGGGTGTAGTAATATGTACAGAAGCTCTGTACATATGTATGTGAACTCTGTCGTTTGCAAAGATAAATAGAGCCTATGTAGCTACTGAGTTGAAAGAAAGAAACATTACTTAATATTAACCCGTTCTCTAACGGCGGCATAAGTAATATCACATACTAAGAGTAAACAATTATCGGATGAACTTTTGTAATAAAATGAATTTATTATTTCAGCTGTTTCACAATATTTTGTGCCAATATGTGAAATATAAGGAGCACGTTCAGCAAATTCCAAAATATATAGATTTACTATAGAAATCCTACAAAATCATAAAATCATATAGAACAAATGATCATTAATAATTTAGTCTACATTTTAATTGAATTTCTAAATTCCAGCAAGTTTATTTACAAAACAAATAGTAATTATCTGCAAGATAAACGAATATATTTTTCTGCATCTTAAAACCTTATATAAAATGAAAGCTCTTTGGATTTTTAGTAGTAACTGTTACTAGAAACCAGAGCAATAATTGGTTCTACCTAAGAGTTCAGCTTAGCTAACGAATAGTGAAGTTCTTGGAGGTTTGCAATGGAGTTGACCAAAGAAGATATCTTTGTTGATGGAACTCGGAAGTGTTGTTCTGGGCCTCTTCTGCGGCGGTAACTTCAGGCGATATTTCAATCTCCGATGGGTAAATCTTTCAGGTTCACGTAAGTGATCTTGTCTACATGAGCAATGAGTTCCGTCTATTCTCGGTCCTAGGAATTTTTCTCTATATTCTTCTTCTTTAATCACTTCTATTAATATATATCACTAATCCCACATGGAAGTAAAACTATAACACGCTTTGAGCGTATTTTTGTATATTAAGCCTTGATTCTGTAATTATTTGTTAAATATCATGCAGCTCTCAAAAACATTTTGGTACCTCAATCCAACTTGAATCTGCTACTGTTTACAGGCTCTATACTGGTAAAATTAGTCAAGTTGCTAGATCCAAAAATAAATCACAATCATTAAAAAAATCTCTTTTAAAATATGCATCAAACCTTCATTCAAATTTCAACGTATAACATAGGCTATAATCTTCCTTGCTGTTTTTGTGTTTGTGAACAAATGGGTCCATGTTTAACCAAAACTTGCCATGTTCTTAGCAAACTGTGTAACCTGTTACCAACCATTTGCAATGTGAGTTACCCGCCATTCTTTGGAAGGAAATACAGTTCTCTACGGCACACAGTATATCTCCCAAACCTTGCTACACGTTCATTTTGCCGAGCAATTGTTTAAAAATGTTGTTATATCCCTTCTAAATTAGGAATTTAACTGTTTTACGCTAGAAAGTTAATATGAGCCTCTCAATTACAAAGATATAGAAGCATAAATATATTCAAAACAAGCATATAATATATGCGTGTATAGGCTATGCATACGGTCTACTTGAATATCAAATGTGTTCTGAAATATTTTAAAATTATACGAAAAAGATAATTTAACTATATGTATATGATGAATAGATATTATCTGGAGTACATCTGTTTATTCGGCAGTGCATAAAATCGCAAATCCGACGTTTCGCTAGTATCTCATCTAGCATAGTCGAGGTGAACTTAACAACAGTTGAAGAGCGAGTGAAACTTCGGAATTGCGGTTTTATGCGCTGAAGATTGAACGGATGTACTCCAGATAATAGCTATTTATCATATTTTTCCATCCGTGAAGGAATACATATATGCGCGCCCACACACACACACACACACACACACACACACACACACACACACACACTCACACACACACACACACACACACACACACACACACACACACACTTATATATATATATATATATATATATATATATATATATATATATATGAGTGTGTGTGTCGGTTTTATAGCGTCTGCCATCGCTCTCCGATGCAGTCAAAACTTTGCCTCATGGAGGATCTTTGCCTCCATGCTTTTCTATTTTAGCTATTTTAGTAGAGGACTACCGCTGTCTCGCTCTTCTTCGTTGTATCTATGATTCTTTCATTTGTCCTATATTCTCGTCTAGTGGTTTGACACGATTTAATAGGGCCCATTTCTACTGCTACTGGGGATTTTAAACCTATCTGCTTGAGACATTAACGATGTTTCTGCCCCGTAAGTCGAGATACGTTTACTATGGTGTTATATATTCGTTTTATCCATCCTCTGGCTATTTCGTTTGTCCACCATATTCCTTTCTGTCTTTTCACTCCTTTTTGACCTTGTTCAAGAATAGAACAATATCACTGCGTGATAATTTTTTTTCCTTACCAATAATTTGACTATTTTTAATAAAAAACACTAAGTATTTAGAATTGATGTTTCATTATATTAACAGCTATGCCATGGTTTAAGTTTGTATATTTTACACCACAGATATATGTTTTTCTCCGTGTGGATAGGCCAAAACAGTAGAATAATTTGCAATTGTTTAACCTGTACTACTTTTTCATTTCCAGAAAAATATATTCTGTAGTAGATTTCGTCCGTTTTGGTTCACCCATCACACGTCCTTCTTTCAATATTACTCAATTCACTTTAGTTTCGAACAGGATTAATTCAGATAAGCGCCTCTGCCCAGATCTGTCCCCAATTTTCAGTACACAGGGATCATTTTGCCTTGTGGTCATTCCCTTGTAATTGCATAAACCTTTTCTTATCCGTCATTTTTCAAGAGAATGCAACGGGTAGATACCTCTTTATGACCGCGATAGGGAGTATATCTACGTCATAGTGGTGACGTTCCAATATTAATGCCATGATCTATCACGTCTCACCAATGTGGGGGGGGGGGGGGGGGGGGGGGGTAGATACCTCTTTATGACCGCGATAGGGAGTATATCTACGTCATAGTGGTGACGTTCCAATATTAATGCCATGATCTATCACGTGTCATCAATGCGGGGGGAGGGGGGGGGTAGATACCTCTTTTTAACCGCGATAGGGAGTATATCTACGTCATAGTGGTGACGTTCCCATATTAACGCCATGATCTATCACGTGTCACCAATGGGGGGGGGGGTAGATACCTCTTTATGACCGCGATAGGGAGTATATCTACGTCATAGTGGTGACGTTCCCATATTAACGCCATGATCTATCACGTGTCACCAATGGGGGGGGGGTAGATACCTCTTTATGGCCGCGATAGGGAGTATATCTACGTCATAGTGGTGACGTTCCAATATTAATGCCATGATCTATCACGTGTCACCAATGCGAGGTTTGATGTTCCTGCATTGTTACTACTTGTTATGGGGACTAGTAATATACTCTAGAAGAGATAATAGCTTTGATATATGTTAATCATAGAGATCACAAAACACTTGAAGATAAACCTATTTCCCAATACAGGCAAAATACCTGTTTCTATCGAAGAAAATATTAAACGCTTTGAAAGAAACACATATTAAACTCACGTGTGTGAATCCGAATGAGCGTATCCACACACACTTACGCACGCACTCAAATTCATTCTATTTAGCGTCTCTGTTGTACAATTACTACAACCTAACTCCTTGGAATAACTATAAAATAAAATTCGTAACAGGAGTAAAATGTTGTCGAACCTTGAGCGTGTGTACGCTGGGGAAGTGCCAAGTTTTAAAGTTGGCAAGCATGATCATCCCTTCGGTAAGTGAATATAAGCGACGGGAATTCCTAAAGGGGCCGTTCCAAAGATTTTATTCGTTAAATTCCAACTTTAACTTTTGCTTTCACAATCGTTGGTAAAAGAAACTAATGTGCGACAGATATGGCGACATACAGAAAGTGTTCAATGCTGTAACGCTCCCGTGTGTCTGTCTGGAAGCCGCCTCATGTATCAATGCAGTTCTGATCTCGTACTGAACGTTAGAATGATTCAGAAAACAATATACTTGTTGGCGACAGGACACAAACTCTGCTTCACAGCAATGTTACCCCAATATGTTCCATTAACATTTCCTGTTTACCTATTTTATTAAATACTCTCGTGAGAAATATTTTTGTAAATCTCAAAAGATGTATTTTTAGAAGCTATTGGGATTTATTTGATAACAATGTCGTGACGTCAATAAACATTGATGTTTAATACTAAATACAAGAATTATAAAACATATACACCTATAAATAGTATTTGCTCAAACAACGTAAATTTATACTTCATTTTTAACAAAAAGAATTTTATCAAGTGCTAAGAAAACAATTTTAATTTTGAGTTATACATTAAATTAATTATCAGATATTACTAATACAATTGATCTACTTGATTAATTCTTTCATGTAAAATATGAAAATTTAATTAATTAATTAGGGATGAATTAAAATTCAATCTACACATCTATTCATTCAAAAAAAGTTTTTAAAATGATAGTTTTAAAAGAATGTTTATAATTTTTAAAAAATATTGATAGTTTAATGACGCCGTGACTAAAAACTTTGTATTTACGATTTATTACATAATAAGGGCGCTAAGAGATGATTTGGGTAATGGGAAGGCTAAGGATAACCATGAAGTATCTCAGTCAGTGGGGGGGGGGCAAAGTATACCTGGCGATGAACATAATCTCTAAATTGTTCAAAATGGCGTCTAACCTTGCAATCTTAAGATTGGACTAAGGGATTCGTTGGATAGAAAGGAGGTTAAGAAGATATATAAGGCATCCTTGACAGTGATAAGGAGCATGACACCTGGCGATGGACCTATTATTTAGACGGGTTAAAAAAAATGAATAGCCTTGTAATTCTAAGAAGGGCGCTAAGAGATATGTTGGATAGAGGAGAGACTAAAGAAGATACTTGAAGTATCTCTGTAAGGAGGAGGGGGCATGGTTTACCTGGCGATGGACCTAATCTCTATACTGCTCAACCTAACCTTGTAAAGTAATTGCAGCTTAGAGGGGCACTGTTAATGTAATATCTTTATAGGATTTAGGGGAGAGAATGTAATGAAATAAAGAAGTAGTAAAAAATTGTGTATTTTAAAGTGAATGCTGTCACAAGTATATCATACAAGACGAAAGAGCTTACAAGAGTGTGCTGATAAACAGAAACCGTTTTAGAGTTTTAAAAATGATAAACTGAGAAATACGAAAACAAATGTAACCGGGATAAGTGAAAGTTTGAATGAATATAACTAATATAAAATATATAGGTGCTAAAGTATTTACTGATTAATAAATCGATTGATGAAATGAAATTGAACTCGGTTCCTAAAATGTATCCTAAAATAAGCGCCGTGTATAACTTTGAAAAATCTTCGAGATAATCCGTTCATCTCGGATAGTTTTTTTTCAAACTAAATGCTTCATTCTTCCTAGTAAACATTATTTTTTTCATATAGTAATTTTATATTTTTTATTATGAGACTCGCTTGAAACCTTAAGCTCTTCTTTACTTGAGATTTGCAAAATAATTTTGTCATTCGTTCAGAACACACTCTTTTACCACACAACAACATTCTCGGGAAAATCACTCATCCGCGTTAGAATATACATAAGGAAAAGATTCCCGAAAGTTAAACTGTGCAGAACTTGATCTGGCAAAGTGACAAGTTCTGAAGTTGGCAAGTGTGAGCGTACAGCAGCACCCTATAACGCGATTCCTCTAGGGGATTAGCTCGAGGTTATTTCACAATCCTGTACATTCTTATTTAATTATTTTTTTTAAAGCGTAATAAACATTATCATTTTTTGCACGGAGTTGAGGTTGTAATCTGCATGGTTTAATGTGAAAAGTATGTTTGGTGATTTAAAAAAATCGTTTTTAAATTATCAGGAAATATAAAAGCATATATTATATTACGGTTGAGTTTTAAAAAGTTTCAATCTTTACAAACTAGAACAATAGGCTCCTTATTATACAGGAATATAGAACAATATTAATACACATTGTAAAACTGGTGTCACATTTATCTGGTATTTTGACTTTGTTAAAATTTTACAGTGATGCGAGACATTACAAGTGTTGTAGTAATAAATAGAAGGAAGAAAACAGTCATTTTTATACTTCTTGTAAAGCGGTAAAACCTTTGTGAGGCATCTTGCTTTTAAACCCCCTGTCGCCGTATTTGTCTATATATAATGCAACCTCTTCAACCCTCAACGATGATTTTCATTTGATGTTACATTTTCTTGGCTTGTTCATAATAATTTCACCTTAATTTACCGCCACCCTACTTTACATACCCTATTAAAGTACATTCTATTATCCTTAATGTACATTTCTCTTACATGGTAACCATCTTCAAAGGTTACTATTATTGAGGTTTTAAAGCTTTCAAATGTAGATTCCTCTCAAGATATTTATCACGTAACTGAAATTTGTTTAATGAAGTGATATTTGAGCTTATTTTAATGCTACATAACAGCTTTTGCTTAAACCCTCCCTTATTTTAAAACATTGTATATAAAACAAATTTAAGAAAGAATTATGCTAGCTGAAACATTACTTTCAAATTAACTGACATTTTAATGTAAATAAAACATTTTACCTACGGTTTTCCTCTATTTCACCACCGAACCAATATCCTTAAATCTTTTCAAAGATTAAATGCATGTAGACCTCCTAATTTTTTTATGACACTCGTAATTTTCTTAACCTTTTAGTTAAAATACATATGTTTTGGGGCATTCTGCTAACATTTTTTTGTGTGTGAAGAATTGCGGATCATAGGATCAGTTTAATGGCGATGGTAAGTGCTTGCTTTAGATACTACGTTCGTTGGAATCATATTTTGTACTACCTGTAAGCAAATTGTTTTGAATTATGAGGACAGTTTTGTAGCCCCCTCTCAGGAATATAGACATTTGAATTCTAGTTGATCCTTAAAGATAACGGTTTAAAAACTAATAAAATATTTTGTCAAGAGAAGTTTGCAATAATAATCACATTTATATCGTAAGTTTTTGATCTCAATGCACAACAACCTTAATACAAATCCATCTTAATGCACAACCACGACAATACAAATCTATCACAATATAAACCCATCAAAATGTTCACCCACCACAACGCAGAGCTATCACAATACAAATCCATCACAATAGAAATCTATACAGGCTCATCACAATACAAATCTACCACAATGCACACCCACCAAAACACACAGCAGTTGCAATGAACACCAATCAGAATACAAATCAATCACAATACACATCTATTACAATGCGCAACCATCAAAGTACAAATCCATTACAATGCATAACCACAACAACGTGCTGTTATCAAAATACACATCCATCACAATGCACATCTGTCGCAATAGATATCCATCTAAATACAAATCTGTCACAATGCACACCCATCACAATGTAGGTCTACATCTATCACAATGCACACCCAATCCCCATGCATACCCATCACAATGCACACCCATCACAATGTAGGTCTACATCTATCACAATGCACACCCAATCCCCATGCATACCCATCACAATGCACACCCATCACAATGTAGGTCTACATCTATCACAATGCACACCCAATCCCCATGCATACCCATCACAATGCACACCCATCACAATGTAGGTCTACATCTATCACAATGCACACCCAATCCCCATGCATACCCATCACAATGCACACCCATCACAATGTAGGTCTACATCTATCACAATGCACACCCAATCCCCATGCATACCCATCACAATGCACACCCATCACAATGTAGGTCTACATCTATCACAATGCACACCCAATCCCCATGCATACCCATCACAATGTAGGTCTACATCTATCACAATGCACACCCAATCCCCATGCATACCCATCACAATGCACACCCATCACAATGAACACCCATCACAATATGCATTGACCACAATACACACACATAACAATACAAATCTACTACAATGTACACCCACCACAATGCACACCTATTAGAATACAAATACATGCACACCTACCAAAACTCACACCCGTCACAATACAAATCCATAACAATGCACAGCCACTATAACTCACAGCCATTAAAATACATAGCCAACTAATTGCAAATCTACAACAACCAACAAAAGTAATAATTTCATGTTGTGGTCTCAGAGAAATAGACTCTCAGGGAAATTGTGGTCTTCAATAATTTCTTTGTTTCTCCGAGAAATGTTATTGTTCATAATCATCGCCAAACCTATTTTTTGCCGTGTAATTAAACTTTTAAATTGTGTTATATTGAAAAATAAAATTAGAAAAAGTAGAGTTCATGCAATAAATAAAAGCCGACGTGATCATAGTAAATTCTACGCGGACAGTAGTAAGGAATTTTGCGAAAATCCAGAAAGGTTTCAAATAAATTTCGAATGAAAATTGCAACTTTTAATTAAATTTTAGAGCATTTCAATAGAAGCTAATTAAGAACTGGGCGAATTGTAATGGCAACCCAATCAGCCCTACAGAACGTATTGCCATTAATTACTTCGAGAGATATCGGTGGTTACAGAGAATACGTTTGCAAGTGTTCTGGGGCGTTGGTGTCATAATGTGTGTTAGTAGATTGAAAAAACTTGAATCCTCATCGCCGTTCTTTACATGTTGCTGTTCTAGAATTCTTAATTTGTTTTCGTCTTGTCTAATCAAAGCACTGCCAACTGAATTGTTCTATATATATATATATATATATATATATATATATATATATATATATATATATATATATATATATATATATATATTTATTTATTTATTTTGAAAAGATACATTATTTCGTTCACCTCCACTTCAGGTGGCCAATGTAGCGTTGAATGCCCATGATGAAAAGGCTTTATTGCTTTAGTCACTACCCTTGATGATGGCGATGATGATTGGTTGGTTAGATGATGTTGGTTAAGCCAGGAAATAAAAATTTGATTCCATGTAGGTTTTTTGGAAAAAGAACATACGCAATAAGTGCATCAACGTCCGTTTTCTATGAAGGGAGTTGTATGTGAATAGGGATTAAATAGCAAAGAAAACCAGCTGGCTTGAACGCTTTGCGCTGCTCTACTTAGAGAGGGTCGATAAAGTAACTTTAAGGGATCGATGATTTTAGTGACAGCGCCAGACTTAGATCGGTGACTTTAGTATCGGTGACAAGGGATACCGAGACAGGTCTGTATGTGCTAATAACAAGCAGGCATACCCACTGGTGACGGAAGACAGTCCCGGTGACAAGGGATACTGAGACAGATCTGTATGTGCCAATAACAAGCAGGCATACCCACTGGTGACGGCAGACAGTTGCGGTGTCATTATTTTTAGGAAATCACTGCAAAAAATACACTGGGGTAGTAAACTATATAATTTTATATAAAACTACAAAATAACAGTCTATCTACAAGATAGGGTTTAGTTACAAAATACATTTTATCATTTAAATCTAACATAACCTACTATAACAGCCTATGTAATAACAGAAAATTATCAAAATTGGTATTGGATTATGCATAATAAATATATATACATAATTTATTTACCTCTAAATTTGATGTCGAAGGTAGAAAGTTTGTTGTTGAACGCAGGAGATTACTGTATTTTTAGGAAATTACTGCAACAAATACACTGAAGTAGTAAATTATAAAATCTTATATAAAACTACAAAATAACAGTTTACTTGCAACATAGGTTTTAATTACAAAATACAGTTTATTTACAGTATTGGATGTGTGTATCAACAAAAAGGATTTTTCAGATCTTATCAAGACTTAACCGAGATCTTCTGTCATTTAAAATTTACTCTCCCGTCAGAGAATAGTCGCTTGCAAGGTACGAATGTGGCCAGTCCATAAAAATGTCGTTTCGCTAGTTTGCATAAATTAGGATAAATTATAGGAGTTTACACCTCACTTTTTTTCTTTTTCGGAAAGCTTAATTTACATAAAAATAAACTCAAACGAAATTAAGAACAAACTATAGCGTCTACGGCACACGACACTGTCACTGTCCTCAAATCTGACACAAATCTCCCACTCACACACGACGTAAATGACTAAAATCAGTGACAGTGACAAATCAACCAATGACAGTCTCGGTAAAATATCAGTAACTATAAAATCAGTGACTGTGACATTTTGTCCAATCACAACGACACAAAACCCCATCCCCCTTCAATCAACGACATTGCACTATGATCGGCGCCGTGAGCCAAGTGGCTAGAGTAGATCCAGTGACAGCGACAACTAAACCAATGTCATCCGCGGTAAAATATCAGTAGCTTTTCAGCCAATGACAACGAAGTTTGCAACCGGTCTATCCATTGTCACTGGAACTGGCATTTTCCATACTTTGTCATTGGTATCACCAGCGTCAAACGAAAATCAGTGACAAAGTCGCCGGGACAGAAATATCAACCCTATGTAAGCCGCTCCGTTCGCTGGTACAACATGTTTTAAGCCTTATTTGACAAACTATAAGGAAACAGGCTTCTACCGATGGTTTTAATTTAGAGCTTTTCTTCATTTATACTTTATATGTTTCAGTATTTCCAGAAAGGCAAATCCCAAGGGACTTTGTTAAACATCACGGCAAATCCGGTCATGATTTATGTTAATATATATGCAAGTACAGATTAATGTAGTAAACAAAGATTCGTTGATTATTTTTTGTTTTAAAATTTAACTATAAAATAATTGTTACAGAAGTTTTAAAGGATTTAAAAGTAACCGCATATACTGAAAACGTAGCAAATATGTGATTTTTTTAACTCCATTTGAACGTATTACAGTGCGAATCATTAATCATTGAGCAGTAGAATATACAAACATATTGCGTGCCTTAGCTACTGCATTGATTCTCTTACTCGCCTTCTTGGGAGAAGTACCGTAGAAAGCGTGAGTCATGTTAACTGGACCAACATAGGTGTTCGTTTAGTGGTGCGTTTCAGTTCGCCTTTTGTTAAATGACCAGTACATTCAGCTTCCTCGAATGCGAACTTGAAAGACAGATGTTTTTTTTATGATTTAAAGAAATTTTAATTCTACTTTCAAGCTTTATAGTAAGTATACTGCGCTTATTCATTCAAAGAATTCTTCTTGTAAATTACATCATATTAATCTGGACTCCGTAATGCTTTTATGGCATTTGGTTTGTATTCTATTGAAACTCGGTATCGTCGTGCCCTAACATGTTGTTTCACTTTATTTTTAACTGATCAAAACTAAGAAATTCTCAATAAAAATAAAACACAAATTTAGCTTCATCAAAAGGGCTGAATGTAGTTAAACAGCCTCTTACGTTTATCTTATGCGCGGAGCTACGCCCCCAAAAATAAATAAATACCGCTCCATGCGGATCTACCTTGCAAATAAATTTAACGAATTTTTCCTAAGCTCCTCAAAAGATGTCCTGTATTTCAATTACTTTTCAGAGGAGTAGCGGGCTGGTGCTCAGGGTTACCAACTTAACTGCTTGGCACTTCACCAGTTTAACGGGTCGACTCTGTGTAGATATAATGCAAACTTTCCACCGTAGTGGTTTAGGGGCTTTGGTTACTGCAAATATTTTTCCTATATATTTCGTGAGTTTTAATTTATATATAGTTTTGAAATTTTCTTGAGCTGGAAACAGGTTAAATCTTTAATAATTGTGCACTGTATGGTATCATTACCGACTCCAAACCAACTATTTTACAATGTTTTATTTTATATAACAACAGTACTTCGGGCTACCAAGCTAACAAGTAATATAACAAAAATAATAAATTTTAAATCAGTTTTTATTTAGGTCAAAAAAGAATTTCTTTTTTAATTTAATAATTACAATTAATATAAATTAAGTAACATAACCTATGAGTTGAAACAGCTGTTCTACCACAATAGCCATAACATAAAATCAGCTGTTTTATGTAATCATATGTTATAACTTATTTTAAGCCAGATGGGGCAACTCTCTTAAAAACGATTCTAGTTTGGAAAATGGAGTCACTCCGAATCGCTTAAGCAGAAGAAAATATGGTAACATTAGGAAAGGCAGATAACTATATTTAAATATATATTTGTTTAAACCTAGAGAAATGTTTCATGTGCTACTAGATGTTTGTTTAAATCTAAAGGAATGTTTTGTAAGCTGCTACATGTTTATTCAAAGTTACAGTAATGTTTTTGGGCTACTATATGTTTATTCGAAAGTACTTGAATATTTTGTGCTACTAAATGTTCACACCACAGGTATAATCGAGGAACTAGATGTTAGTTTAAAGCTACAGAAATATTTTGTGAACTAATAAATGTTCAAAATTACAGGAATGTTTGTGAGCTACTAAGGGGTATTTTGTGATGTACTAGATGTTTGTTTAAAGCTACAGGAATGTTTGTGAGCTAGTAAGAGGTATTTTGTGATGTACTAGATGTTTGTTTAAAGCTACAAAAATGTTTGTGAGCTACTAAGGGGTATTTTGTGATGCACTAGATGTTTGTTCAAAGCTACAGGAATTTTTATGAGCTACTAAGGTGTATTTTGTGATGTACTAGATGTTTGTTCAAAGCTACCGGAATTTTTGTGAGCTACTAAGGTGTATTTTGTGATGTACTAGATGTTTGTACAAAGCTTCAGGAGTGTTTGTGAGTTACCAGATATTTGTTCGAACCTACAGGAATATGTTGTGAGCTACTAGAAATTTGTTTAAAGCTACATAATTGTGTAATAAACGTTGATATGTACATTGAAAGTGACAAAATGTTTAGTTTAGTTCATCATAATATATTTTTCAAAGAAAGAATACTCATTTATTTATCAACACAGTAGATTGTATTTAAAAAATAAAGAACTTTTTTAAAACATTAAGAAACGTTTTAAGTCCTCCAAACAATTTGTTTTATCAAAGAACCAATTTTGTTTCTGAATTACATGTTTTTTTAATCGCATAGCATTGTGTTTATTAATGTTATGATTGTTTTTTCAAATATTTTTACACAATCTTGTGGATGAGTAATATAACATGTTAGCAGTTTTTAATGGATGCCATCCACAGCTTGTCACAAAGGGTTTGCTAATATTGCTGCTTAGTTTTACTGACGGCAAGTGCGTTCCCCCAATTCTATCGTGGACCCCAATCCTATCACTGCCTTGCGACACTTGTTTAGCTTTACGAATTAAATTTATGCTGGAGCGGTGAGCGTGACCTGACACAAGGGTTTGTACTACCGTCTGGTGCGAAGTCGACAAAGCATGGATACGTACGCTATCGTCACATCAACGTGCAACGTTCTCTCTCTACCTTCAATGCTATTAAATTAATTAAGTACTAAGACTTAGTGAAAGAGAGTAGTTGAAAAAAAGATGTACTTAGTTTAATTGAAGGTTGTGGTAGATATACAAGTACTTCATCGTTGGACTATTAAAACCAAATGCAAACAATAAAAGACGTTTTATCTACGTCACAGAGTAAGGGTATTTTAATGAATTGTAGTGGGAAACATTGTTGCTTCGTTCTACTCACTTCACGTTATATAGAAAATATAGCCTACTTACATTTTAATAGCTTTTTTATTCTTACAAAATATTAGCAAATACTTAATCAGTGTGAAATATTACATTAGTTGATAGATTGCCATACCGTATTTTTCACTGGGACATTTCTATAGACAGTGCCTATGGAATTATAACAGTGATTTAAACTTTAAACAGTGTATGAAGTTTGATAAAATGTCACAGCATCTCACTAGTAATTTTGCCGCTTTCAGTTGTGAATGCATATGGACGGAGTATCTCGGTGACGTCATTATGCGACCATTAATAAGTTTGTTGTAAGGGGAAACTTGTATAAAATCCACTTGAAAAAGAAGAACAATGCAGACTACTCAACTAAAATACTGTCGTGAAACTTATTTTAGTTTTGTAATGGCAATTAATTACTGCTATATTAAAAACTGCAATGATTATCATTGAAAATTGTATACATTTTACGCATAGTTATAATTGTTTATTAATTCTATTAATTTTTTGCCAATAAATATATTCGACCTATTAATGTAAGAATGAAAGTACTTATTGTTTGTTGAGTTTCTGAAATCTTGACCGTAGCGTTAACTGCTTCACTGCACTTTTACACATAATAACCTACTTACATAATTTATTTACTATCTGACTACTCATTTACGTAGAACTTTTAAATTTTTCACAAAAACTAACAATTCTCTTGAGTCTTTTAAACAAATTTACCCCCTTTTAAATATTGCTTACAACTTTGCAACCCTCCCCACCAATTACGTCGCCCTCTTTTGAATATTCTCCAAGACTTCCTTTCTCCGATGATTTTTAGTTTAAAAAACCAGCATTTTCTCCCCCCTTGCGTATTTTCAGTTAAATCTGGTAATTCCCACAAAGCTTTTAGAAATAGCCTTCCTAATGGTACAGTATTGTTTCCCGGGTTATAATTAGGTCACTTGGAATTCATTATACAATAGGTTTTCCACAGCACAGGTTTATGACCATCCCCGAAATATAACATACGATTACGATTATATTATTATATATATGTATATATATACATATATATGTATATATATACATATATATGTATATATATACATATATATGTATATATATATATATATATATATATATATATATATATATATATATATATATTGATATTTTACGTTGTCCATTATTTTTCCGTTGCACTGACTTTATGAAGTTGATGAATTACTATTGTAAATACTTTTATCCACCACTAAGTGCAATAATTTTACCTTGTTGTGATGAGGCACCTTTCGGTCACTTGACCATTGTCGAATCACTGATCAATAAAGATCATCTTCATATATATATATATATATATATATATATATATATATATATATAAAGAACTAAGTCAAAATACAAATACAAGAGTTATAATTGAATTTACAATTCAAAGCTTTTCGTTGGCAAACAGTACCAACATCATCAGGAGTATTAAACAATTAAAATTAACATATGTGCAAATTAGATCAAATAAATAGCTATGCCAAATCAATTACAATGTTCTTAAAATTTTGAAATTGTAAATTCAATTATAATTCTTGTATTTGTATTTTGACTTAGTTCTTTATTAATACACAAAAATACATATTGCGATATATATATATATATATATATATATATATATATATATTTATATATATATATATATATATATATATATGTATTTATATATATATATATATATATATATATATATATAGTAGCTGTAAATTTAATGTCTGATTATATATTATAAATAATTTGGTCTCAGTCCTGAGAAGAAGGGTAGATTGCTGATGAATGCCCGAAAAGGTGACAGACTATTTACCTTTCAACTATATTTTGATGACTTTTCTTCCCCTGTTCACTACAATCCTGGTCCCAGTTAATGTATACAAAACGTTATATTCAATTATTAATATAAACAAAGATCCGGACATATACAGTTAAGCGATAACATATTTAATTCTGCCCTTTAATGTATTTTATTTAATATATTCTTGTCTTTAGTAATTATTGCTTTTATATAAAAGCTTTCCTATATCTCACGCAATAGAGGTGCTCTCAACATGATTGATATAATAGAAATGTTAATTTTAATTTAAATATGTTTTCTGGTGCATCGATTTTGTAAACATGTGTATTTCTAAGATTTATTATTTCATGCAATAACTGGGGCTCCAAGGTTGCTTTTTATTTATATAACCTAGTTTGTTCTACTGTTTTGCTTTGAGTGTACTTGATAAAATGAGTACAGTTTGTGTTCATAATTCTTTTCCTTTTGTAGTACGTTTGATGAATTTTTCTGTTATGGATATGTATAGTAAATCTCTAGATTTGTTTAAAGGTTTCTACCCATTTTAAGCCTTCATAAAATCTATTATATATATTTGCTATACTTTAAACTCACATGTAGCTTATATTTTAATGCTTTTTTTTATTTTAATTTTCAGGTGAGTTTCAGCCGCTACAACTGAGGGTCTGTTATCCTGTTCAGTAAGTAATGTAACAAAAGTTTACTTCAATTGTTTTTCGAATCACCAACAATCTGTTGGCGAGCAGTCGTTTCTCATTGTAATATTTACACGCAGACTGGAATGACACGGTCAACTAAAGTAAAAAACTCATCTTTCTGTTTTTACTCAAATTATGTCTGTGTAATACACCATGAAGAGATACCCTACTTTCATAAACTCCAATAAGAAACATTTGTGCAGAAATGTTTCTCCTTAAATTCTTGTTATCTCTGAAAGGATTCTCATTCCTTAAACGTTCTGATAGTATAACGAGTTTCTCTGAAAGGATACTCACTCTTTAAACTTTCTGATGGAATAACGAGTTTCTCTGAAAGGATACTCACTACTTAAACGTTCTGATAGAATAACGAGTTTCTCTGAAAGGATACGCACTCCTTAAACTTTCTGATGGAATAACGAGTATCTCTGAAAGGATATTCACTCCTTAAACTTTTTGTTGGAAAAACGCGTATCTCTGAAAGGATACTCACTCCTTAAACGTTGTGATAGAATGACGAGTATCTCTGAAAGGATTCTCATCCTTTAAACGTTCTGATAAAATAACTTGTATCTCTGAAAGGATATTTACCTTTTAAACGTTCTGATGGAATAACGTGTATCTCTGAAATGATACTCAATCCTTGAACGTTCTGATAGATTAACGAGTATCTCTGAAAGGATATTCACTCCTTAACCTTTCTGATGGAATAACTAGTATCTCTGAAAGGTCATTCCTTAAACGTTCTCATAGAATAACGAGTTTTTCTGAAAGGATTCTCACTCCTTAAACTTTCTAATGGAATAACTAGTATCTCTGAAAACATATTCACCCTTTAAACATTCTGATGGATTAACGAGTATCTCTGAAAGGATATTCACTCCTTAAATTTTCTGATGGAATAACGAGTATCTCTGAAAGGCCACTCCTTAAACGTTCTGATAGAATAACGAGTTTCTCTGAAAGGATACTCACTCCTTAAACTTTCTGATGGAATAACGTGTATCTCTGAAAGGATACTCACTCCTTACACGTTCTGATGGAATAACGTGTATCTCTGAAAGGATACTCACTCCTTAAACGTTCTGATAGAATAACGAGTTTCTCTGAAAGGATATTCACCGTTTAAACGTTCTGATGGAATAACGTGTATCTCTGAAAGGATACTCACTCCTTAAACGTTCTTATGGAATAACGTGTATCTCTGAAAGGATACTCACTCCTTACACGTTCTGATAGCATAACGAGTATCTCTGAAAGGATATTCACTCCTTTAACGTTCTGATAAAATAACGATTATCTCTGAAAGGATACTCACTCCTTATTTGTACTGGTGGTATTACTTACCTTCTTAACGACCTGATGGGATACTCGTTATTTAAGTGTCTTGATAG
>JBAIZL010000001.1:287975924-287985924 GCA_036971475.1 Prosapia bicincta
TGATTTATACTCTTCGGTACTAATTGTCTGAGCGATTTTACACAGACTCTTCGCAAGTATTTCGCTGAATTCCTCTTAACATCGCTTTTATCAACATCATCGCTCAGTGGACGGATAAGATACGTTTGCAATACAAAAGCAGTTCCACTTAACCCACGTTCAAGAGGAATCACTCTGAAAATACATTTTGTATAGGCTGCTGGTAGAGCGGAGAACGGAGACAAATATCCCACTAAGTCGATGGCAGTCGTGTAGCTAGAGTTGCTCCGTTGTAACGTAAAATCACGATCTAACACCCAGCGCCGCAGTGACTACAAACGTTACAGTTGAGCGAGTGCTATGCACGTTGCCTATGCTCAGGGGGAATCAAGAGAGGCTTCGTTTGTCCCTTAACGCGGGTTCAAATCCACTGGAATATTAAATGAACGGATATTTTCTATTTTTGCGGTGCTTGGCTAAGTTTGATTCAAACCATTGATAAAATGTGCCATCAGCACAAATACATTGGAAATAAATGTTCCCAGAGTTCAATTTCATAAATCAAACCATTTCGAAGATAAACAATTTTAGGACATAAATGAACAATAATTTTGTAAAATTCTTTTTTTCAATGTAAGAGAAAGAAACAGAAATAATAATAAATTTTATTTGTGTGAACATATACAATTTCAATGAAACCCCTATTAAAAAAATATAACTCAACCTTATGCTTATTGGGGATTGGGGATCTGCTTGTATATATATATATATATATATATATATATATATATATATATATATATATATATATATATATATATATAAATTATATTTTGTGTCCAGGAGCAGAAGGTATAATAGTTGTGGAACTTAGAAATAACTTGTTACCCTAATACAGTTTCTAGAATAAAATATAAAGGTTCTTCCTTTCAGCAATGCCCCTACGTTGAGATTCAGTCTATAGATATGTTGGAGTGAAGATGTCTGTCTTTACACTATTATGCATGCACCAATAGACTTAGAAGGGACAGTAATAATGTGCCTGTGGAACCGTTTGAAGCACAAAGATGTTGGGACTACAGAAAGTTTCAAGTAGGCGTCTATGCATCAAGTGAATCACTCCTCCCACAAATCTAACCTCAAGCTCACAACGTCCAGATTAGAATGATAAGTCAGTTCCAATCTAAGGACCTGGTCCAGAGGCTCATGTTACCGGTGTGTAAAGCCCCAACTCCCATACTGTATGAGCAGGACTAGTCACCGACCAGGTATTATTAACATACTACTGAGTATCGCAGAAGTTTAATAAAAGGTTTTGTATTAACGGCTAAGATAAATAGATGCTATTATCTTCCTGTTTCTGTTCTATAAGCTCTAAATGATTACTGTGCTCATATTGAATAGTTCAACGATCGGCCTTGTTGGCAAGTGAGTACTCTCTCCTTCTCTATCTCTCTCTCTCTCTCTCTTTCTCTTTCTGTATCTGGTCCCCTCTCTCCCTTTCCCAAACACACGCACGAGCAAGTATTCAATTTATTACATATTGAAACCTATAATATGAACACTTTAAAAGTATTATATAAATTTTCATGTTAAAATTATTTTCAAACATAGGAAACTAAAATAAATGCACATAATTGTTAGATACTATTATAGGACTGATACGGTTTTGCGACCAGACAAGAGAGTTCCGATAATACAATCCAAACGACTCTCTAAATCGAGGCTTCAAGTCCCATCTGTAATTCAAATTTGGATTCGTGTCTCGCATACCGATGCAGCATTAAAGGAACCTCCAAGGGCTATCGGCTTAACAGCTGAAAAGAATACGACAAAGAATACCAGCGAAAATGTGTCGGGGAATTACGCGGGTAAACAGGACCGCTTCCAGTATGGAAAGTTCTGAAGCAAGTGGCTCCTCCAATATACCCTCCTATTAACGGTCTCAAGCCTGCTCTGGCTTTGGGTTTTATATAATTGCTGCATAAACTTCAGATACAGATAACGTATAGCATTTTACATTATGCAATATTATACAGGTATAAGGGTTACTAAATTTGTTATTAAGGTAAGCTGGAGTTTGTAATAATAATGGCTTACTTTATATATATATATATATATATATATATATATATATATGAAGTTAATATACTACTATTGTAAATACTTTTATCCAACACTAAGTGCAATAATTTTACCTTGTGTGATGAGGCACCTTTCGGTCATTTGACCATTGTCGAATCACTGGAGAAAAATTAATCAGTGATTCGACAATGGTCAAATGACCGAAAGGTGCCTCATCACACAAGGTAAAATTATTGCACTTAGTGGTGGATAAAAGTATTTACAATAGTTATATATTAACTTCATAAAGTCAGTGCAACGGAAAAATAATGGACAACGTAAAATATCAACAAAAAAAATTATATACACACACACACACACAAATATATACTCGTACGAGTCATATCCTATCTTTTGTCGGGTTCTGATAAATGATTTTATATTGATAATGATAAAAACCAAATGAATAACAGTGTTGCTACTTGTTAGTAAGATCTTCTCCCCCTTCGTTAATACGTGTATCAGCCATTCAAAATAATTCGGTCAAATCTAAATAAATCTCAAGCGTTAAGAATAAATGAAATCTATTTGAGTGCAATTTCGTTGTCCCAGAGTTTAAATCTAGTCACTTGGCAATCAATCCCAAATACAACTGTCAATATTTTTTAGACTATTTTCGTACACTTTTCATTATTTGAAGAGCTTTATGTACAACAAATTTGCATAGAAAGGTAAGAGTACGATACCTTTTGACAGCTCTGTGACATCTGAGCGAAGCGAGAAGACTGCTTAGTTGACAGCAGTGTCATTTTATATCATGTCCATATAACTTAAACCTTGTTAAAAAAAATGGAAATTTTATATATTTATAAACAATAAATATTACATTTTCTCGCAATAAAAATATACCCAAACAAAATTATATGAATAAGTTATCAAGAACATTAATACGGCATGGTATCAGTGCGTCACCCATTACTTTACTCTCTTTAAACCAAGGGCAGATGTGAAGTATTTCCGACAATCTTGCAGAAGCAACCCTCACTAAACTTGTTAGATACTATGTCTTATATTTTCCTAATTATGTCTCTAGCAGACGCTTCTCTGGATCGACCGGCAATTCGGCTTTTCTGGGGCATCATTAAAATTGTGATATTTTAGTTTTAATTAAGATTGCAATAAAACATATAATGTTAAATAAATCACTACTTTTAACAGGCGTTGCAAAGGAATCTCATATTAGGGAAATTATTTTTGCTTAGTGTTTTTTTTAATACGTGTGGGTGATCATAAAAAAATAGGTCGCAAGGTCCTGGTTACTTAATTTTTCATTTTGATACATTTGAAGGTTTTTGGTTCAGACTTACATTTGTTATCTCAGACTGTCTACAACTACAAGTTGGTCTCATCCTCGAGAGAAATCTTTCGTGTCTGATGTTAGAATTCATTTCTGTAATTTGTAATTTTATTCCTCCTTATCATTAAAGTGCACCACCCCCTCCCACCACGGAAAATACCGATACCAGGGTATGACTCGCCATTCTAAAATGTATGAGTGACCGTTTTTTGAGATATTTTAGGCTTTTGAGATATTCTCCCTTAATTCACTTTCTTGCCAACCCCATATAGCCACTCATGTAGAGCCACCCTCTACTTCCCTGGACCCCGTACAGGCGATTATTTTACTTCTGGAATTTTTTACCCAAATTCACCCCCAGACACCCCGCAAAGCTACCCTTATTCTTTTTGTCTGGTCTATTCCGACGCCAATAGTGAAATTAGCTCTCTCATAAGCCCACGAATAAACGTTTTCGGGTGATTTCCTTGAATTGTTTAGGAACTTTAATAATGATTTAAAATAATTATGATTTTATTCACCCATATTCAATTTTTTCCAAAAATTGCTCAAAAAACTTATGTAAACTCTTTCTCATCACACTGAAAAAACCGCATCAATCTGGTTCTGAAAATTCTCGAAAATTCCCCTAAATTTCCTGAACTGTTGCGTGCCTTATTTGTCCCAGCCCCCCTTTGCTAAAACCATTAAAACGATATTGTAGTCTCTGGCACTATCCTATCCGATAGAACTATATTATAACAATTCTCCAGTTCCCGTCTTCATCTCTAGCATAAAAACCAGAATTAATCCTAACTTTAGAAAATCTTTAATAAGAAACAGAAGCGCATCTTGTTTCTCCTAATATTGGTTAAAATTAGTTTCTACCTGTTTTATTTCCTATGTCTGGATTAGCAGAACTGGACGTTCGTCGAGTGCTTGAACACATTTATATCAGTGTTATCATGTTTTATCTACAGTTTACTGTACAAATGATGAGTGAACTTTATACTTTATCTTTTTGACATAGTATTTCAAGTACAACTCTCCTAAAAAAGGTCATTTGTACAAAAAAATAACCACTGATGTTGGCGTCCACGGGCCATCATAAGTTGAGAAATATTCTCATTACATCATCCAGATTAGAGTGATAAAACATGTGAAATTTTGAAAATAAACTAAAATATTTAATGATTTTTAAATACAAATAAGAAAGTACGAAGCAAGAGCGATCTGAGTGACCATTTAGGCGTGTTTTTCCCAATTCTGTTTCAGTCTCTAAACGTTGTTTCAGAATGTTTTATCTGAAATTCTAAAACGTCGCTCTCAATTACTGGCTAAAACCTGGCAAACCTCTCTCATAAAAGTGTTTGCCTACGACTCTGCTAAACGGACACCTTTTTTGAGTATAATGGAAAGTCAAGTAATGTCAAGGACTCAGTTTCATTGGGAATACCATCTAGCTACGAGATTTTGAAGTTCCGAAGTCAGCATGTATCCCGGATTATAAAGACATAATGAATACTTTTTACATCGAAAATAAGTGGATTTTCAGTATTTAAAAATGCCACCAGATCAAGGTTCATGACAGGATCCATATTTTCTTCTACCTCATACTAGCATCTGGGCCTAAATTTTTAAACCTTGAATATTTAATCATATTAGCTTATAAAAAACAATAAAATGCATCTGAAATTACATAGAAAGAATAATGGGGAAAAGAATAGGATGTATGTCAGATATGAGGGGGTTCCCAAAAGTAAGCGAAATTGTGTAGCCGCGAGCTTACTAGTCCGAAGGAGCTCATACGGTTGGAGCGAATGGCTAGTTGTATAGTTGATACAAGGTTAGCTACTTGTTCCAATACAAACAGAAAGTAACATTATTCACAGCATGATAACGAATCAGACATTCAGGAAAAAAGAAATTTGTGAAAGAGCTTTGACACCAGATTAATATCGAAAGTAAATATGGAGACATGTGGAAATGTAAAAATAACGAATTCATCCTAATCTAATGTAGGTTTTATTGCTATGAAATTATTAATAGTACGCTGCTGGAATACCGTAGCTGTGATGACATAGTTTGTTATAACTGAATGAAATGCCATAAATGAAGATTAATTTTATTACCACAGTTGATAATTATTTATTAATTGTATTGACAGACTTTATATACATTTTTATTTGTAATAAGTTTCATATAAGTTCATAAAAAACGATATTTTAAAATATACAGTTCATGACCCCAGGTTGGAACAAGTTACATCTGGACTCGTTTTATCTCCGATAGTATTTCCTTATATTTCTCTCTCAGGTTAATATAACAAACCACATTCATAGCTCAGGATCCGTGTTTTCAATGAGTTTGGTTGATTAAATACAATCAATGTTCTATGTATAAAAGCAGTTTAAATAAAACTGGAACCCTCTTGTCAGTATCAAACACTAATTAAAAACTACGTTGCTAATACAGTAGCCTTAACAATTTCAACGCTCTCAAATACATTCGCAATCAATACACTGCAAATACATTTGCAAAGGAAACAGGGGCAATGCAGTCCTATGCTTTAACCCTAGTTTACTTATACCTCGTCAAAGTGATGACGTTCAGTTTCACAAATTGATATATCTGAAAAATGAGCAGGTCGCGCGTATCCATCTTCTCAGTACCTTCGTACCTACAACAGCCGATGTCAGATGCGCAGTTTCGCCGCTAAAGTTCGCTTGCGTCTTATTGTAACAGAGCTCACGTTGTCATTTTGGCGATACACAAGTGATCGTGTTACTTTTTATGTTTGTGTTCTCTATACATTTTTTAGTTATTTATTCACATAGGCTTAGGTTTTGTTACCATTTGTGGGGGCTTGCGTTCCTAGGTATGTTAAGGCTGGATTTATAATTGGGACAATAAAATGACTGACGAGGAAGATCGTAGAGACACTCCAATAAGAAAATATCTTGAAGTTTCTAGTGATGAGAAGTTTTGTGAATGTGCTTCTATTTCAAATAGATGCCCAAATGGTAGTGAAAATGAAGATAATAGAAGGTAATCAGTCAAATATACTGACTCGGCGACTATACAAACGCAGATGTGACCTACCTTCCCGGAGTTGGAGCAACAGTCACGAGTGAATAATCATACAGTTATACTGAGTATCGACCACGCAGGAATAAAATAAACGCCACAGAAGACTCGCACCATGTGATCCTACGAGTAACGCTGAAACTCCACGTATCTCTGACATTTCACGTGACACCGATTCTCCACCTAATGTCGTTTTTCCTTACGGCGATCCTTCATCTAACGTCTACTCTTCATCTAATGTCGAACCTCCACCTAATGACAACCCTCTATCTAGGGTAATTGCTACACCTAGTCGTGAACCAAATCATAACCTATTTATCTCACAATCTTTACTCACTGGAGCTAAATATAAGTATCTATGAAGCGCTGATCCTGATCCAGTCAATATTCGCGCTCCAATACGTAGCATTGTGGACGGTTTCAAAACGGAATGTTATGTGGGACTGTACTAGAATTACTTATACCCCACAACGTTATACCCATATCACGTTTCCTTCAGATCTTCGACGTAGCAATGGAGGTAACTGAGCAGCAAACGTGATCTCGTCTTAAAACCCCTAACATGTGGAAGAATGTAAAATCAAAGATTTCTGAGTTCCTTGGAATCCAAAGCAAGCAGGTGCCAGAAAGATTTGTTATTTTTATCCAACAGACATCAGAAGGATGACTACAATCTACTATGCACACTGCAATCACCCATTATCTGCACAACAATAAGCAATGTGCTGTGTAGAGTGTGGCAGTAAGTAAATCAGCTTGTTTGAGCTGTAAATAATGCCGATTTTTACTTATCCACCAATAACATAAGCGAATTAAAAAACTCTTTCGTTTTATTTAAAACGTGTTCTATAAATCAGTCATTTGTTACATTCTCTGTTTCTTTGTAAATGAAATGTATTTAACATTATTTTAAAAAGACTTACTTAAACATTGGCATTTCTTCTTTATCATTGGACTATTATAATGAAACGCAGTCATGGTAATTATTATTTTTTTTTCTAATACTAGGATTCGTAGCTACAATAATATTTTTTTCAAGCGCTAAAGAAGTATTGGATATTAATATATTTAAAAAGTTACCAAAAAACACTATTTCGTCAATTATTAAAAAAAATAAATTGCAGTAGTCGAATTGACAATACATAAGTAATCGTGTGACAAAATTTAAACATAAGTATCCAGGGTTAAGTTACTTGTTAATTTTTAAAACTTTTGGGATACTTTCCTTCAGCCATCATAGCTTCACATCTCTTCTGAGATTATACGTCCCTTAAGAAGCCAATGTGATAAATTCCCTTGGCTTTTGATTTACAGGCAGAATTATTACTTGATTAAGGTTAGCACCTAATAAAAGATAAGGCAAAGATATAACTGCTGGTTCTAGAGAGAAGGATAAAAGAATGCGTGGCCTACACAAACATGTTATTAAAGGCTGAGATTGTACTTATCTCTTTCCTTACCGCTTGTAAAAGACATTTTTTTAAAAATTCGTATGATAAATAATTGTTGGAACATTTTGTTACTGTACTTGTTTATATTTATTATTTTTAAAAACAGTCGCACAGTTTATCTAAAGAAAACGTGACATTTGTATTATAACAAACAGACTGATGTCAAGCCCGCGTCAATCTTGATTCGTTCGTATGTCATGCAACTGTCAAAATTTGTCCTCACCCTTTGCTATGTCGCCGATAATTTGCTTTGATAAAATTACCTTTAAATAACGGGACTGGCCTCTGTATAGAAGATTTTAACGTCAGAGGTGGAAATGTCTACTAATTAATTTCCGTGCATTTAGGCATAAACTTAGATTTCGATTCGAACCTAAGTGGCATTTAAAAAACACAACTAATAACACTTACACAATACAAAAAGACGGCAGGGCAGGCGTATACAAGGTCATAGTCAACGTCTGTCCCAACTTTTACATAGGTCGAACAAGGAGAAACTTTACCACAAGATACAAGTAACACACAAAAGACATAAAACACTCACAACCCAAATCAAACTTCGCTATTCACATACAGAACACACTACATGCAGATACTAATATATAACATACTAATATAGACACTAATCTACACCACATAAAAAAACAACAAACTAAATACATAAAAAATTACGAGATTTACAAACACCACAAATACCATCCACAACACATTCTAAACGACAAAACACACTCATATAGTATATTTGAACACACAATTATCAACTACTCTATGGACAATAATATACCACAGATTCACAGAAATACAACACACCGGAACCACAGTATTATCCGTGATTCACATCATTGAGCAATGCACTGACATAGTGCAAAACGCGTCTGCTGCAAAATATCAGTTAGCAGTGGTTTTTTTTGTCAAGTGATACCAAAAGTAATTTATAAAAAGACCTCAAGATGTGCAACACAAAAGCTACAAATGTAGATGATTTTAAACTAAAACAGAAACTCCACTTTATTAGCAGCTGGAGTTTTATCCTAAATACTTATAATTATAACTCCGTGTAAGTCTGTTTTTGTTGTTTTACGGCAATCAGTCGGTATGGTTGCACCTTCAACGAGGTTTAGGAACAGATTATAAAACATAGGAAGAATTAATTTAGAGACCAAAAATCCCCAGTGGTATATCATACGGGAGGAATTATATCACACGTGAGGGGCCGAATATCTGACATTTTACGTGGAGGTTTTATTATCCGTTGTCTAACACCCACTTGTAAGAGTTAGAATAACGATTTGTAGGTTGACTTTGGTAGGACTAACAATATTCACCGATATTGTCATATTCGATGTATTGGAAACATCGATATTTAGAGGCGATATATTTGCACTTGAAATATAAAGAAACTAACAATTTGTTTTTGGCTATAATGTATGTTGACGTTATAACGCCATAAAAATCACGGGACACTGAGTAGTTTATTTCGGAGTGTTTGATCATTTAAAAATTTTGTATCGATCGGTTTAACTTTAATTTCTACAAGTACAGTAAACGTAATAAACAGAAAATGTCAACAAATATTTTAATAAGGCGTTACGCGTCTGTTATTAACAGATGTTATTCTTATAAAATATGTTGAAAGTAAAATAAAATAAGTAGACCAAGAACATGTCTTATGTACTATACTTTCATACTAAATATGTAGGATATACGCGACCAGGAGGGGGACTTCTACCGCACATCGGCTAAGGGATTTTACTATTGAGATTGTTAGAGAAGAATCGGCGTGGAAGAGTTGAGGGGGCAACTGTATCCAATCAGACCATATGGACGTTTTGGGGACAATTCATTCAAGATTTGGAAGGATATTTCAACTCGTTCCTACATCAATTGGCTTGAAAATATGTCAGTTGGAACATCCGTTCCTGGCGAGGTTATATCGACAGAAAGAAGCAGACTAGAATCAAATCATGCAAACTGTTGATTTTCTTGGGATCTCTGGGAAGAGAGTTTTAGGTAAAATAATTTTCATTTTGTAAAGAAAACAAGAAAAATGTGTATATTTTTTTAAAAAAATTTAATTTTCAAT
>JBAIZL010000001.1:287990924-288028424 GCA_036971475.1 Prosapia bicincta
AAGAATATATACACATTTCCAATGGCACTTTATATACTTTGAAATCTCATCCATCTTTTTTGAACATAATTTCTATATTATGACAACTAATTTTATAATTTTATCATTTTCAATTTATTATAATTTTCTAACTAAACACTTTTTTTTCTTATAAGATGTTATTATGATTATATAAACATTAGTTATGTCTATTAGGAAAAAGTCAAAAGTTTTATATTTACCTCTTCCACTAATTTTTCTTAACCTTTAGTAAGGCACCATTGATGAAAATAATAAAATTGAAAGGGTTAACTATTTGTATGTTAGTAATTATTTATCTAATATATCTTTCATATTAAACCATTTATAAAGATTAACAAATTTCCGATATATTTCTTCTCCTTTCTAAATAGTAATGTTAGTTGCTTGTCACAAGACTTGATTTTCTTTCCCTCTAATTATTTGTTTATCTTATTTAGACATTGATTGTAGTTTGTATAAAATTAATAATAATGTCCTAATTACAATGATAAGTTTTCTTGAAATATCCAAATTCAAAATTATTCTCTACTTAAATATGTTAACTTAATTTAAAAACTTAATGTACAAACATATATTGTTTAAACAACAAACTGTACCAAATAATTTTGGTTTATATATAAATAATACAATCAAAATCATTTATTTTCCGATCAACATAAATATATATACTTTTTCATATACGAATTGTAATAGATTTATAGACTATCAATTTTTCACTCATTTTAAACACATGTTATGAAAAGCATTTTTTACAGTGTATTGTTTTAGCTAGTACTATTCAGTTATTGCTCATATTTTATTCTTTTGTTTAACAAAAGTTATTAATATAATAGACTTTACTTAATTTATTCAATATAGAAATTCTATAAATATCGGGTAAAGCCAGATATGTGTGTTAAATTGATTGTTCACTTTAAATACATTTTTGTTTAAAAGATACAAGTTTTGAAAAGAAATATTAATGTATTGCTGACTTTGACTTGCCTTTCGACTTTGTAGTATAGTCCTCCGTAAATCGTCGTCTCCGTCGTCTGCCCATTCCGAGACGCAGAACCTGTATTGGTCAGGCATAGTCTTGAGGCCCTCTAATACTGCATCGTCTCTATTTAGCGGTTTGATGTTAGATCAGTTTTATTAGTTAAGCGTTTCACTTTATTTTAATTTTTATTAAAAAATGGATTTAAACTTTTACACAGATTTGTCCTTTTAAAAATTCTAATTACCAAAATAGTTCCGTTACGTCTTTTAATTCTTCGCCAGGTGGTTAATTTACGTTACTTCCGGTGGGAAATCTTCGAACAATCGACTACATGATAGTTTAAAGGGCTGGCCTTTAAAATTTTAAAAATGTAAATAATAACATTAAATGAAACGTTAAAATTTTTATGTAAGTGAAAAAGTAAAATAAAAATAAATAAAAAAGTGTGAAGTGAGTCAGTATTTTATTGTAAATCAAACAAAATTGTAATTAAAAAATAAATTTGACACCATGATGGGATATCAATAAATGAGTGCAATACCATAATGAAAAATACTAACTGGTGAACTGCACCTATTAAATAAAATAATATAGCAAGTTTAATAAAATAGACAGTTTAGAAATTAATAAAACTTGTAAGATAATTCAGGTACAAAGAAACCTCGCTCAGACAGGTCCATGAGATACGACGATCGCTAGACCAAGGAGCTGAAGGGGAAAGTTGCGTTGCCGCCAATAACTATGGAAACGTATTAGTCTTTAAAGTAGTACACATAAATTTAAATTTGGAGTTGCCGGACATTATTATATCGGTTTGTGGCTAAGCAGTACAGTCTAGAAGCCAGATGGTTTCTACAATAACGTTTCCATCGTCAAATTTATAACGCAAGCTTATGAAATCGGCAAACGGTACTTCCATTTTTATATAATGTAATTAATTTCATCACGACTTACCATGGTTTTGCTATCCGTAAACACAAAAGGTCCAGGAAGAAGGAAGAAAGAATCCAGCCTCAATAAGATCTATAGGCCAAGAATGAAGGAAGTGAGAACTTCTGGGAAGTCATTTTTTATAGTCAAATTTATTAGTTGAATGGTAGTAGATTTGTCTGAGAATATAATTTCAAAATTTCGAATTATAAAGAAATAAACAATGACTTCACTCTAAATAAAGTTGTTAATTAGTTTTAAAAAAGAAAAAGATTTCTTTTCATGTACTATTGCAATGTTTAAAATACAGTAGAGTCTCGATAATTCGAGGTGAATGGGACCGAGACCCCTCGGATTACCGAAAGCTCGGATTACACGGAAACGGTTCCTGAGCACACACACACACACACACACACACACACACACACACTGCAACGGACCAGGCCAGCGCCTACTCGCGGCACCGTGCCATCAACCCCACCGTCGACCAGCACGCGCGCGCAAGCCCGCCCACCAACGCCCGTTGCAGAGCAAGAATTTTGAAACGAGCCGCTCGCAGCAAACACCACGAACGCTGTGCAATGCTCGCCAAAATCTGCCAGAGAACAAGTCACTGGACTTAAAAAAGAAAAAACTTAACTTGCTGCGGATTCTACCCTTAACGGGTAAGTCGTCCCGGGGGATGGGTTCTTTTGAAAGACATCTAAACGGCGAAATGACCATATCAGCTGTAGGAGAGTGTAAGAAACTTGTTTAAAATAATACTCAGTTTGTTTGCAAGTTAGTTAAAAAATCTTTATTTTTTAATTTTTAAAAATTTAAAATTTAATATTACAATGCACAGTCTGCAATTTATTTGACAAAAAAAAAATATCCTTTGTGTTGGTTCTTAACACAGTTAAGAAACCAACTCTGCTTATTTTAGTTGACATTTAAATTTAAATTAAGAATTTACAATTTTAATTTTCTTTCAATCAGAGTATGCCAAAGCGTAAAACTTCGCTCTACTTGACGGTCAATCTTACTTGTCGGAAATATAACCCTTTACAACTTGTCATAATTTTATTTCATTATCCCAGGTTCTCAACCTTGCGATTTTAAACGTCAATATATGGTTTTGTTTACTTAACTTTTTACTGAAAATTTTAATTGTTACAAATTACAAATATTCGTTGATTCAAGCAAAGCCTTACTTTTCAACACACTCCGAAAGACCCCTACTTTTCACATTTTGTTCAATTTATTTAAACTTTCTAAACACACTACTTTATTTATGGCCATATTTTACATAGCCATTTAAATGATATAATTTTTTCTATATCTTTATCAATTTAAAATGAGCAATTTAAAATTCAAATTCTATTTACTTTAGCAGGTAAAATTTCCATCAATTTTACCAAACAACCTAAAAGCAATTTCATAAAACATATCAAATTATATAAAAACCAATTATGAAGTACATACTGAAACAAAAATTACATATAAAACATATAGCCATATCTCCTACAAGATTATCAAAATATTTACTGAACATCAAATCATAATTTATAAAAATTGTTAAAACATCTGCTGAATAAATTCAAACACCTTCCCATATTGAAATTATAATATTTAAATACATATTTTAATAAAAATGTTTACTGAAACATATTTAAAACCTTTTTCAAACATATCTTCACTCATTTACAAAATCTACAAATTTATTTATATTCATTTAACCCTTTGATTAGAAAATATTTAACCCTTTGATTACTCTTTGATTAACCCTATCGGCATAAAAATTCACATAATGAAATTTATTTATATTTATTAAAACCTAGTTACACCCTTTTGAACTGATCCTTGATCATTTACAAAGAAATTTACAAATTTTAAAATTTATTTAACCCTTTTTATATAAAAAATAAAAAACCCTTTAGTTATCATTTGGTTAACCCTTTCTTCATTAAAATTTTAAATACTGAAGTTTTGTTTACAACTTATTTAATCATAGTTAAAACCTTTTAATGTAAAATATGTAACCCTTTGGTTATTATTTGAATTAACCCTTTCTTCATGACAATTATGCATACTGAAGTTTAATTAAAATTTATTTAAAATTTATCAATGCAATTTCTGAAGGAAATTGCTATTTAATAAATTTTTAGTAACCTTTGCTAAATGGCTACAAGCCCATTTGCCTTTATTATAGAACTTACATTTTTTAAACCAATTTGCAAAGATTTCAATTTTCTTTCTAAGTTACTCTACCACCAAGATATTATTTTAAATACACATAAATCATGAAATAAACAATATATATATACTTATAATTCGAAAAAGAAAATTTATTTTAACATATTAATTTGGTTAGCTAGACCCACTTACAAATTTAAAATCTCTTGTTTAACTTAACCCTTTTATTGTACCTTTTAAAATATTTAAAATCTACCCATATCAAAAACATTTCCCTTTATTCTTATTCAAACCTTGGTTTGATTCAATTTATTTTATACACATATATAAGTTCACCCTTTTCTAACTAAAATCAAAGGTTTACATTAAAAAGCTTCAATTTGTTAGAACCCTTGTTTATTTTAAATGAAAACAATTTATGTCAATTTGTTTCATATGGAAAAATGTCGTAATGACTCCTTCTAAATAAAATACCAATTTAGTTTAATTTAATTATATGAAATAACACTCCTGTTTATAGGAGTACCTGAAACTAAAGCATAGCCTTCCAATCAGCTGTTGTAAACAATGGCCTTTTGTCCGCCATCTTGGATATTTACTTTTAGCAATTATATTTAACTTTATTTCAACACATCTTTTATTTAAATTCTTTACACCTTCATAAGATTTTAAACTCTTTAATTAATTTAAATCCCTTTATTTGATTTGTTTATTTAACTCCCTTTCCCTTTACATAAGTTCTAATCTAAAATTTCTATTTCCCTTACATTCATAAAATACAACATAATTTCTGCATTTATGGCATCGCCATCTTGAAACCCCCCACTCTTTAAAACAAAGCCACCAGCATTTACTTGTAAAATTTAAAGTTTACTGTTAATGATTTGAAAATTTATTTAAATTTTATAACATTTTCCCAATTTAGAAAAAATTCTTCAAATTAAAATTTTAATTTGCAAAGGGAAAACAATTTAGATCTGACCTGATTCCACACAAAGCATGGCTTGCCTTTCTTCTCCCTCTCTTCTCCGTCTCTCCCTTTGTTCTCCAACGGGGTGGGGAAAATCCGGCTTGGCTGTTGCTTTGCTTCCACGTAAGAAAACTTGGATGACTTCCCACGCGTTGCCGCCATCTTGGATACCTCCATCCCTTTGTGTGTCTGCTAGGCCTCAGGTAGATCAGCTCGCTTCACCCTTTGGTTGAAATCCTTCCATCTTCTTTCTTCGATGCCATTCGCACCTCTTTTAAATTTTAACGGTTACCAGTAAAATTTTAGCTTTAAGCCCTTCTTTTAACACAGTTCTTGGGCATTTCTTAACACAGAAAATAAATAGAAAAATCTTTTAAAAACGTTTATCAATTTAGTTAAATTTTGTTTAATTTTGTTAGAAATTTAGACTCACACTTTTAAAACTGTTTGCTAGGTTACACTGTTCACATCGCCTTGTCTTTCTAGTAAGGCTGTAACACACACATTTAACGACGCTCGCACATAATCTGATGGAAATTTATGGGAACCTCTTTCGCAGCGATCTTGAAATGCGAAAGGGCCCCATACGAAACTACAGCGTCACGACATCTCAACGAAACGAACTTTCCCTAGCCACTCATAGTTTTTGAACTATTGACGGTAACAAACTATTGTTCATTGTTTGTCGGAGCTACGCCCGACACCGACCTTACCCTTCGAGAGTCCTGGTTTAGCTGGGGCTTCAAAAGACGCTTGGCCTGCTCAACCCGGGAAAACACCCCCACCTGCAGTCCGTTCCCACGAGTTGACAACCAATAAGGATCTTAAATCGATGTCGCCTGATCGGCGCGCGCACTTCTTTTGTACAAGTGCGTAACGGCTCGCAAAATTGATAGACCGATCGATTTAATCCATTTTTTCGATCAAGCCGTATAACTCTTTAAGGGTGCTTCTGATGGAATTTTATTATTCTTTAATTTTGATTTTTCTCGTCTTGCTTTATCTCTGGAAATGTCGATGGTAATTCTAGGCCAATTTTGACCATCTTCCCCTTGCAAACGGCCTTAAATTTAAGTTTCAAACCCTTCCCACGGTGGCTTGGTTTGTTTTACTTACAAGAACTTTAGACTCTTTATGTTTTACATGTTATCTTTTTGCGGCATGTATTCCAAGAGAATATAGCCCGCCGCAAGATCCCCCTTTAAAATTGAGACAAAAAAAATTTTTTGCAAGTATCTCCAAAAAAAAAAATTTACCTATACAAAAAAAAATTTATTTTTCGAGATTTATCTGTTTTCCTATTTTATTTGTGGGTGCTAGCTAACTCTTAATTACCTTACTTATATATCTACTTGTCCTTGGTCCTCTTCTACCTCTTCTCACTGAAACACTTAAAACACTTTTACAATATTAATAAGTACAACCATAAGTTTATGCATTTTTATAAAACTCACAACTCTCACATTTCACTCACAGGCTTGATACAATAAATCTGATCTTGTTTTCTCTTTGCTTTATTTATATTTTTTTTTTTAAAGTTAAAAAATTTAAAATTTTTCTTAAATTTTCCATTTCTTAATTCCCCTTCATTTATACCCTCGTTAGTGGCTTTCTTTTATTTTTTTCATACATACATATAACCATTTTACATTTCTTATAAATACACTCCAAAATATCTAACCAAGTTCTTACAATTTACCAGTAGTTATTTACTTACGCTCCTTATCTTAAGTGAGGAACGATGTTCGGGTATTCCCCTCTCACTCTCTGGCGCTGTCCCTATCAGCTGGCGTTATCTTGCCTACGCATTAGTCGGCCGCTCCACACAGCTGTGACCTTGTGTAGTAAAGCTACTTCCTTATATTTTTTGCTTGGGTCAATGCTCCTACTGTATACACAACCTTGGATCGATATTTGTTGCACTAACGGCAACATACCTTTTTTGTTTTGAAGTCAGGTCAGCTATCAGGCTTCCTTGTTTATTATTAGTCTACGTATAATTTTATATCCTTAACATCGTACCTTCCCCTTACTTTATTTGTCACAATATTTGCCACTTCATAGGTCTTACGCCCTAGTTTCCTGGTTATTTTAAATGGGCCCTCGTAAATCAATAGTAACTTCTCTGTCTCTTTTCTTTGCACATTGGAGCGGTTATGCCTTGTGATTAACACTAGGTCGTTGACTTGAAAGTGCGTCTCCTTACAGGTTCTATTTTTCCTTGCCGCTCTGTAGTCTCCCTTAGTCCTAATTCGCTGAAATACTTTCTGAAGCATCTCCCTCCTAGTCTCCACTACCGCATTCCTACAATCCTCAGGGATATATCCTTCCCATACATAGTTTGTTTCCACTCCCCAGTGGACCATTGCCGGCGTGTAGCCTGTGATCTCGTGTGGCATTTGGTTATGATTTTTTTCTATGTATTGCAAGTATTTTTGCCATGAGGATTGTGCATTACTACAGTATGTCCGTAAAATTCTTCCCAAATCTCGATTTATACGCTCGGCTAAATTTACCTGGGGATGCCGAACAGGGATAAGAATGTGTCGCACCCCTACTGCCTCGATCCATTCTTTCCACTGTTTGGAGGTAAATGCCGCGCCGAAATCGGTAAGAATTTTAATCGGTTTTCCCACTGTATTAAAATACTCAGTCATGCGATCGATGGAGGTTTTGGAGTTCGGGCTTTTCACAGCGTATAATTTTAGGAACTTTGAGAACACGTCAAGGATCACTAGTACGTGTCTCGCCCCTCCTATACTCCTAGGTAGGGGCCCTAAGAAGTCTACGGCAACCATTTCCCCTGGTTGTTGTGTAAGGATTGGTCTTGTTAATGCTTGTGAGTACCTGTTAGTATGCTTGGCCTATTGACATATTTTGCATCTCCTTATCACTTCCATAACCCTTTGGTACATATTCTTTATATAGAAGCTCCGACCTAGCATTTTTGCCAATTTATTTCTCCCAATGTGCAAGTACACCTGGTGTACTTCGTTTATGAGTGGCTCAATGTTCCCTTCTGGAATCACTATTTTATTTTTTCCTCTCACTTTAAAGCACAAATATCCTTCTATTACCTCGTATCTCGGGTACCTTTGTATATTTTCTGTTATATTATTTAAATCTATTTGTTCCCTTTGTCCTTCTTTCAATGATAGGATTATTTGTCTTAAGGGTCTCTCGCTTTTCAATTCATTTAGCCTGATAACTGCCTGCTCGTTCTTTAGTTTTCCGATCCCGCTTTGTGCCTGGTACATGCGGCTGACCGTATCGCAAGGTATGTTCTCCTTGCCAGGGCAGTGAATAACGGAGGGTTGGTACTCTTGGATCGCTAGTGTCCATCTGGTGATGCGAGAGTTGGTGAAGTTGCAGGTGTTTAAAAATTGCAATGCCTTGTTATCAGTGATGATGTGCAACGGCGCTCCTAATATAAGTGGTCTAAATTTCTTGAGGCCGTGCACTATGGCCAGCAGTTCTTTCTCGCACACGCTGTATGACAATTCTGCTTTTTTGAGGGTCCTACTAGCGAATCCAATAACCGCCAAATCCCCGTTATCGTCCTTTTGATAGAGTTGACTTGCTATCGCTATGTGGCTGGCATCCGTTTGTAGGAAGACATCCTGCCCAGCTCTTGGGTGTGTAATCGTTACTGCCTCGAGAAACAACCCTTTGACACGATCAAAAGCCGCCTGCATGTCTGAGTTCCAAATCCAGGGTTGTTGCTTGCGCAGGAGCTTTAAAAGAGGTGAGGTTTCCTGTGAATACTTGCTCGTAAAACGAGCATAGTAATTCACAAATCCTAGAAACGATTGTAATTGCTTTTTATTTTTAGGCACTGGGAAATCGTGTATGGCCTGTAGCTTCTCTGGGTCTGTTCGTACCCCTTCCTGAGTAAAGATGTATCCTAGGAATTTCACCTCCTCCTGACAGAAAAATGTTTTTCTTGGATTTATTGTCAAGTTTCCTTCCCTGAATTTGGTGAAGATCGTTCGTAAATGTTCGAGGTGTTCCTCGAACGTCTCAGACAAACATAACAGGTCGTCGACGTATGCTAGAATGTTTTCCTCTAATTCCTGTCCCAGCGTCAAATCCACCGTCCTAACCAATGCCGCTAAGGAGTTCTGTAGTCCGAAAGGCACTACCTTGAAGTTGTACACCTTGTTGTTGAAGAGGAACCCCGTATACTTCTTGGAGTCATGTGTAAGAGGTATTTGCCAAAAACTAGCCGTGAGATCAATCTTGGAGATATACCTCTTACATCTTCCTTTCCTTAGAATCTCGTCAATCGCTGGTGCGCTTTCGTAATCTGGTACAGTGATGTCATTTAGTCTCCTAGCATCAAGGCATAGTCTGATGGATTTGTCTGGCTTGAGGACCATTACCATCGGGTTGATGTATGGCGTGCTTGACCTCTCAATGATGTCGTTGGCCAGCATAACGTCGATTTCCTGTTGGACCTGTTTCCTATAGTTTATAGGGATCGGATAACTCCTCTTTATGAATGGTTTATCCTCATATATTTTCAATTTATGTTTATACTTATTTGACCTTCCTGGAGTCTCGCTGAATACCTCTTTGTACTCTTCTATTAATTTTCCCAGCCTTTCCTCCTGAGTCTTCGTGAGAATTGATTTATTTTTATCCTGCTGCTGTATTGTACTTAGGTTTCTTACATTGTATACTCGACGTGGTTTCAGTGTTTGGCCATTTTTAAAATTTTTGTGTTTCTTTCTCTTTACTCTACTCTTCCAATTTACAACTCCTAATCTCCTCCTCATCCTGTATCTGGGTCTACTTCGTTTTGCCTTGTCCTGAGTTCTCTTTTCTCCTCCTTTTTCCTTCCTATTACGCTTGTTTTTCTTGTCCTCTGGCTCGCTCGCATCCTTGTTTCCTTCCGGGATTTCCGCATGGTCGTAGGAACATTCTGGGCCTCCTTGTCCTCTCTGTACTTTTCCTCCTATTTCTTCCTCTTGTCCTTTATACTTTTTGCGCCTACTTTCGGCTTTCTCGGGCTCTGCCCTTTTTACCGCCCTAGTTCCACGTGTATGACCTTCTTTGCTCCTCCCTTCCGGCACATTTCTGTCTGCCTTGCCATCGGCTCCTCTTCTTTTGCTTACAGCTGCTGCTCCCTTCTTGCTTTCTTTTTGCTCTATTTCTTTTGCCTCCTGGCCTTCTGGTTTTCCCTTTTTCTCCTGTTTACTACCTCTCTGTTTTACTTTTGCATTTGGTTTCTCCTTTGCCACTTCTGCTCCAACATTTCCCTCAGATTGGGATCCATGTCCCAATCCCCCCCCGAGACTCGGCCACTCCGGGTTCTCGATAGGGGTAACGACGTCAGCCTGGTGTTCGGCTGGCGCCAGTACAAGCCCCTCTTCTTCGCTTGTACCAATCCATCCCACCTTGTCGATCTTTGCTCTTCTACTAATCTGTTGGAGCTCTCCTGGATGGTCTTGTGCAGATCTTACCTCTTCTCCTTCCTGAGCTTCCAAGTTAGCAACTGATGTATTTGGATGGTCTTGTTTAGGTCTTATGAAGTCGAGACTGGCCATCTCTCCTTCGACCTCGAAAGTCATGAAGCGTCTCTCCATGTTGATACGGGCTTTGAGTCGATGTAACAGATCGCAACCCATGACAATTTCCGCTCGTAAGCGTTCCACCACCATGAAGCTACTTTCTATTACATGACCTCCCATACTCAGAGGAATAAAGGCCTGCTTACGGACTCTTATCTGGGGTGTCTTCACCGCCATAATAATGCCCGTATTGCTTACCGGCAATTCCAAGAATTCTTTCCCTTGGCGCTTCAGCTCGTTATACAGGTTGCCCTGTATAACGGACACGTCCGCGCCGGTGTCAATCTCAACACGCACTACCTGTTGCCAGATAGCGCCTATGAGTGCAGGGCATTCCTCAGAATTCTGGGATTGTCGGGGCAACAAACCTTCCTCCTCGAGCAGGTCGTCTCGTATCTCCATATTGAGACCTCCTAACTTCCTTGTTTGTTCCATATCTGGCTGTTGAGCTGTGGATCTTATCTTTTCTGGCTTTTCATCTCCTTCTTTATTTTCCTGATTCGGAGTTTCTTCTAGTTTGCTTGCATTTCTGTTTCCTTCTTGGATCTTGGCTAGGTCACTGGAACTCTTTGGGCCTCCCTGTTTTGCAGCTTCCTGCTGCCTACTTTTTCTCTCAAATTCTTCCTTTCTTCCTTCCTTACTGTTACTGGGTAGCTGTTCTACAGCATCCTTGGGCTCTGCCCCACCCATCGCCCTGTTTCCACTCTGTTCCCTTTTGCCTTCTCCTTCCAGCACGTTTTTGCTCGCTTCCCTGTTAGATGTAACTCCTTTCTGCTTCTCTTTTTCTTTTACTATTCTTTTACTCTTCTTTATACTACTAATACTCTTTTTTATTTCTTTGTTCCGGGTCTCGGTTCCTTTTGCTCGCCATTGTCTGTCTCTATGTTGTCTGTTCTCTTCTATTTCGCACGAGACCCTCCCGCCTCGTTTTTTGGACTCCTTGTCCTATTTCTTGGTTCCATGTTCTGCCTTGGAGGTGGTCTGGTCTCTCTCTCCGGCCTGGGGTTCCCATTGGTGTTGTTCCTTGGGTGAGGAGGCCTCATATTTGGAGGTGGCCTCTGTTGGTACCTAGGCGGCACCTCTCTCCCATTTATACCCCGGCTTCCGTTGTCCGTCTCCACGCCGTTCAGGAAATCAATGGCACTGGCCACTGACTCCCTATGAACGCCAAGGCTAGCATTCCGGACCTCCCTTCCGAAATGCGTCATCACCTTGTTCACGAGGTAACGCTCTGTATCGGCGGGTCCAAATTTCTGGCTTTGTTAACCATTACTACGAAGTATTCGGACTTGCTGTAGGGTCCCATCTCATAATACCTCCCAGTGTCTAACTGCCGCCTTATTTTCTCTTGCGCTTCAAAACCCCAGTATCTGGCTAAAAACTTAGCCTTAAACTGTCCATATTGGTCTCCTGGATTCATAACGGCCTTCCACCAGGCTTCTGCCGTTCCTTTTAAATTTCTGACCACCATCTTCAGTTTGGTCTCCTCTTCTAACATGGGGTCTACTTCATCAAAGAGCTCCTCCATGCTCTTTATAAACGCTACCGGATCTTCATTATCTTTTCCATAATACTCGATCCTTTTTGCTCCTGTAAGCTCCTGATAATCCCAGGCCCGTGGTTTTATCCAGCTAACACTTGTCGCTTGTGCTCCTGCACTCCTTACTTTGTCCGCGACTCTTTTAACGCTGGTTTCCACTTTCTGCAGGCCTGTTTGCAGGTCCACGATTTTCTTGTCCTGCTCCAGTTGCTCCTCTTCCTCCTTTTCGATCCTTACTTGTAATTGATCGACTTTGCTCTCATAAGTCGACACTCTTGCGTCCATGCTCACCATGTGCTGGGCTATGTCGTCCTTATGACTTTTAAACTTTTCCGCCATCCTTTCTTGGAATTGTTTCATTTCTTCTCTATCCCTTTTTTCTTTTTCTTCTCGCTCTTTCTTTTCCTGTTCTTTCTCTTGTTGTTTCTTTTTTCTCCTGCCCTCTTTTTCTTCTGCTTCCCTTATCCTTCTCGCTTCTTCATTTTGCCATCTTAACTCGGCTTGTTCTCTCTCTTTATATCTCCTCATCTCTTCCTCCTTCCTTTCTGTCTCCCTTTCTAACCTCCACTCTTGCTTCTCCCTTTGTCTTTTAGCCTCATCTTGCTCTTCCTTCTTTTGCCTTTCTAACCTATCCTGTTCTTTCTCCTTCTGTCTTTCTAATCTCTCCTGTTCTTTTTCCTGCTGTCTTTTAGCCTCATCTTGCTCTTCCTTCTTTTGCCTTTCTAACCTATCCTGTTCTTCCTTTTGCTGTCTTTTAGCCTCATCCTGTTCTTTTTCCTTCTGTCTTTCTAACCTTTCCTGTTCTTCCTTTTGCTGTCTTTTAGCCTCATCCTGTTCTTTTTCCTTCTGTCATTCTAACCTTTCCTGTTCTTCCTTTTGCTGTTTTTTAGCCTCATCCTGTTCTTTTTCCTGTTTTCTTTCTAATTTTTCTTGTTCTCTTTCTTTCCTTAGCATCGCCATTAGCTTCTCCATTTCACTTCTTTCCTGCTGCTTTTGTGTTGCCATGGCTTCTGTTCTGTTTATCTCCTTTTTGTTTTTAATCCTTTCCTTCTTTCTAATTTCAAATTATAAACTTTTTTATAAAATCCTTTACTTTACATAAAAGTGTCGTTGGATGTCGTGCGTGTGTTTCCTATGCGCGCGTTCGTCTATGTGTTTCCTTCTTCCTACTTACTACTATTTACCCCTACTTTACTTTCTTAACTCTTTTAAAACTATTTCTCATACTAAACTATTTAACTCCTAATTTCATCTTCTTATCTTATTTTTAATTTAATTTACCAGTGTTTTAACCTAGAACTGCAATCTAACTCTTTTCTTTAACATTTTATTATTTATTTCTTACACTTCCTAGGTCGAATTTCGCCATGTCTTTTTATGATTTTAATAGAGACCGAAATATTTATACGGGAAAGTCCGCAACTTTACCCGTCGGTCCCACTCGTTAGGGCGCCATCTTACTAACTGCAACGGACCAGGCCAGCGCCTACTCGCGGCACCGTGCCATCAACCCCACCGTCGACCAGCACGCGCGCGCAAGCCCGCCCACCAACGCCCGTTGCAGAGCAAGAATTTTGAAACGAGCCGCTCGCAGCAAACACCACGAACGCTGTGCAATGCTCGCCAAAATCTGCCAGAGAACAAGTCACTGGACTTAAAAAAGAAAAAACCTAACTTGCTGCGGATTCTACCCTTAACGGGTAAGTCGTCCCGGGGGATGGGTTCTTTTGAAAGACATCTAAACGGCGAAATGACCATATCAGCTGTAGGAGAGTGTAAGAAACTTGTTTAAAATAATACTCAGTTTGTTTGCAAGTTAGTTAAAAAATCTTTATTTTTTAATTTTTAAAAATTTAAAATTTAATATTACAATGCACAGTCTGCAATTTATTTGACAAAAAAAAAATATCCTTTGTGTTGGTTCTTAACACAGTTAAGAAACCAACTCTGCTTATTTTAGTTGACATTTAAATTTAAATTAAGAATTTACAATTTTAATTTTCTTTCAATCAGAGTATGCCAAAGCGTAAAACTTCGCTCTACTTGACGGTCAATCTTACTTGTCGGAAATATAACCCTTTACAACTTGTCATAATTTTATTTCATTATCCCAGGTTCTCAACCTTGCGATTTTAAACGTCAATATATGGTTTTGTTTACTTAACTTTTTACTGAAAATTTTAATTGTTACAAATTACAAATATTCGTTGATTCAAGCAAAGCCTTACTTTTCAACACACTCCGAAAGACCCCTACTTTTCACATTTTGTTCAATTTATTTAAACTTTCTAAACACACTACTTTATTTATGGCCATATTTTACATAGCCATTTAAATGATATAATTTTTTCTATATCTTTATCAATTTAAAATGAGCAATTTAAAATTCAAATTCTATTTACTTTAGCAGGTAAAATTTCCATCAATTTTACCAAACAACCTAAAAGCAATTTCATAAAACATATCAAATTATATAAAAACCAATTATGAAGTACATACTGAAACAAAAATTACATATAAAACATATAGCCATATCTCCTACAAGATTATCAAAATATTTACTGAACATCAAATCATAATTTATAAAAATTGTTAAAACATCTGCTGAATAAATTCAAACACCTTCCCATATTGAAATTATAATATTTAAATACATATTTTAATAAAAATGTTTACTGAAACATATTTAAAACCTTTTTCAAACATATCTTCACTCATTTACAAAATCTACAAATTTATTTATATTCATTTAACCCTTTGATTAGAAAATATTTAACCCTTTGATTACTCTTTGATTAACCCTATCGGCATAAAAATTCACATAATGAAATTTATTTATATTTATTAAAACCTAGTTACACCCTTTTGAACTGATCCTTGATCATTTACAAAGAAATTTACAAATTTTAAAATTTATTTAACCCTTTTTATATAAAAAATAAAAAACCCTTTAGTTATCATTTGGTTAACCCTTTCTTCATTAAAATTTTAAATACTGAAGTTTTGTTTACAACTTATTTAATCATAGTTAAAACCTTTTAATGTAAAATATGTAACCCTTTGGTTATTATTTGAATTAACCCTTTCTTCATGACAATTATGCATACTGAAGTTTAATTAAAATTTATTTAAAATTTATCAATGCAATTTCTGAAGGAAATTGCTATTTAATAAATTTTTAGTAACCTTTGCTAAATGGCTACAAGCCCATTTGCCTTTATTATAGAACTTACATTTTTTAAACCAATTTGCAAAGATTTCAATTTTCTTTCTAAGTTACTCTACCACCAAGATATTATTTTAAATACACATAAATCATGAAATAAACAATATATATATACTTATAATTCGAAAAAGAAAATTTATTTTAACATATTAATTTGGTTAGCTAGACCCACTTACAAATTTAAAATCTCTTGTTTAACTTAACCCTTTTATTGTACCTTTTAAAATATTTAAAATCTACCCATATCAAAAACATTTCCCTTTGTTCTTACTCAAACCTTGGTTTGATTCAATTTATTTTATACACATATATAAGTTCACCCTTTTCTAACTAAAATCAAAGGTTTACATTAAAAAGCTTCAATTTGTTAGAACCCTTGTTTATTTTAAATGAAAACAATTTATGTCAATTTGTTTCATATGGAAAAATGTCGTAATGACTCCTTCTAAATAAAATACCAATTTAGTTTAATTTAATTATATGAAATAACACTCCTGTTTATAGGAGTACCTGAAACTAAAGCATAGCCTTCCAATCAGCTGTTGTAAACAATGGCCTTTTGTCCGCCATCTTGGATATTTACTTTTAGCAAATTATATTTAACTTTATTTCAACACATCTTTTATTTAAATTCTTTACACCTTCATAAGATTTTAAACTCTTTAATTAATTTAAATCCCTTTATTTGATTTGTTTATTTAACTCCCTTTCCCTTTACATAAGTTCTAATCTAAAATTTCTATTTCCCTTACATTCATAAAATACAACATAATTTCTGCATTTATGGCATCGCCATCTTGAAACCCCCCACTCTTTAAAACAAAGCCACCAGCATTTACTTGTAAAATTTAAAGTTTACTGTTAATGATTTGAAAATTTATTTAAATTTTATAACATTTTCCCAATTTAGAAAAAATTCTTCAAATTAAAATTTTAATTTGCAAAGGGAAAACAATTTAGATCTGACCTGATTCCACACAAAGCATGGCTTGCCTTTCTTCTCCCTCTCTTCTCCGTCTCTCCCTTTGTTCTCCAACGGGGTGGGGAAAATCCGGCTTGGCTGTTGCTTTGCTTCCACGTAAGAAAACTTGGATGACTTCCCACGCGTTGCCGCCATCTTGGATACCTCCATCCCTTTGTGTGTCTGCTAGGCCTCAGGTAGATCAGCTCGCTTCACCCTTTGGTTGAAATCCTTCCATCTTCTTTCTTCGATGCCATTCGCACCTCTTTTAAATTTTAACGGTTACCAGTAAAATTTTAGCTTTAAGCCCTTCTTTTAACACAGTTCTTGGGCATTTCTTAACACAGAAAATAAATAGAAAAATCTTTTAAAAACGTTTATCAATTTAGTTAAATTTTGTTTAATTTTGTTAGAAATTTAGACTCACACTTTTAAAACTGTTTGCTAGGTTACACTGTTCACATCGCCTTGTCTTTCTAGTAAGGCTGTAACACACACATTTAACGACGCTCGCACATAATCTGATGGAAATTTATGGGAACCTCTTTCGCAGCGATCTTGAAATGCGAAAGGGCCCCATACGAAACTACAGCGTCACGACATCTCAACGAAACGAACTTTCCCTAGCCACTCATAGTTTTTGAACTATTGACGGTAACAAACTATTGTTCATTGTTTGTCGGAGCTACGCCCGACACCGACCTTACCCTTCGAGAGTCCTGGTTTAGCTGGGGCTTCAAAAGACGCTTGGCCTGCTCAACCCGGGAAAACACCCCCACCTGCAGTCCGTTCCCACGAGTTGACAACCAATAAGGATCTTAAATCGATGTCGCCTGATCGGCGCGCGCACTTCTTTTGTACAAGTGCGTAACGGCTCGCAAAATTGATAGACCGATCGATTTAATCCATTTTTTCGATCAAGCCGTATAACTCTTTAAGGGTGCTTCTGATGGAATTTTATTATTCTTTAATTTTGATTTTTCTCGTCTTGCTTTATCTCTGGAAATGTCGATGGTAATTCTAGGCCAATTTTGACCATCTTCCCCTTGCAAACGGCCTTAAATTTAAGTTTCAAACCCTTCCCACGGTGGCTTGGTTTGTTTTACTTACAAGAACTTTAGACTCTTTATGTTTTACATGTTATCTTTTTGCGGCATGTATTCCAAGAGAATATAGCCCGCCGCAACACACATACACACACACACACACACACACACATACACACACACAAACATACACACACACATAAACACACACACACACACACACACACACACACACACACACACACACACACACACACACACACACACACACACACACATACACAATCGTACTTTCAAAATGGTAAATAGGTTTTATATTTTTAATATCTGTTTTTAATCTTTTTTTCTTTAACATGAATTGCTTTCTCTCTTCAATGAGGTTAATATTTAGAATAAATCGCTTACCAACAAGTGCGCTTGGGACACACTTGGGGTAGATTTGTAAAATTGTATTTCAAGATTATCCCATCTGATAAATATATTATAAAAGGTCGTTGCACGTAAGGTCTACAAAGCGTTCGCAATGATTTTTACGCCATATAATCGTCTTCTATACGTTGTTTTATAAGAGTAATTTAGCGGAGGTGTAGATTACTAAACCTTATAAAGTAAAACAATACTAAATTTTAGACGCCTCTGTTAGGCAAACATTTATGAAATGTTGAAAGGTGATTTAAAAACACATCATTCAATATTTTATGTATTCAATTACTATGTGTGCAATTCTGATATCAAATATGTACTACTTTACTTAACGAAATAAGTTTAATCTCTTTTTAAAGAAAAAATCAATACTAAGCAATAATTTTGTTTTATAATTACTGTGCCGAGAACACTTGGTACATTCTGACGGTCGTCATGGCAACAAGGCAAACATGCTTCACCGACCGTTGCCATGGTAGCGAATTACAATCATGTGTTTGACGCCAGGACGTTGTCGACATAATCAACAGCGTGTTTGCATAACAGCTTCGTTCCCAACATAATTTAGCATTTCTTTTGTTGGGATTTATTTTCTTTCAGACTTTGAACGCTACTAGAAAAGACTACAATGACAATCCGTAGGGTTGAAATAGGGTTTTATAGATTGGAAATCACATTTTATTTGTATATTTCTGTTATATTTACATTGTAAATTGGAAGCTATTATTATGCTATTGAAGTAACTTTCATTTACTTTACCCTATTTATATATATTCTGACAGTTTATATTCTGGTATTTTCTACACGTCAGCATCTATGTCTCCTCTACTTCGGTTCAATTTGATTAGAGTAGTGTGTAATAATCTGTTCAGTCAATGCTTATATTTTGTCCGAACAGCTTCTCCCGTTCATCTTTGCCAATAATTTTAGACGGGATACAAAACCAGCCCATTTTTATATCACAACACCAATTTGACTTCATTTGTCAATTTATCATATTTATTGTAAATCCACATTACACATACTTTCCTTGGTTTACCAAAATCAACATTGGATTAAAGTCAACCCTTTACAGCACTATTATTCAAACTGATTGTATGTTATAGGTTATATGGTAAAACAGCATTTGTAACGCATAGGTTATATTACTTTATTTATGTTATTTGTAATTATTAAATTTAAAGTAACTAAATTAATTTTTTGTAGGCCGACTCGAAATTCAATTTATTTTTTTTTGTTCACATAACTTGTTTTAGTTAACAAAACATAACATATCTCACATAACGTGTTCACAAAACAATAATATTAATGTGTTAGTCTCAATAACTGCTATAAGTTAGGCTGTAAATAATTGTGGCCCCGATTGGAATATTAAAATGAATTATTATTTAAATATATCCAATTTCTTTTTCAATACACATTGCATATATTTAATCATCGATATTAAAAATCTATATTAAAACACACTCACACACACACACACACACACACACACACACACACACACACACACACACACACACATACACCCACCCACCTACACACACAAACACACACACACACACACACACACACACACACACACACACACATATATATATATATATATGTGTGTGTGTGTGTGTGTGTGTGTGTGTGTGTGTGTGTGTGTGTGTGTGTGTGTGTGTGTGTGTGTGTGTGTGTGTGTGTGTGTGTGTGTGTGTGTGTGTGTGTGTGTGTGTGTGTGTGTGTGTGTGTGTGTGTGTGTGTGTGTGTGTGTGTGTGTGTGTGTGTGTGTGTGTGTGTGTGTGTGTGTGTGTGTGTGTGTGTGTGTGTGTGTGTGTGTGTGTGTGTGTGTGTGTGTGTGTGTGTAGGTGGGTGGGTGTATGTGTGTGTGTGTGTGTGTGTGTGTGTGTGTGTGTATATACATATATATATATATATATATATATATATATATATATAGACTCCGCATTATGGCATACAAGATTTCAGACACTCTAGCATAAATAAAAATGCTTATAGAGCATAATTTTGATAGCATAATGAATTATTCCGGTCCTGGTTGGCAGTATTCCTTATATAAATAATAAATAAATAATAAACCATATTGCTGCAAATTAAATCTAAAGTTTAGGGTAAACTCAACTATAAGAGCATGCAACACCATTAAATAGTTTCCACTAGACCATGTTTCTTAACGTACGGTAATTATCAAACTACCCGTGCCTGGTAAAATTCTGACCCGATCGTGAATTCCTTATCCTTTAGCACTTGTGTCTAGAACGGTATTTCTAGTTTGTAATTCCCGTTTTTTCCTGTCTCTACTGAATCGTAGTTCACAGACGCCTGGGTTCCAGGACTCCACAAAAAGCACGCATTTATGAGACTAAAAACGAAACTTGAGAAAACTGTACGTTTTTGTATATGCAGACCCGCCTTGAGTCAAAACGTTTACACATAAAATGCTACTGTACAACTTTTCCTCCTGATACGTAATGAAAAACAATAAACTTTTATAATTGAATATATATATATATATATATATATATATATATATATATATATATATATATATACTACTTTAAACTCAGACAGTACCCCACATAGAAATGGCTTGATTTAAAATCCTCCGGAACACTGTCCGGAACAAAATGTAACAACGTGTAAGGATTCCAACAGAAATTCATGACCCAGAATAGATGAAGCAGGTCGGAGCAAGCAGTTTGCTTATGTGCTTTAGTCAGTCTTAGTCTATTATAATTTCCTAGTAATATTCTATTATTTAAATTGGTTCCAAATATTTTGCACGTGTTTTCATTATTTTTAAGGGTCTTCTAAAAACTTTAAGCCTCTTTATAAGACGAATTCGTATGAATCGTCTCTTCATACCCCTTTTTAAGGATATCTTCTTACTCTGAGCAAACTATTATAGACGTGGCTTATGGTTTTCCGTCATATTTTAACATCATCAAACGTATGGAACAGGCTTTTTATAGTCTAATTTTTTTCTCAAATATACTGACAAAGTTGTTATTGGCTTAGTGCTGAGAAATAAGAACAGTCGAAAATAATATCAAGAAGGTGTCTATCTGTACGTCTAAAAATAACTTAATTGGTAGCAAAAATTTATTAATAAACTTTAACATTAATCGTTTCTATACAGGGAATTTATTTTTGTGAAAAACAGCACTGTAGAAATATCTTTGCTTTAGCAATCAATCCAGGTTCATGGTTTACTGTTGCCTTGGCAACGTAACGCGAACTGTGCCTGCGACAGAGAGAAATTGCATGCAAATAATCGAATCCTATTTCCTTTTTAAAATATTTTATTTCAAGTAGCACTCTAAAATACAATATCAAGAGCACAGTGTTATACAATATTACAAGAAAAATATTGGAAACAACACAAATACAATAAGTATATACAAAAATAACTAATAAGGAAAAGTTATATTAACCCTTATGCACATTTTGAAGACCATTTCATAATCATCAGAGGGTATTATTACAAAAAAATCTAGAATACAATAAATTACAAAATAGACTTTACAGTCACTACATATATTCTAGATTTTGTTTATGTAATACGACTCTCTGATGATGGTGACATGGTAATTGAAATGTACACGAGAGTATAATATAAATTGTATTATTAGTTTGATTATTTTTGTGGTATTAGGGTTGTTTCTAATACTTTTATTGTAGCACTGTAAAGTTTTAATATAACACGGTTTCAATGGAAAATATTTTAATCAAACTTTTAGCTGGCATTACGTGTTTATATGTAACCGAACCTTTGCGTTCCCGTTACCCCAGTTAGTATTAAATTATAATTAATTAGTGACGACTGGTATCGTCATTTATCGTTATAAAAGCTATTCCTTTAAATATTTGTAATACAAGATATTTTATTTCTTTTCCATAATCAGCGGTAAAATTACTAGTAAAATTAACGTACATATTTTTTTTACATTGCCTTAGGAAGAGTGAAACCTAATTCTGTTTTGTAAACGAACATCTAACATCCATCGTTAAAATCTTCACACCGTAAATTAGAATTTCCTTTATTACTGGTTATTTATACCTTTTTCCAATGTTTTTCAGGAGGAACAATAACAAACCAGTTAACCAATAAGAAAGAAACGTAGTTTATATGCTATATGGAAGACTTCTGTTTTTGAGCAGAAGGCTATTTTTCTACAATAAGAGCACTGTAACGTTTAACCACTTGACTTTCTCAGTCTGCTTACAGTCGAGGCACTAAATTTCCCTATAAACGATACGATATCGGTTACTTTGAGGTTAATTTTGCATCGATGCACAAATGTATGCGCAATATGCAGTAGACTTTGATCTTGGAATAGCCTATTTACCAAATAAGCACACAGCCACCTGATGTTTGGATTAATTTGTTGCCGATTGGCTGTTCATTGCCATGGAAACGCCGAAACGCTTCGAAATACAGAGTGGCAATTAATTTTAAAAGAAGTTTCCCCTGTCTTTGATATGTTTGCTAGTTGGCTTGTATAGAGATATATTTGCATTGACAAATTATAAATTTGGTTGTTTGACGATATTATTTAAAAAAAATGTTAACTGAGTTATGTTTGCAATAAAAAAATCTGTATAGTTCATGTTAATTTGGACACTCGAAATAGCATTGAATACATGATAAACCGGTTAAATATCGAGTCAAAGATGTTTAATTAATTAGTATAACGTTTCGGGAAAGAAAGGTTAGCTCAAAGGAAGTTTTTGGGGAAGTGAAGGTAGGGCGTTTGTTGTTTTGGTTCCTCTCTTACTCTTTTGAACTCTAAATGTAAGTTCTTTGTTTTTTATAGCACAGCAGGCTCATGAGGGCAATGAGTTGCCCAAAATTAGACTTCTTTGACTCAATATTCAAATGGTTTATCATTTATTAAAAACCTTTGTATTGGCTACTGGTGCAGTGTAACACTAAAGCCATTGAACGGTGAGAGTAGACGTTTTGTAGTCGGTTGGCGTCAATGTTATTTCTTTTAAATTTGTTTTACTTTGAAAATGATTTGAATACTGTTAATTTTAAAAACATTTGTCTACGATAATAGGTGGTGTGTAATATTTTTACATACATAAAGAGAATTTCACTGTCATAAAATATGTTTTCGAAGTGTTCGTCTACATTTCTATGTAGTACAAGTAGCAATGTATAATGAGGTGCTATGACAATTGTTTATTTCAACGCAGTAATTTTAACCCAAAAATATCGCTTAGTATAATATACAGTCCAAAATAAAGGATTCATAGGCGTACAGATATTACTAGTGAAGAATAAACGAGAATTGTTTGGTTGGGTACATTTGTACACACACACACACACAAACACACACACACACATACAAACACACACACACACATACACAAAAATACACACACACACACACAAACACACAAACACACACACACACACACAAACACACACACACACACACACACACAAACACACAAACACACACACACACACACACAAACACACACATACACAAAAATACACACACACACTCTCTCTCAAATACACACACACACACACACACACAAACACACACACACACACACAAACACACACACACACACATACACAAAAATACACACACACACACACACACACACACACACACACACACACAAACACACACACACACACACACACACTCACACCTTTACATGTTAGTAGACATTCATCGGAATGCATTTACTAAATACTTTTTTAGGGTATCGTAGATCTAGTGAAGTAATCATCTATTGTTTATACTGTTGTCAATATTTCGTTTTAGAAAATACACACCTCGTTGTTTTATGTAGCTGAAATTTAATATATTACTTATAATAGGTATTTAGTAAGTTCCTCGGTAACAATGTAAGATCGTAACACACTCACTAGTGTATTTCCTGTTCTGATGACTTGCCTGTCTTCTAGAGACTCATCTTATTTGTATATGACTAACCTTTCACGTTTTACGTACACAATGAGAGATAAAAGGTGAAGCATGGATTACTTCAGCAATAATTACAAATGAAGCCCAGTCGGGTTATTATTGTGGAAAAGATTGTAGATGCACGTGTCAAAAATATTGTTACTTGCCCCTAAACAACTGTCAATTAGGCTATAATAATTGAAAGCTGGAAAACAAAACCTATTTAAACAAAATGGAGTTAGAAAGGTGATAGGTTCTTATTTCTTACTTACATTCTCTAAATAGGTTGGACTAGGAGGTTGTTAGGGGCCAATTAACAGTCTCTAGCTTTGGTAATTTAAAATAAGAAACACAAATTGATAGGAACGAAACCTAATTTACTTTTTGAATTTTGAGGCCTTGTAATTTATACAAAGTTTACTCTGTTGAAAGACATTTGGTAGAGGGCGTTGTTATCAACGTTTTACAAGGTAGCGCTATATATATATATATACATATATATATATATATATATATATATATATATATATATATAAATATATATATATATATATATATATATATATATATATATATATATATATATATATAAAGAACAAAAGTCAAAATACAAATACAAGAATTATATTTGAATTTACAATTCAATATTTCCAATGTTTCAAATATATTCATTTTTAATCCTTTATTTAATTCTTTTATTAATTTCATATTTTCTGGAAACTCGTTGGAAATTTATAAGCATAAAGTTAAAGACAAATTAATTGATGAACAAATTCAAGTGAGATCAAGGCACCAAACTATTTATAAAGTCATTAATGTTATAGAAAATTTTACATAATGTGTAAATTACATAAAGTGTCTCTCTGACACGGATATCAAGAAGTGCGAAAGTGCGTGTCCGTGAACGCTCTCAACTGTACATAAATGATTTGATAGTGATAGACCCATAACAAACCTAATAGAAGGTATAAAAAATTCAATATTTACAAATTTTAGTTATGAAAATCCGACAAAATTGCCACTTTTATTGTTGACGTTACTAACTTTTCCATAGAGAAACTATAGAGCAATACAAATTATATACTAAAGCAATACACACCCAGACATAGATAAATAAAAAGAGGCATGTTTATCACGAAAAGATGCACACATGGTTTTAAGCCGCACGGAAGGGTGTATTGTTCTCTTTTTATATGATTAGATATTTATTAGGCTTCCTAATGCTTTCGCGAATTCTTAAATTTTCCTAAAACGACACAAAGTTTAAGAAAAAGTAATAAGACCTCGGGAATTGCGTTTTTTTAATGCGAAAGGTAAAATGTTATATTCTCATAGTTGATTACCACTGAAATAATCAATAGAATATACAATTTGTTTTAGGATAAAATAACTTGACAAAAACTATTCAAAATAGATTTTATAATATTTTAAATTACTAGGAAAAGAAAACATACAGTTGTAATCCACAAGAAGAGGCTTCTAGAAAGTCGTAAGGTGCTTCAAAGGCAGATACTTTACTGAACTTATTTCTCTTTAGTAGAATCTATGAAATTATTGTTTAAATAATAATTCTAATTATTTTACATAATTATTTTGTAATCGTTATTTGTAGGTAGTTTTCATTTCGTTGAATACAGTTTTTCAGATGGGTTATGTCTGATGTGAAGTAGTGTCATTCATACTTTGACTAACGAATTTGCTCTGAAAAACTTTCTACAACGAATCCCTTGGTCTGTTCGTATCCATAGGAACGTGGCACAAACCTTCCAAATCGAATAAGTAAGCAGAGAGGCGCACGTGGGTGAATAAAGCCCAAACAACCCCCCTGGTGCATTCGCCCTTACAATCATAGAATAAACAATAATTTCACAATGTAGTTTGTTGTCAGAAAGATATGAGTGAGGCTGGAGGATATCCATTTTGTAAATATCTCGCTACCTACATTCTCAATCCTTCCTGTAAAGGTCGATCGTAGTACCCGTCAATGATAGATTTTTCCGATTAGGATTAACCACTTTTAAAATCTGTTAAAAACCAAAAATAGTAAAAATATTGTTGGTCTATTTTGAAAGGTTTCCAAGTCACTAAAATATCTGTGATTGCAATTTCTATTTCTAATGATTTATTGGAAATTATATTCGTATATTTTTTTATTTCATGTTTGGCTAGAAAACTTTTTTTAGTAAATATGTTTTATGAGAGAATTACGGACCATTATTGTAGTTCCTTCACAAGATTTCCAACACCATATCCTATGGGAACGCACTGAGGCAGTTCGTGTCATTAATTTGAATCGATAACTTTATTTTTCTTGGTGGTTTATTTAACCATCTCTCTACCTCTCGGTAATTCCATGTGTTATTCTTTACATCTTCATTTTACACATCCTTATGTGCATTAACACGTTAAGAGGAAAAATTAAACTACGTTTATAAAAGTTTATCTATCCATTCACAATCTACATAGCCAGCTTGTTATTAGTCAAATCTCTTCGGAATGTTTTAATAAAAAACAAAACTCTTCACACCCGTATCCCTTATTTATAAAAAAACCTACAGCGTATGTTCAATTGCTTTCCTTATCCTATATTAAAAATAAACTAAAAAAGATCTAATTCAATATAACTATCCGTTATTACCAATAAATATTTTTACACAATTTCAATAAATCTTATTTACAGACTCCAAAAGTGTCTACTCTACACATGCATGGAGGACAAAGATGTAGGATATAGATAGAATATATTTAGGATTAGAAAATGAAATAAATATTAGCGTTTGTCTTATTAAAATTTAAACATTAATATAATAAGTATAAAACTAAAATGTATAGTTAAATTTTATATGTTATTGACAATCAATATTTGTTTTTTTTATGTTTCAGGTAAAATCATAATAGTATGAAATAATATATGACGTTGTGGGAGATAATAAAAGGTAAACTCATTACAATTTCTGTGATCCTTCCTTCCTTTATAAATTTAGTTTTGTTTTACGTTTTTTTAACGAAACTCCAAGCGTTTTATATTGTTTTGACTTTACAGAGATTTTAAAGAACTACTAAATGCGGCCTCTGGTCCAAGGAATTGTTTTACAAACATGAACCAGTTAATATTTATAATTGGTTAGACAAATAATTAAAATTTTGTTTTGTGAAATTTCTTACAAAAAACACGTAGCGAACAATATCGTAAAATATAATTAAGAATTACAAAAGTATGGTAGAAAATTTCAACAAGTAATGTAAACAAAAAACTTTTAAAGTGAATTCTAAGTAGTTTAACTAAAGACAATTGTATTATAGTTACTTTGTATTAAATAATTACTGTTAATTTAATTAAAGTAACATAACTTAAGCATTAAACTGCTGTGCTACTACATAACCTATAACATAAAATCAATCATTTCATGATATCATATGATATCACTTAATTTAAGCCTATGGGACGAAACAACTATATTCCATATCTTGTCCCTTTTGTGAAAATCTTTTCTCCCATTTAAAACTAAAATTTATTATTAAATTCTGTTAATGAATTCTTTTTTGAAAAACTGTATTAAGATAAATTGTCTTCCACTATATTAAAAAATTAAATATTTCAACTTGATTGGAAGAATAAAAAGTATTTAATTGCTCTTAAAAAATTTTAACAAGACGTTCATAGGAAGAGTGTGACGTAATAGCAGGAATCTTGTGGACTAATTTTTATATTTCGGTAATTACAGAGTCACATTTAAACAGTGCAATCAAAGATGTTTTGGTGTAATATTGTCTGGTTTTTAATATTTCTTAATACATTATTATTATTTTCCGATTCAAGATGATCACCTAGAATGGTTTACCGCCTGGGAAGTACAAAACTCCTCGATGGTAGTTATTAAGTAGAATATGATATCACACCTGCAGATTCGCGTATCTGAAGTAGGTCTCCTATCTATCAGGCACTGCAAAAGGCCTAAACAAATAATCCTTGTAAGGAGAAGGTTAAGGATCGGTAGACTGAATTAGGTAGGTCTAAAGGAAGGGTATATCTTATAAGCGTAGGAGGAAATGGTAGCTTCACAAGGGTATGGTCTTGTACATGATGTACTTTTGCACATCATGGAACCGTGTGTCTGCTTACACGCAAGATTTACGCAAACACACACCGCACAATTAAAACATTCCATAAAATTGTTAAAAATAACCTTAAAAACTATACTCAAGTATTCACCGGTTACGTGTAAACATTTCTTGCAGTAAAATTTCTAAAAGTAAAATATCTTTTAACTACGACAGTTATTTATGTTTTCATTTTGGTTAAAGGCAACAGCCCAATGTTAGTTCCACAGGTAGATAAGATTAAAGCATGGAAGTAACACCCCTATCGTTTACCTGCAAGCTAAGGGATTGAAGCATGGAGGAAACATCCTCTCCTTAACCTGTAAGTTACGAGATTAAAGCATGGAGGTAACACCCCTCTCGTTTGCCAGGAAGTTAAGAGATTAAAGCATGGAGGAATCACCCTCTCCTTAACCTGTAAGTTAAGGGAATAAAGCATGGAGGTAACACCCTCTACTTTACCTGTAAGTTAAGAGATTAAAGCATGGAGGAATCACCCTCTCCTTAACCTGTAAGTTAAGGGAATAAGGCATGGAGGTAACACCCTCTATTTTACCTGTAAGTTAAGAGATTAAAGCATGGAGGTAACACCCTCTTTTTTACCTGTAAGTTAAGAAATTAAAGCATGGAAGAAACACCCTCTCCTTAACTTGTAAGTTAAGGGATTAAAGCATGGAGGTAAAACCCTCTCCTTTACCTGTAAGTTAAGAGATTAAAGCATAAAGGAAACACTCTCTCCTTAACCTGTAAGTTAAGGGATTAAAGCATGGAGGTAACACCTCTCTCCTCTACCTGCAAGTTAGGAGATTAAAGCATGGAGGAAACACCCTCTCCTTAACCTGCAAGTTAAAGGTTTAAAAAATGGAGGTAACACCCCTTTCCTTTACCTGGAAGTTAAGGGAAAGTTATTATAGAATTTCTTAACGAGACCTAATCTCTTTCTGGGAGTGAAGTTTACAAGCCTATAAGTATGCATCATTAAATAAAGGAATGGAGGTATGCTGATAACGGCTCGCGTGGTTGGGGTCGCTATCTGAAGCTACTATAACCCAACCATTTCTATCGCTTTTTTAAACTTGTTCAGCGCTACTGTTTCTATCTAAGTGGAAATAACCCAACCTCAGGCGACAAAATAAATTCAGAAATTATTGTTTGTTTTGCGAATGTAAAGACGCGGATAAGTTGCTACGGGGGAGTATATTTGGGCTTCGTTCACCCACGTACAACTTGTCTCCTTACTTATTTGATTTGGGAGGTTACGTTCTTTTCAGTTTGAAGGGAACAAGAAGATAGATTCTACTCACTAGTAGTTTTATGAAAGAGTAGACTCAAAAATTATAGAGCAAAGAAAAAGCCCACAAAAATCGTATACTTTTGAATGTGTTCTGCTTTTCTCAAAATTAAAATATTGTTCTTTGTTGACGCGTTTCGGAGTAACGCCGTTCTCAAAAATTTATTATTTGTATTTAGAAAAATATTTTAATTTTAAGAAAGGCATACAAATTTACTCGAATGTATACAAATATTACTAACAGATGTGAAAATGTGTATATTAAGAATTTCTAATCTAGTTACACAAATATAAGAAAGTCATTTCTTTGATAAATAATTTACACATAATGTTTTGGCTAATGACATTATCTATAACAGAACAGGCTTCTTCGAATTTATCGTCCACGCTATTGGAATATTCTTACCGCACTATACTTTCCTAGTCGGTATTAATTCCAATCCGTCAAATGTGTTACATCTATCTATTCATTGCTTTATTTGACATGTATGATTTATTTTCTATCCGCTTTTATTATACCAGAATCATTTCTTATTTTACATGTACAAATCTTTGTTTTGATCACTCAAGTATGTATTATATCTAGCATTTCTCCTTCCACAAGTTAATTTTTTCCTTTCGTTAACATTCGTGCAAATTCTTCTTAACTCATTTTACCATTTTGCTTCCATTATTATAATATTTTGCATCACATCTAGTATATTTTATAATAATAATAATAATAATAATAAAATGAAAAGTCTAGTAATATTTAGGGAAAGGAAAATTGGGAGAGCGCTACTACACTTTCCATATGCTACACTTGCCTACAGTAGGACTTAGGTTTTGCTTATTGAGGACGGGCGATTCAGTAGATGAGTTCTTTTGTAAACTGAGACTGTAAATGAGCTCTTGGTTGTTTTAGGTTAGGGGGTTGAGGTGGGGTATTATATAGATATTAGGTGTATTATAAAAAAGTATTGGGGGGATAATATCGAAAACTGTATGTAAGTTATAATGAAATAGGTATTAAGTATGTGTGCTGGGTGTAGGATGAAATGTTTATGTATTTCATACTGTTCGGTTGTGTATCTTTAGTTATTTTCGTTTTGCTTGCGAAAGATTTGTAGGTTTGGTATTATGTTGATATGCGGTTTTGGTTTGTGGGTTGAGACACTAAGGAAAGTTTTTGTTTGTGAGTGCTTTCGTGTCTTCTTGCTAGTGTGTGTGAAAAGACCTTCCTGTTTGGCCTTTGTAAAACAGCAAAATACAGTTTGGCATGAATTCCAAGTTAGTTTATGAATACCGGTGGAGTTGTAAATGTCTTTGTTTATGTGTTGTGTGTGAAGTAGGCTATTCTGTAATTATTAATTTACTAAAATTTATGTTTAGTTTATGAGTTTTGGGTGGTTGATGTTGTATTGTTAAGTATTTTCTCGGTTGTCGAGGTAGGATTGGGTTATTGAGTTTAGTTTACTGGGCTGACAGCGAGGCAGCAAGACTCAATAATCAATAATGTAATCTCTATTATAGGCAGGCATTACATACTGACATAGATTTAAGTGTTTTTAGTTAAAAACTAGTATTTCTAGTGAAGAAAGAATCAAATATTTATTATTATCAAACATTAATACGCCATTGAAAGGAGGAATAACATTTTTATAAAATAATTTTGAGTTTAAGTGTAATATACTAAATTTGGAAAAATAATTAAAACAAATTTGTTTTTATGAGTTTCGCTCACAATATTGGTTGGATATGTTAGTCTATTTCCTTACTTTTTTCAATGTCGAATTAATTATTTTCTAGTTTAATATTATTACTTTGTCAATGGTGTTTAATGAATTTAAATTTTATACTAAACAATACTAATGGATACCTCGTGTGATTATTTAATGTTTATGGTTAAAAATATATTTGCCTCTTTGAAAAGTTAATCCAGTTTCAATCAAGTTGCATTAAGTTCCCATAACGATATTGTTTAGAAATTTACCCAGTTGTCCATGTTTGGGTATGTTGGTCAATTTTTAAATGTATATCATTACGTAACATTAGGCGGTAGCGTAGTTAGCAACTCTCTTACAGTGATGAGTGTAGGCGTAGGAAAGAAAGCATGTGATGTTGGTCAATTTCTAAATGTATATCATTACGTAACATTAGGCGGTAGCATAGTTAGCAACTCTCTTACAGTGATGAGTGTAGGCGTAGGAAAGAAAGCATGTGATGTTGGTCAATTTCTAAATGTATATCATTACGTAACATTAGGCGGTAGCATAGTTAGCAACTCTCTTACAGTGATGAGTGTAGGCGTAATAAAGAGAGCATGTGATGTTGGTCAATTTCTAAATGTATATCATTACGTAACATTAAGCGGTAGCGTAGTTAGCAACTCTCTTACAGTGATGAGTGTAGGCGTAGGAAAGAAACCATGTAATGTTGGTCAATTTCTAAATGTATATCATTACGTAACATTAAGCGGTAGCGTAGTTAGCAACTCTCTTACAGTGATGAGTGTAGGCGTAGGAAAGAAACCATGTAATGTTGGTCAATTTCTAAATGTATATCATTACGTAACATTAAGCGGTAGCGTAGTTAGCAACTCTCTTACAGTGATGAGTGTAGGCGTAGGAAAGAAACCATGTAATGTTGGTCAATTTCTAAATGTATATCATTACGTAACATTAAGCGGTAGCGTAGTTAGCAACTCTCTTACAGTGATGAGTGTAGGCGTAGGAAAGAAACCATGTAATGTTGGTCAATTTCTAAATGTATATCATTACGTAACATTAAGCGGTAGCGTAGTTAGCAACTCTCTTACAGTGATGAGTGTAGGCGTAGGAAAGAAACCATGTAATGTTGGTCAATTTCTAAATGTATATCATTACGTAACATTAAGCGGTAGCGTAGTTAGCAACTCTCTTACAGTGATGAGTGTAGGCGTAGGAAAGAAACCATGTAATGTTGGTCAATTTCTAAATGTATATCATTACGTAACATTAAGCGGTAGCGTAGTTAGCAACTCTCTTACAGTGATGAGTGTAGGCGTAGGAAAGAAAGCATGTGATGTTGGTCAATTTCTAAATGTATATCATTACGTAACATTAGGCGGTAGCATAGTTAGCAACTCTCTTACAGTGATGAGTGTAGGCGTAGGAAAGAAAGCATGTGATGTTGGTCAATTTCTAAATGTATATCATTACGTAACATTAGGCGGTAGCATAGTTAGCAACTCTCTTACGGTGATGAGTGTAGGCATAGGAAAGAAAGCATGTGATGTTGGTCAATTTCTAAATGTATATCATTACGTAACATTAGGCGGTAGCATAGTTAGCAACTCTCTTACAGTGATGAGTGTAGGCGTAGGAAAGAAAGCATGTGATGTTGGTCAATTTCTAAATGTATATCATTACGTAACATTAGGCGGTAGCATAGTTAGCAACTCACTTACAGTGATGAGTGTAGGCGTAGGAAAGAAAGCATGTGATGTTGGTCAATTTCTAAATGTATATCATTACGTAACATTAGGCGGTAGCATAGTTAGCAACTCTCTTACAGTGATGAGTGTAGGCGTAGGAAAGAAAGCATGTGATGTTGGTCAATTTCTAAATGTATATCATTACGTAACATTAGGCGGTAGCATAGTTAGCAACTATCTTACAGTGATGAGTGTAGGCGTAATAAAGAAAGCATGTGATGTTGGTCAATTTCTAAATGTATATCATTACGTAACATTAAGCGGTAGCGTAGTTAGCAACTCTCTTACAGTGATGAGTGTAGGCGTAGGAAAGAAAGCATGTGATGTTGGTCAATTTCTAAATGTATATCATTACGTAACATTAGGCGGTAGCATAGTTAGCAACTATCTTACAGTGATGAGTGTAGGCGTAATAAAGAAAGCATGTGATGTTGGTCAATTTCTAAATGTATATCATTACGTAACACTAAGCGGTAGCGTAGTTAGCAACTCTCTTACAGTGATGAGTGTAGGCGTAGGAAAGAAAGCATGTGATGTTGGTCAATTTCTAAATGTATATCATTACGTAACATTAGGCGGTAGCATAGTTAGCAACTCTCTTACAGTGATGAGTGTAGGCGTAGGAAAGAAAGCATGTGATGTTGGTCAATTTCTAAATGTATATCATTACGTAACATTAGGCGGTAGCATAGTTAGCAACTATCTTACAGTGATGAGTGTAGGCGTAATAAAGAAAGCATGTGATGTTGGTCAATTTCTAAATGTATATCATTACGTAACATTAAGCGGTAGCGTAGTTAGCAACTCTCTTACAGTGATGAGTGTAGGCGTAGGAAAGAAAGCATGTGATGTTGGTCAATTTCTAAATGTATATCATTACGTAACATTAGGCGGTAGCATAGTTAGCAACTATCTTACAGTGATGAGTGTAGGCGTAATAAAGAAAGCATGTGATGTTGGTCAATTTCTAAATGTATATCATTACGTAACATTAGGCGGTAGCGTAGTTAGCAACTCTCTTACGGTGATGAGTGTAGGCGTAGGAAAGAAAGCATGTGATGATGGTTAGAGAATATAACCGTATGCAATGCTATAGTTTGCATTTGACGTGTCAGCAATAACATTGATAACACTGTAACAGGGTGTTTCAATAAATCTAATATTATATTACAATTAAATAATATATTTTTATAATAACTCTTTTAGCTTTTATAATTATTTTGTTTATTGTTACCACGTTTAAATAAAAAAAAGGAAACCTCCAACAAACATTGCTCATTGTTTATATTTAATATTGGAATCTTCTTTATGAAATCTAAATTTATTTATAACATGCTCTACTAATCACCATAAAATCACTTATTCAAATCAACAACACAAGTTACAAAAATCAATGTTAGACCAACAACCAACGTAAGATAGTACTAACACAAAAATTCAATTTAAATAAATAATATAAACAAAAATTTTTTAAATTCAGTTCCTGTTACAGTAAAAAAAAACAAATTTTATTTTAGATAATTTTTAACAAATAAAGTAATTATATTAAACATAAATGGAGTAGCATAACCTATGCGTTAAAAACGTTTTTCTACCACATAACCTATAACATAAAATCAGTTGTTTTATGAAATCATATATCTTCACTTATTTTAAAAAGAATGGGACGAAATAACTATATTGCATACCTTACACCTAATGTAAAAGTTTTTCTCCCAACAAACAAAAGTTAATTCATTTGTGTTCCACTACAATTGTGTGTTCCAAACATCAATTGTGTTCCACTACAAGTAAAAAAAATTGGATTTGAACTTGAGTGGATGGATAAAAAGTATTTTACTAGCGATTGAAAATGTGAAAAAGATATATAGTGTCTCTGTCTCTCTCTCTCTCCCTCCCTCCCTCTCTCCCTGTCTATCTGTCTCTCTCTCTCTCTCTCTCTCTCTCTCTCTATCTATCTATATATATATATATATATATATATATATATATATATATATATATATATATATATATATATATATATATATATATATATATATAAGAAGATTGTGAAATAAAAGAATGAATTAAAAAAGAAATATATTATATATATATATATATATATATATATATATATATATATATTATAAAAGAAATATATATTAGAATGTCTTTCACACAACAGGACATAACGAGAGTTCAGGAATGACCAGGATGAGGAATTGGCCAAACAAAAGGCTATTGCTATAGAAAGGTATTCGATAAACTATAGATAGCTTAATATTGTCCATTTATAATTACTCACAATACATCATATTAAAATATGATAAACCATTATATTGGAAGTGAATTATAAACTAAATGGAACGTCATTGTATACTAAATATACACAGAAAGGGAGAAAGGGTTATGTCTAGTTAATTTGAGTAACCCTACTTTACTAATTCAGATTTGTAATGCGTATTCAGCACAATTAATTCGACACATATAAACGCTTAGAAATACTCTGTAGTGACGCAACGTTATATGAGATTACGGCGGGAAAAGTCATTGTGTGCGGGAGAAGGCAGATATTTCTGGTGATTTTCTGAATTCCTTCAGTAACGCTAACAAACTAAGTCATACAAGAACCGGTGGAAAGAATCGGTATATTTACTGGTCATACTCTAGACATACATATTAATAGAGTTAATTATTATGTAACACCTGAACGTCTTTCAAACACTCGGTGTTCCATTGAATATGATGACTCTCAAAAGATATGATTATAGTAAATGTTATACCCTAAGCGCCAAAATAAACAGTACTAAAAAACGTATTCAGCTCTAGGTATCACTGATGCAAAACGTTCAAGAACGGTAAGAGTGTTGCCTTAAATTGAGCAAAAGTCATATAGAACATATTTATGCCCGAGTCTAACCAATTTAGCTTTCTTTTTACTTGTGTGTGTTTGTAAAACTATGTAAATAAAATAAAATGAAGTAAAATAAAATCTTACAACTGTTTCATTAACAGTTTATTTTGACGCATATGGTATCTCGATGACTAAGTTTATGTTATGTTTTGATTTGCTACTGTAATATTATCTAAATAATTTTAAAATTATACAAGTTCACTCCATTATCTGCTAATATAGCAGGCCTCACACATACTTCACTCGTTATGTGTGACGTCAGCGTATGTAGACCGACGCTAGGCAGCGCTGCTGCTGGATCCTTTGTTGAAACTTTCAATTTTAAATGTTGGTTATGATTTTCTTGTAAACACCAAATAAGTAATACAAGATGGGTTATCAGTGTTGTGTTCCTGATTGCCATGGGAGTTATCGGTCCAAAAGTGTCAGTATTTTCATTTCCAAAAAACGTAACATTTCCACCGGAGTTGGATTCAAGCAATTCACAGGAAAGATTTCAAGCCAACACAATCCTCTAAGGTTAGCATATATAGCCCAAATATAGAACAAACGGACAAAACCTTCCTCAGTTATATCAAACAAATGTTTCATCTATTGAAAGAAGAATATATGATTATTTCATTGATGATAGATGAAATACATGTCAAGTCTTATCTATACGGGAGGCGGCATTTTAGGGACCGCAGACAATAGCCTAGATGCTGCATCTTCTGCACGTGTTTATGATCCAGAATCTACGATCACCTTTTAGGAAAGTAATCCACATTCTGCCTGTAAAATTTATAAGAGCTAAAACACTGTTGTTTTATTTAAAAATGTTATAGTTGGTTTAAAAGAAATAGGTTTTAAAGTAATATGTGTGGTTAGTGACAACAATGGTATTAAAGCAATGACATTATTTAGTACCCCTCCGCAGTTGAGCATTGTATACTTAAATCCAAGTACCAGTGCAAATTTATTATTTAATTTGTTTAGAATGCAAATTTTGAAATGTATTCGAAATAATTGGATAAACCAAGAAGATACTGGACAAGTGACTAAATACCCACAATCACAATGCAATGAAGATGTAGTGCATTTAGATTGTGCTTCATTTAGGTTTTTGAAGAAACTATATGAAATTGAAAATAATAAAATAAGTGTGGTAAAATTTGCGCATAGGTTGTCATTGTCGCCCAGTAAATTTGAAGGATAATGTGTAATATATGTATTGAATGTATTTAATGAACATGTGGTGGAAGGATTGTTAAATGTAGTAAAACATCATTCAATAAGAAATTTTAAATCTACCGAGAGTTCTTCAAAAATATTTGAATTGGTGGAATATTCTTAATGTGAAAACAATGCTTAAAGACATAAGGCTGAATGATAAATTGCAAATACCTCTGGCTCCTGGTTAGGATAATTTAAAAGTTTTAGAAACATTTTTAAATTGGCTTGATATTTGGAAGCAACAAAATTTTAAACTAAACAAATTAACGAATGAAACACATCAGGCATTAACTCACGCAAAACACGCTCTTTTAGAACTTTCTACATGTTGTATTAATGAACTCAACTTCAAATTATTCTTTTGGGCAAAATACAAACCTATTTATACTGGATACTCGGTTCGGTAAATATAGAACAATAGCTGGATCACAATATTTAGTTTCGTTATGGCAGGTGTTTGAATTAGAATAAAAAATACGCTTCAGAATCTGTTACCATTGACACTAAATCGTAGCAATTTTTGAGCAATTTCTGTGAAAGTCGATAAAAACACTCAATGTGATACTATAGAAAAGGAAACGCTGCAACAAAAATGTCAAAATGTATCGAAGAATTTTTTAATCAAGAGGATGATTGTGAAAATGCTACTAAATATATTCCAGTTTTTATATATCTACCTGGATATTGTGCCAGGTCAGTGATAAGGAAGAATGTATGTGTTAATTGGCAATAATATCTAGTAGCACATAAATCATTTAATCAAAAA
>JBAIZL010000001.1:288033424-288035924 GCA_036971475.1 Prosapia bicincta
TGGATTACAAAGCCTAATGTGCCTCTCCGAAAGTCTGCTTCTAGCAGATATTAAATAATAACTATTAGGAATGCAAAAATTATTTATTATTATAGTTACAAGTAAAACCTAACCCTATAAGCTAGCATGATCATACAAACTTGTAAATTATAACTGACACTTATAGCTTAAAATTAGTGTTGCCATTTTCACTAATGATCACGTGACCATGTTACCAGGATCTTTATAAAAAGTATGGAATCACTCCCGGAGAACCACCTCCATGTACTGCTTTTCAGGACTGCTTCCAAGAGCTTCCTGAGGCAGTGCTCCTCCTGACAGATCACCACTTGCCGAAGCATGCAACTTTGGATCAGGAGCTTAGAAGTGCAGTCCTCCGAACTATCAATGAAAAATAACCTGCACCAGAATAGCTCCAAATTTACACAGATAGATCATCCATACCTGGATGAGGTGAAACAGGTGCTGCATACTACTGCATATTTTTTGAGGGATTTTCTGCTGTCGGGGCCAACATTGGCAACTATAACGGTGAGGTAGCTGCCATACGAGTATATGCTGCAGCAATAGAACTTGAGAACCTGATTGCTCCGGGTAAGGCCGTTTTCCTTGTTGACTCTAAGACCGCCATGGTGAACCTCTCTGGGAACTCACATATGACTGTAGTAGAACCATAGAATGTAAAAGAAAACTAAATGCTCTCATAAATGCCGGGTGGGTACTTAATTTACAGTGAATCCCGAGCCATGTAAACATCACTGGCAATGAAAAAGCTGATCAACTAGGCAAGCAGGGAACAAGCCACCCTCAGCCCTGAGTTCAATACATTCCTTCAGGTCCTTAATAGAGACGTCCACCAAGAAATGGTATCCCGGTCGATTGAGTGAGCTCTCAGCAGGAAATCGGTGGGAAAGTCTTGTGACGGGTAGACCAATTGACCAAAACTTGCCCCGATCTGTTAGCGTTGCAGCTTTCAGATTGAAGACATGTCATGACTACTTTGCTGCGCACCTCCACCGCATTCATGTGCTACCAACCCCGGAGTGTTTGCTGTGTAGTGGTGAACCTATGGATGCCGAGCACCTTCAGGGATGCCCATCTCTACTGGTCAGCGCGTCGCCAAATGGCTCAACTGCCAAGGGTAGGCGTTGGCTAGTACGTATGTTCACTAATTATGACGACATTTTATTAGAAACGCTTATGAGAAAATAACTATTTCTTGCAAATTAAGTTTCATATTTATTTACTGGTTCGGAGCAAAACGCAAGTTCAAATGTCGGTGTTAGCTTTTATAGTTGTGGAAAATTATAGTTAATAGGATGACGACTCCATGGCTGGTGTATAATGACTGATTCGTAGAAAGAATGTTTCATTTACATTTTCGTTGAAACTGAATTGTTTATCGCAAAGGATAACACCTGGCATTAGACAACAAAGATAAATGTGACATATGCGTACGTAAATTATTGGACTGATTGGTGTTGGGGTGCAATTATTACTGAAAATAATTTATCGACGTATCTCGCTACCGTTGTAATTGTAAATTGTTTCCTATCTAGAAACGTTAAAGTACACATTTTCAATGATGTTCGATCTTCATACGCTATGGGTTTAGTGAAGACAACTTCACCCATTGTATGAGAAGAGTGACTCAGACAGAAGATAAGATTTGTTTTTAATGTTTTCTAGGCTACACAAATTACTTTAAATTCGCAAATTTTAAAAACAAATCCATCTTAGTTTCATATTTTCATAAGAGTATTTAAATTGTTTTAAAGATAGTTTTCATATAAAAAGATTTGCATATAAGTGTTGCAGTGGTTACAAATATGCATTCTTATTGTCCATAAGACTTCAACGTGCGTAACGTATTATGAAGTAAAACTTTCGAAGAGCGCGTAAAAGGAGTCATGTATATATTAGAATCATGAAGTGTAGATGAAGTTCGTAAAAATTGTTTTGAAGATAGTTTTCATATAAAACAATTTGCATATATATGCTACAATGGTTACAAATATGCATTCTTATTGTCCATAGGACCGGAACGTGCGTAACTTATTATGAAGTAAAACTTTCGAAGAGCACGTAAATGGAATCATGTATATATATACATACATACATACATACATATATATATATATAAATATATATATATAATACGTTTTCTTGTTTAATTATTTAAAACAACATAGGTTATTCAAATACAAGAATATTTATTATTTTATATCCAAAGCTTTTCGTTGGCAAACAGTACCAACATCATCAGGAATGAAAATTACAATAATGTAAGCTATAGGAATAAAACATATGTTAAATTAGGAATAGAATTGTTGCTAAATTTACACAAATTGCCAAATATATTTTGTTGCTATCATTATAGACATTGAATATAGTATCATATGTCGAATGTATTTGTATTTGTTCTTTTATTAAGCTTTGGATATAAAATAATAAATATTCTTGTATTTGAATAACCTATGTTGTTTTAAATATATATATA
>JBAIZL010000001.1:288040924-288050924 GCA_036971475.1 Prosapia bicincta
TATATTATAATATGTATGATATGATACCATTTTAATAAATCAATTGTTTCTGAAACTTCGTGGTTCTAACTTTCTTACTTTCTACTACAATTAGGGTTTGTCCTAATTAGACCAGTAAAAATACGGTTAATGTATCTACCACAATGGAGCTAGAAGTGCTGAGAAATTCTCAAAATGTTAGGAATCCTTTATCATTTATTTTCCTTTACTTCTTTTAGGCAGTGGTTTTCAATATGTATTACATATGTAACATAACCTTTTCCTTAGGAAATATCGCTCGTAGTGTGATTGCACTTAGCCACATTAAGCCAAGTGGCTTTTGCATTATAACCTCACTTAAGCAACGCCTGACTTTGTTGGAAGATATATATATATATATATATATATATATATATATATATATATATATGTAAAATATCAAATAGGTTTTCCTGTTAGAATTATTTTCATGATTAAATAATATACACTAATTACAGGAATTAATTCATTGAATAATACACTCAAAGCTTTTCGTTGGTTGACATTACCAACATCCTCAGGAATTACTAAGAATGACAAAAGAACTGTCTAACAAATATGAAGTTACTAGATAAAGCATTACACAGTTGCCAAATCTATTACAATATTGCCAAACCTATTCCACTGCTGCCACAACACTATATACATTGAATATAGTATGGAATTTAGAACGTATTTGAATTTGTTCATCTATCAATTTGTTATCAATATTATGCTTATAAATTTCAAAAGCTTCACATACGTTCATTTTTAACCCTTTATTTATTTCTTTTATAATTTTCATATTATTTATATTAGGAAACATATGATTATTATTAATACAATGGGTAGCGAAATTAGACTTATAAATATTTGGTTTTAAAAAACCATTAAAATGTTCTTTATACCTTTCTTTCAATTTTTTCTTTGTTTGTCCTATATAAACTTTATTACACAATTCACATTCTAATTTATAAACTCCATTTTTCTCATGTATAGGCCTACTATTTATATTATTATTATGGTTAATTATATTTATTATTCTATTATTAGTTCTATATGCAATTTTTATGTTTTTATTAGTACATAATTTGGAAATATTTTTTATTTCAAAGCCAGTTTAAGTAAAAGTACTCCATACAGTATTATTATTATTACTACTATTGTAATGAATATTATTTTTTATTTGTTTTTGTAATATATTATAATTTAATTTATCTACTGTGTAATAAGAAGATTATATAAAGCAGCCATTTACTGATTATATGGATGGTTGGAATAATTAGGTATTATTTGATTGGTTTGTGTAGGTTTACGATAAATTATATATTCTAAACTAGTTTCATTTCTAATTATTGTGATATCTAGGAAATTTATTTTACCATTATTTTCCATTTCATATGTAAAATCGATACTATTATTAATTTTATTTATTTCATCTAATATATTTACTAAATTAATATTATTATTATTTGTTACATACAACCCATTATCCACATACCTAAACCTATGACAATTTTATCATATTTTTTATAATTGCATTTATATTACTATCTATTTCTTGTAAAAATATTTCAGATACTATACTATATAAAGGGGAACCCATAGCTAAACCATCTTCCTGTCTATAAATTTTATTATTATATGAAAAATCATTTTGATTTAATATTAATTTCAATGTATTAACAATTTCTAAAATTAGTTTTTTATTTTTTCATATTGAGAAATTTTAGATTTTATTACTTCAATAGTTTCTTTGATAGGAACGTTAGAATACATATTTTTAATATCAAATGATATCAGTTTCGTATTTTTATCTATATTGATATGATTTAAATGTTCAGTAAGATTAATTGAATTATTAATAGTATAATTATTATTATGTTTTACTTTATCCTTAAGAATACTGGCTATAATTTTTGATATTTTGCAAGATGGAGTATTTATAAAATTTATTAAAGGTCTAATTCGCTTATCTATTTTGTGGAGTTTAATAAGTCCATTCATTATCGGAATTTTAGGATTATCATTTATATAATTATGAAAATTATTTTTATTAAATAATTTATAAAATTTGTTTATTATATGTTTTATATATTTTTCTGTTTTAGAAATATGTTCATTTTGATCAATTATAACAATAGCATTACTTTTGTCTGCTTTTACCGCAATCAAATTATTATATTGTAATTTTCGTTTAATATTAATAATTTCTGAATATTTTTTCTTGTATGAAACATTAATTTCACTGTTTTTAATAATTTTCTTTAATTCAGCAAGTTAAAATCAGCAAGCTATGCTCTATTAATTTTATCTATTTTTTATTCTCCGAAAGTCAAAGTTTAGGACTGTTGCAGCTCATCTTATATTTACCAATAAGGCAGAAAGCAAAACTGACGTTATAATAAATGGGCAACTCGTCTCTTATAGCGAAGGCGTGATACATCTAGGTCTAACATAGGATGCTAAAATAAACCGGGAATCCCATGTGTAGAAAAGAAAATGCACTAAATATCCGGTACAGATGACAAGCGGGGCTCATAGGTCAGTATTCTGACTTGAGTCCCTATTAGAAGTTGTTGATATATAAACAAGTGCTCAAGCCCGTATAGACATATGGGGGACCATTATGGGGATCCACCAAGAGCAGCAATCTGCAAGTTATTGAGCGCTTGCACAAAATAAAGTGTTGAGAGCTGTAGTGAAGGTTCCATGGTACGTCCGAAACTCTATCTTTGATAGGAGGCCGCCTCTGTAGCAGTGAATCACTTCGAGCGGTCCCGGCAGCAGAAGAACGGCTCTAACGGGGGCTAGTCCGCTGACTTATGCACTCTAAGTCTGGACTTTGTTTCAAAGCAATGTTTAATGGACATTACAATCATCACTAGATAATATGAAGTCGGTGTTGTTCACTGAAACAAGAGTGTAATTTTTCAACCCCCCTCAGAAATCAAGCTGTTAGATAGAACTCATATTATTTGCACAAAAAAAAAGATTCTCTTAAATACTCGCTGTCACTAATAGTGAATTATCACTCACATGGCATAATGTAATCCCCTTACATCCTATACGGGGGCGTTTTATGCTTTTTATGTTAGAATACCTTAGACACTTCTTAAAAACACCATAAGAATGTAGATCACATTCAGATATGCTACAATACACGTAGGCCTATATTCAAGTTCCCCACCAATTCTATATACGATTCTATCTTATGTTTCCACCATAATCTATATAATGTCACACCAATCTCTTCCTTCTGATACAGTCGCACTGGGTGGTCGGTTTAAATCTACCAAAAAATGCTACATCATTTCGTTGTCTTCGACAGTCTCCAGGCATCCTCAGTTTCAGTAGTTATGTAACAAAGTAACGGTGAACAAACATTACAAATTTTGTAACAATTCAAAAACTAAACCTGGTGGATACACCTTTTCTATTGCGCACACCACTCATGCTCTGTCTTCATGCTTTATTTGAGAACAGCAGAATAGGGTTTAAACAAGCTAAGTTCTAACGCCTATGCCTCTTGAACTATAACATCTTTCACTCGACATTTGTATATTATATTCCATAGTTTCCCTTTAGTTCGCATTAAGACCACTTGCAGCGCTGTATCTGATAATGTAAAACAGAACAATACGGTGTAAATTATGTATTCCTTTATGAACAATACAAAGCAATTCATTTCAACAAGGGTTTAACCGGAAGTGGCAGAAACAACCCTTAATTGATTAATGTGAAGGGGTGGCGAGGTATGTCTGCCTGAGGTTTGGCTGTTTGCATTTGCTAGAGTCGACCGGTTTATGGTTTTATTAAAACTTTGAAATATATGGCGTTTCGGAATCTGTAAAGTTTATCATGGTTGGAAAGAAACTATTAAATTCAAGCAGAAAAAAATATGTGTAAAATATGAGAAAACGGCTCGGTTTATTATATAAATTTTAAAAAAAACATTAAGAAACGCGACCGTCATTGTATTACATATAAATACAGCTCTCCAAATTTGAAATGGCTAGTATCTAAGCGGCTAATACCTAAATGGCTAGTATCAAAACGGCTAATATTGAAATAACAGTTATAGAAACGGCTAATATATAGGCGGTTAATATCTAAACGGCTATACCCCAAGGCCTAATATAGAAACAGATAATATCTAAACGGGTAGTACCAAAGCAGCTAATATCAAAACGGCTAGTATAGAAACGGCTGGTATCTAAACGGCTGGTATCTAAACGGCTATTATTTTTTCGTTGTATTATACCTTTTTTAATATTTCTTTTTTCAATATTTTTCTAAATATCTCTCCAAACCAATGTGCTACCGAACCAACGTTCAACTTCACAAAGATCATATTTTGAATAACTTCTATATTATACATTAATACATTGTATACTGTGTAAGCATATACAATAAATGCATACCTAAATTGTTATTATATTAGTGTAATCCTTTCTCCGATTCCACACTATGCTATATTAACAGAATAGCTGCATTGTCTGGGGAACCATTTCATGTGTCAATATTTTAATTCATTTAATATTTCGATGTATGAAATCCTATGACTTTATTTGGTTTTAGTCGAGTCAATAAAAATGGTATCGATGTAACACCTTTAAACTAAGGTGTATTGTAAAATCAAGAAATATATACAGCTCACAATTTCGTAACTATATTCTCAAACGCGTTTCAATGTCAACTTGTCATCATCATCAGTGATTCTATCACAAATATATAACTTTAATCAAATATTTAACTCAACTCAGTACGAATATTGTTTGTAAGATATATTAGTTGGTATAAGTTAATAAAGATGCTTTTTATGAGACTAAATTAAGTTAATAGCTCATAACACAAGCGTCAAGTCTCGCAGGTGTGCACGCCAACAAAATTACTGACAACAAGTAAGTTTAACATTTATATTTATTTTAAAGTCATATCATTTTATTTAAAAAACTAAAATATTTTCTTAAGGACTAGGTTTAGCCTTTATATGTAGGGCCAAGCAACGGACTGATCTGCGTCCAAATGGTTTTGTAGTTTAAAGGTGATCCACCAGGGTGACTACAAACGCCTAAACATGGGAACTTACCAGATGACATTCTAGTGACCGCTTGGACAGTTAAAAGCTATAGAAATAACCTCCTGTACAGCACACAAATGGGAGGGGTGTCCACTTGTTTCATCCTCGAAAATGTGGTATATCATGCGAAAGTAACTGCAACGAGAGGTTTTGTGTTGTAAATTACACTTTGGAATTTTGGCTTTGCTTTAGTTTTTTAACAAAAATAACCGTATTCAGACGGACATGACGTTATGCTGTGAGAGTTTTTAATGTGTCACGACATATGTTTAATAGTTTCTAGCCTATAAACCATCCTGAATCAGTGGTTGCTCTAGTAAATTCTCTAGTAAGTTTCTGCAACGAATTCCTGGTTTTGTAGGAACGGAGTGAAAGTTGGAGACTGTATCGAATATCAATAGAGCCAAAAGCAATGTGCTACGGTGTGTGACCCGAAGGGCGCTAGACCTCGGTATAATTGTACCCAGGGGCTTCATAGCTTCTCGCCTCCTAAACTTAATACTTTTTTTCCAATAGTACTTATCTTAAAATGATATAGTTTTATATGAGATAATTAAACCTGCTTTAAATAATGTTTTTTTTAATTTTCATTTTTAAAATTAAAATTATTTTTAATTTAAATTCACATCAAATAGTTTTATAAAATGAGATATTTAAAAGAAAATGTTTTTGTGGTCTGAAGTCAAATGAAAACACCTAGTTATTCAAATATAGTTTGTTATGTATAAGTTTAACAAAAACAGCATAAACTGTTAACTTTAGTTTGCTTTATACGTCGTGACGTTGGAACGAATACCATGAAAGTTAAATGTACACCAAACACAAAATCGTTATTGTTTTTACATAATTTAATCTAATTCAAAATTGTTTCCTTTGAGATGAAATAACTCATTTTACATCTAATATAACTTTTGAAATGGCGCTTCACTCTATGTGTACATCTTATGCTTACGTTATTGGTAACCAATATGATTTTAAATCTGAAAATAGATTCAATAACCATTATTTCACTATTCGAAATCGGGACAACCTACTTTTGGAAGTATGTCTACTTTTAGTAGAATGTAAAAATAAAGTTATCCACGAAAGTTCAAAATTATTAGAATTATTCAAATTGCATCATATCATATATGATAATATTTATATTTTGCTCTATTTGGATCCTCACCAAAATCTTTAAGAGTTATCAATATATTTTTTAAGATTATTTATTTATATAAATTTTCAAGAGCAAATAAATCACGAGTTATTGTATTAACGTATTGCCGACACTACGTTGCACAATACTTTACTTTATACAGATCAGACAAATCATTGTAAGCATTAGTTAAAGCTAAAAAGAAATATAGTTTAAAGTATTTGAGGTTAAGGAAGGAGGTTTGCTTTTGTTTTTATTAGAATAATATTTTGTTATTAGAAATCAAAGCTTTTAATATTACCTTGGTCTTCTATATTTTATCGTACGTTTCCTATGAAAGAGTACAGTTCCTCTTAGTGGTTAATTGTGTTTTCCCGCACTCAATTGTCAAATAAATGGTATGTGTGACCATGTGCACTGAAAAAATGTGATAAATATATGCTTACAAAAATCCACTTCAAATTCGAAACAAATATATTACCTCATGAGAATCCATGCCACACTTTAAAAATTGGGACTGTCCCGATTTTTTTCGGGACGCATGGTTACCTTATCTATAGGACATTGTCTTGTGTTTAATCGAGTCTGGAGGAAATGTAAATTTTACGACAAACTAAGGTTGTCATTATTTGATTTTAATTTTAAATCCGTTCCAATTGGTTTTAAAACGTATGTGTTTGTTTTTTCGGAGTTGAGTGTAAAAACCAGGAAACTATTAACAAGATAGTTTTAAAAATTTGGTAATATTTTTTTTAAAATACCAACCGTATAATAGTTTGTAATAATAATATGACCATAATAAAGTTCTTTAATTTCAATAATAGTAAATAATTATAATTACTATGTTAATCCTTCATAAAAAATAGTTATGCTGAAGCACACAAATTAGTTTTAAATTTTCTAATAATGTCGCACGTGATGGACACGTAAAAAGAATTTGAGACAGTACGATTTGAAAAATGTCAACCGCTGTTACGCTGTTATCATATAGATTGATCGAGATTCGTATTTTCTCATAAATAAAATGCATGTTATGTTGCTTTTAGAATTTATTTTATTTGTTTGTAGTTTGATGAAATAAAAGTTTGGCATACAGTTTAAGCCGTCACTCATTGTGGCGTGACGTCACTTCTGACACATTTATTCACGGCTTCCGTTTTGCGCAGCTCGTTTGGCCTAACAGGCGATATATCAGTCAAGGAAACGGTCTTGCCAGTTGTACAAGTGTCATGTTCACCTGCTGGAACACATAACACAAGCAATTAATCAAGCGGTCCTGCGGGCTTATCCTTAAGGACGTGTTCTGACATACACAGGATTTGTCAACCTCGCCTGGTTGCACTACGGCAGTGAGTTACATAGTTGCTTGGCAAGAGTATGGTGTTGGTTGCACGACCGTTCGTGGAGAGTAAAAAAAACATAAATGCTGCCATTAACTACGCTGCGAGACATGGGCGTCGTTTTAAAAACTTCAAGTATGAAATAAAACAAACAATGTATACAAATGTTTTTCTAAATCAATATCTTATAACAAAATTGTTTTTAAAAGTTATATTCTTAAATGAAAAATTATGAATCGACAAAGTATTAGTTACAAACTAAGTTAAATGTTTTTTTTTCAAAACAAATTTTAATAACCACTAAAATTAGTATACATTTGTTATAATTCAAACAAACACCCGTAGTTGAGATTAAATTGATGTCTTAAGCTTATGTGAAAATTTCCCATTGGCTGAGGTGGCTTTATATTAGAAATTCTAATTAGATGTCGCCATATTACAAAACTTTCTCCCTTCCTATCACATCGTCACGATGATCTTCAGATAGCAGTGTTTACATTTTGTCTCCTGATTGGCCTTTGCTCTTACGATTTATGCTATTTAAACGACAAAGTTCCTTTTCGTTTATTCCTGTGAGAATTTTAAATAAAAACTATTTTTAAATAAATCTTTAGATTTTCCTGGTTCTATGTGAATAATATTTGTCTTCCTATTACAATTTTGAAACTTTTCACTCTATTCACCGTTCTACGCTGTTTCTAATACTATATAAATCTTTATTGTTTTTTTACAACTAGTATTTAATGGAGTTTCAACAGACTCACTTGTCTTTAATTTTTTTCCAAAAAATATATTAATTAATTTTTTTAATTATAGTAGTGAAATATGACTCCTCAAAATTAACATACGTGGTAACGAATAATTTTTATTAAAAATTTTAAACATTAATCTCTACGACGCATATACTTTTCTAAACTTATTTTATTTTAGACCACTAGCTCATTTTGGAATTTTTGTATATCATTAGAGAAATTTAGGGTTCCTGCCATTCCTGCTTACTGATAACTTAGATAGGTTTATTCTCCTTTTCCAAAGACCATGTAAAAGATCAACTTACTTGTTTGATTTATGTTCAAATTTACTGGTGAATTCACCTGATTTCTTTTATAATTTTACTGATTATATTCATTCAACTTATCTGTATGTTTCTCACTCTCCCACTCTCTCGCCTTCTCTCTCCACTCCTTCTCTACGTGCTCTCTCTCTCTCTCTCTCTCTCTCTCTCTCTCTCTCTCTCTTTCTCTCTTCATCGCTATTTCTTTCTTTCTATGTGAGTGCGTGCGTATGTGTGTGTGTGTGTGTGTGTGTGTGTGTGTGTGTGTGTGTGTGTTGCTCTCTCTATGTGGACCCGCAATTGTGTGTGTGTGTGTGTATGTGTGTGTCTGTCTATGCGATCGTACGTATGTGTGTGTGTTGTGTTTATGTGTGTGCACTCAAGCGTCAACCTCTGAGGTTAATTTAAACTTAGTATTGAAATACTTAGGCCTACTTTGTGTTCTGGTTTATGTGGTACAAACCACAAATATTCTCCACCATAAGAGTTTTACATACATTTTAAAATATTAATAACCGAAATAAATGCTCTATATAACGTAAATGGACAGCAATGTGTTGTTCAACCACTATAAGCCCTAAACACGCAGCCTAATCAGTCGAGTCACATTAAAGCGTATACACATTAAACAGCTTTGCAATCCCCATTGAAACGCACACAGCGTGACCACTAGGCAGGCTTAAGTAGGATTTAATTTATTTGTGTACGTAGACTGAAAACATACCTCTAGTTGCCGATAGCAAACGCGCGGCAGTACTATATACACTAATCAATCCTTTTGTTATTATCTATTTTCATTTGTTAACTAATCGAACAATCTATGCATACATCAATGTGTAGATCCCGTCATAATATAAGGTATTATTTCAATATTAAATAAATTATAAAGGTATTTTGCTTCCATCACACCAAATATTTCAGATGCAACTTCAATGAACTTCATGTTGTTGTACCCTATGATGATTATGATGATAATGGCAAGTTTATCATCGAAGTATAGATAATGGTTTATTTTAATTACAATATATATTTGATTACAGTCCGAAACGCGTCAATAGAAGAGAATATGGTAACATTAGGAATGGCAAAAAACCGTACTCAAATATATAGAATCATTACTAACAGAAATAAAGATGAGTTTATTAATAATTATTCTAATTACCTTTAAAAATTAGAAATAATTTCGTTACAATTCTGGAAAATGTATTGGGTTCTTTGTTAATTAGCCAAAAGGAATATTGTATTTGAATGAAATAATAAATTGTGGGTAAATAAGATATGGTTACCATTGCTGTCGAACACTCAGGATATGTGAGGTTTGTAGCTCAGAAAATAATAGTGATTTTTTGACATACTAAATAAACAATGTTTTTTTTTTGGTTTTTGGT
>JBAIZL010000001.1:288055924-288098424 GCA_036971475.1 Prosapia bicincta
TACTTTTAACGATTTTATCGGAGGTTCTAGGTTTAAAAACTCTTAATCCATTTTCATTCAAATCGATTTACTGCGTAATATGAATAAACAAAAAACCGTAAGATATGTTTACTTAAGACGTAAAAAATAATGTATTTATTTACTTTATTTTTAAAAGTTACTAGTCGTACTCTACCTCGCTTTGTTGTGGCACTTTATGGATGCATGGATGAGAAATGAGGAATAAAACAAACCATACGTCTCATTAAAGTTTAATTCTGCATTACTTCAATACTAAAGGTATACAGTTTTTTGATCTAACCGTTGCCAGAATCAATCTGTGAATGAATGTTTTCCCAGTCCTTTTGGCGGGACCCAGAAGATGCCCCCCCCCCAACTACATCATTTATCACTGCATTATGCGGACATAAATGCCCTTATATTCAAGCGTTAATTTGTGAATGATCGATACGACATATAACTGGAGATGACCAGTGTTGTAACTCTGAAATCGACATTTAATGGATCAGCCGCATCTCTGGTGGGTGCTGGTTTTCAAAATAACCTCTACTTAGGATTTGGCGAGCGACGCTAAGCGATCATGCAAAGAGACAATAACATGAAAAGGATACAAGTGGGTACGTTTGTTTTTGTAATAAACAATGTCATTGGGAATAGGTAATGTTTCACACGTGACCGTCACGGCAGATGGCGAATTTGCTGTAACGCTGTTCACTTTTACAAAAGAATATTTTTCTATCACATTCATGGTTGTGCAACTGACACTAAAAATATATAGAAAAAATTAATGAACTTGGTTGTATGTCGTGGTAAAATTTGAGCTCAATCGCTGTAGAACATTTTGAGTTTTTAAAGCGTTCAGAAACTCTCATTACATTATATATATAAAGATTAAAGTATTAACAAAATATTTGAATAATTATATTTAGTAACTAATCAGTAAAAACGAAAGCAATGAGTACATAAACTAGTTTAATTAATATACTACAGATGTTGATCCTCGATTTATAATTAAAATATTTCTTGCGACTGCGCCAGGAACACCCTGTCAGGAAAATTCATGCAATAGAGCATTCAGAAATCTTGAAATACTTTGAAAAAGATTCACTCTGCCTATTCACAAAAACTAAAAACTTTGTAAACAAAAGTGAGTTGAAGTACAGAAAGAAATTAAATACTAAAGTATGTAAACTCATAGGTTTTTTAGCGAGAGACCCATCACAGACATCGCGTATAGTTATGTTTTCTGTAGTTATTATTCATTGTAATATGGATCATCAGTGGAACGGGTATGAGTAAATAGTTTAGTGTTTTGAGTTATGGTAGTTCTTAGTTTATAAATGACGCATAAATTGAGTAAAAGTTACGTATCCTGTTTGTGTCCAGAAAAAACTTTACCTTTCTACTCTTTGTTGGTAAAAAGTTAAAGTAAATAAGTTTACTAAATAGTTTGTATTGTTTTAAATAAATGTTTCGCCTATAAATTAAAAAACAGACATAAAACCATCTAAGCATTTTAATTCATAGTACCAAGGGATTCAAGTATCCAAGAAAAGGATTGCTAAAACACTTCTGATATCTGACGGAAAACATCTGAAACATTCCAGCTATTTGCGCACTTAAAGAGGTTTACACTTTAAAAATCTCTCCTAGCTTTTAGTGATTCTGGCGGGAAAGAAGAACTTGACTATTGTTCCACTGGGACCAATGAAGGAACAATGTTTTCAGTCGCTTAAAAACTTCACGAAGTTGCTATAAAGCTAATACAAAGAAAGGAGTTCGACAAGTTTTACTTTGCTACAGTAACTCTTCTTACACCAGAGTTACAACAGACGTATTTATTTACATTTAGTGAGGCATAAACTCTAGGTAACAAAACGTTTGGAAAAATCCAATACTTTGAAAATTTCCTTATGACTATCTCAAATCATAAAAAAACATTCTTTACCACCTATAATATGTGGTTTTATACAAACGTACATCCTCTTCATCTAGACGTTATATATAACTATTTTTTTAATACAATTCAAATATATTGTAAATTAAATTCAGTTAACTTTACACAAGCATTTCATTTGTGTAAGTTTCACTATCATGTTTGTTGAATATTATATTACACATTCAATCTCTAAGGAGTATTTTCTATAATAAATATTGTTATGTATGTTGTTACATTCTGAATAGCACATTGTTAAATTATAATTTGCTCAATCTGGTACGTAGTTTTTAATACTCAGTCATTTTATTGATGAACCTATTACTATTAGATAATAATTCACTATCAATAAAAGTGAAAGGATAGTTAAAGTAATACACAATATTATACTCATGTAATATGTACAACTCCGATGACCCTTCAAATTTGAAGTAGTGAATCAATTTATTATCTGGAATCCATTGTCAACTCCTACAATTAAGGTCCCTTGAGGTGAATAAAATGATATCCAATGAAATGATGCATACTTTGTATTACGCAAACACTTGGGCAGCCAATATGCATGAAGGAAAACAAAAATGGTGCTGTCTAAGACGTTGATCCGTCCCTTATTAAATTTTGCCTCTGAAGCTTGGGAGTTAACGAGGGATGAGGAAAACCATCTGGCTATCTCGGAGAAGAAGGCCTTCAGAAGGGTTATTGGCCCTATAAATGCTGGTGAACAGTGCAGGTGGAAAATCATTGTGAGATTTATGAGCTTGTTTGTGGAAGTTACTCTAGTAATAAAAATTGGAAGACTGGACTGATTAGGGCACATGACCCACATGGAGGGTAATGATGCACCCAGAAGCCTAGTAGACGGAACTATGCGCAAAATGAGAGCAAAAGCACGTCCTAGTCTTGGATGAATGAAGTGCTTCGCTCAGGATGGCGTAACCCTACGGAAAGTAATGAAATGGAAAGCAGCTGGTCAAGATCGACATACCTGGCGAAGGCTCATTAAAGAGGCAAAGGGCCATACAAGAGTGTAGCGCCACGGAAGAAGGCGAGAAGAAATAATACTTGAATAATATATTGAATTAATTTATAAAGTTAGCACGAGAGTTATAGCATATCTTCTTAGCTTATCCTTCACGCATTATCCTATATGAGTGCTTATCCTATTTATTAGGGGTTAAAAGGGAATTAATACTTACCTTTCTTCCAAAGTGATCAAATAATGTTAACACTTACATCTCGTATATCTGCCTAGCCAATATGGAACTAATCATGTAGAACGTGATTGATTATTCTTCTTCTCCAGCTGACTGTTAATTGCCCAATCAAGTTAATTCGTATTATCCAAGCTTTTATACTTACTTATTAAAATACAAATTATGAAAATTATAATTAAAAATAGATTTAGTTTTAATACTTCTACGCATATCAAAACATAAATTAGGAGATAATGGACTAAGTCATTGTCAAGGATAATCTGATAAGCTTGATGATAATGACAAAGGATAAACAACAGCTAAATCTACCTAAAACTGGCCAACAGATTGGACTAATGTAATGACAAAGAGTAATTAGTAGCGGAACCCACTGACGACTGGCCAACAGATTGGCTGATTCTCTTGATGTTAATAAAAAGTAGAATAAGTAACAGCTGAACACATCCATGACTGGCCAACATATTAGCTGGTTGTCTTGATGTTAATGACAAAGAATAGGCTGCAGTTAAACCCACCCATGACTGGCCAACATATTAGCTGATAGTCTTGATGTTAATGACAAAGAATAGGCTGCAGTTGAAAAAAAATGACTGACCAACACATTGGCATATTGACTTGATGTTAATGACAACAAATGAGCTGCAGTTGAACCCACCCATGACTGGCCAACATATTAGCTGGTTGTCTTGATGTTAATGACAAACAATAGGCTGCAGTTGAATCCACCCATGACTGGTCAACATATTAGCTGATTGTCTTGATGTTAATGACAGCTAATAGGCTGCAGTTGAGCCCACCCATGACTGGCCAACATATTAGCTGATTGGCTTGATGTTAATGACAAAGAATAGGCTGCAGTTGAACCCACCCATGACTGGCCAACATATTAGCTGGTTGTCTTGATGTTAATGACAAAGAATAGGCTGCAGTTGAACCCACCCATGACTGGCCAACATATTAGCTGGTTGTCTTGATGTTAATGACAAAGAATAGGCTGCAGTTGAACCCACCCATGACTGGCCAACATATTAGCTGGTTGTCTTGATGTTAATGACAAAGAATAGGCTGCAGTTGAACCCACCCATGACTGGCCAACATATTAGCTGATTGTCTTGATGTTAATGACTAAAAATCAGCTGCAGTTGAACCCACCAATGACTGTTCAACAGAATGGCTGATTATCTTGGTGTTAATGACGAAGAATAATTAGTAGCTGAATCCACCCACGACTGCCTAACAGATTTTCTGATTAGCTTTATGTTAATGATAAATAATAAATCAACACAACTCGCTTTACAAGAGAGAATGAAAAGAAAAGGCTGCAATGAAAAATTATATGAACCCGTTCATGACTGCCCAATAGATTTGCAGATTTAAGAGTCGATTTCAGTACTCTTTTAGCATTTTTAAGTTTTCTTATTTAAGTTCCGTAAAATAACTCTCATCATACATTTTCTGAGACAACATTAACCACTCCCGCTGGTGAAATAAGTATTTAGTAAGGAAATGTATACTCACAACAATGAGTCGTGATAAGAGTGGTAATTTTAAATAGATATTATTAAATAAAACCACCATCTTTTATTTGTTAAAAATCTTTTTTACTACAAAAAAAAATAATAATTTTGATAAAGTATATTATTACAATAAAAATATTGAAAAGAACCCCAATGCCACAAGAATAATCAGAAATAACAAATAAAACAAGTTACTTAAGATTAAACCCTTATGTACATTTCGATGACCATGTCATAATCATCAGAGGGTCTTGTTACAAAATACAATCTAGCACACAAGAAGTTACAACTAGAATGATAAGTAAATGAATGAAAAGTAATGAAAAGTATATTATATATATACTAAAATTACATGATTCTCTATATACTGTACTCTCTAAACGAAATTTCTAAATTATACACTAGTCCTGTTACCGTTCAAAAATATTTAAAAGTTCAAATGTAATCGGTCCTTTAATTTATATTTTTGGACAACAATATAATTGACAATTTCCTCTACTATCATAACTGTGACGTCTGTATATTTACTGCCAGCTGTCCCACATTTTATAGCGCCTATTACACACTATTAAATGATAAAATTAACTCGCGAAATTAAAGTTGTTGAATGTAACATTGAAGAGGTATAATGTTTTCAAATAGTTATATTATCAATATGATTATTAATTAACATTAAACCTGATAAAATGGTTTGTAATTGCTAAAATTGTTAAACCTGTTAAAAATAAAGTGTGTTATAAAAAGTAGGTTTATTTATAGTTGGAAGCTAGGAAAAAAATAGAATAAAACGTTTTGTAAATAAATGTAATAATTTCATAAATATAGTGAAACAGAAGAAATGTAAAATAAAATGTACAGATAAATGTTTGTTACCGCAATATTCATTTTGAAGTAAGGGAGCTTTCATTCTTGGTAACTGACAAGAATTTATTTTCATATTTGGGTATAAATTAACAACCACTAATAAATACAGTTTTAAATTTCATAACCAATAAGTTATGGGAAGTACTTTACTTTACTATGTTTTTAAAGTTTTTCTATATTAATTCGTTATTAATATTGTATATGAAATATGCAATCTTATATACCTTGGCAGCAGAGAGAGTCCTGGACCGACCTCTGACCATCCGTAAGACTCTTAGTTTGACCCTTAGAATTCGTTAAGTGAAATATTTCGCCGATCGGATATATCACTTCACGTTGTTATGGGAATAATTTCAACTGTTTCTTATAAGGAACCATTATAATAAATCCAAAAAACTACAATAGATTTCTTTGGAATGTTTCTTAGTGTTTGTTAGTGTATGGCTTGTTTCAGATGTTGGCAGACATGAACTGCTGAGTTTTGCTTAGGCGGATTTATTTGATCGCCGACGCGGTTGTAAGAATAAAAGTTTGGTTTAGGTGTGTCACATGCGTAGTTATTCAGTGGAAAATCTGTACGTAGTACCTGATTTATTTGATCGCCGACGCGGTAGTAAGAATAAAAGTTTGGTTTAGGTTTGTCACATGCGTAGTTATTCAGTGGGAAATCTGTACGTAGTAGCGGATTTATTTGATCGCCGACGCGGTAGTAAGAATAAAAGTTTGGTTTAGGTGTGTCACATGCGTAATTATTCAGTGGGAAATCTGTATGCAATAGCGGATTTATTTGATCGCCGACGCGGTAGTAAGAATAAAAGTTTGGTTTATGTGTGTCACATGCGTAGTTATTCAGTGGGAAATCTGTACGCAGTAGCGGATTTATTTGATCGCCGACGCGGTAGTAAGAATAGAAGTTTGGTTTAGGTGTGTCACATGCGCAGTCATTCAGTGGGAGGCCTGTACACAGTAGCGGATTTATTTGTTGGTGGTAATTGCAGCTGTCTTATGTTTATAAGTATCTTTTCATGTATGTTTCTCTAAATATACTTTATTGATTTCAAAAACTCATTAGTTTTTATTACGAATATTCCTGTAAACAATAAACATTCATTAACGTTTGACCATAGCTATGAAGATTTTCTAATGTTATATATAGACACTAATGTTATATATAGACACTAATGTTTTTAAGTAGAAGGGGTTTTCGACTTATACCAATCCTATAAAACTAAAAGCAAAAAGAACTTTAATTTACTGACAACAAAATTGTGAAATTAGGCGCCAAAGTGAAATTTACAATTCCTTACAGTGCGTGCAAAGAATTGTAATTCTAATTACAATTTATTGTGCACTAAAAATAAAAGACTTAAAGATGAGACAGTGCAATAAATTAGACAGGGTGAATAAAAATGTTTTCTGTAAAACCTCTCGGGCACAAACCTGACCTGATAACTTGAGTTTTTTTTTCATCCCTCTTTATAAGAGAGTAATCTCGTTTATAATGTTAACCGGAAGCACGAATCAATCTCCAAAATATGGCTTACTTCCGAAAATCCCATTTGGAAAATATACAGATCAGACTTGAGTAAAAGAATTGAAGAAAATGATAAATATTTAGCCACAGTGTGTCGTGGCACAGATTCACCAGGTCAATACGGTTGCGTGCGACTTATTTAAGATTCTTTACGCGTCGCCGTTTCCTACTTACTTAACCTCAGCCCTGACAAGTGTATTTACTCTAGAAAAGGAACGGAACAAATATTGACAGGAACATCTTCTTTCTCCTGAAGGACACAATAGAAGAAAACAGACTTTATTATTAACCACAAGACGAAGAAATACTAAATGCTCTCTTAGGACCGGTGGCTTAATAGATACAACTATCAAATCACGAAATAAAGCAAGCTCAGTAGTGATAGAAGAAAAACCAGTCATTATGATGAGTATTTTCTAAACTAAACGTTCCATAAAATGATCACAAATATTGTTTTAACTATTTTTTACTGTACTTTAAAATCCCAATATAGAGTTAAACATTACTGGTATGAAGGAACAACGAAAATCGTTTAGATCATTTTCTTCGTCGCGGATTTGAATATTAAATATGTTTCATTAAATCACAGTTGGAATTATTTTTAGTCGAATATATTTTTACTCGTAATGAAACATTTATGAGGTTTTTTTGTTATGAGTTCTTGTAACGTTTTCTCCCCTTCCTTGATTAGCCGACGTCATCAATCCATGACGTACGTTGTTGAGTAACTGAACAATAGGTGTGCCTTAACCCTCATGTATATCTTTGTGATCTTCATAAAAGATAGTTTTACTGCATCTTTTCGGTCCTGCACATCCGTATTCATAAATCTCCTTGTCTCATATACCAGAAGGTTTTTGTCCATGTATTAATCCTGTATAGTCAAAGCGACAGATTTTCTTAAAAGTACAACAAATTAAAAAGCTACGGAAATTTTACTCTTTTAGGATATAATAATATAAATCGATCTAAAAAGAATTATTGCACATTTTATAACGATTAAATAGTTACGAATTTATAAATAATCGAAGATGATGAAGGGGGACGGACAAGTTAACTGTTTTGTGTTAGAAATCAAGCAAAAAAACAGCCTCTACCAATAGTACATGTTGCCAATGATAGGAAAGCTGAATAGTTATAAGGCCTATTTATATAGTCACAGTTATTAGTCGCACCATATAATTTATAAAAATAACTTCGTAAAAAAATAATAAATCTTTGCCGTGTAAAATGTCTTTAAAGTAGACGCGGAGTATCTTTATAAATACAGCAGCTATGATGTGTTTAAAAGTTTAGAATTGTGAATACGTAACTGACAAATTTAACAGTTAACGTTTGAAGTTAAGTCTTGAACAAGTCGTCACTTCAGCCAACTGATTTGTAATTCAAGAAACGACGTTGCAAAATTGTCCTCCATTGTTGCCGACACAGCATCCGTCCCAGCTTTTTGTTGTGTTTACGTGAGCGACTTAGGATTATTTTAACACAGTCAACGTGCAAATTACTGGGCGGTCTGGTAACTGAACACACATCTTCTTGAAGCAATATTACAAGGTAGTAAGAGCGGTAGTAATTGACAATGATCTTCCACCCTCTTGAAGAATCAGAGACGAAACCGTTTCTAATCAAATTATTGCGGAAAAGGAAACTTTTGATTGCTTTTGAGGGGAGAGTATTATTTTTAACGGCTCCTGGAAGCGAAATTTTCTATATCGACCGCAAACGTCTGATACAATTTTCTTCTGGTTTCATAGTGATACTCATCACTTTGTTATCCAGAGGGTGTGTGATCAAAGGTAGGTAATAAAATTACATTTTCACATAACACATTTAAAATAGAATAATATTTTAGTAATGGAATAATAATGAACTAATATTACCAAGTATTAAATTACGATAACAATAAATTTTCTAGTTACAAACCATTGAATAAGAACACAACTCTACAATAATTTTTACTTTATGATGCTTTTATGTTTTTATAGAGTAATTCCATAGATGAATTGTATAAAGGAGTCTGTTTTCATCTGTTGCGTAGAGTTTTCATACATCCTGCCATGATTACTATTATATAGCTACAGTTTTATCGCTAATATGGGCATGTATATGATGTGGTCTTTTCCTCATAACTATTCGGCATTTGGCATCACTGATTCATACAAATTCGTATCAACCCTGATACTGAACATTGCAGCAGGTCAATTTCCAAAGAATATTGTCTAGAAGAGAAGTTTGGGCCTCAAAATTTCAAAATCGAGGCTAAATTCTATATTTAAATATTTTAAAGGAGGCATTTGATTTTCTTGGTTAACGAATTGAATCTAAATATCTACCTTCCTTCACATAATTGTCTTGATATAACCTTAGGTAGATATTCTTCTGCTTTATTTTGAAGAAAAAGGCGCAATCGTTTACTGTAAGAACAAACATATGAATATTATGTTTGTTTTTATTTAGTTTCATATATCCTACAGTACTCAAGATTGTTTGTCAATAGATTCGTTCTAAAGGAGTCTTATTGGACAATTGGAACTTACACGGGTCTATTCCAAAAGCCTATTCAGTTCTTTTAAACATCTAAAAACTCTTCTGGAATAAGATTATTATGAATAGCACAGTTGGGGAGTATTCGATGATTGGGATATTACTTGGGAAACGTGGTGGTTACACTACACTTTATCTCCGAGTGGAACAACCGAGCTTAATAACAACCACTAGCAGACAATTACCTGGCCTGCTAGGTAATTGCATGATAGCCCAATCCTAGGGGAGGGCTTTATACTCTGCCTTCTGCGCATTAAATGAGGTTTATTGAACCAGTTCATCAAAGCTCTTTCAAAAGAGAGACATCGCCTTAAATACCTTACTGGCAAGTTCCCAAAGATATCACGTGATGGTTAAAAGAAGGAATTTTTGTGGGCCCACAAATTAGAAAACTAATGAAGAGCAATGATTTTGAAAAAAACGATGACAGTTTAAGGGAAGGCTCCTCGCGCGTCCTGTAAAGAGGTTGTAGAAAAAGTCTTGGATATCTCAATATGGGGATCAATATATGTTTACTTTATCCTTACTTTGATTTATTTATTCTCCAATTTCCTAAGCAAAGACAATGGGAAAAGATTTCACCACGATTGTAAGAATATGAAGTGAAGTACTAAGGAATGAATTTGGTAGCCAAAGCGGGAGTGGAAAATGCCAGACAAAACCCGGTTAAAATCCATCTGAAAAATGCCATTTTGCTGCTGCAACGATAGACAAACTTGCTGATAGTAGTTGAAAAATGTCAGGTTTTATCCAGGGAACGTTTTATGTTCTAGAAAAGCTGATGATGTGCTGTTAATGTTGCCTTGGAACCAGTTCCAAAGGCTTAGTGCGCTAAAGTCTGCGCACTGGGACATTGTGAGACTGCCGTAGAGCTATAGGGTTCTTGTGTTGCTGGAGTGGCTTGAAATGATTCACTGCTGCCGCGTCGGCCTCCTCTCTCACTCTTTTCATTTTAAGGCCTCAACGTATGGGAGAGTTTCGGACGTACTATTGACCTCTCATTTTATTTTGGAAGCACTTGAACACTTGCAAACTTGATCAGCGGCCCTGAGTGCATCTCTAGAGCCCCAACCCATATGTCCATATGAACTTAAGCTTTTCGCTGTATACCAGCAATTTACTGTAGGAGCTCAACTAAGAATACAGACATATGAGCTACGCTAGTATTCTGTATGGCATCTCCAGTTCTTCTCTTTCCTTCACGCGGGATATTAAGTTCAGTTTATCGTCCGACATTAGACCTAGGTATTTCACCTCTTTGATATTCAAGAATAGTTGTCCATTTGTTATGGCGTGAGTGAAAAAATGCCTGATCAAAAAGTAATAGAGTGTTTGTGAAACGGTTCATGCATTTTACTAATTAATCTAGGTTTTATTGAGAACAAACCCTTACCTACAATTGTTGGTTCATTTTGGAACTTTAAACAGTTTATGAATTTTAACAGTTTTTATTTTCCCGATTCTTTCATTTGAACTAAATATATAGAATTTTTGTTGTTAAAAGTCATTGTTAAAGTCTAAATACTAAACAAAAATCTTTAAATTAAGTTTTATTAATCGAAATGAGCCTATTTATTGAATTACCAATATATTTTGGAATTTAAATTAACCACTGAATTAATATTAAAACTAAACTATTAAAATGTCTATTAATATTATTATTATTATTGTTATTACTATTATTTATTATTCCTTTATTATATACAATGAATAACGAAATTGTACTTTATATCTGAAATATGTTTGTATTGTATAATTTAATGAGCTTCTATGTATTTTTTTATATACTTAAATAGAATATCATTCCCTATTTAATTTAATACCCTTAATATTATTAAAATCTACCTATGAAAATATTGTTATTAGTGTTTATTATTCCCTATTATATACAATAAAAAATACTCTTCATATTTAAAACTTATTTGTGTTGTATAATGTAATCTACAAATCTACATTAGAGTTTTCTCTATTTGTATCTCCTCCAATTTTATTTAATACTTGTAATATTAATAAAACCAGCATATAAAAATATTAAAATAATAATTTAAAATTTCTTTATTCTATAGAATAAATAGATATATCACTAGTTATCTCTAAAACTAGTTTAAATTGTATAATTTATTTATTTGTCGATACTTCTCATTATGTATTATTTTTTTATTATGTATAATTATTAAGTGTTTCTTCATTTTGCATACATTTATCATACTAAATCCTTTTTGTGCCAGTTAGTGTAAAACCTGTCAGTAGATGATTAAAACAGATAATGATAGAATTATTAAGGATCATATAACTTCTTTAAAACAATTAATTATGAATGTGTATATACGTATATCTATATATATATATATATATATATATATATATATATATATATATATATATATATATATATATATGAAGTTAATATATTACTATTTTTGAGTAATTTTATCCACCATTAAGTGCAATAATTTTACCTTGAGTGATGAGGCACCTTTCGGTCTTTGACCATTGAATGGTCAAAGACCGAAAGGTGCCTCATCACTCAAGGTAAAATTATTGCACTTAATGGTGGATAAAATTACTCAAAAATAGTAATATATTAACTTCATAAAGTCAGTGCAACGGAAAAACAATGGATAATGTTAAATATCAAGAATATATATATATATATATATATATATATATATATATATATATATATATATATATATATGTTTGTGTGTGTGTGTGTGTGTGTGTGCATGTGTATGTATGTATATATATTTTAAAACAACATAGGTTATTCAAATACAATAATATTTATTAATTTATATCCAAAGCTTTTCGTTGGTAAACAGTACCAACATCATCAGGAATGTTTACCAACGAAAAGCTTTGGATATAAATTAATAAATATTCTTGTATTTGAATAACCTATGTTGTTTTAAATTATTAAACAAGAAAACGTATTATATATATATATATATATATATATATATATATATATATATATATATAATGTGTTTGGTATAGTAATAAAATAACAGAGAATATTAATTAATATTTGTTATTCGAAGCTTTTCGTTGGCAAACAGTTCTAACATCATCAAGAATGAATAATGCAATAACACAAGTTATACAACATATTTTAGATTGATATGGTACAATCAAACATATTTTCTATAACTTGCATTATTGCATTATTCATTGTTGATGATTTTAGTACTCTTTGCCGATAAAAAGCTTTAAATACTAAAAATCTATAAATAATTCTTGTAATTGAATATCCTCAGCTATTTTGGTAAACATATATACACAAACACTCGCGCGCGCCCACACATACGTGTGTGTATGTGTGTGTGCGTGTGTATATTATATATATATAAAATATTATTATATTATATATATATATTATATATATATATTATAATATATAATTATATTATATATTATATATATATATATATATATATATTAAAAAAAAGCCGTTTAAAAAGATATATATATATATATATATATCTTTTTAAACGGCTTTTTTTTTAAGTTTAGTGTTTTCCATGAATTTTAACATGGCGTTTAGTTTTTAGCGTTTATTATACAAATTTATCATAAAAATATTTCAAACTTGATTAAAATTTGTTATGTAATTGTTTTAAATTCAAGTTAAGACGATTATAAAAAGATTGCAAGCCAATTATAGAAACTAAATTGTTTATGTAATAATCGAAGCAGCTGGTTTTGTAATATATTTTGTGTATATAATGTACTTATTAGTTATATAGGAAAATTGGTTTTATGTCTGTAATTATATTTAGTTTTTCAGGTTAAACCTTTGACGATTATCTGCAAACTCCTATTGGTTATACTTGTATTTTATGTTTAAATGAATATACCGTTTGTTTTTTAATAAAATAAATTTTAATAACCTCCAAGACGATTCCCCCAACTTATTCTTGAAACCTCTCAATCTTTAATCCCGTACGTAATTGTCAATCTTGGGTCTCAAAAATTCATTAAAAAAAAACTGTTCAGTGTCTGCACACCACACTCTCATAACAATGTTTACTGGGCCGCGGGGAACAATCTTAAAGTGTTTTTATTTCCCTTTCTTTCTGGACTTATTTAGTGGTCAGTGGGGATTTTTTTCACTAGTTGATACAAATAGGGTTTCAAAATTGATAGCCTGTAAAGAAGAAGTACTTCGATTATTTTTTAATAGACAGGGCATCTGTCGGTTTTTATATTTTAACAAATACATAAATAAAAGCAAAACAAAAAGGTATACGTCTATATTCTTTTAAAACCCTTTCTGTGATAAAATAATTGTAAAGTGAATAGTTTAAGTATATGTTTTGTTTAACGATGGAAAATATATTCCGAATAGGTTTTGTGTTTTTTATACAAAAAAATGTAAATTAAACATGCTTCGCATATGTTTCAACATCGCCACGCGCATGATTATCATTATCTTACAGTCTAATTCATTGTGACATAGCTTTATCTCTTCTATCTCTTAACCCATTGTATGTTGTACAATCCATGTGATGCCACCACGTGATAATTCACCGCAGAAGAAGGCGGGAGTCACTTCTATCTCTTAGCCCATTGTATGTTGTACAATCCATGTGTTGCACCCGGGTGATAATTCACCGCAGCAGAAGGCAGGAGTCACTCATTATCTCCTAGCCCGTTGTGTGTTGTGCTGTGTATGTGATGCACTCGGGCGGTATTCACCGCAGCAGAAGGCGGGAGCCACTCACTATCTCCTAGCTCGATGTGTGTTACATGAGATGCATCCGGGCGTTAAGTCACCGCAGCATAAGGGTGGACTAACTTTATAATGGGCTGAGTGTTGATAATTTGATGCTCATTGATATAGATTCATATTTTTTTTCAGTTTACAATTCGTACTTATTGACTAACATTACAAATTTCCCTGAACACATTATCAATTTATTACATAAAATAGTGAATTTCCTCCCAAGTTTCTGTTCATGAAGAAAATATAAATATTAATAACAAATAATAGCCTATGTCGTTTTTGAATAATGTAAATGGAAATTGGTTTCAAGAATTATTAATAATGTAATAGTAAGACGTAGTAACTCATAGTTTTGAATTGTCACTGAAAATATAGTCTTAAGAATTTTATCGGAGGTACTTATAAAATGCAATAATTACTTCTATTATTTTTGGAGTGTAAGACACTTTTTCTACCCCAACAAAGAGTTTTGCAATAATTTAAATTCCTAAAATTATAAAAACCACAGCTAATTGTACAGCCTTATCATTCGCTAACACTTTTTGTGAGAAATCGAAATTTATTAAACGAAATCTAAGCCGTGATTATCTATTAACGTTTCATAACAATGTTTTAGTTAGGTACTTTTTCTCGCAAACCTTAAAATACTCACGAAACATTTCTGCAGATTTCAAAACATTTTCAAATATTTTTAACTTGAAAAGATTGATTAAACAATGTATTTAATTGGCAACTTTGACTTGACTTCCAATTAATCGTCACAAGTCAATGGATGAATTGGGAAACGTACTGTTCGATTCATAGTGGCACTGTAAGCTTCTCCTAGTATATCCCGTACTCAGTAACTAGTATTTCCTGAATACTGCAAATCTGTATTCATTAAAACCTGTATTGCATCCTGAAATGTATTTAAATGTATGTCCAGTATTCTGCATTATTTACCCTTTAACTGCTTTATGTAAGTACTGTACACTTCAAGTCCAGTTTTTTAAATGTTTCCTATCTTATAAGATCTGTATTCTGAAAGTCATGTAGGTCATATATCTTATATCATGTGTTCCCTGTAATTGTAACTATATTATGTAATTCCTGTGTATCTTACGTCATGTGTCCTGTAATTGCTGTTCCATGACAGTTCTATATCTTCTAAGTCCTGCTTGGAATGTATTCTGTAAATTCTTTAAAAAATTCTATAAATGCTATTTTTATATCAAGTTACCAGTTCATGGTTGTTCAGAAAGTAAACGGAGGCCATGGCTAATATGCTTTATAGCTAAACTGTTAAGGTGAGCTACTATATTATTCTGGCCTCCAGAAACTAACGAAGATTCGTGTCTAAAAAGCTCATGTTGAAGCCATCAAGGGGCTTGAAATACTTTCCATTTTAATTTTGCCCTTTTTATTAAATGCATTAGTGCTAATAATCTATCACCCCGTAAAAGATAAAACGGGCAAATATTTTTCAAATGGACATGGCCGTTCAGTGCCATTCATCGGCAAATCGCCAACGGCGAAAACTCGTTCGGACTCGAATTTCCGGTCATTACGATTATTAATACAATAGGCAGTGGGCCAATTATCCCCGAAGCGGGGGTGGCACTGAATTAGATTTCAATTTGTACGGCCGTAGCGATGAAGGGCGAGATGCGAATGTAACGTTAAAAACTGTAATTTAGTTAAAGGAAAATATATTAGTGATGCGTTACCGCCTCCGGCAGAATGGTGTAATAGTTAGTAATCTGAGCTATAATTATATCAGTTTAAATAAAATAATGCGGTAATAAAATAATCTATTTTATGCTTTGGTATGCATAAAAGCTTTATAAAGACTGAAAATAAACGAAATCTACGCAGGACAATCAATATTATGAAAACAAAGTAGGTAAAATGTTCTAAAACAAAGAATCTCGTAAAAAGAAGGATGAAGAATGGATAAATCGATTTGGGTTATTATATTCCGACGTTATATGATGAAGGGGAAGGAAGTGTGTTGAAGGTTTAATCTTCAATAAAAGACTAATAATTACGACTTGAGTAAAACTATGACTTATTAAATATTGTGACGTCTATTTTTCAACGCAATAATGTCAAAATATTTTCATTACTTAATATATATTCTCAAACAAACTCTTAACCCGTCATCGAGACGGATTAATCCAGAGAGTGGGAAATGTAATCTCTTCTTGGCAGGTTCAGTTTACATAGTCATTCCGACAGTTTATAGTGTCCAGTCAGTTATAGGTTTAGCTGGATCCAGGTTGCTCAAAGATAAAACCTTAAGTAAAGTTTGTGGTAAGCAGGCCTTGCTATGTAAAATGTTTTTTTCCATAGACAAATATTGAGGAATAATTCAATTGTTATTATTCTTCTAGTTTTCTTTACACAATTTTTTGTTTTGGAATTATTGATCTTCGAATTGTTTTAATTTGTCAGCTGTGCATCAATATCGCAGTCTCAAAATATCAGCGCTTACGAAAAGTGTAATTTTATATCCGTATTAGATTTTGGTTCTCTAATTGGACTGTACTTTCGCAAGTGTAAATAATGAGCTATTTGAGTTACATCAACCCCAAGAAGGCTCTTCCCAACAATTCATTACTGATTACGTCACACGACTAGCGTTCTTTCCGCTAACCGATTAAACTATTCATCCTACTTTTGGACAAATCAAATCCAACCAACAATAAATCTCAATAAATGTCACGGCCTGCCAAATTACAGTCTGCTGTGGTATGGAAATACCGCTGCCGTATAAATCACAACTCCTAATCTCTGACACGTCTTTTTGATGAATCGTGTTGCCGGGTCCCTAAGGAGTATCCCTTCACTTATCCAACATGAACATTTCATATTCCGTCCAATTGGGCGAGGACTATTTATAAAGTAAGTGTGCATACAGAGTTAGTCTGAGGCTGAAAAAATAAATTGACCCAGTACTTTTATCAGTTAAATTTCGAGCCACGCTGAAGTTTTTTGCTTGCTCATTAAACTCACTGTAATGTTTTATAGTCAAGTCTCATGTCTTACAAGAGTATGAATGTAAACCTATAAAATAACCTCACTTTTTCCCAGTCTCCTAATTTTTTTAGCAATAATTTACTCACTCTCTATTCTATTTGGACTTTACTTATGACTTAATCTTTTAAGCTACTTATTTGTAATATTTTGCCAAGAAGGTGTTTGGGCAAATTATACTTTTTATATCTGTGCGCAAAACTTCATTGTTGGTCCCTAATCTTCCACAAGGAGATTTCAGATGACGATTTTGTTCGCATTCTAGAGAGCCTACTTCTTAGTTCTTTTTTTATTTAGCTACTACGGTCCGGAGAGGTCCGTACAAGAGTTAGTTTCTCAGGATAGCTGGTTTGTTGGATTCTCGAGCTTCCTTTAGGGCCCAGATGTCTGCCTAGAATGTTGGCCAGCGACGTCCCATTCCTCCTACTTTAGGAAATTTATCTGTTGAAGGAATTATTTCTTTCTTTTCAAACCCTAAGATACCCACACTGGCTACTTGCCCCCTCATTATTTTGAAAATTATATTTTAACGGGTAGATGATATTTATACCTTTAGCCCTTTAGTTAATTGGTGAATATACTTAGATATGCAGATTTTACCACCATAGTAACAAATATTCCGCACTGCGCAAAATGTATTCCCCCATTGCTAAACAGCGAGTAACAATCTACCCACTGGTAAAGCCCCATTTGCTAAAAAGAACTGTCTTGAGACGTGGCGTCGAGGCACCGGAAATTCTAATATTGGTCATGGCAGTTCTGCCGAAAACTAATCTAATTTTCATCTCTACGGCATAACATCTTCTACCATGCATTCATTAGGCCTCATTAATTAAATGTTTATGGATTGTTTGAATAGTACTTAAAAATATTAAGAAGAAACGAAATATCAGACACGATATAATATGAAAACGAACAACTTATATAGATATAGCCTTTTTTTTGTGCTGTAACAAACATAGATTTAAGAAATTTTGTCATGTTTCGTATTATGCCATGTTTCTGATATGTTTATGTGCTATTCAAATATTAGAAATGAAATTGGGTTTTATCCGGAAAGATAAAAGGGTAATGAGATTAACATAATTTTGAAGGGATGCTAGTAGGTACCAAATTAATACTACTAATCTATCAATACCTGCAAAGGGTTGCAAGTGATAGAACACTTTCAGGTTCATAACACAGGTTACATCATACAGCCTATACCCACGCCAAACGTTCTCTGTTTTAGTAACAGACCATTTATATATCCAAATTTCGCAAACATCGGCCATTTTATTGTAGAAGAGTTCAAGACATATTCTACTATATACCTTTCCAAATAATGTGTTATGTAGGAACTTTTCTTCCGTTAAATGCTTCTGTAAAATAAAGTTAACCTTTGTTAAAGTTGCGTTTAGTCTCACTGCGTACCAGTATTGGCTGAAGTTGTCGGATTTATTGTGACGTCAGATGGCGTGAGTTGGTAATAATTTTCCCCAAAACTATGCCTACAGTCAACCTCTGGACACTCAACAATGTCCGACTTCCCTCATGGAATGTCTGAGCTTCATTCCTCAACGCTCTCCATATATATGCATAGAAGTGTTTCTTGGCTTTCGCCAAAACTTCTACACTCATGGTTTTGGTGGAATCTTACTCTGAAGATATTTTATGGAATAAAATATCTTCGATTAAAAACAATTTTTACTCTTTGTTTGCTCTTTATTTCAGAGACTAGAAATGAAAAGCGTTCAGATATTTGCTATTCCCTCCCCCTAAGCATTACATGAAAGTAATATTTAACAACAGAAATATTATATTATTTTATTAAGGGGAATGGTGGAAGTACAATGTCGCTTCGTTCAAACTCTTAGAGGGAAGTGTGTGTGTGTCTATGTATGTGGGGGTGTGTCTATGTGTGTGTGTGCGTATATATATATATATATATATATATATATATATATATATATATATATATATGAAACCTATACTCTTATATATTGTGTGTGTGTGTGTGTGTGTATGTGGGTGTGTGTGTGTGTATATATATATATATATGAAACCTATACTCTTATTTCCTATAAGGGTATCTTATATATATTGTGTGTGTGTGGGGGGGGGGGGTTTGTGTGTATGTGTGTGTGTGTGTGTGTGTGTGTGTGTGTGTGTGATTGTGTGTGTGTGTGTGTGTGTGTGTGTGTGATTGTGTGTGTGTCTATGTATGTGGGTGTCATATGTGTGTGTGTCCTTATATATATATATATATATATATATATATATATATGAAACCTATACCCTTATTTCCCTTAAAGGTATCTTATATATTTTGCAAGTAAATATTTGCTTTCTTCCCACAAGACACACTTACGAAGTCTTATCGCCAATGGTTTCTAACATGTAAACAGCCGAACAAGTAACTTAACTTTAATGTATTGCTACTCTCAGAGTAATTAGAAACAAGTTTAGTATTTTATGGAGTTGAATGAATGAGTTGGTAGACAATAAACTTCTTAATGAAGTGGCTATATAAAATGTATATTGTATAATAAAACGTTCATAAAAAATGTATATCCTATAAATTTCGACAGCTAAAGCTATTGTTTACATTTTTATTGCTTTGTATGTATTAGCTTTATCTTTCTATAAATTGCACTAGTTAAAGATAAACAAATAGACACCATGAATAAGGTTTAAGTTCAGGTAATTATGTGATTTAATAACAAATGTAAGCTCGCAATGAATATATGTATGCATGCAACCTAGTGCAGGGAGGTCAACATCCCTTTACAAAACTAAACCTAAATTATAACTTTCCATTCAATAGTAATTTAGTAATTGTAATTTGTATATAGAACAGTAATGTATAATTATTTGAGGGCAATAACTCTTCCACTAATGATATTGATGTAGACTATATTTATTGTGAGATTGTAATTTATTATCAAAAAAAGTTCTTTTGACTGATTTTGAATCTGTAAAATATAATCTTTATTATACACTGATATATATATATATATTATTAAATATTAAATATGATGATATGTTTTCTTGTAATATAGGTAATAAATTAAAAATATTTCAAAAGCAAGAATACTTTTAAAGGATATATTTATTCAAAGCTTTTCGCCGATAAAATAGTACCAGCATTTTCAGGAAAATAACTATCTAATAAAATAATTTGACAAAATTTTGTAAAAATATTTTATTAGATAATTATTTTCCTGAAGATGCTGGTACTATTTTATCGGCGAAAAGCTTTGAATAAATATATCATTTAAAAGTATTCTTGTTTTTGAAATATTTTTAATTTATTATATATATATATATATATATATATATATATATATATATATATATATATACATATGTTCTATTCTCCTTCTCTCTTGTCCTTACAGTGTATATGTAACACGTACCTCCATTGAAGTGATATAACTAATTGTATGCCAGTATACTGAAAGCGATCCAAGCACAATTCTTATTGAATGTTTTTAATATTCTTTAAGAAGGCAGAAGAAGAAGTTTTTTGCTACCGTTCTTTTTGAAGAGTTTTGCTCACAAGACACACTTTCCCTCTCACTTTGTAACATTTGACCAAAATAAATGTTACTCTTCAACCATTTGTCTACTCTTGAGTCGTTGTGATCTTAGCACATTGTTTTCAAAAAAACATATAACTATTTAATGTTCGACATTTTTCTTCGTCCATTTCAGGATATATAGAGTGAGTCGACCTTAGTCAGGTTTGCCAACTGCTCGCCAGAGCTATGAACATTCCCATCTCTTATAGCAATAAATATATTTATGTTTACTACTATCTCAGCCACTCTTTTGGTGTAACTCATGGCCATTACTTCTACGGGTCGATTATAGTAGTAATTATTCTCTTAGAACTTTAGTGAATATATAAGACCTTCTTTCTATAAAGAGTAGTCTCTGATAGCATATCTACTAGTACTATGCTTCTAACTTAGCCAATACAAGGTCTCTCACTTGCACACAGTCTCTGCCAATTGTACACTGTTTCGTATTTAAAGTTTGCTCCACCCTGAACAGCCTCTGTTGTTGCTACTACTTCTACTTTAAAGTCCTTTCCAATAAGCACAATTGTTTTAACTGTGGCTAATTCCATTCACAAGGCGTCTCAACTGCGTATAGTCCATTAGGGTTTCTGCTTCTTCGTCCCTCAAATCTTTTCTACTAATCACAATCTACTAGTATACCAACTACTTTCTTTCTGAAGGCTTTTCCACCCACCATAATTTCCAAGCTTTGTGAAAACCCCCTTTCTGAAGGCCTCTCCATTTCGCACGGCGTTCGAGCATTACGACTAATTTCTCTCTCAATGCGTTTCCACCTCCCATATTTTCCGGGCTTTGTGAGTATTACACTTTTGAAGGCATATCCACTTAGCACTGCTTCTCTCTCTCAAGTCCTTACTGGTAAGCACTATCTTAAGTTCGCAATACTTAAAACCGTCTCCGGACACTGGATCTACTTTCCACCTTGTATCTTCTTCACTACCCACATACTGTGCATATTTTGACTTGCTATGTACTTCTTGTCATATACTGGTTGATATTTATCTGTTTTAAAGAGAAATTCAAATTACGTTTTATAAATCACATAATTCTTTTAAATGTTTAAAATCATTTGATGTGTTAGTTTAATCTTAATGCTATAATAATGCGTCTTTCATTTTACTTTTTTTGTAGAAGTGAGTTAATCTGGGTACTCAAATTAGCAGAAATAAAAGTTGCATACATTACTTTCACGCTGAAAATTTATTTTCAAGAGTATCCAGAAAAAATGTGTGATACGTCTGTCCTACTTTTGTTTTAAAAATAATGTTCCCTTCTTTATAGTAGTCCATGTTTTAAATAATTTTTCTGTTGAGTATAGTTACAAAACTGTATAGGTAAGTAGAGTTTTTTCCTTTAGTTTCAAGTTAGCGTTTGTCACGCATTCTTCAGTTGGTGTTTGATATAGTGTTAGTTTCTTCTCATCTTATTGTCATCTGTTACTGTTTTGAAGTGTTCATTTTGTTTTACCATAGCTTCCTATGTTAAATACGTTAACAGATTGTTCCTTCTTGTATTGTTTACCTATTCTGCGCCCACGGTTTCTCTTGGCCCTTTTACTTTTAAACGCTTCATATGAGTATGTGTACTCTTTGGTTTAGTTTGGTTGGTAATGTTTATCAACATTTATAAAGCGACATTATCTAAAACTGCTTAATATTTAAGAAACACAGTTCTAGGTTATCATTTACAAATAGAATTTTTCCTTATTTTTATACATTTTCGTTAGCAGGCTATCTTATGCTGAAGTAAAGAAGCAAGATCGCCTCCTCATGACATAGACACCCGGAAGATCAAACAGTTACATTCAGAAGCAGAAGCACCACGAGACGCGGAGCGAACGAACACAACCGGGTTTTGTTTTAGAATTCCTACGCTTTACCTTTGTTTTGTATTAGGCAAAGCGTTTGTATTCTGAAACGAAATTTGGGTTCATAATCTGCACATGGAGTAGGAAGCTACAGCTCAGGACACAGGTTCTGACACTAAGATTGGTAAATATGTTTAGTATTGTTATGTCCTGTCTTTAACAGCGTTGCCTTCTCCTATTTACAATTGAGATTTTAACAATTCAGCCATATATATTTGAGTACATGTTTCTGCAATTTCTAACAATACAATATTTTCCTCTGTTAACGCGTTTCGGAATGACTCCATTTTCAAAATTAAACCGTATTTTAAATTGAGTACGAATTAAGTTTAGGAAATGGAATCATTCCGAAACGCGTCAACAAAGAAAAATATTGTAATGTTAGGAAAAGCAGAAACATATACTCAAATACACACAAATTTTCTTAACAGAAATGAAGATTAGTATATTAGGAATCATAGTTTTTAACCGTTGTTGGTCTTCCAAACCTGTAGTAAATAGTGAAAGAGATGGCACAGCACCTAAACACAGGATTTAGACTACAGAAATATATTAGGGTTAAAGTAAAAGAGTAGAATATAAAAATGTCAAAACATAAGTTGATTTTAAAACAATATTCTCAAACAATTCTTATTTACAACACTTGTTTTCACTAGGATTTGAATATGATCAGGGTCATTGTTTACATGTTCCAAAGAACTAACAAATAACTTTGTTTTATCAATCCCACTTCATATGGATCTACTTGTTGCTGTCTTTAATTTTGTTTATTACAAACTTTTTTGTCTTGTGATTAGGAATTGGGAGTTTGAACTCTCCCAGGTTGTACGCTGGTAATTAAGTAGTCATTAAAGAAACTAGTCGCTACTGCCTTGTTTGTACAGCAATTTGTTGGTAACTTAAACGATTGCAACTTTATTAAATTTATAAATATATAATTAAGTATTTTATTTTACAGTTAATAACATTTTCAATTTTCATTGTTTGTTGTTTGTGTTTAAATTCCATTTAAAAACGGAATAGATATTTGCCTTTTAATGCCTTCCAGCCTAATACTTTTCACAACCAAGCCTCGTGGTTTTTTAATTTCGTTTTATTAAAAGCATTTCTGCCAACCTAACAGAATTGCCTGTGGAAACGTTTATACTTTGCCTGATCAATGTTTGATGGCGAATCTGTGCAAAGCCGGATGAATCTGTGTAAATGTAATAAAGTTTTGATTAAATTGGTGTATTTTGTATATTTGAATGTGCAATGGGGAAACTACACACACACACACACACACACACACACACACACACACACACACACACACACACACACACACACACACACACACACACACACACACACATACACACACACACACACACACACACACACACACATACACACATATATATATATATATATATATATATATATATATATATATATTTATGTATACAACATATATTTCATTTTTTGTGTCTTGTGCTTTTTGACTGTCAAATTCGTTGGTTTGTATACAATTATATTACTAAAAAAAGCAAGAAATCATATAATTGGTATGGTTGTGATTATTAAAAAAACTAATTGTTACATAAAGTAACCGCAACCATTCGTTATGGTTTCTCGGTAATGATGGCATATACATAATGATTAACTCAGTCTGATCCAATCATTAACAATGTATAATTTGTTATCAAATTGTCATTTTTAAAATTTTATATATTATATACATTGTGAAGTATGCATATCATTAGTTATTGCATCATAAAATAGCATTTGGTTTTGTACGGGAACATTGGACTTATTAGCAATAATTGTTTCTCAATGTTTCTAAAAATTTGCCTTCTTTAAAATGTTTAATTATCATATCTCAAAAATAAAATTTCCAAAAGAATTGGAACACCAAAAAAGCTTTTACTAAAATAACAGTGGTAATACTTTGTCAAAATTTGAAGAAAATAATTGTAAAAACCGTTTTAACTGAGGCAGGAGATTGTTCTATTTGTTAACTCTTGCGGAGGGTTATAGAAATCCGATTTAATTAAGGCGAATAACTGTTTTATTTACAATCCCACGAATTTCCGGTTTTTTTAGAAATTTGCTTTAACTGAGGTGGAAGACCTATTTGCAATCCCAATAGGTTCCGGATGGTTGTAGAAATTCAGTGTGATTAAGGTGGGAGACTGTACTATTTGCGATCCCATGAGGTTCCGGCTAGATGTAGAAATTAGGTTTTATTGAGGTTTGAGACTGTTCGATTTGTAATCCCATGATGTTCCGGATGGTTGTAGAAATTCGGTGTAACTAAGGTGGGTGACTGTTGACAAAATATTTATTGGATTTTATTTTCAAACTAATGTAGCTGTAGAATTTTCCTACCTTTATTATTTATCCTTACAACGAACGTCTAAATAATCCAATTTTAGACTTAATTACGTAATACGAATTAATGTTCAGAATTTAAGCCCATAAAATACATACTTTAGAATCTAAAAGTATTAAAAATTCCTTTTTTGTCGTTCTGTAATTTAGATTTTAGTTTTAAAAAAGCGACTCTACTTTTGTAATCTTTCAATCTCTAAATTTACAACTCTTTCAAAACGCTGCGGGTTATTATGATGTGACAAGGTGCCGTCCGTCATCATTTTTAATTGTTGCTAACACTGGCTTGTGTTGTTACAAACTCCGGCCGTTGTATTATAAAGTGTGAATATTAACCCCAGCTGTACAGTCCTGCCAACTGAACAGCCATTGTTTGCCCGACATTAAAACTCCCTGTCTCTATATTGTAATTAGAAAAGTTCGCTGCGGTTTGACTGATTACTGGTTTAATTTTTGTTTGGTTGTTGTGGTTGCTCCGTTATTAAAAAACAAATCTGAAAAGGCGTTTAATTATTTTAAAACTACCTCGTGTCAGCCCGTTTTCTGATTTATACAATGTTATATTATTAGATCAGATGAGGTAATTGTAGGACTATTCAGATTAAAAAGAGTGGGCAGCTTTATAAAAAAGAGTTGATTTTAATTTTTTTGGTTTGGTTTGGTCTTGTTATTGATCTAAAGAGTTTTCATATAAACAATTTTTTATTTTTAACGTGGACTTTTAATAAATGAAACTAAAAAATTGTTTTATGTGTTTTTACGTCACGATGACGACATCCCGCAATTCCATTTGTTAAATATCTTTCATTGAAGCCTCACTAGTGTCTATTATTTTAAATGTTTTCCTTCAACACGGACCCAATTTTTTTTTAATACCTCTGACAGCACAGAAGTGCTACCCCTGACAGCAAAGTAGTGGTACCTCTGACTGCACAGTAGTTCTACCCCTGACAGCAAAGTAGTGCTACTTCCGACAACACAATAGTGCTACTTCCTACAGCACAGTAATGCTACCTCTAACAGCACAATAATGCTACCCCTGACAGCATAGTAGTGCTACTTCCGACAGCACAGTAGTGCTACCCCTGACAGCAAAGTAGTTCTACCTCTGACAGCACAGTAGTTCTACCTCTAACAGCACAGTAGTGCTATTTCCAACAGCACTATAGTGCTACCCATGACAGCAAAGTAGTGCTACCTCTGACAGCAGAGTAGTGCTATCTCTGACAACACAGTAGTGCTACCTCTGACAGCAGAGTAGTGCTACCTCTGACAGCACAGTAGTGCTATTTCCAACAGCACAGTAGTGCTATTTCCAACAGCACAGTAGTGCTACCCCTGACAGCAAAGTAGTGCTACCTCTGACAGCTCAGTAGTGCTACTTCCAACAGCACAGTAGTGCTACCCCTGGCAGCAAAGTAGTGCTACTTCCAACATCACAGTAGAGGTACCCCTGACAACAAAGTAGTGCTACCTCTGACAGAACAGTGGTTCTACCTCTGACAGCACAGTAGTTCTACCTCTGACAGCACAGTAGTGCTACTTCCGACAACACAATAGTGCTACTTCCTACGGCACAGTAGTGCTACCTCTGACAGCACAGTAGTGCTACTTCCAACAGCACACTAGTGCTACCCCTGACAGCACAGTCGTGCTACTTCCGACAGCACAGTAGTGCTACCCCTGACAGCAGAGTAGTTCTACTTCTGACAGCACAGTAGTGCTAATTCCAACAGCATAATAGTGCTACCCCTGGCAGCATAGTAGTGCTTCCTCTGACAGCACAGTAGTTCTACCTATGACAGCACAGTAGTGCTACATCTAACAACACAATACTGCTACTTCCTACAGCTCAGTAATGCTACCCCTGACAGCACAGTCGTGCTACTTCCAACAGCACAATAGTGCTACCCCTGACAGCATAGTAGTGCTACCTCTGACTGAACAATTGTGCTATCTCTGACAGCACAATAGTGCTACCCCTGACATCACAGTAGTTCTACTTCCGACAGCACAGTATTGCTACTTCCGACAGCACAATATTGCTACTTCCGACAGAACAGTAGTGCTACCTTCAACAGCATAATAGTGCTACCACTGACAGCACTGTAGTGCTACCTCTGATAGCATAGTAGTGCTACTTCCGACAGCACAGTAGTGCTACCCCTGACAGCAAAGTAGTTCTACCTCTGACAGCACAGTAGTTCTACCTCTGACAGCACAGTAGTGCTATTTCCCACAGTACAGTAGTACTATCCCTGACAGGAAAGTAGTGCTACCTGTGACAGCACAGTAGTGCTACTTCCAACAGCATAGTAGTGCTACCCCTGACAGCAAAGTAGGGCTACCTCTGACAGAACAGTAGTTCTACCTCTGACAGCACAGTAGTTCTACCTCTGACAGCACAGTAGTGCTACTTCCGACAACATAATAGTGCTACTTCCTACAGCACAGTAGTGCTACCTCTGACAGCACAGTAGTGCTACTTCTGACAGCACATTAGTGCTACTTCCAACAGCACAATAGTGTGACCCCTGACAGCATAGTAGTGCTACCTCTGACAGCACAGTAGTTCTACCTCTGACAGCACAGTAGTGCTACTTCCGACAACACAATAGTGCTACTTCCTACAGCACAGTAATGCTACCCCTGACAGCACAGTCGTGCTACTTCCGACAGCACAGTAGTGCTACCCCTGACAACAGAGTAGTTCTACTTCTGACAGCACAGTAGTGCTACTTCCAACAGCACAATAGTGTTACCCCTGACAGCATAGTAGTGCTACCTCTGACAGCACAGTAGTGCTACCCCTGACAGCGTAGTAGTGCTACCTCTGACAAAACAATAGTGCTACTTTCCAACAGCACAGTAGTGCTATTATTGGCAGCACAATAGTGCTACTTCCAACAGCACAATAGTGCTACCCCTTACAGCATAGTAGTGCTACCTCTGACACCACAGTAGTGCTACCCCTGACAGCGTAGTAGTGCTACCTCTGACAAAACAATAGTGCTACTTCCAACAGCACAGTAGTGCTAACTCTGACAGCTCAATAGTGCTACTTCCAACAGCACAATAGTGCTACCCCTGACAGTATAGTAGTGCTACCTCTGACAACACAATGGTGCTATCTCTGAGAGCACAATAGTGCTATCCCTGACAGCACAGTAGTTCTACTTCCGACAGCACAGTATTGCTAATTCCGCAGAACAGTAGTGGTACCCCTGACAGAACAGTAGTGCTACCTTCAACAGCACAATAGTGCTAACACTGACAGCACTGTAGTGCTACCTCTTATAGCACAGTAGTGCTACCCCTGACAGCACTGTAGTGCTACCTCTGACAGCAGAGTAGTGCTACCTCTGACAGCACAGTAATGCTACCTCTTACATCACATTAGTGCTACCTCTGACAGCACAGAGGTGGCCCACCTCTGACAGCACAGTAGTGATACCTCTGACGGCACAGTAGTACTACCTCTAACAGCACAGTAGTGCTACCCCTAACAGCACAGTAGTGCTACCTCTGACAGCACAGTAGTGCTACCCCTGACAGCACAGAGGTGGCCCACCTCTTACATCACATTAGTGCTACCTCTGACAGCACAGAGGTGGCCCACCTCTGACAGCACAGTAGTGATACCTCTGACGGCACAGTAGTACTACCTCTAACAGCACAGTAGTGCTACCCCTAACAGCACAGTAATGCTACCTCTTACATCACATTAGTGCTACCTCTGACAGCACAGTAGTGCTACCCCTGACAGCACAGTAGAAACGTAAAGAAGAAGTATTGAAACCGTCTTCTTCATATTATTTTTTTTTCATGGTGTTAACGTAGAATTCAAACTAAATTATTTTATCTTAATATGTATATTTACATATACATATATACATATACATATATAAATATATATATAAATCGTTAAATATAAGAATCGTTAAGGAGATAGAATTGGGGAAGCAGCTTACCCCAAGTAAACCTTCTGACCTCAGCCTCCGCTTTACTTTTGTGTACCGGATTCTTCTATAATTTCTACCCATCGTGCTACAATAGACCGTAAAAAAAAGGATATTTCTACATTTATGGTAGTTAAGTGCAAGAATATAATAACATATTTAAGGTGAAATTGTTAATAGTGACGATACATAATGATTAACCCAGTAGAAATTGACTTATCGTTACGGATATTTTTCTGTAATTTTAAAACGAATATAAAATAGTAAAAATGAAGTTTTTTTATGTGGTATTCAAATATGGCATAAATAATTATCTGTTCTTTGCTATGCACAGTGGTATTATTAATTTTAAAAAACCGTTTAAAATGTTTGTACTGCCGATAGTAGCAGTAGCGGAGGGTTAGAAACTGCCAAATTCAGGTCCCAAAAAGCCTAAAGACGTTAAAAAAAGTAAACAGATTTGAACAAAAATCAAGTCTTTGGATCGTTTAAGAAACATTGGTTATTCTCCACCCATTTAAAATTGTAATGTTATTGATGACGATCTCCTTACACCCTAAAGTATTTATTTTCTGAATGCAAACATATAAATTATACCACCTAGAGGGTTAAAAATAATCGTTCGTGGAAGTTTATTATTTCAAAATTTAAGGTCAACGACAGATCACAGATCAATTCATGTTTTTACAAATACATCTACGTTTCGATTTTCTATCTGAAAATCCTTTTCAAGAGCTAAAGGTTTATTAATCTAATACTAAACCATAATTTACTTTATCTTTCGGATAGAAAATCGAAACGTAGAGTGTCTATGTAAAAGTATGAATTTGTATGAGATCTGTCATTAACCTAAAGCACGTTAAATAGAGACAATAAATAAATATGTTAAAGTTGTTACACTATACTTATAATAAAATAATAGGTTTATAAAATATTGAATTTATAATAATCATTTTATTATTATTAAGTATTACAAATATTTATAAGTTTTACACTACTCGAAAATAAACTCGTTTTGAACCGTAGCATCAACTTTAGGTTTGGTACTTTCTCTTTTAAAGGAACAGTTACATTTCCACAAGAAAAAGATTCTTATATTTGTAGTTATATATATATATTCGAATATATAGGGTCAAACCATTGGATTTCGCAACAGATTCTTGGATATTGGTTGTGACGTAAAAGTGAGTCCAAGAGAAATCCAAGTCCCTAGGGATGAAGTCGGTTTGAAGCCGGAAAATACACGTTGACACATAAAAAGCATTTACTTTCAGCAGTTGTTGATACTGCCTTCAATCAGTTTTTTGGTTCAGTAGGTGTCCTCTCCGTTTGACTTTGTTTTCTAGTTAAAGTGTAAATACAGGATTCTGTTCTCAGTTTGGCTACTTTTCTGGTCAGGTTTATTGCCACAAGCGAACGCGCTCGTCATGTAAACGCTAAGGTCCTGTCCTAAAATACCTTTCAACTAGGTACGTTGGCTAATTTGTACAAGTACCAATCAGTAGTCCGCTGATAATTTAGTTAAAAAACTTTAACCATCATGGGTTTATCGTCAAAACAATAATTTCAAGCAAACTTATATATAATAAAAATTGGCTTTAGTCGTTTAGAACTAGGTGAGAAAGTAACTTACTTTTATCGTAGTCTATATTGCCTAAATTATCCTTAGGTATTTATTTCACATTCCTTAAAATTCCTGAAAAGACATAAACGTATAAACTAAAGAAACCTTGTTTATTAGTAAAACTTTATAATTATATATTTCAATTTTGGAATTTATATTTTATAATTTTACTAAAGTTTTTAAATTTATCGCCATATTTTGTAATTACTAATAAAATCATGTTCACTTCTGTTAGGAATATTTGTATGCATTTAAATACGTTTTTCTAGCTTTCCTAGCAATAAAATGTTTTCCTCGGAAACTTTAACAGTAGTGTTCGGCCTAATATTGAATACGAGTTTATATGCTGTTAGCCCCGCTACACTGCTTGTAGACTACGGTCCTATCAGTTCACGCCTACTCTTGACTACTCCCGTTGAAAATGCTCAACAATTTCAAACTTTCGAAAATAACGTCTGACTATTCTGTCGTTTATTTATTATATTTTCTCTCCTAAATTTTGATTTATAACCAAATTGAATGTTACTATATTTTCTGTTTGAATACCAAGACCATATAGACTATACCAAGTTTTCGGAATACTATTCGTCGTTGCCAGATTGTTATACATTTTTCGTGAAGTAACTATGTCACATTGTAATGATTTCCTACTGTGTATAAATTTTTGCATTGTAAGAAGTTGAACTTCAGAAAAGGTTTAACTTAGATTTACTTTGTTAACTTGAGCTATTGGACTCTACGGCGTAAATGACAGCAGGAATAATCACCAAAAACATGAAAGTATTTGAGGGTAATATTATAAAACGTTTTGTGTGGATGTAGGGTATGGAAGTAAATTTAGACATTTCATGAAGTAATAAGAAGTACATAAGTGAAGACCCACCAACATATATTGGCGGTCTTTATTTTGAAGCGATCTATCTCTCACTAGAATTAATTTCACGATGTGCAATGAGCTATCTGTTCACCTATAATATTAGAGTTGACGAGAAAAACTAGTCCGTTGTCTAATGTAACGATCCCTCCAAGTCTTTTTAGGTTTAAGGGGACACAACAACCATTAATATTTTGAACCCACGAAAAAATGTAACATTATTATAAAACATTAACACACACATACACACACACGCGCGCACGCGTGCGCACGCACACACGCACGCACACACACACGCACACACACACACAAATATATATATATATATAATAAATTGAAAATTTTTCAAAAAGAATAATACTTTTAATGCATATATTTATTCAAAGCTTTTCGCCGATAAAACAGTATCAGCAATACTGGAAGATGCTGATACTGTTTTATCGGTGAAAAGCTTTGAATAAATATATGCATTAAAAGTATTCATGTTTTTGAAACATTTTCAATTTATTAACTATATTACAAGAAAACATATCATCATATTTAATATAATATATATATATATATATATATATATATATATATATAACTTTGCAACTTTGTTTTCTTGTATTCACTTATCACTTTCACTATATGTACCTAAACAAAATACCAAGTAAAATTCTTGTTTAAGTACATATAGTGAAATATATATATATATATATATATATATATATATATATATATATATATATATATATATATATAGCAACAGTGTGAACTAATAGTAGGAATTGAATAAAGCTACGTTATGCTATGATTTTCTAGAATTATTAGAGATTTTATAGGTAGCTACAGAAGATATTCATCAAAAAACGAAATTGCAATAAATATATCATAGTGCACTTCCGTCTCGCTTTGATATTCGTAAAATTTCATCTATTAATTCAAACGAATGGAAAGTTTCTGAAACGAATCAAGTAAAATAATTCTATGAACCAAGTAAAAAGAAATTTTAAAACACAAACAACATTTTAAAATATAACAGGTAGTCTAAAGGGGCAAATTACCTGTATAATATTGAGATTTCCTGAGAAAAAGAACTACATTCGAGATCGCATTAATAATAAATAAGAAAAACAACATTAGTAAATATATTACAGATGACAGTGGAAATTAAAAACAATGATACAGAAAATTACGTGGTATTACGTTAAGGAAACTTGCATTTTGTCCATCCTAATACAACTCCTAACTTGTACCGTTACCATGGGCAACAAGTATACTCAAGCTTGCTAGTAGCTCAAGTATACAAGCTCTTGTTGTTTTCCAATGTAATTAAAGACAATCAATTAAATTTAACTTCTCACTGGCTGTATCGATCTCGTAGTTAATTTTTGGGTAATTTTGTTGGACTAGTAATTAATTTTTAAAGAATAAACGTTCCATTCACGAAAAAGAAACGTAATCAAATACGTAATAACTTTAATTTTTTGAATTAAAAAGCAAGCAGTGTTTACCCGTTCAAGAGAAAAATTTTACTTTGGTAATTTTGTGCGCGGTAAACATGTAGTCCTGTTCTAAAATTGATACGGCCTACAATACTAAATTCTTGCTGGGTAAGCAATGGTTTTTTATTATAGTGAAGCAGATAGTCATGTAATAAAAGTTAGTCAGGAAGACGGTAGTACGTGGATGTGCGTGATCGCACGGGCGCATGTAGTATTGTTTATATTTAAATGAAATATTGTAATTGAGGGAGAAATATTGGAAATGTTCCATTAGGTCGTCCTTAAACAACCCCTTTTCTTCTTCAAGGTAACTCGAATGATACTGAAAATAGAATTTAAATTAAATAGGTTTTCAAACTAAGCTAGAAAAGTGTTGTAAATTGCACATTTGTTTATAATAATAAACTACCTTGAAAATTGAATACTAAAACTGATTTGTTTTAATTAAGAAGAATAGTATCAAAAACTTACCGATAGAGAAGTATAACTTATCAAATATGGGAATACACTTTCTATGAGTATTTGTCTATGTTACGATATTATACGCTTATTAAAGTTAGAGTAGAGAAGGCAAACGAATAGTCGCGGATAAAATACACACCGCCATTTTATTACAGCTAAACCTTACATTGTAAAAAGTAATTTTAATGTAAAGAATCATGCTACGGTACTAATTAATAATAAAAACCGAATGCAAATGGATTTAACATTTGCTTGATAAAATCTCATGTTGATAACAAGAAATAAATACATTTTATAAACCTGTCGTTATAAGCCTTGACTTATACAGTTGCAACATTGAAGTAATAAACTACAACGCCACGATGCTACTTCTGTTCGGTTTTTAACTACAATTTGATATGTTCTTCAACAGGTAGAATATGTCAACAGTAGGAAAGGGAGAAACTTATGATATTCGATAAATAAATCCGTGTGTAATTTATTGGGAAAAACGTGATGAAATTTTTCGCTTGCTATATATATATATATATATATATATATATATATATATATATGTGTGTGTGTGTGTGTGTGTGTGTGTGTGTGTGTGTGTGTGTGTATGTGTGTGTGTGTATGTGTGTGTGGTGTGTGTAGTGTGTGTGTGTGTGTGTGTGTGTGTGTGTGTGTGTGTGTGTGTGTGTGTGTGTGTGTGTGTGTGTGTGTGTGTGTGTGTGTGTGTGTGTGTGTGTGTATGTGTGTGTGGTGTGTGTGTGTGTGTGTGTGTGTGTGTGTGTGTGTGTGTGTGTGTGTGTGTGTGTGTGTGTGTGTGTGTGTGTGTGTGTGTGTGTGTGTGTGTGTGTAAAATATAGGCGTATATTTAAGCACACTACTTAGTATTGAAAGGCCACCTTAAACCTATTTGCTAATATAAAACAATTCTCAAAGCCACATGGTTAAATTCTAAGCAGAAACAATTTTAGCATAGGTTAAGGAATAAATTCATTGCTCTCAATTCAGAAAATAATTAATTTTTTTTAATGGATATGACCGTTCATCGCCAAATCGCCATCAGCAAAAATCCGTTCCAACTCGAATTTCCGGTCATCGCGATTGTTAATACAACTTGCAACGGGTCAATTAAATCTGCTGAGAGTCCGAGAGGGTGAATTACATTTTAATTTGGACAGATATGCCGGAATAGAACGGTGCGGAATGTAATGCTAAAAACTGAAATTTGATTAAAGGGAAATGTTTCGGCGGGGTGTTACAGGGGGTGTGTTAAATGTTGTACAGCTGTTCCCAAACAGGCGGATTGGTTGATTTAAATAGCAATGAATAGGGCTCAAAAATATAACGAAATTATTTTAAAAAGTATAAGTAATAATTTTTTAAAGATGTTATTAAGAACATGAAGTGCAACTGAAAACATCAACTTTATATATATATATATATATATATATATATATATATATATATATTATTTCCACTTCCATTCAATAATAAAAAAACAATGAATATGGTAAATATATATATATATATATATATATATATATATATATATATATTTTAAAATAACATAGGTTATTCAAATACAAGAATATTATATATTCTTTATATATATATATATATATATATATATATATATATATATATATAATATGTTTTCTTGTTTAATAATTTAAAACAACATAAGTTATTCAAATACAAGAATATTATTTATTTATATTCAAAGCTTTTCGTTGTTAAACAGTACCAATATCATCAGGAATGAATAATACAATAATGCAAGATATGTATATTGTTTTATATATGTACTGTATATTGTATATATATATATATATTCCAATTTTCAATTGTTATTAATTCACTTTTTATTGGTCCACTCAAAATGAAGTAAATTTTTTAAACTTGTAGTGAATAACTTTTGATGTTATTAGAGTTTTTTAATTAATTATTATTTAACTAAATTAAAATAACTAATTTCGCTTTCTGTTTTTGCCACTTAATATGACTTTTTGTGATTCTGTCATATGAATATACATAATCATATTATTAGTAATTATTTATTAAAAAGTAACAAAAATAAAATTGTTCTGTGTTGATCGTTGATGTTTTTTTTATTTTTTTTTATTACTTTATGAAGAGAATAATTCTTATCTCGAGGTATAGGCATATGTTTTATACGGTGGAGAAATTCTGTGAAGTATGACGGTACGCTCTAATGCATTTATACATTTTAAATGGTAACCTATGATCTCATATAACATCTGATTTTGTGTTATAGCTTATGATGTATAACAGATTGATTGATTTTGATCAGGTATTAAATACATTAATTTATTTAAATTTTGATAAATCTCAATACAAAAATTCAATATAACGATTATAATAAGGTATTGTGTTTTTAATTTTATTTTTTAAAAGCAAACATTTTTAGGCCCATCTTATACTTTTTAAAGAACTTATTTGAATGGAAAATTTATTTTTAAATTATTCAGTCAGCATCTAGTAAATATTTATTGCTACCTACATTATGTTATTGTTAATTTATAATACCAGCTGGTCGTTCCTAAACGATACTGTCAGGGACGATTCATCTATATTCGGATGATTTGATAACTATAGCAATATAAGGTATAAGAGAATTAAATATATTTATATAATCCGTAACTAAATTGTTGTAATTAGGAGTTCCTCTGAATGATTAAAGCGGTACTGTCAAAAACAAAAGCCGATCTTACGAATCTGGCTAGATGGAAATTAAAAAACCACCATCAAAGCTGTTGTGATAAAACAAAGAATCCGATTTCTAGCCACTTTAAGGCAAGGAGAGGGGGTGTCTAATTCATTTGAAGAGTTTAACAAATTTAATTAATGTTGTTAATGCAAGCCATTTTTTTACAAACATATTGCGTTTTAAACGTATTTGATAACGACCAGAGAGCGGTAAACTCATTTGCGATCGAAAATTAGTAGTTAATCTTGGGTTAGGTACGTACGCTTTTGGGCCAAAAGGCATCGCTTCACGTAATGTACCGGCATGCATTGTGTTCACAATTTTATAGCAAAAGTATTTTGACGCAACTGAAACTCTGTACCAATCCCCTAAACAAATATACCCGTCTTTTTCCCACGGCTAGAGCACACTGAAGAACGGATCGAGACGGATTTCGATACAATCGGATATAAATCCAACCCTATAAGGCTGTTAGAATACACCGATCCCTTACGTTCTGTCATGATTTACCCCCTGTCTAATTGCCTATACATGTAGTCAATTAAAATATTTATTGTGAATTCCACCTTTGTTTCTACCGTGTTAATAATCAAATTCTCAAGAATTTACGATATAGAAACATTAGTTTTGTGCGAACACTGTACAAATGTTGAGACCCGTTCCCTTTTCAATCGTATTTTTACAATAACCGTGACCTCTTAATAGTTGTCATTGCACTGAATTCCACCTAATATTGATAAACTTCCGCTGGATATTTTGTGATACAAGTTTTTTAAATTTATTAACACCCTTTACATTATTTTTCGTTAACGTTACCGGACCAAACAACGCAAATAAAATATGAAAATGCGATCTTCTACCAACATGCTAACACCAATTATACTATTAATGATTTATCCATGGATCTATTTTTTCTTTATATTCCTCTATTGTTATTTATGTGTAGTAACTAAGGTTATGATAACGCAAAGTTAATTCCTAATGTGACAATTATATTTTTAAGTAATTTGTTTTCCATTTAATATGTTAAAAACACAACATATTTTGCACTTATAACGCAGCTTGTAAAATGCGAATGTCCGAGGCACGAATTCACCTTGAAACGAGCAGGGTACTAAAGACATGTTTGTAGCGCGACCTAATTAGCAAAAAAAAAAAAAAAATAAACAAGAGTACAGGAAATACAAAAAACTTGAAAATATATGTTATTTCAAACAGCGAGACGTTAACGATGGCATCTAAAGGTATAACACTGTGCTTACAAGAAAAACTTCTGATGCTAGTTTTAGGTCTCACAAAAAGACACACGAACATAAGAATCTAACCGAATTCTTCTATAGACTAGGGAAACAAATACCACTACAATTAGGAAACTGTATAATAAATACATATTGCATCATGCAATAACAAGGCTTAAGTGAAACTAAATTATCCAATGTAACGATACGACTTTAGTTTGGAAGACATATAGTAGGGTTCGTAAGTTGTAACTATTTCGAACACAGAAAAATTTTAAAAGGGATTTTCTGAAAAACAAATTAAAGAATTTATTGTTCTAACTTTAAAATTTTTTTCATTTATCGTTAGATTTATTATCTTTGTCTATACAGCTATATTTAATACAAGTTGTATAGTAACCATTTTTTAAGTCAATTCCTACCGAAGTCAAAGAAATTTTATTTTAGTTTTTATTTTCAGTTACTTTATAATTACAATTAACATGAATATGTGCATACATATGACAGAATTACAATATTTGAAGGCAAAATAGAAAGCAAATTTCCTTACAATTTTCCATTTTGCTGTCTATACAATAAGTTGTTTTGGTCTATTATTTTTGTTTGTTACTATTTATTCGTCTTTCTTTTTTTCGTTTCTAATTTTTGAAGCTGGTTATGGTCTATAATATCTTATTCTATCCATTTCTTGTAATGCTTCACTATTGCAAGGAACATTTCTTTTTTAATTTTATATACATTTTTAAGTAATAGATTTTTAGCTATGAGCAACTTGGCGCCGTGCCAAATTGATGGATTACAAACATGCAAATCATATCGAATTCGATCCAGTTATTTATAATTTAATTAATAAATATATATTGTAATAAACCTGTAATAACATCAATTCCCATTCACAAGTTTAAACAAATGTATTTGAACATGAGTGGTTGAATAAAACGTGTTTTATAACCGATTGAAAATTTGAACTATATATATATATATATATATATATATATATATATATATATATATATATATATATATATATATCAGTGTGACCTAATAGAAGAAATTCAAAAAAGAAAACTATTTAATACAACCTTATTAGATTCCAATTTCACGAACTAGCAACAATGTATCGGGAAAGGACAAGTTTCGTTATGAAAAATAAAAATTTTATATAACCTAATGTCAAAAGAGTCACAGGTGATGTCTCTTACTTAACATACGTCCGCTTATAACAATGGACGTGACGTCCCAATGACGATTCCGAGTAGTGATTTCTCTCGTATAACACACAAGTAGCTTAATTTTATTATATACTGTAAAATGTCAGATAAACATGAACACAGTTGTCCAGATTGCGTCCAACTGATAGTGACCTGCACAAACTAACACAATAATATGCGGGAAGCAGAAGTTTCTAAACGCAACAAACATCTAATGAAGCAAGAACCGCTCAACCCACGTCAGTTTACCCAATTAGTTATTCGTAGCATTGTCGGGAATAAACTAACTAAAACACTGTTTCTATGGTGACGTTTATACTACCAAAACATTCTATATAATTACTTGCACATATTCCCGTAATGACCTAAACATTCCGCCACACTAACGCCATCTGTCACATAAACGGTAATTCGTTTATCGGTCGAAATGTCATTAGTCTGCAATCAGCCAGATGTAACACAATAACAGAAGTGGTTTCGGCGCCATTATGAAATAGCATCGAATTATTTGAAAAATAACAATTTAGGAGCATTACAGGCTTTTAGTTTTGTGGAGCAATAGCTGAGTAGTAGGTACTGTTACTGACCAAAGGGTTTCATTTTGCAATTAAAGGAACTTGTTACCTACGTTTTGGAGTAGAGTCTAGCCAAAATATCAGTACATCGGTATTTATAACACAAAAAGGAAACAACAACAAATACTAATTTTATTCTTGTCTCAGCTTTTGAAAATTACTGTACTATATGTACACATTAAAACTTTAGTACTCAATTTTTCAAAACAAATTTAATCTGATCAAACATATTTCGGAAATTATGTTGCCATCATTAGTTTATATATATATATATATATATATATATATATATATATATATATATATATATACATCAGTATGTACTAGTAACTAATGACAGCAGGATAATAAATAAAAGAAGTTTGATAAGATTAAACATTTTATAGCGGGAATTGATTAAAGAGATTTTAAGTTTATATTACAATAACAAATACTGTTCAGAAAATTGGTTTAGCTACCGGCTTTTAACTAAAAAAAAAGCAAAAAAGACTTTTTTAATTTTAAGTTAATTTTCTGGAATTAATTTAAGTCATGTTTGCGATTAAATAACTTATAAAAGATAATTTACTACTTATTACAACAGGGAAGAGGGTGTGATACTTTGAATTACACTTTCTTTTGTGTTTTAAAAATGAACTCTTTTTAGTTTGACACTTTAGTAGCAGATGCATCTAACGAAACCTTGGCTGCACCCTGAAGATTGTGATTTAGCTGCAATTCGAAGTTGGGTTTTATGGTCTGGAATTATTTTCAATTTAAATGAGCATAATTCAATAATTCTTGCATCCTGTAAACTGCGATCTTTAATACATTTGTTTTAAGTCTCCGTTCACAGGTCCAAGTCTGTAGGAACCATCTTTTGTCACTTCCATGACTACTGCTTGTATGTTTTTAAGGTAATCTTTTCCTTTATCAACATCAGGGATAGGTAAACAAACAGTTCCTCCATTAGGAACGGATGAAAACTTTTTAACAGAATCCGCTTTCATTCGTTTGGCTCGTGTTTCAAGCCAAGATATTCTTCTTTTTCTTTTCTCAATTATACTGTCGTAATCTGCAGCTCTTCCTTAGTAATGGCGGACATTGTATAGAAGCACAGCCAAAGTATGGAATACAATTGGTTTATTAATGTGCCCTTTAGTTTTGGGTGATGTACAAAATGACTAGGCATTCTATGGAGTGACTGACGTAACGTATTGTCTGTAACATACATGTAAAACTTATAACTAGTAATAATATTGTTTCATCGTTTTACTTACTAATATAGATATGGGTTATATATGTTTCGTGTGACAATACAGAAAACTTTATAAAATCGTAATAACGATACAGGTGTACTAAAGCTGGATTTATACATTTCCTGAAGCAATCTTCTCCTAAGCCCAACAGACGATATTAGTGTGTTCAAAGGCTGAGGATTTGACCTGATTGTACATTCATTTGTATATATATATTAAAACAACATAGGTTATTCAAATACAAAAATATTATTTATTTATATTGAATATAAATAAATAATATTTTTGTATTTGAATAACCTATGTTGTTTTAAATTATTAAACAAGAAAACATATTATATATATATAATGTAAAACATTCCATACTCGTCCAACACAAATAACATACAGGTTAAACCAAATGCAATGTAAATTATATCACAGCATACAATGTATATCATGTAAGTCGACAAATTGTTTGCTTAAACGAAGCGAAGTGGAATTCCAGAGTGTGAAAGATTGACAGGTACATTATTATTTACTATTACCTCATATCAAGTGAGCTCGACTTATAAAATAAGTCATACATTTTGCCTTTCAGATTTCAAAACATCTGTTTAGACAGAAGTGTTACACAAGTAGGAGAGTATCTCGGCTTACTGTTTATTATTCACCTCTGTCATGGCCTCTTTTTATTTCTAGGCTATTTGAGTATTGTTGCTGTGAGGACATTCTGCGCAGATTACGAGGAGGCCCTTTGAAGTGCCCTCTATTTGGTATTCATGACGCCCCTCACTCGACAACAAGATCGATCCTTTGAACGTTGTAGCAAAGGGACAAACACTCTGATACACACCCGTAATTACTTTAGTTAATTCACAAACAACTATCGATCAGTAAAGCAGTTTCATATAATAACACATGTTATCCAGTTTGGAACTATTGAGCTTTCTACAAGCAGCTAAATCTTCACTCATTATGACTCACAGAAAGATGCAGAAAGCAAGAAAGATGACTGGCCAATTAAAAATGTAACATATCCTAATACCTTATATACTGTTTCTTACCTTCACTGTTTAACCACTAATTGGAATAATTTACCTTGGTTTATTACTAATTAATAATACACACAACCTCTAGCCACAAATATTTTTATTCTTAATTAGATTTTGCTTACAATGTAACCATTCTCAGAGTCATGCCAATACAAACGCCTTAGGAATGTGGGCCTAGATGGAAATAAAAATATTTGTGGTTAGAGGATACGTGTATGTTATATATTCACTCTTTTAATTGTTTTTTGTATAATTTCTGTTAAAAAGCAGAAACGTTGTGCAAGAATTGGTTATGTGCGTTAAGTAATCACAAACGCTTTATGCATGCCTTAAACTCCATGCGTTATAGTAACCTGATGATGAGGTCCCATTACTAAAACCGGTTATGATAAAAATATAGTGATTTGACAATGAAATTTTAATTTTTATAAAAAACTTTTATTTTGATGTCAAATACAACTCCTGTTTGCTCTAATAAATAAACTTATTTTCCCTCTGATATTAACTACGAACTTCTTGGAATGATCCAATACGTATTCCAAATCGTAATTCATACTGTTTCAAAGAGCTATGTAGAATTTGTTTGTACTTTAAAGTAACACTATTTTATATAAGAAAGCTATTTAACACTAAGCACACTCTCTATGCTGATTCTCTTAGTTATTTAACTAAAATGACGCTTTTTTGAAATTTACAAATTTTATTAAACAAAAAACAACAAGGGAAATTTTAATTTGGAATAGACAATTGACGCTTCTAAAAATACGAAATATAAAAATACACTGTTCCCAGAAAGTATTGCTTTCCGTGTTGCATTGTGATCGACGCACTCACGGATAATACAATTTCATAGCGAAAGTATTTTGCCGCAACTGAAACTGTGTACCAATCACCTAAACAAATATACCCGTCTTTTTCCCACGGCT
>JBAIZL010000001.1:288103424-288140924 GCA_036971475.1 Prosapia bicincta
AATGCATAAATGTTATATGGGAATATTTCAAAAGCAGGAAGAGTTTCATGTTTTAAAAGCACAGTTTTCTGAACCAGCTGGTCTCTTTTATTATTGAATGACTCACGTACGCCAAAATTGTTTTTACTAGCAGTAAAATGTGACTGTGTTGCCCATTCAAGAGCTTCACTCTATTATATTTTTCAAATTTCCCATAATTGTTTCTATTATTAGTATCAGGGAACTGTATTGTCCATTCCAGGCGACTTGATCGTATTATTGTTCGTACATTCGCTATTTTTTTTTTCTAATAGTATCAGGGAAACGTATTGCCCTTTCCTTGGACATTACTGTATCATATTTCCTAAATTCCACAAACCTTTTCTACTATTAGTGTTAATACAATTTTTTTCCCAGGTACCAAATTTTATTTTATTCCCCATATTCACTGAACCTTTTCTACGATAGTATTAAAATAATGTATTGTACTCTCTAGGGAGTCTTTTGTATTATATTTCCCACATTCACCAAACTTTTTCTACTATTATTATCAGAGGACTGTATTGTCATCTCCAGGGGACGGCATTGTCCTTTCCAGGAACCTGATTATATTATATTTCTCATATTCGACAAATCGTTTCTACCATTATTATCAAGGAATTGTATTGTCCTATCCGGGGATTTTTTTGTTTTATATTTCCCACACTCATCATACTTTTTCTACTATTTGTATCAGGGGACTGTATCGTTCTTTCCGGAGACCTGATTATATTATATTACTCACATTCGGCAAATCGTTTCTACTATTACTATCAGAGGACTGTATTGTCCTATCCGAGGCTTTGTCTGTTTTATATTTCCCACACTCGTCATACTTTTTTCTATTATAAGTATCAGGGGACTGTATTGTCCATTTCTTGGGACTTGAATCTATTATATTTCCACATTTCTGATATTCTGTGTATAAATATATGTGCAATATATCTCTATGAATAGACTATAGATAAGGGTTATTAGTATATGCTATCATGCATACATTGCTCTATGGTCCAGAACTTCTTATTTTTACTCAATCGTGTTTATTTTCACTATTTTTTTCTTACAGTTTAGAAGTAATAACAGTCACATCTGATCGTCGCAAGATATAAACAAAATAGCAAACTGAGCTCCCACTATAAAAGCAAATCGGCGGTGCAGTCATTGAGTGGGTACTAAGAGAAAACATTGACAAGATAATATAAAATAAAACTAAGCAAAAACGTTAATGTTACACCACTCAGTTAACACGGTTAAAACTCATCTGTTATATGTTTCCTAACATAACATACAACAAAACCGATTTATATAGTTAATACAATTTAAAGACCTGGATGAACCCAAGTATAACGAAATGATTGCCATATGTAAAGAAGGGATAAGGGAGAAATACATGCGTGAGAGTAGAAACAGAAGCGATTGAAGGTGAGGGATGAAAGCATGAGTGAGAGGAGTAAGAGACTACGATTTTACCGTTAGAAACGCTAAAGAGCAAGAGGTCGAAGGTCATACTTAACATTTCAATAACATTTCTTGTCTCGTCAATCATCCTTTACAACAAAAAATGTGATGGTGTTTGAAACCTTTTACAACATCTTGTTGATCGCTTTGATCCAACAAGATGTCTAGTATACACCAATTAACTCTAGCCGAAGTAAAACTAGAATTATATTTACAAGAAATCAGTATGAGAGGGTGATAAATTCTGATTTGCTGCAAGAGGGTGGCTCACAATGAAATAGCGAGTGACGGTGGTGAGGAATGTACACCAAGAGACATAGCAACGCTATCGATCTAGATTAGCTGGAAACTTCCAGCTCCTGATGAGCAATAAACTGGGTACGTGCTTTTCGTCCTTGGTTGGGTAAATAACTTTCTGTATTTAAATCTACTCGTAATGAATTCACTTACCTAAGAAACTCCTATATATGACAGATTCCGTTCGAGGCGAATTATCTACTCTGTGGTTGACGCATTTCCGATGATCCCAACTATTATAAATGTCGGGAGGCGGGGGAGTTGACGTAACTTCGAATAGTAGATTTACGCAACTAGCCTATTATTAATATATATAACCCTACACCGCACATTGGGTCTCTCAATATATATATATATATATATATATATATATATATATATATATATATATATATATATATATATATATATCGCAATATGTATTCTTGTGTATTAATAAAGAACTAAGTCAAAATACAAATACAAGAATTATAATTGAATTTACTGTATATATATATATATATATATATATATATATATATATATATCCTACACCGCAGAGTGGGTCTATCAGGACCCATACTGGTATATTAGCTTAATATCTGTGTTGAGTTTAGGAATGATATTGAATGTTCCATCACAATCACAAAGCATATTAGTTTTATTCGCTAGAGAGTAGCACGTGATGGCCAGTAAGTCTCAATATTTCAACATCGGTTTTACGTTAGCTGAGAATACTTCCAGTCTTAGGTTGTTATTACGTTTTGTAATTCAGACTGATGTATTTGTAATACGAAAAATTATTTTGTTTTGTAATTAGTGTCACTGTTGCTTGTAGTAAAGGTAATATTTACATTCTTAGTGTGAAATAATTTTCAATGATAAAATCTCATTGTTCCTCCTGTGACCCACTGTACATTTCCGTCTCTCTACGGACCAACTTGTTTGTTTATGTTCGGACAAGTAGTTTCAGTTTATTTGTTTATTTCGCGCGTTGTAAAGGTTATTTTAGTGATTATGTAAGTTATTGTAGTAAAATATATCTTATTTAAGCATATATAGCTTATTTATGTTACGTTGATAAAATGTCTGAATATATTACTGGTAAACAGAATTTACCTGAATTAGATATAACTTTAGCTATTCCATTAGATAATGATGGTAAATGTGATAACAGTTATGATAGCAGTGATAAAGATACGCCTAGGCCATATTCTATTGAGACATTATTTTTCCTGAACTGTTAGCTTTCGAGCCAGAAAAAAATTACACCCCAGCCCTCTCTTCATCATGAACCTCAGCCTTCAACATCTAAGTCTATGGCAATTGTAGAAGAACGTAGGTCTATAAAACAAAACGTCCAAACAAAACAAAACAAAAACAACTAAAAATCCTTTAATGGTTTACAATAAGCTTAGGTCTACAAAGTCAGTCAATCTTTTTGAAACCATTAGGCGTTACCTACATTTTAATGACAATGAATAAAATGAATTTTCCCCTTACTGGGGAAAATAAACACGACAGACAATTTAAGTCCTATTTTAGACATTTCCAATAAACGGTGTTATATATTATCTGTGGATGAATCTTTAACGATTGATTAACAGATTTGTGCCTCTACAGTATAACATTAGCTTAAGCAGTGCCTTCCTACAAAGCGACACAAATAGGGCTGTAGGTTTTATAATTTTGATAGGAATAAGTGGATTTTATTACCATCCAGAAATATACTCAGACTTAGAAGAGGGTATGTTACTAAGAGCACAAATAGGAAAGCCATATCTAGGTACTAGTGCGAATGTAGTCATTATATTGGCAAGAAATATTCCTAAAGATTGTCACTATAATATATATTTTCATAATTACTAAGCCTGACTATCTCTTCTTGATTTTCTTGAAAAGAAAAATATCTCTTAAGCACCTTTAGGCAAAACCGATTTCATAACGTGAAGCTTACAAATGAAGAGTTATTCAACAAAGAGCCAAGTGGAACTTCGGAAGAATTCATGATATCCTTAGAAGGGGTAGAAATATACAATTACTCAGCAAAAATATACTCGAAATTTACCAAGTGTAAAGATTCATCTTCCCATAAGAAGATTAATTATGTTCTTACATATCACAGCAACTCATGAAAATTAAACAAGAGTAAAACAAGACCGAGTAACAATTATGCGATTCATTAACAGAACACTAGTCAACGCACAGTGTACCTCATGAGACCCTAATCTTATTTTTCTCAAAAAAAAACAATAATAAAATATGCGTTAGAATTTTTTAATTATTTTTTACAGTTTCTGTTATTTGCTAAACGTATAATATAATTTTTTCACAAGGAGAAATATCATGCGGCGTAGGATTAAAGTAAGTTTTCTGTTTTGAACTTCAAAAAATAAATGAATAAACGTTTCGCTTGTAGACTTGAGAAGATTAGTTATCAAGTAGGAAAATAGAACAAATAACTAATTTATTTTTGGAAATAAACAAAAATATCTTAATAAAGAGCTACGAAAAATCGAATAAAAATTCAAATTATTTCTGTAACAATTATTAAAGTAAAAACTTAAGTTTCACATGTTTCCTCCTTTTTGAGTTATCCTAATGAATTGCTATCTTCTAAAAACGATTAAAAGGACTTTCTTATGCGTTAAAATGTGGCCAAAACGATCCTAGTATATTTGCAGCCTTAGGTGTCGTTGAACGACTGTAGTAGCTTTGGACGGAAGATTTCAAAGCTGGATTACACATTATGTGACAGTTGCCATTAAACGGATAAAGGGGACGTGGCAAATGAGGTAAGTTTAAGGAAAGTTGTAGTTTGCAGTGAAGCGCAAACCAGAGACATTGAAATACAAGTGAACGAGTAAAAACTTTAGCATGTTACACTTCTCCAAGTAGGAACTTCACAAAGTACTAAGTAATAAGATGAATAATTAAAACCCCCTATTCAGGCTTAACGCTAGATTTGTGATCAAACGAGATATAAAACAGTTAAGGTTATTCCAATGCTAATAATATTCCATGTGAGTAAATTGACGTATATTACTATTTTGTCTACACTATATTATAGATATTAAGAATGTAACTTTTTTTATATTACCGCCAAATCTCGATCTCCATAAAAGAAAAATAGTAAGTAGTTCTAACGATCGCCACGAGATACCCGATCTTTGCAGGGTATCGATGTAAAACAGCTGATTGCGCTAAATATATATTCTCCGGTCCCTTAATGAAATTAAAAGGATCGAGCTAATCAAAGAGTCGTCTAGTAGCCGTCGTCTAGTAGAGATCCCCGAGAACAGGTTTGGTGTCTTCCTGGTGACCGAAGGAGGACATCCCGGGGCATACCATCTTCCTGAGGGAACCAGTAAAGTAACCTATATATAAAGACGACCCGCAACAGGTAAACGTTAACATAATATTTCTATTATATTTATTTATATAAAATTTATTTGAGCGGACCGTCCACGGTCCGTGGAGAATTATTTGTCGTAATTCATTTTTCTAAATTTTCTTTCAATATTCATATTAATAATTTCGTTATTTTTTAAATCCTTCAATGCCGGTGTGCTAACGCGAATAAGGCACATTTGTACGTTAAGTATGAATTCTTATCCATTTGGCTATTCTTTATATTGTAAAGAAAGTTTTAAGTTTGATTTAAGTAAACTCTCGAGGATTACATTCTCGTAATAATGTAATAACTTTTTTAAATGGAATAAAGTCTTTCAGTAAAAGAGTATGCAATATAGGAAGAACACAGTTTTACCAACACAATAGAGACAAATTTCCACAGACGCAAAGAAATGAAATAAAAACAACATTGAAACGCCCTTGGTTTGGTTGTTTAGAGCGCATCAGAGCCAGTAAAGGTATGCGTATGAATGGAAATCTGGGGAAAATAAGATTTACGAAGTTGGTACTGCTGAATGTTTCTCGCCTTCTGAAGACGCTTTCATCTCGACAAAATCCCTTCTGCTTTTGAATGGGCTCCGCTAAAACGCTTCTCTCCTTTATAATAAGTTCTTTAACTCTTAAAATCCCTTCTTTGCGACTCGCGCGTGCGAAATTAAATCAAAGGAAATATTTCAATAGACAGCTTTCAAAGGAGGTTGCTGGTGAAATTAAGTGGTTTCCAAAAGGGGGTATACACTGTACTGTGTAGGCTTACGTTTTGTTGGACAGATGAGCTGAGACAGGACATCGACACCTGGGTTCCTACCGTGGAGCTAATAATATTACGAAACTAATAAAGAATAAGCAAGATTGTAACCATACGATAAATAAGTGACTATCGTGGTAATGGGAGACGTCTCTCTTCGTCCCGGATTAGATCAGGTTTAGTTAAGCTACTTTTATATATCCTCCCACTCTTTCGCTACCTTTCATTACGTCTGGTACCCTTTTATATCCTCCACCTCATTCCCTAACTTTCATTACGTCACGCACAATAATACAACCCCACCACTTTCCCTACCCTTCATTACATCATGTACCCTGATATATCCTCCAGCTCTTTCCTTTTTTCATTACCTCAGTTACTCATATATAACCAAACCTCTTTCCCTGCCATTCATTACATTAAGTACCCTTATATACCCCAACTTTTTCCTTACCTTTCATTACGTCAGGTACCCTTATTTATTCTCTACCGCTTTCCCGTACCTTTCATTACCTCAAGAAACCTTATATATCCTCTACCACTTTCCCTACTTTCATTACCTCAGGTACTCTTATATATCCTCTACCGCTTTCCCTACTTTCATTACCTCAGGTACCCTTATATATCCTCTACCGCTTTCCCTACTTTCATTACCTCAGGTACCCTTATCTATCCCCTACCGTTTTCCCTACTTTCATTACCTCAGGTACACTTATATATCCTCTACCGCTTTCCCTACTTTCATTACCTCAGGTACCCTTATCTATCCCCTACCGTTTTCCCTACTTTCATTACCTCAGGTACCCTTATATATCCACTACCGCTTTCCCTACTTTCATTACCTCAGGTACACTTATATATCTTCTACCGTTTCCCCTACTTTCATTTCGTCAGGTACACTTATATATCTTCTACCGTTTTCCCTACTTTCATTTCGTCAGGTACGCTTATATATTCTCTACCTCTTCCCCCATTTTACTACCTCAGGAACCCTTACATATCATGTACCTATCTTCTTACTTTATTACTTCAGGTATCCTTATACAACCTTTACTTTCCTCCCTAACTTATTCCCACCTATATCCTCAATACTTTCCTGTCCTTTGTAGCCGGCAATACTCGCGCTAGCTGAAAGCAATAAAATCACAAAAAGGGTCATCAATACAAATTTAGAATAACGTCGTTAGAATAACTCATAGTAAAATAGACAGATGTATTTAAAGCTATTCAAATATTATTCGTCCTTCTTAAATCATAATTTTGTATTCACAGCCCGAAAAATATTTTAACTTTAATTTTGATAATAGAATTCAGTACTTTTATATCAAAAGTTATGTGAGACCCGTGTTTAAAAAGATGTGTTAAAAAACATTTCGGAATTTAAAATGTAAGTGAATTTCGAAAGTTTCGCCAAACGCCATATTTACAAATAATATTTCCAATAATGTTATATATTTTTTTTAAATCTTTTGTTTTCTCCCAGCAAATATAACATAAAAACTAGCAATTAACGTAAGAAAAAAGTTTTTTATTTTAAAAAATACCCAAAATTTCGATATTTCGTTTTAGCTAGTACGATTAGGTAAAGATAGCATATGTTCGAACTGCAAAGGATGGCTGCCAATAATACAATATTCGTGCCAAATATTTCGGTTTTCAAAATGTAACTTTATTACGAGATCGCTTGTGGAACATTACTAACCAGGTCACGTGCACCCAAGGCCCTCCCTTGACTTAAGCATTCAAGGCAGTGTTGCCAATTTGACCTCTATATACTAATTGGCCACGTGGTCTTTTTGTTTTACAACGAAATGCTTTTGAGGTTAGGTTAGGTGTACCAAGCGAAGTAATGGGACGTTGTGAGCAGTTGTTCAACACGAGTTACAACGCATGACGAGAAATAGATTCTCTTTATTCCTTCACAATGTAGTCAACGAAGTACATTTCTGGTTGATATAAAAATATGATGAACAAGTTACATGATTATTAACATAATCGCCAAAATTGTTTTAAAATCGTCAAATTCTAAACACATATAAATGTGGGCATTTCTAATAGAAAATATTTCGGATGGAGCACTTTTTAAAATTCAAAGTGAAACGATCATAAAAAATGTAAAACAATGTTTAAAAGGAAATGACTTCCATATAATATATATATATATATATATATATATATATATATATATATATATATATATATATATCTATTCTAATGGCAAGTACAAAATAACATTAATTATACACTCTGTAATAAACCTCGTGCTTCCCAGTATCGTTCATGTTCAGTTGTCTTTGATAGTGCTGGACACACCTTAAGGTGACTTCTATCCATGTGTTGTTCTTGTTGGCATAGGCTGCAGTATGGGCCCTCAGCTAGTCCAATGCGGTATAGGTGTTTTCGTAGAAGGTTGTGTCCTGTAATGAGACGGAATGTGGCAACTGCTACGTTTCTAGGGCCCTCAGGTGTTGTCGTTATTCATCTTCCCATTGTTTCCCTTGTGTACGATCCACTATATCTTTTACATGTTGGATTTTGATGGCATTTTTAATTTGTAATCTTTTTGTGTTATAAGAAACTTGTGTTTTTTTGTTCTTGTTTTATTTCAGTACCTATTTTAGCAAGGGTGTCTGCCTGCTCATTTCCAGTCACACCAGTGACCAGGAATCCACTGCAGTACGATTGATTTACGATCGGAATTTAGCGAGTGGTACAGCCTTCGGCACTCTTGCACTTCGAAGTTCGGCTTATTGGCAGATCAGGAGATGCTAGAATATATAGGTATATATATATATATATATATATATAAATATATATATATATATATATATATATATATATATATATATATATATATATATATATTAGTATGTGCACACAATAAAACAAAGTGGTTTTAAACAAGTAACGGTTTTATAGGAGCACTGTGACGATTTTATACAAGTACGTAACGATTCTTTATAAGTAACGATTTGATACAAGTACGTAACGATTCTTTATAAGTAACGATTTTATACAAGTACGTAACGATTCTTTATAAGTAACGATTTTATACAAGTACGTAACGATTCTTTATAAGTAACGATTTGATACAAGTACGTAACGATTCTTTATAAGTAACGATTTTATACAAGTACGTAACGATTCTTTATAAGTAACGATTTTATACAAGTACGTAACGATTCTTTATAAGTAACGATTTTATACAAGTACGTAACGATTCTTTATAAGTAACGATTTTATACAAGTACGTAACGATTCTTTATAAGTAACGATTTTATACAAGTACGTAACGATTCTTTATAAGTAACGATTTTATACAAGTACGTAACGATTCTTTATAAGTAACGATTTTATACAAGTACGTAACGATTCTTTATAAGTAACGATTTTATACAAGTACGTAACGATTCTTTATAAGTAACGATTTTATACAAGTACGTAACGATTCTTTATAAGTAACGATTTTATACAAGTACGTAACGATTCTTTATAAGTAACGATTTTATACAAGTACGTAACGATTCTTTATAAGTAACGATTTTATACAAGTACGTAACGATTCTTTATAAGTAACGATTTTATACAAGTACGTAACGATTCTTTATAAGTAACGATTTTTTACAAGTACGTAACGATTCTTTATAAGTAACGATTTTATACAAGTGCGTAACGATTCTTTATAAGTAACGATTTTATACAAGTACGTAACGATTCTTTATAAGTAACGATTTTATACAAGTACGTAACGATTCTTTATAAGTAACGATTTTATACAAGTACGTAACGATTCTTTATAAGTAACGATTTTATACAAGTACGTAACGATTCTTTATAACTAACGATTTTATACAAGTACGTAACGATTCTTTATAAGTAACGATTTGATACAAGTACGTAACGATTCTTTATAAGTAACGATTTTATACAAGTACGTAACGATTCTTTATAAGTAATGATTTTAACAATATTTATATTTTACAAGTACAGGTATAATTGTGTTAGTTTAAACCTTTCGAGCACAATCTTCAATTGTCTTTTTTTTAACGATTTCTAGCAGATATTCCCCTCCAACGCCTCATTAGTTACCTCAGCAGAGTATCTGCATCGGCTTGCTTAACAGACCGTAAGAAAACCCCAAAGCTTAGCAACGATTAAAATCCAATCTAAAGAATTGAACAACCTGTGTATTAGACATTTTAAAACGTAAATTGCCACTGAACCATATTTACGGCTTTATAAAACGTATGATGTACCACAAAAACCTACGATTGCAATGTATAAACTATAGTATAGCAATAGATATAAAAACTAACACATAACTTAGCTCTAAGGCACTGTAAATCTATTCAGCAGTGTCATGACTGGTTTGTGCTATAATTTCATCTTAAGAAATTTTATCATGAATATATAGTCTAATAGTGTTGGGTTCGCCTCGTCAACGCTAGATGAGATTCTGGCGAATCGTCGGAACTGCGTTTTTATGCACCAAAAAATTAAATTTTATACTCCGGATATTAACTATTATTCATCATATATATATATATATATATATATATATATATATATATATATATATATATATATATATATATGTGTGTGTGTGTGTGTGTGTGTGTGTGTGTCTGTGTGTGTGTGTGAGAGAGTGTGTGTGTGTGTGTGTGTGTATGTGTGTGTGTGTGTGTGTGTGTGTGTGTGTGTGTGTGTGTGTTTGCGTGCCCGCGCATAAAAGATCCCATATAATGAACTCTAAGATTTAAGAGTAAATAGCATTATATTTAATAAGTTGTACCAGAGAACAAAGGCCCTCAAGAGTCAACATTTTTATTAGAATTTTGTATTAGCAAATAAATAAAAGGTTGTCATTGATTCTTCATAGACGTATTTGAAAGTATAAGTTGTAACTCACTTCATTTCAGCTACAATAAATCGGACTAAATTAAATTAATATGCTTGCTTTTATTATTTAGCAACTTAAAGTTGTGACGGTATGTGTTATAAGGTTTTTAAAATCAAAATAAAATGTATACAGAACTTTTTAATATGCAATTATATTCTAGGGAAGGTGCGGGGGTGGTTATTAGCATACATTTTCATTCGCAGTGATTTTAACAGCAAAAGCTGTTGTGTTATTTAGCCATGCTTTTCAGTTATATTTTCTGAGTTGTATGGTCATATCTATGAAAAGTTTTAGAAGAAATAAAATATTTGTGAGTTTGTAGAAACTCAAGAAAGAACTGTGGAGCGCTGTAATGAGTTGGCAGTAGAGACATTCTGGCCCGCCTCCATAGGAAGTAAATTTTTCTAACCAAAGAGATATTTATTCACACTAACAAACACGAAACCGTTTGTGCTCCATCTTTCAATACGTAATCCTCTTTTTGAGTGAACACAGATCCGCTCAGCCGTGTAACTTGTGGTTATTAAAATACGGCTTTGGCTCGTCAAATTACTTGGGTGTATATTTTGATCGAAGAGTAAATCCTTAGCACGGATATTGATCAAAGCAGACACGGAGCATGCTGATTGTTTATTGATTTTTGTTTTGTATATATTTCAATACAATTCCACTTATCACTTTCTTTTATTTAAATAATTTATAAAATAAACCCCAGAATCTTGCAGTTTACAGTCGATAAACCTTACATATTTGTATATTGATTAATTGTATTTTTTAAAGTCTAGAAAGAAAATTACCATTTGTCTTGACATTGATATTATTTCATTACTATACCTCATAGGAGACACGAAAAATGCGCACAGCGAAATATGCGTACATAGGGAAAAATTGCAATTGTCGATGGTAAGTGGTAAATTTGATAAGCGAAAAAAGCGTACAAACTAGACTCCACTTGTCACCCTAGGTCATCTATCCCTAAACTATTTGCTTAGAACTTTCAAGGTTTAGGCTTTTCCTGTTCAGTGGTCACAGGGTTTTCCACTTTGCCTTTAACTGTTGTGGGGATTTATTCTTGAGTTTAGCCCAAAAATGTTAATATTCAGTGATGAAAATAAACCGAGATGTCTTGAAAAACTACTCGGCAGTTTTTATAAGGGTACGTTCAAGAGTTATAGCAAACAATTCTTACAGATTTATACAATACATGAAGACGTTAACAGTTCAAGTGAAGAAAATAACGTTTATCCTGTCATATTTGCTCTTCTTCCAGATAAGAAAAGGGAAAAATACGTCCGCATGTTTCATTTTATCCTTAATTCAGTGCCTCATTTGAGCCCTAAAGAAATCAATGTTGACTTTAAAGCTGTTGCAATGTCTAAAAACGGATTAGATTAGATCAAAGAAATCAGATAGTAACATCATATAAAATGGTCAAATAGTAATACAGATTAAGATTTAAAATGTATGTAAATTTGTAAAAAACTTAAATCTTTAAGAAATTTAAAAATATAAAACACAAAAAATGAGACTACAAGCTGATTTTAAACAAACAAAATGATAGCCCAACATATCAATATCATTTTGCCAGTTAGAAGCCTGGAAAAGTGTGACGAAAATCAGGTTTAATGGATAAAGTTTTAAAGGATCTCCAGCCCTTAAAAACTAAGTGACATCTATGTTTAGCTCAGAGGTAAATTCATTTATGTAACTCGATGGTTTTAAAAGATCCGTGTACGCCTAAAAGCTGTACGCCTAAAAGATCATTTTCGCCTTTCACAATATTCTGACGTCATAGCTTACCTTCACCATCTCTCATAACTTAATCCTGTACGCATCAATCGCAAGATTCCTGTTGTATACATATTTCGTTGTACGCATTTTTCGTATATTCAGCCTATCACTAGCCTCAGAGGATTACGATTTTCCTCGATGGTCGTACACACTCACACGCGCTGACCTGCCTATGACCTACATTATTTACTTATTAGGCCTTAGTGTTCAAAACTAAAAATTTTTTAAACTTCTACTGGCAGTTTTCTAGGTTATTTTTACTGTCATTATTAGATTTTACATACTATTCACTAAAAATAGAGGTTGGAAGTATTTTCTTTAATAATTACTTACACATGCATAAATACTTTAAGGTAATGCCCCAACCTCTCATTATTTTACAGTGAACCGGACTTGAAATATTTTAACAGATTTTTGAGTTACGTGTAGAAATTAATTACATTCGATCCAAACAGAACTCTACGTTCTGTGTACCGTGCATAGTCGTTGGTCCTTTAAATAGAAAGGATGAGATTTTTCTGTGTAATCCTACATTTCCCCTCTTCATGGGTTTGCTGATTAAATAAGGATTTTCCGCTTCGATTTACGAAATTCTGAAGCACTCTTTTAAACGCTCACGGAAAGAGATTGAAAATAAATATTAACAGATCCGAAGCAAGCGTTCCCATCATTGTTCCGCTCTGAACACTTCCATTGCGTTTATTAAATTCGGCTTTGCTCTCAAGAGACACATTTTCAAATAATTTTTCAACGGAATCAACAAAAATAAAAGATTTGTTTACCAAAAACTGAGCGAGCGTCGAGAATTTGCTGAAAACAATTTCGTTTGTACGTGTCTAGCGCCGCAATCTCCTTATGTTTTTAATTGTTTCTTACCTTCACCTTTTTCAAGGTTCACCAAAGGAACTGATTTTCTTAAAACACGTTACGATTGTACGTATATTTATTCCGTAAAAAAATGTGAGAAAATGTAAATACGGAAAGATAGAAATCCATAGAATATAGAAATCTACAGGAATAGAAAGACAGTGAAACATAAAGTGAAATAGAAATGAAGACCTTAAATAACAGTGCAGCTAAAACTGTTAAAAGCAATAGAAATTAGATCAAAGAATATCTAACCGTAGGAATAGATAGAGCGATATACATAAAGTATCATTGAAGTAGAAGCAATAAAAAACAATGAGCCCTTAAAACATAATAAATTAAAATACAAACGTATCAATAGAAAGCTGTAAAGTAAGACATTAATAAAATAGATGACGTTCAATTGACACCAAGAAAGAGAAACCAGAAACGTCAAAAGGCATGGAAATTGAGTAGAATGAAGAATTAAAGGGTCAAAGACAAAAAATAATAGAATCTAAAGCCATTACCACAGAAAGAAGAACATATATAATGCTAAAGGTTGCAGGAGATAAGTAGATACGGGTTCGTGGAATCTTGTTTTACAACTCCAAAGCACAACCTCGTAAGAATGAAATTGGGATAAAAATTACCACAAGTAAGCAACCCTCAACAAGGAAGATGTAATACCGCCTTTGCCTGTTACCAGAGAATCTCTATGCCTTTCTCTTAGCACTGCCTGTACTCATGAACGTAATATGTAGGCGCCAGTTGGAGATTTTACGACGTTATGTACTTGATCCATAATCCTTACCTTCCCATTCAACGACTCTTTATATCACCAGCTAGCGGGTGATCTCGACATTCCATTTGAGAGCAGACCTGTAAGAGGGTCAGCTCTTCTTCGACAGGGCCGTAAGTTTTCTTTAATCCCTATTGAAGGAGGTGATATGACGTCTTGTTATTAAGAAGTAGTTTTTGGTTTTATGACTCCGATAGCTCTTATCACCTGGCAAACGCTGCATACCATTGCCGTGGTGTACCCCTTCATGTGGTCACTAAGGGTGATAAAATGAACTCATTTGTTCTTATTCCTTAATTTTTTAGTTGTATCCATCTTAGGTTATAGGATAAGGTGTGTGTCTGGGGGGGGGGGGGTGTTTGTGTGTGTGAGTGTGGGTGTTTGGGTGTGTGTGTGTGTGAAGGACTTTTAGGTTATAAAGTACTTGGAAACAAAACAGGCTGGAGTTCACATAAATCAGTGTCCCTATCGAATGTATGAAAAAAGCGACCAGTGAAATTAGCGACTGTCACAGAATGTGCGAAATAAGCGACCAAACTGCTCTTACTACCACCAATATCATTCTCAGGGATACCGAAACCGGAATGCTCGAAATAAGCGACCCGGCTACACTTCTACTCCCATTTCAGTTAAACGTGGAAGGAAAACGAAGAAAGCTGAATTGTAAGAAAGTGGATAAAGCTATTGAAAAAACACAATGAAGAAAACAGTGACATAAAGGCTGTCGCTGTACCCTCTCCTACCTTCAAAACCTGGATTTAAATGACGACCGTAAAATAGAGAAACGTACAAAAATATAGAATTAAATATAAGCTTATGTAAATATTTTAAAAAATATTATAAAACTGTATAAAACATTACAAAAAATTATAAAACATAAATATAAAAAATTCATTCACAAAGCTTTCTTAAGGCTAATTTTAAACACGTCTAAAATATAGAATTGATTTATTATCATTTAAGCAGTCCCTTGCTTGGTTAAATTGTGATAGAAATCAGAAATCAATATAAAAGATTCTAGCAATTCAAACTGTCTTACGAAGATTGTTGAATACCCAGAGCAGGTATAAGTCTGTCATGGTTGCTTATTTCACTTGTCGCTCATTTCACTGAAGATAAATACTCTAGGTGCAGGTAGAATATTCGTAATGGTGCTTATTTCGCTGGCCGCCTGTTTCATTGGTTGCTTTTTTCGCGACACCTCTCTATCACTGGGAACGAAATGGCGACAAGAAGTAAGATGGGTAAACTTGCAAAGGGTCAAAGAAAACCCTTGAAGTACTTGGCATAAAGAAAACATTTGGAGTAATTTTTCTCTGATCTATACATTATACTATACAAAGAAAGATATAATCTTTTATACCAATATTACAAAAATTTATTTTTCTCTTCAGGATCGTTTGTCGTTCAATAATATAACAGACTTCTTCTAGCATTCCTCAACTTTGGAATGTTGCGCAAAATGTTTCAAACAGAAAAATCCGTCAAACGATTCGTATTACGTACGTTCAGACGTCGAATCGAATTGAATGGAAAAAACTTACCGGAGCACCAGAAAACGTTTTCAATAAAAAAAAAATAAAACAATTTCCTTTCTATTTCTTACCATTCCTTTTACATTGTTGAGTTGAAAATCGCATATCGGAACAGCAACAGCGATTCTGTAGGGATTCAAACAGCAAATAAATGTTTATCACTTGAGTGGAATCGAATCCACTCTAGTATATGGTTGCTGGTCTAATCTGAATAACTATTGTGCTTCCATTTTATTGCAAGCTGCAGCAAGAGAAAACGATTTTATAGGATTAGAGGTTTTACCAGGTCTAAAGAATTAAAATGTTTTAATAAAGATTTTTAGACCATAATTGAGTTATATAAAGTGGACAAAGATTTCTGGAGTTAAATTACACACAAACACTTACACATACACACACACTCACACATACACACAGACACCTGGTGTATTTACTTTATTCATAGTTCTCTTACCATAAATTTTCAATCTTTCTCCATTCAATATAAACATGGGTAAAAATCTCTAAAATAAAGTATCTATTTTACTACTCCCTTTTTCCAAATATTGTTTATTTAACTTAAAACATATTTCCATAATGTAATAATTATATTATTTATTTGTTACGGTGTAGACGATTCTTTTTTTAAGAATTTGTCATTGTATTTAAGCTGTTCTGTACGTTAATTGTTTAATTGTCTGCTTTACTTGCAGGTCAATTATCTTAATTTTACTTATTGTCTGAAATAATAGTTCCATTATCTCTAACGTCCTGCTGTGTTCTCAAGCTGCTGACTTTAATTGCGTCACTTTGCCTCCAGCGCAACCCTTTATGTTTAACGTATCACTAATATTTTCTAATTGCGGTTTTAAGTATTTATTGTCCATATAGGCCATTAAAATTTGTCAATGTAGATTAACATTTTCCAGATAACGTTGCTACTTGTTTCTGGCCTCAGCAATGACTTTTCTTTTTCATCTATTTTCCCACATTTCCATTTATTTCCTGACCCTCTCAATTTAGGTTTTATATTACACTATTAGTTTTCCTTGTGTTAGCTCCTTTTGTAATTTTTTTATATTTTAACATGTAACCTATGGTTTTTCAGAAGCCGACTACACTCTTGATGACTCTTACTGGACCGAAGAAAGTCCTGTCGGTGAGTGACTAGCACGCATTTCTACTACATAGATCTTATTGTTTCTTGTTATTATGGATTTGCTTGAAGTTAGTTGTCATCAACTTAGTCGACAAAGTATTGTTATTTGATTTTTCTTACTTGCGAGAAATAGATTAAAATTATATATAGTTTAGAAATATTGCTAAACGTGGATTCAGTGTTTATATTGTATGTATATAAATTTAACGGGATAATGAAATTATTTTGAATAATTATTTTTAACCATTTCCCTTTTTACCGTGAACATGGTTTTGATAGATGAGTAGTGTAAGTTTTTCTCGCATGTATCATTATAAAATAAGAACGTAATTTTCCACCTTCTCCCGTCAACCAAGTTTTAGTTGCTATGGAGTAGTTAAGTAGTGTACCAACTAGTGTTCGACAGGTTATCTTCATAGGTCAAGTCAAACACTGGTCTTAAACAGTTACTAGAGAGTTTTAGCTGCTACCCAGGAGTCAAGTAGTGTACCAACTAGTGTTCGACAGGTGATCTTCATAGGTCAAGTCAAACACTGGTCTTAAACAGTTACTAGAGATTTTTAGCTGCTACCCAGGGGTCAAGTAGTGTACCAATTAGTGTTCGACAGGTGATCTTCATAGGTCAAGTCAAACACTGGTCTTAAACAGTTACTAGAGATTTTTAGCTGCTACCCAGGAGTCAAGTAGTGTACCAATTAGTGTTCGACAGGTAATCTTCATAGGTCAAGTCAAACACTGGTCTTAAACAGTTACTAGAGATATTTAGCTGCTACCCAGGAGTCAAGTAGTGTACCAATTTGTGTTCGACAGGTAATCTTCATAGGTCAAGTCAAACACTGGTCTTAAACAGTTAATAGAGATATTTAGCTGCTACCCAGGAGTCATGTAGTGTACCAATTTGTGTTCGACAGGTAATCTTCATAGGTCAAGTCAAACACTGGTCTTAAACAGTTACTAGAGATTTTTAGCTGCTACCCAGGAGTCAAGTGTTGCATTGACTAAATCGCTCAACAGGTAACCTTCATAGCTCAACAGGGCCTTAAACAGCCACTAGACATTTCTTATTGATTCCCAGGAGTAGTCAAGTGCCTACCTACTAAATTGCTCAACGCCAAACTTTGATCGTTATGTAATAACTGAGTATGATTCATCCAAATGATATTAAATTTATATGTTAGACTATTTATTAATAACTGGAATGTGTGAAAAGAATATTTCTAATGCAGCCGCTTCCCTCGCATCTCTTTGTGTGAGTGTTTTGCTAGATGTGTGTATGTCCCAGACATCAGTATAAATAAATGAATTAAACGCTCTATAATTACTTGCATTTGCCAGTAATTGTTTTCAGATTATTTAATTGGCTTTAAAATCTACTAATAATCAATTAACTATCGCTCTAATAAGTTTATTGCAACACAAAGCATGTTTTTACTATAGTACTATCGCTCATTAACTTGCTATTAACGGATTATTTCATTTAAAAAATAAACAAGTTCTAAATAATGCTTTTATACAATCAATTTTATTTTGAACTTAGCAATTAATAAAATTATCCAGTTCAGCCGAGTCGGCTCATTACTAACCCTATTGATTTGACTATTTATCCTTTCAGTTCTCCGAGGGAACGGCGTTTCTGAGCCTTTGTTGAAGAATTTTGAAAAGCAAAAAAAATAATGTATTTGTTGCTTCATTTTTTAACTAGAGAATTATATAATGAAATAAAATGCGGCACTTATAGTTATGAATACCAATACGTCTTGTCCAAATGTTTCTCTCTAATTTTATATGTATAAAATGTTCACTAATAAATCGTTATGTAAAATAAATACACACATATTGTAAAATAAAAAGCTTCTCGTTGAGCAAACTTTAGTATAATGCTCGCTCACCTAGTGGTGTTAACTTCAACATACTGCCGTAGTTTGAACTTCCTAGCCTTCTATATGCTAGGAAATAAACTATAAAGAAATCTTAATTTCAATTTCTTCTGATTATTAATAATAGAAATATTATTGCGCATTAATTCGTTGATAAGAAATCTATTTTGAACATTTAATGCAAGATCGTCTGACCTTAACAAAACAAAGCTAGTGATTGCGTAATAATTTGAATTTTAATGTACTAAAACAAGTACTTCTAAATTATATTTTTAACTTGTAAACATTGATTGATAACTAGCTAGTTTTTTTAGCAAGATAAATAGAAAGAATTCTTCCAAAATTAACAGTTGTTAGTTACAAATCTAAGATTATCTTAGAACTTATGTTGAATATTGTCTCTAGGCGTGACGTTACTGTGTTATGGCTTATAATTTAATAAATTTTGTTTATAAACCCATTTTCTGAATTTACTTGTTGACTCTTACTTTAGCTATACAATAATTGAATTTTTAATAACTTATCAACTGGTAGGTCTTCTTATTTAGAATTGAGTAGGTTGGACAATCGTCAGATTTCTCGAGATTCACTTTGTGTTTAAAGATGTGTTCCTCTTATCCTCTCATCTCCGGCTCCCAGGCTTCTACAGCTCCTTGAACTTACTTCCGTCAAAGGATCTACTTTGGTAACTAAGGGCTTAAGGGTTTGCTCCTCATCAAACTACCTCTCTGTCAGCTAATTATTCTAGTTCACAGTTTAGAAGTGTCTATAGTTTTGAATACTTTTATAACTAACGGTATCTTTTAAGAACGGTACCGAACCTCTACAGCCCTCGAACCTATAGACTTATTACTACTGTTAGACTCGTTCACACTAGTTTTAAATATTGGTTAATTTTTAGCAGCTACGAATATATTCTTTTGTTTTATATATGCATATAAGTATATAAACAATTAAAATATATTTTAAAAACTTTATAAGAACACAAAACTATGATCTGGTTAGCTGCAGATCAGAGAACTGCTAACTTTTGTAGTTCTTCCTTTTCGTGTCAGTTTGTCATAGTATACAGGGTGAACGTAGAGCTGTAGCATCACTCGACGCAGTGGGCGATATTTCTTCTTTAAATAAACTACTTCCGTCAGCTGAAGTAAAACACTCTCTCTGCATCCAACAACTGACGAGTATTATATTAACGACAAAGGCCGTCCAAGTTAGTTTAATATCATGATATGTGATTTGTTTTAGTAATGTTCTAGTTTCGTAGCATATTTTCAAAATTTTATCATTTCATTTTCATGTGTATTAGTTACTTCCTCTTTTTCAAACCCTAATTTAGTCACACTAAGATAAAGTCGTAGTGCTTACACACTCACACTCACTCTCATTTGCATAAGTGTAAATAAACACAAAACTAACAAATAAAATCGCAAATCACAATAAATGGTTTCTCTCCTAGTAAAATAATTTTTCTTTAAGATAATTATAACTTATTGAACGGTTATAACGATATTAAAGATGTTTGTAACTTATAATCAATTACTTCCTAATATACAGACTTAAACTAAACGCCTAACTGCATTGACGAGGGTTTCACCTAAGGAAGGGATGTGAATACACAGCGCCTTTATCGCAAAGCTTATTCCAAAACCAGCTACCTACCCTGTAAACATATTTTTTCCAAACGCAGCTCTATATTCATTCCAATATTTTCAATATGATTGCAATACTGAAATTGCTAACGGTGATATTTTCCCGTGGGAATTAGGAGGAATTTATAAAGCCTCTGAGAATATACAGATCATTACATATTCCTGTGGGACCCATGTAAGCACAGGGATTCCATGTTTCAACGGAAATAACTCCAAAATAAATATTATATATGTTGCCGTAATGCGTGGGGATATTTACAGTTCTTGGTTTCTAATAAAGATTAATCATTTCTTTTCAGTTTATTTCCCTTGACCAAGTATTCGGGCCATTGTAAATCTACAAATTTGGAAACTTGCTTATATGTGCAGGATAGTTACTGACTCACAAAATATTATCATTGATTTGTAAAGTACCTGGTCAGCCTTCAATGGTTTGTTTTATCGTGTCGCCCAACATTTAATTAGTATGTTTTTTTCATTGTTACTTTTAGTTGTAATTTATTGCTAGTGTGATTTCTTTACAGTAGTGTACCACGGTATATACTAGTTTTCTATTGATGGTTGTCATTGTTATGAATGTGGAACCGGCTCTCGAGAAACATCTTTGTTCATCCTGGTAGAGAACCCGCGTCATACAATGCAATAATTTTCTCGATTCGCAATTACCTTGTATCATTATATTTTTTTGCATAATTCTACCTAACTATCTTTCTCCTTCACTTATCTTCTTTTTAGAAGTGACAGCAATGGGAAGATTACTCTAACCCTGATAGAGAATAGGTTTACTTTACCCGTCACACGTGATCCTCTTTTAGTTCCTTTTTTTAGTTCACTCTCTCGTGTGTGTGTGTGTGTATATATATATATATATATATATATATATATATATATATATATATATAAATATATATATATAGGCTCTATATATATATATATATATATATATATATATATATATATATATACAGTAAACTCCCGATTTTTCGTGGAATAGGGTGGCCCTCTCATAATTTCATAATACATCTTTAAGGAATAAATATCTAGCAATGGGAAAGTTGGCTCAGTGTTAAAGTTCTGGATTTAGAACATGTAGTCATATTGTTCGAATCCAACCGATATATTAGCTATGTTAAATTTTAATTACTGAATAAATATTTGAAAAAAAATACTGTATTACATCAATTATCATTGACTACCGGTAAAAACAATAACTAAAAAAATGTATTTGGATTTTATTGGTTTAATAAAAACGTAATTTATTAACGATCGAAAATTTGTACAAGATATATACAGTAAACTTCCGATTATCCGTGGAATAGGGTGGTCCGGCAACGCCGGATAACGAATTCTCCGGATAATCCGCTATGAACAAAGAATACGCAAAACGATCGATAATCGATTAATATACCATAAGTTTCACAAATAATGACCCCGGTTAATGCACAAATAATCTTCAGAGGACAAAATAAATACAGAAAATTAATTAAAATGTCTCTGTATTTGACGGATTATAACATGTACATTTATATTTCTAACTATTTACAATACGTACATAAGTATATGTCAAAAGTAAGTATGTATGTACATATGTAATTTCCTTTACACATAATACTTTCACTTTTTAACAAAAAATCTGTCACTTTCGTCTCTTTTTTTGTGAGCATTGATTTAGCTTTAATGTGTGATCTAAGTTCCTTGAGAACCATTTTGCCGCACAGTGAAGAGTCGTCTTGCTCTAATTATGGTTCCGTTGTTTTCATCTTACAAATTTTATTTCTACCATATACAGGTTTATTTGGGACATTAAAATAGTGTATTAGACATTAGAATGTTGTTTTATTTATCGGTTTACAACAGAAAAAAAGGAAATTTACATAAAATATCAACTAATACAAATGATAAAATACAGCATGACAAAATTAAAATTCAATAAAAAAGACAAAAATAGAAATAACGCATAAAATTCAAACTACCTACTACTTATTTTATAATAACCACTCAACGTTCAACTCGAAATGTTTGTTTCTACTTCTGTCACAAAACCATAAAGATCGATAATGTATATGACAGACATGGATAATGCGTATGTCAAGTCCTAGACTATTTATAGCCGAGATTAGCTGACATTTGTTTACAATCTTATGATACACATTAGGTTTTCGGGCGTCCAAGCATTTTATCATTGTCTCTTATATACAGTAGTCTGTTCCCAACTCGAGTTTGTTCATTCAATCTAACAGGACAGTTATCGTTTATCCTTGCGTTATTTGAGATAGCTTAGTTTACTTTTATGATCGTTGTTTTTACCGGATATTGTGCCGCGTTGAGTGGTTACAAAAACAATAATGAATCTGATTGGAATAAAAATTGGATATTTGTAAAACAATGGCAGACCCCGGATAATCCGCAAACCGGTTAATCCGCACACGGATATTCGGAAGTTTACTATATATATATATATATATATATATATATATATATATATATATATATATATATATATATACATATATATATATATATATATATATATTTTCAATCATTATTAAAATATTTTGTATTCATCCATTAAAGTTTAAATACATTTTTCTAAATATTTACTGGATGGCACTTGATATTAATATAGTTTTTCAAATAATATTTAATTAATTAAATTGAAATAAATTGATTTTAATTTTATGTGGGAGAAAAGAATTTCACAAAAAGAGGTAATTATGCAATATAGTTATCTTTTCCCTTAAGTCTTAACATATGATTTCATTTAACAGCTGATTTTATGTTATAGGTTAGGTGGTAGAACAGCTGTTTTAATGCATAGGTTATATTACTTTATTTATATTGTTGTAATTATTTAACAAAAAGTAACTCAAATAACATTTTTCATTGTTAACGTAGGTAGCAATCGACTTTAAACAAATTTTGCTTATATTACTTGTTACTCTAAAGAAATATTATGCCTCTTGTATCTATATAAAGATTTTTAAGTCCATATTGCCAATCCTTTCTAATATTCCGTAGCCGTTATTAATTTATATACATGGTGGCAAAATTGCTGAAATAATAAAAATGTTTATTTTACTACCATTGCATTTACATAGAATAGTTCTTAATTAATACCGGGTTACCTGTTTAAACAACGTCGAAAGATAGTATGTGTCTCTATATTGTCTGTTTTTTCAAAAGGTAATGGTAGACAAGTGACAGGTAAGAAAATTTGGCCCCAATTGCTTTCATAGAGCCAAAGTGGGCCATCCGTTAGTTTTAAAGACATTGATTTGAAAAAAAGAAACAGGAGCGACAACATTACCCCCAGAGTAGCATAACTGCAATTTTACTACTTTGATAAATACTGTCATTGTATTGAAACATGTGTATCATCTACAGCATCCTCTAAATATGTAACACTTGTATCTAACATTATCCTATTGCCGGCATGGCATACTCTGGCTCTAACAGCCCTAAATGTCTCAATTATAATAATAAATATCTCAAATATAAATTGTGGAAATATCTCTAAAACATACAAACATAACTTCAATTAGAAAAAAATCACCTAACTGTATAAACTCGAAGGTCCTTAATTGTTACGAGTACTGTAGTTTTATGAAACAACAATGTCAATTCTCTTGTGTTATTACTGAAAAAAAATGGTAATTTGATTTTTATCCGTTTAATATATTTTGGTGTATCAGCAGAAACGATATTGGTCTACTCTAGAGCTGCAATTCTTTCGTCATTTAGGTTATGTTTTTTAGAATTTTAACCATTGTTATGAAGAGCTACTAGGTTAGAAAAACCTGTATTTCTTAGTCTTGTGTTAGAAATATTGAAGGTTGTATATGAGGTATGTCAAAAACTATAGATATATTACTCACCTAGTTTACTTCTCGATCTTCAGGAAAGCTTAATCAGTAGCCTCCTTGGTCCATGAATTAACCCTCGGAGTACCTAGTCAATGCGTCCTATCTAAACCCCCGCTCGTTTAGACAGGTACAAATACAATTGTCCCAAACAATTCTTGTATCCCATATTTAGAAACAAGCGTCCTGATTTCCTGTAATAAGAAGCACCCGTCCGTTTCCCACGGGAGCCTCCTTTCTTTCCCGTCTGTAAATATAAAGATGGAAAAAAGGCTTCCGTGTTTTTCCTAATACAGATGGTTTGTTCAGCCGCCTCTGTTGACTGTTAGGGAATTTTGGTTTGTTAGATTGGTACACTTGAGGGAATCTTTTGTTGATTGTAATCAAATTATGGCGGTCCTGTTTAAGAGGCTTAGAAGGGAATTGCAAACAAACTTTTGATAACTGTGCGCGAGAGGGGGTAAGTAAAGTCTCAAGACGGAGTTTTGTAATGGATTTTAAAATTGCTTCGGTTAAAAAATTAAAATTGTTTTGTCGCAACATGTTTAATTACAATGAAATTACATTTTGTGTTTACCAATTATATCTGCGTTAATAACGTTTAGAAACGGGGGGCTCTGAAAATGTTATTCGCGAGTCATTGACTACAAAACATAAATTTGTATATTACAAAAGTAATGCGTGAATAGGGTACCATTTAACATTGTCTTGTTTATTAAATCTCGTAGCATTTTTATTACGACTCAGTCCCAAAGTTTTTAATAGATGCCCCCGATATCCCTACAGAAATAATCAAGTTATGCAGCCGTAGAGACATTTTGTCTTTAATTTGAGTGTATTTTGTATATAATAAATTCAGATATGACGTTTCGTTAGCAAACGAAATCCTTATTTCTATAACTTTCTCTTGAAACAATTATTAAGAATTAATTTAAGAAAACAGTTGTATTCTAGATTCCAAAAACGCAAGCAGTGTCACCCACTACGTACAACGGAAATACCAAGAAATATTACCCATCAAAACATTTGTGATTTTATGTCATTATGATTTTATTATTATTTTATAAAAAGCTAGCATCCAGATGTTTTTAGGCGCCGGTAGAAATGAACTCTACTTCAGTTAAACTACCTTACATATGTGAGCTATAATATTTTACTACTCAAAGCTAGGGAATAATCGCTTCGCTTTCCGCTCTTACCTTGGCGCAGGATAAACACTTCCTGATAGAGGGCAAATACACTTAACAAATGCGAACCTCAACGCATGAGTCATGATCGTTTCCTATATCTTCCAGTGGGGAGTTTTATGTCTACCTGAACCTTGTTTGTACATTACAATCCTTTTTTATGTAATACATAGGCAGTTCATTTGATTTTCTGTAGCTTTTGGGGAGATAAAGAAATATTTTAGAGAAAGCATCATTTAGCAGAGTGAAGGTAGACATCAAGTCTTAGAAATTATCGCGAACAAGATTTACCTAATGAAATTTTGTTGACGTTTTCAGATATATATACTACTGAATTTAGTTTGCTCTTAATAAAGACACCGGTTCACAGTGTAGCCTTAGCGTCGATTTAAACTTCTCCAAGTGGGTTCGATATTGCCTTGAATATTAGGTTTTATGGTATACGAATAAAGGTCGATTGTGATGAACATGGGATTGAATTGCCATTCTGAACGGCGGAATGCGGCGTGCTTTGCATCGAGAACACCGAGGGAGCGGGCTTTTGGTTAGCAAATAGGAAAAGAAACAATATTCTTTAGTTTATTAAAATAGAAGGTCTTTGTTTGATCGCCAGAGGCAAAAAAGCCCGGTAAGGAACCGATTTAATTTTGGAAAGATAAGAAAATTATGATTTATCGATATGAGTTGCCTGTGAATTTGAGCGTGTTGTATAAACATGGTTTAAATAGAATATAAGATTGGTATTTAAAGGTTTTGGTCTCTCAATAATATAAATTAGTTTTAAATATATTTTTCATTATAAGATTCAAACTCTTCTTCTGTAGAAAATATTTTTATTCATTTCCTACTATTAGTTCACACTCTCCCTATATATATTTATAAATCTTGTTCAAATATTCAATCGTTAATAAAATACTTCTTATTCCTTCACTCAAGTTCAGATAAGCTTTGTAAAACTTTTAATGGGTGACAATTGATGTTAAAAGAGTTTTTTTCAAATAATTATTTCAATAATTAAATTTAATTCGTTAATTACATTTCCTTTCTATATTGGCACTTAATATTGTTATTCTGTCATACGTATATGCATATCTATATAATTTGTAATTATTTATTAAATAGTAACTAAATTGAAATTTTTAGTCGACCTAAGTAGAAATTGACTCGAATTTTCTTTTTTTATATACTAGGCCCACTTGTATTTATTTTAGTTATACTGTATACTTGTATTTATTTTAATTATACTGTATTCTTGTATTTATTTTAGTTATACTGTATACTTGTATTTATTTTAATTATACTGTATACTTGTATTTATTTTATTTATTTAATATAATCCAGTGGGCACTGTTGAATAATTGTTTTTGAACTTAATATTATATTAGTAGGACCCATCTCTTTGAAAATACTGATGATAAAAATGGCTAATTTAGCTCTGGAAGTACTCTGTCTAAAAATACTTATATCCTTCTTAAGACTCGTTATTTTTAGTTCCCTTGAATTACTAGCTTGAGTCATTCATATTAATCGGTAAGGTTTTGTAATTACTAATCGCTCATAATTTTCAAATTTAAGACAACTTTCCTTTAATTTAAGACCCGAATTACTTCTCAGATGCGTATAACATCTGATGACGTCAAATAATTACAGTGAAGCTATAAAAAAAAAGAATTTGGATTACTGTTCAGAAGGGAACGGTCGTAAATAATAGACAAGACTAAGATAGAATCATAATGCTTCCTGTTGTGAGGTATTACGAAGGATCATGGTATACACGTCAAAGTTCTTATATTCACCCTATACACCTTCGAGTGGGAGAGGTGACAAGAACTTTTAGGGGAAATAAAATTAGGACAATTCTTTTTTGGCAGTAGGAGAGTGCGTTGATTGCCTTAAGTGGGCTTTCGTCCGCCGTGGGGAAATGTAAATATTGCACATTTCCTGTCTAGCAGAACCTGGTTCTTAACATGACTTGATGAAATTACCAAAGACATTTTCGTTTATTTACTCAAAGTAAGTATAATCTTATTGAACTCAATTACCTTATGTGACTAGACTTGTTCGCATTATGAGAGCACTAATAAAATCAAGTAATTCAATTTTCAGGTCCTATCTATCGTTACTATATAATATACCACTCGTCCATTTTTTTAAATGACATTTCACTTTAAGCAAGAAAAAAGTTTTTTTAACGGAACAATAAAAGTACGGAAAGGTGTAAACAGAATCGTATTTTAAAAACAATAATAAACACGGTAAAGTTTCGCGAACGTTTTTTTTTTAATTTCACAAAACAACATTAAAAGAAATAGCAAAGTTTGTTGGGATTAACTTTTAATATTGTGTTGGAGAGTTAAAACTTCCCGCGTTAAACCCGGAGGCAGAAACGTTTAGACGCGGTTGTAGATATTATTATCGCCACTAAGGGAAAGTATTCCGACAACATAAAACTGCTGTAAAACTTTCTTTCTAATTATTATGGCGTTATTAGTAGAATACATTTATGGGGGGAAACGTGTCGTAAAGCAATGTTTACGGTTGCGTAATATCAAGGCAGGAAATGTGCCTCGGAGTTTTAAACTTTCAAAACAATAAAAGTCATGGGTGAATATTCCCGAAAACAAGTATAAAAATCTTGCAAAATTTGAATTTTATTCAAATGAAATATTTAAAAATTGTTTGAAAAGAAAAATTTAGATGAGCAAGCCCAGTTTCTTTTTATTATTAAATTAGATAATTATTATAATACATATACATATGTATATAACAAACACAACCGAGGCTATTCAAATACAAGAATTATTTATTAATTTTTATCCAAAGGTTAACGCTAATAAACAGTCCCAACATCATCAGGAAAGAATAATACAACCAATATTACATTATTATATTCACCGCCATCCTGGACGCAATGCAAGGGGACGCTGTGAATTGATCAAAGGTCAATTTCACTTGCGTGCCAAATAATTAATTATAATAAATTTAATTTTTTGTAAATTTAAATTTTAAAGCTACAATCAGAAAAATAGGTATAGCAAATAAATTTATAAAATGCAAGCCATAACACAGTAACCTCACAACAACTAGAGATAAATTACAGTTTAATATAATTAGTGTTATAATAAGATTTAAGGTTAGCAACTGTTAAATTGTAAAAAGTTCTTTTCTGTTTGTCTTTACGTTGAAACAATAATTTTCTGGAGTAGAACATGTAAGGTAATACTAATATTTAGTAAAATAAAGTTCAATTTAACAATCAGTGAATTTTTTGTTTATTAAGTCCAGAAAATGTTTCTGTAGTTTTAATCTGTTAAAAATACAGATAAACTGATAATCATTCAATTTTTTTATTAATAATATATATTACCTAAATTTAATAATAGCAATAATAATAATTAATATAATATAATAATAATACATTTGACTTAATTGTTTTATAAATCATCTCGTAGCATAACAAAAGCAGTGGGATGTTATAGTTGCATAAAGTAAGTAAACAGAGCGTCATGTGTGTATATATTCTATTATCTCTATATATAAAAATATGTAACTAAATTTTTGTTCGTCTTTTACTTTATTAAACAATTGTCTTTTATTTGTTTTTTCATATTCATTCTCGTTTTCTTTTCTTTCTGTCCTTGGGAATATAGACTTGATTTATTCTCTTTTGTACCATCATCAAAATCTTAAATTACTGTTTTGAAGCCTGTTTAAAGTTATTATCTGTTTCCAATTTGTTCGACGTTATTCGGAAACACAGAAAAAGTGGTTTAATAGTTCACCTGATAGTTTCGCGTAAGTTTGAAACAAAATGAATTTCGAAGTACATTTCTACTTCTTTTGAGTAACTCTCTGATTCGAAGTCCCATTTATGCATCTCTCTGATTCGTAGGAAATATCAATGTAAGTTGTGTCTAGCTTGTTCTAAAGCGCCCCCTGGAATTACCTAAGTGTACATTTTAATTTATGGTTTATGATAAAAATGGATCTATATTAAGAAATTAAAATAATAATGTGATGATGTTTTTTAAAGGTTATAACTGATAAAGCCCCAGGTCCAATGTGTGATTCATCCTATTTACCTACAACTAACACGCATCAGAAAACGCTTTTCTGAATAAGTAATATTTCATTTTATACTTACTTACTAATCAACCCCCACCCTTGGCAGTTGAGCCATTTGGCGACGCGCTGACCAGTAGAGATGGGCATCCCTGAAGATGGGACTGTTGTAATCCTGGACCCGGTCCAGGGCTGTGCAATCATTAAGGTGTTCGGCATTCATAAGTTCACCACCACACAGCAGACACTCCGGGGTTGGTAGCACATGAATGCGGTGGAGGTGCGCAGCTAGGTAATCATGACCGATCTTCAATCTAAAAGCTGCAACGCTAACAACCCGGGGCAAGTTTTGGTCTATTGGTCTACCCGTCACAAGACTTTCCCACCGTTTTCCTGCTGAGGGCTCTCTCAATCGACCGTGATTCCATTTTTTGGTAGACGTCGTTATTTCATTTTATTTATTCCCCCTATTAAAATTTTCAATCTTAGTCACATATAGGGTTTTAACTAAGACATTTAAAATGTAAAATTCAAATTAATTTATTTTGTATATTTTTTGAGCCTATATATTTTTAGTTTGAAACACTCAGTAAAACAGTAAACTATTCTAGTCTATTTCGTAATCAATCAGATATTTTATATTTCAGGGGTGATTATTTGTATTAAATAACCCTAAAACAGACCCCTTTAAAACATGCATTAACTACTCAATCCTGTAACCTTTGGATGTCAACGTAACGATATAACAACGAAATAATCACATCTATCAGTATTCTGTTTGGCAATAAACTCCCCTAATGTTAAGGTTAAGAGTATCCTCAATATATATTTTAGTAATGCGCGAAAAGTGTCTCGACTGTGGAAGATTAGGAAGAAAATCACCCCTGTTGTCTAACAATAGCTCTCTTCTATTCTCTTAGATAAAAAACACAGTACTTAACAGTTTACGAGTCGTGACTCACTTAAAATTTTGTTACTTACGGTAGTGAAGTTCTTTCGGTCAGCAAGATTCGAGACTCACTTGAAAACCTGTTATTTACCAGTATAAAGTTCATTCGCTTTTTGAGACTCATGACTCACTTAAAAACCATTTACATACATCAGTGAAATGATATGAGTTAGCTACAGTCGTGACTCTTTTGTGAATAAATTGCAGTTCGTTAGAGTCATGACTCACTTCAATCACTGTTATTTACAAGTGTGAAGTTCTTTCAGTTTGCGAGAGTCGTGACTCACTTAAAAACCTTTAACATACACCAGTGAAATGCTATGAGTTAGCTACAGTCGTGACTCTTTTGTGAATAAATTGCAGTTCGTTAGAGTCATGACTCACTTAAATACCTGTTATTTACGACTGTGCAGTGCTTTACATTTTAAGAATTCGTGACTCCTTTGAAGTCCTGTTATATTCGGGGTCTAAACTATTTCTGTTACATAGAATCGTAATTCACTTGAGCCTGTATTAACTATAGTTGTGAAGTGTTTTTAGTATTTTGAAGTCGATATTAATTTAAAGCTTTGTCATTTACAAACGCCAAGAGATGCAGTTAGATACAATCTTGACCATGTTATATAGCTACTGTTCATAGCAGTGAAGTTATTTCAATTTATTATTGTCGTGTCGCATTTAAAACACTGTATTTAGAGTTATAAAATGTGTATAGTTCTTTAGAATCATATATTTACCTGTTATTTAGTGCAGTACTTTCAGTTCTCTAGACACGTGACCGTTATTTTAATGCTCTATTACTTACAGGCTTGTAACAATTTCAGAACTTTAGAGTCACAGTGATGGTTATTATTTACAGCAGTGATGGTTTCAGTTTTGTTATAGGCACTAACGCTCCGTTATTTATTATAATGGTGCATTTGAGGTCCGCTGTAATTATTTTTTCCCTGAGCATATATAATGACGAACTTTGGCGCTTGCCAAAATTATAGCATTTCTCGTAGTTCAGGTATAATATTTCAGTTTAAACACTGTATAATTACATGTCATACTGTATAATTGCAGCACAGCGGGTGTACCACAACCAGACACGTCGTTGGTGGAATAATTTTGGTTTCAATCGGTGTTCCATAAGCCGTAGATTATTCATTAATACACCGATTATTTTTATAATCCCGCCATATGTGTTAAATTACAGTACACCTGCGGACAGTGTAATATAACTGTCATTCTAACCCCTGATGTGAAACATCGCATCACCTTTTTCAACTTCTCAAAAGATATCCGTAAAACCATAACATCTGTAACAATGTCTCACCATCCGCAATGAAACATCTGTAACAGGTATCCTATATGGAACAATCTATCATGGGTTAAAACCCTTTATACCCCATAAACGCGTACACCACTCACCCCCGTCTGACATGTCTACTTCGTCAGTGTCAAAGTGGAGAAATGATATTGATCTACCCCCTCCCCTGCTCAGAACCCTGCCCACCCTTTCGATAATCTCCTAAAATCCATCACATACTCGGGGATTTTATGCTTTTGATGTTTTTTCTAACGACTTTGGAATAATATGGAATCGCGTGTGGTTGGTATGTTATATGTATGAATTGTAGAAAAGTAATAATAACAGAACCGACTAGAACTGGAGATTCGGCCATGTTATGTGTGTAAAGATGCAGAGGAAATTGTAGATGAGAATGTGTCAAACATTTGTTTATCTACCACGACCTATGTTATGTGTATAACGGTAGTAGGTAACGAGAAAAGGGCATTTATTTTGTTTATGTAGAAACTATAAAGAGATAATAGCTACCCTTCAGGACTACGAAGACGTTAGCATTAAAGGAACGGCTGAGGGGGGGGGGGTGGTGACGCTCCCAGTCCCAGAAAAAAATATAAGTTTTATTGTCCTATTTCGCATCACTTGGAAGTTCATCCTCGTCCACTTGGAGCGTTTTAAGAAACTTACATTTTCTACTAAAGTTTGAATTAAATATTTCTTTTATCGACCGACTAAAAACAGAACAATTTTCACTAAAACCTAGTTTGAGGACCACTTTTGAGATTAAAGTAGTGTTTTCTTATATCAAATACACTATTTTTCACTGGTAAAATAACTTTTTTCATATATATATATATATATATATATATATATATATATATATATATATGTTTAATCAAACATATTAATAAAGGTTTGAAAATGAATATTGTAGAAACCTATATATCTACAAATATAAATTAAATAACATACTCATTAAAGAACAGTCCCAACTTAAGTCTAAACACAACACAATTTTTCATAATTTTGATAGAATTTAAGATTTTATTAAACAGTTTGTTCATTTAATGTCAAACAAATAGATTAAAGGGATAAAGTTATCAGTGGTTTATGTACATAGTGCAATCAAATAGAGTAATGTTTGAATAGTTTTATAAATCATGTTAGTAGACTTTGAGAATGCTGGAACTGTACACCAGCGAAAAGCTTCAGTAAATTTGTAATTGTTGAATAAAATACATCTTGATTATGAAAAACTTTGAAGTTATTAAATAATTACAATAAATCAAGATAAAATAATCACCTTTTTTATAATATATACATATATATATATATATATATATATATATATATATATATATATATATATATATATAAATATCGCAATATGTTTTCTTGTGTATTAATAAAGAACGAAAGTCAATATACAAATACAAGAATTATATTTGAATTTACATATATTTTTATATATATTTTTACATATATTTATATATATTTGTAAATTCAAATATAATTCTTGTATTTGTATATTGACTTTCGTTTTATATATATATATATATATATATATATATATATATATATATATATATATATATATATACATATATATAATAGCTGACCAACCAGACGCTGTCTAACCCATAAGTATTCAATTCGAACTGGATTAAAAATAAGAATTAATATTTTGTCAAAGAATAATGCTAAAATGTAAAGTACAACAATATTCCATTTATTTCAGATCATATCTAACCATATAGGCCTACGTATGGTTACTGAAAAACAAGTATAGCCCCCATCCAATATATGTGAAATCATTCTCACCATAGTTACTAAATAAATTTTAATCACTATTTTTAGAACATAAACATAATCACGGTTCGTATCTTCCTCAAAACAAAACAATTCAACCTAATTCTATAACAATTACATTTAAATAATGCCTTAACAAACAAAAAATAGAAGTTTTGTCAATACCAAAATAATATGGTATTATTTCATATATTATTAGGTTTATTACTTTACAAACTAAAAATGTTTTCAAATCAATAAAATTTTAACCTAATATTTTATAGCAAGTAATGAAAAATAACTGATGCGTTCAAACAGCGGTTATGCAGACTAACCTAAACACATAAAACTTGTATGAAATATTATTTTCACTTAATTTAAGTATCAGCTATACATCATAGCGTGATCACGTCCACCTACTGATTATTAGTTCCATCTATATAATTAATTCTTAATCTCAATATAAGTGACGGTCGCATTTTTATGGTTTTTTGTTTCAAGTATCGACCTAATTAGGATTCAATAAGCCAGAACTTTCTCTAGAGTGTTTTTAATAACTCCCCAAAGTTTCATGTCGAGCGGATGAACTGTTTAGGAAGGCATAAAAGACATACAGACAAACATAAATATTTTTATTTATATAGATATTAAGAATAGGAGGCTGACAAGGGCACTTGAGAGTTTCATAACAGTTCAAAACCTTACTAAAGGAACTTTTGAATTACACGAGTAACAGACGTTTTGCCCCCACTATTTACCGCTAGGTAACGTCTTTTCTTTTCGTCACGATCCTAAAACTTTCTTCGAGCACCTGCAAAACCCTATACTATCTGTTTACGTTTATTTCTATTTTCTAATTGGTGTGGTCGCCACACTAGTAAAAAAATCGACAGATTATAAGGCTCCCCCCTTCAATAGCACAGGTTTAGGTATATTGGAGGGTTTCAATGCTCTTGCATCACGGGGAATCTGCATGCTTTGTCCAGACCGGCAATCCGTATAATGAACATACTCTGTTTAGGGAAACAGCACGCGCAGGTTTTGTTCGTACAATTTAGTAACGAATCTAAGCCCAAATGCACCGGTTCCGTTTCAGGTACATTTACAAATATCTAGCAATTGGATTAATTTTTTTTTGTTTGTGTACAATTTTTATTTTATATTTTGTTTGTTTACAACATCCGCGCTTGCAATTCACTGAAAGAACACGACTAAAATAGGATTTTGTTATGAAAATAAATATATTGCTGGTAGTGAGAATATTAGTCAGTAAATCAGAATTCGAGTTACTTTCGCTTGGTTATTAATCGCTAAAAGAGCTTCTTAAATAGTGGTAATCCAAATTTGAGTCTAATTTATAGTTGAAATATTTGTATGATTTCCGTTGTTGAACTGAAACAACAAATGACGCAGTATACAAACAACTGTTTTGTAAGAATAAATCATCATAGAATATGACATCACCTAAATTTAAAGTGGTTGCGAAAAACTTTCCAGAAGATTTACCAAAGCTAAAACCTGCCTTTAGATTTGTTATAGGCGCTTTTGAAGGATTAACCGCGCCGTGGGGTTTCCCTGTATTATTAGGAGGTGTATTCTTACATAGTAATTCGTTGTGAGTTTATTTCGGTTTATTTGTTTGTTTCTTGTTTAATAGCTTCTGTTTTCTTCACTTTTAAGTACAACACAAGCAATTATGTTTTCTTTACTTTTCCCTTAATTGAAGACCCACCCTACCTAAAATGGTTTTCTTTATGAAGTGAAAACTTCTATAGAAAAATCTAAAAAAAAACTATTAAATGAACATAAACATTAAATTCACGTACGAATAATTTTAGTCAGATTACGATGAGTTAACTCAAATTGAATCAATTGATAACATATGATTTCGTACATCAGCATATTTTACGTTATAAGTTATGTTGTAAAACAACTGTTTTGACACGTATGTTGCTACATTATTTATTTATCATTGTTAGGGAAAAGGTTTATTTATAAATAGTTTTGATTAACTAATTAATATATTAGTTATTTAATTTTTGATAAAACTCAACACTAATATTTCAATATAACGAAAATACTTTATATATATATATATATATATATATATATATATATATATATATTAAATATGGTGATATGTTTTCTTGTAATTTAGTTGATAAATTAAAAATATTTCAAAATCAAGAATACTTTTAATACATATTTATTCAAAGTTTTCCGCCGATAAAACAGTACCAGCATCTTCAGGTAAAATCTCATTTTGAGGCTTTTTTGTACTTTTTTTATTAGGTGTACGTTTCCTAATGTGGGGAATGTGTGTTTGTTTTTTGATGGATGGCGTGTATATATATATATATATATATATATATATATATGTATATATATATATATATATATATATATATATATATATATGCTAATACGTATTCCTTCACGGATGGAAAAATATGATGAACAATTATTGAGTACATCCGTTCATTCTGCAGTGCATAAAATCGCAGTTCCAACTTTTCGCTAGAATCACATCTAACATTGACGAAATGAACCCAACAACAGTTGAAGAGCGAGTGAAGAGCGCAGATAACTCTGCTCCTATGTATATAGGAATGAAGCCACGCCCATTGACGTCAAAATACACATTGACGTCAATCCACACACACCTGATCCAAATAATTACTCACATTCCTTTGCCTTTGTTCACCTTTCAGCCGATAAAATCTATCGTTGATACATTTCCACACCGCGGGCGAATTCAAAGTATCATTGCGTTTGTTAAGACTCCCTTGTTTCTCTATTTCGGAGTTTGTAAGAAATCGTACATTGGCCAAACGTACAAAGGTATCTCAGCTAGGCTTGAGGCGCACAAACTGGGCCTTAAAAACAAGCAGAAAACGTCGGCTCTGTACAGGCACCACTGCGATACAGTGCATACCATTGATTTCCAATCTTGCCGACAGATTGCTTAAATGGAAAACTACAGGACTAGAATTATTCATGAGGCTATCGAAATAGAGAAGCAATCTTAACAAACGCGATGATACTTTGAATTTGCCGGCAGTGTGGAAATGTGTCATCGATAGATTTTATCGGCAGAAAGGTGAACAAAAGCAAAGGATTGTAAGTAATGATTTGGCTCAGGTGTGTGTGGATTGACGTCAATGTGTGTTTTGACGTCAATGGGCGTGGCTTCATTCCTCTATATATAGGAGCAGAGTTATCTGTGCTCTTCACTCGCTCTTCAACTGTTGTTGGGTTCACCTCGTTAATGCTACATGTGATTCTAGCGAAACGTTGGAACTGCGATTTTTTCGCTGCAGAATGCGGTATATACATTCACACCGCCGTAGGAAGGCTAAATAACGCAATTATGCCCCAATATATAATTTAGAAAGTCCCACCCCTCAAAGGAAATTTTCACAGCCTTCCTAATGCCTTGGGCGGTGCACATAGGGCCTACTTATAATAGAGGTTAAATATATAGTTTTAAAATATTGAATACTTTACCTTTTTGTGTCGTTGTATATATATGAAAGGGTTACCTTTTTTGGATCCCTTGAGGTGAATCTGATCAATCGGAGATGGATCCTTTGGTCACCGCTAGCACTGACGACACAAACTATTTCGCTTCTTTTATTTGACTCCCCCTTGACTTGCTACTTTAATATAAAGGACCGCCAATATTATATACGTAGAGAACAGTTGATAAGATTCAGAGGCCGTAGTGTGCTGCCCTCAATCGAATCTTTTAGTAACTACTTAAGCTAAATACCGGCTGTTTGTCGGTAATACAAAAAAACTAACATTATAAATATATACATATTTATCAATAGACCTTTTCTTGCATTCAAAGGATCAATTTTCGGTTACCTCTTCCTTTCTTATCTATAAATACATATGTTCTCCAC
>JBAIZL010000001.1:288145924-288403424 GCA_036971475.1 Prosapia bicincta
CTAAGTGTACTAAGAGGTGAAACACCTAGTAGTAAGACGAACGGTAGGTGTGCTAAGTGTACTAAGAGATGCGGCACCTAGTAGTAAGACGAGCGGTGGGTGTTCTAAGTAATGTGCATAATATTTCCATGGTGCTGCAAATAGAGGTACTAATCTTGTGGGAACGAAAACATGTCTCTAATAAACATGTTATTAGCCCGACTGAAGCTAGGTACGAGCGTATGTGCTCGGTACCCGGAACCTGCATTAAAGAGTTACTTGACCTATTTTTCCAATAAGTACCATGTGTAGGCCTACATGTAATTGTATAGTTTCATTAAACACTTTGTATTAAAAACTATTTCAGGATCTGATAAAATGTCAATAATAGCTAGGTGAAAACACTGTGTGAAATTGTGAAAACCTTGTCAAACTGAGCATTATGACGTCATTAACAGTTTGTTCAACTAGTTAGTTTCACCGTATGATAGTCATGACGCCATACGTTAGCTGTGCTGAGTACGCATAGAAGCTACCTCAGATAATCCGATAGTTGGTCAGCTTAAGTAATGGTACCACTACTCAAAATCGAGAGTTCTAAGTGGTATTATTATTTTTTTAAATTTGATAGTTATATCATATTATTAAACAATTAAAATTATGTGTAGTTTATTTTATTTATTAATAACCTGCAGCATATTATAGTCTTAATGCAATAGTATCTCACAGTATTGTTAATTTGTGTCTCGATATTCAGGATCAAGATTACTTTCATGATCTGTAAATTGTTGCATATGGTTGTCGCATATGTTATGTTATAATATCCAATGTGTCTAGTATTGTTGATATAGTAAAGTTTGATATATAAGCTAACCTTTACCTGTAGTTTAATACCATTTGTTTGTTAAAAGAATAAACACTTTTAAGACAGTTTTTAGAAAATTCCTTTAGAAACATTAACCTATCATATGTAATTAACAGGGCCTAAAACTATATGCAGTATTACGTCTGCAATAGTTCACTCTATATTCATTTCAAATCAAAGAATTAACACAATATGCGCTTGCCAAAAAATGTTTTATCCAATTCTCTGATGTACTTGTTTATTTGAAAAATAAAAAGGCACAATATGTTTTAAAAAGTGATTTTTTAAAAATTTTCGATCAGAATTATTTGACAAGCAGAAAATAATCGCTTCATTTCAACAGACGTGATTAGACAATACTAAAACACTTATGTCACAAACGTGACACACTTAACGGTCCCTTCTAATAGTTCAACCTTTAGTCAGTTATACAAACGTTTACACCTAAAATATACCTTTAATTTACTCCAAATGTTTTTTGTAGGAATAATGTAATGGTAGAATAAATCAGAAAATTAATTTATAACCTAAGGGAAGGGTTGAAAAAGTGTCACAGGACTAGCCCAATCAAGGACTCGTCATTACAATCACTAATGACCTAAAAGAGTTGCCCTATGTGTCATTCCATTTTATTTGTTTTCTGTTGTATAGCTTTTGTAGAGATCTGAATTTAAGTAATAATAACGGATCTGATTATTTGGCAACATTAAATTTTAATTCAGCAACAGTGTTTTTCAAGTGTAGCTACTTAGGGGGAGTCGGTTGCTGCTTTATGGTAATTTTAAAGATCTAAGAGATGTTTCTTGTCAAAATCCTGTTTGTAGCTTACTTTGATCAGATAAGTTGATAAAGTTTGTATTTTAATTGGAAATTAAAAGTTTAAGAGAAGTGTTTTAGACACTTTAAAAATATTAATTTCATGGTTTTCATACAAAATGTCTTATACGTCATGTTAAAGAGTATAACCTGACTAACTGAGTGTAGAGCAAACGTTGTCAAATAGAAATATTTAATGCCGATCGGGAAGAGAAAACGTATTCTTTTAGAAAAACAAATTTTAGATATTGGTTGGTTATTTAGCCAAATTTATGATTGCTATAGGCTAACCACGAATAACTCTGGAACTCTGTACAAGCAACGAGAAAATAGTTACAATAAAATTTTTTTTGAAACAAAATTATTTCATCATCATAGACATAGTCTTCATTGGATGTAGTAACACATTACAGAAGATAAATTTAAAATAAATTATTTCGATAATTACGACAAGAGTATTATACTTGAAGCTAAACAAACATTTAAATTCAATATGTAACTTTAAACACAAGCTCTTATATAGCATAAACATTGTTTAAATTAGTAATGATCTATTTTTGTACTGGTCCAAATCGTTAATCCCTGCTTAGAACACGGTTTACTTTCTTTTCCTAAGGTTGTGAATTATGAATTCACTGTTATTACCTTTTTTTAATAATACATTGGATATTAAGCAGATTTTTATAGCTTGTAATATTTTTTTGTTGGATTTTTCTGATCGTTTTCATTGTGTGTGAGAAAATATCATTTATAATTTGTTTAATGGTACTTTTCCAGTTATATTTAATTGAAATATATTTCAATTAATTATATTTTAATTATATAATTCTCTATTGTTAAAAATATTCAACCCATTTTTTTCGTTACAGTAGAGATACACCTTTTATTACCATAAAGACAGCGTTTGAGAGAATAAATGTAAACTAGTAAAAATTAAATTTTGTTTTAATGGGACATTCTTCCACAAGTCATGATTTAATTACGTTTTCAAATATGTTTCTCGCGTAGGCGGAAACGTCACAAGAACATTAAACGTAAGCCAACTACTTTGGCCTATAACACAAAAAAAATATATATTGTAAATGAAAAGAATATTATTTCATAAGGAGATAAATAAACAAATATCTGAAACTTAAATATTAGTTATGGAGCCGTATACGTCCCACATTCGTATCGCCCGGATCCGGTCCAAGAATAGTTTTCCTTCACCCGTCACCACAGCCTCTCGACTCTCCAGGGATTCTTTCAACCGCAACTCTAGCTCTAGTTGAATTGTTTCATTTTAAATGTATGTCTCCCAGAGGACTCTGGATTTAGGTTTGACAAGCATAACGGATCATTAAAACGCAGACTGTCGGGAGAGAATGTAATCAATTCTCGCAATGATAGTATGTTCAAAATAGGTTGCGTTCGATAAACACATTGTCTATTCTCCCTATCATGCTAAACAATAACCAAAAATAGACATTCTTTGAGCGGAATATATATATTCAACTTAAACAAAGACTGTAAAATGCTCGTAATAATGTTTAACGTAGAATAATCAATCCCCTCATAAAAAAACGAATTATAACTAAATAACTTTCAGGACTTTCGAAATCCAAAATTTAAATGTTAAATTGACTAAAGGGTCTAAAATTAAAACATTAAAGAAATATTTTAAAATCTTCTGTTAAAACTGTTTATTGGCTTACCTCTATTTCTGCTGTTCGTTTCATAAGGACAAATTTCTTCTAACAAATATACTCTAATTTGTTTATTTCCATGGCATGTTTTTATATAAATTACCGCACATCAACAATATGTGAGTAAAAGCTACTTACCGATAGCTAAATTCCTGAGGAATATAAGAAAAGTATAGAACCTGTTACTAATATCAAACGGTTTATAGCTTATTTTATAAGTAACAAAATAATGTCCCTCCAAAAATATGCACAAAACTTTAAACACTCGAGACATATTTATAAAAACACAGTTTTATCTTGCACCACCTAGCATATAGCTATATTACAATACATAGGTACAAAGTAGAGAGGATGGGATGGATGTGGTTAGAAGAGAGATAGTAAATAGTAATCTAACGTAGGGGTCGGTTGGTGCGTTGAAGAGTGAGGTGGCATTGAGTGTCCATATGAAATAAATTCATCTCTTGATAACCTATTGCTCGTGTATTGCCTATGGTATAAGAGGGTAGGAATTTTATGCATGAACCGGCCAGCTTACGCTTGGAAACTTTATATAGTAGTTTTTTTTAATCAGACTAACCCAACCAGATTCTTTCTAAATATATTGTAGTGTGCTACATTATAATGTGTACACATTATTGTGACACACCTTGTGTTCTTTCTATATTGTTTAGTTTTAAAAGATATTCGAAAGAGGTTATTTTATCACTTCTCAAAAGTTTTAAAGTTTATGTGTCAAAGGCATATTTCAATATTTTACAGTGTTTTTTGTAACTTTTGACATAGTAAGGTTTTTATATAACATTTTATTTGATTCCAATATCTCTTATAAAAAGCATTTTTTTTATTATTCCTACTAATTTAGGAAATGGAAAATTAGAAGACGTTATATGCGAAAAAAATAACGAAAGAAATGCGATAAACAGCAAACATATCATTATCAATGTGGTAGCTACATACTATTATCAATATAGTGGCAACATATCATTATCAATGTAGTGGCTACTTATCATTATCAATGTGGTGGCTACTTATCATTATCAATGTAGTAGTCACATATCACTATCTATGTGGTAGCAACATATCATTACCAATGTGGTACCAACATATCATTATCAATGTAGTAGCTACACACCATTACCAATGTGGTAGCTACATATCATTATCAATGTGGTAGCTACACACTATTATCAATGTGGTAGCTACACACTATTATCAATATAGTGGCAACATATCATTATCAATGTGGTAGCTACATATCATTATCGGGATCATACAGAGGTTTCAAATGGTTCATCCCTTGTAAGAACAGCGATACAAAAGATATATGAGTACAGACTCGCGTGCACACAGAAAGAGAAAGAAGAATGCCCAGGAGAGAGGAAACCTTACATTGGAAAGAGGGAAGAGGACTCTTGTGGGAAACGACTATAAATATATTATTATTTATTTTAAATCAAGCTTTATAGTTTCCTCAAATGGTCAACAAGCAATGATGGAAAACCCCTACAAAATAGGTGTAGAACACCTATAAGATCTACAATCGTTTAACTTATGCAATATTAATTTTCTAGCCAATGCTTATAGAACTCTACGATCCCAATAATCAGTCTGAAATGTAACATACATTTCAAGAGGCTATAGTTTGCGCTGCGCTGATACCATACCACTTGCCAATGACGAAAAACCTCAGTTTGGTTTTATTAATAAAACTGGAATCAATTAAATTAAGCTGAGTGAGTTTTGTTTGGACCAAGTGGAACGGAAGAGCTATGCAGTTTACGCGCCAGTAATTCTGATTATTTTAAAAATACTGTTCCTGCAACTGTTACTGAATGACTTCGAAATCAAGCGGATGGGATTCAACTTATTTAGGTGCTTCACAGAGTGGATGTATATTTACCATTTAGATAGAAAATCATGTTGGAAGCTATGAATTGGATTGATTTATATATATTCCAATTGAGAGACAAAGTAAATCTAAATGTGGGAGATATTTTCACGCCTCTCCGAGTAATGATGGAGAATTATAGTGCTAGTTACGTTACTATTGGAATAGAACATAAATTATTATTTTTTTAATGTAAATTATATTCGTACTTAGGTCAAAAAAATTATTTCAGCTACTTTTTCTTAAATAATTACAATAATGTTAATAAAGAAACATAACCTATACATTGAAACAGCTGTTTCACCACATAACCTATAATATTAAACCAGCTTTTTTATGAGATCATATTTTATCACTGATATTAGGGCAAATTAGACGAAATAACTATATTTCATAATTTGCCCTTTTTGTGAAACGTTTTGCTCCCATAAAAAAAAGATTAAATAAATATATTTAATTATTAAATTATTATTATTTTTTCAAATGTAATAACATAGAGGCCCATTCACTACAAGTTAAAATGACAAGTATTTGAACTAGAGTGAATGAATAAAATGTATTTTATTAAAGATTGAAATATTTAATATACATACATACACATATATATATAAATAGTTACATAAATATATTAAATCAATCAATGATTGAAGTATATAATCTTCATTTGTCAAATATAATTTAGATCGATTTCAATCTTATAATTTTTAAAGAATATCTTTATTCATTATATATATATATATATATATATATATATATATATATATATATATATATATTTATTTATTTATTTATTTATATCTATATATGTGTGTGTGTGTGTGTGTGTGTGTGCGTGCGTGCGTGTGTGTGTGTGTGTGTGTGTGTGTATGTGTGTGTGTGTGTGTGTGTGTGTGTATTTCTTGTCCCTGTGTATAAGACTATACTCCTCCTAAACAACGACATATTTTTTATGATATTTTGTGTGCGTGATAAGGTTGATTCGAGAATGGTTGTTTAGAATCACAAAATATAACCCGACTGAGGGTGCCCAATTCTATATTTTTCAAAAATAGCATTAAAATGCTACTATTTTTCTGACCAAGCTTTCAGTCACGGAAATTCAAATCTATGAGTTATTAGTAATCTGTTAGTGGCAATAATCTTGCTATGACATAGGACTGATATAGTGTTGAGTACATTCCTGCGAAGGTTTCTGGTCATAGTGCATCATAGTTGGTGCATTGTATACAAATAAATTCAAGTCAATCGAATATTGATTTATTTAGAAAATAGTATTCCTTTTCTATATGATGATGCAGTCACTGAATTTTGAAATCTTAGAATTATTAATTATCAATAGTTGGTGGTATTTAGGCTTTGGCATATAGTTGATAAATTAAGGGAATAGGAGATGTAATTTTCCCAAAGGAAATAAATACAATTTAAACGGCACTTTGAACAGTTTTAAATGTAAACAATCTATTTTCAATAAAAGTAACAAAGTTTGAATTAAAATTTTTTATAGTGAGTTTTCTTGAATTTCCTTTCTTCTGATACAGTACAAACGAGACGGGGATTTAGTAATTACGTAAATATTTAAAACATAATAATCAAAATAAAAAACTATATAATCGAACAATTTGTTTCAATATATTCATCTATTCATTTCATCATAATTTGATTTCACCTAAGCGAAATGAAAAAGCAAAAGTAATTATGTATAAATAGTTTTCAAATTATAAGGCCTATATTTATTTAGCTATAGCCATATGATACGATAGCCAATAACTTCTGGTATCGACAATATTTTATATTTAAAAATCGTTGAAACCCTACGAAGCCGTAAATTATTGTATTACTTTATAATATGCAGTTCCTTATAAAAACATTACCATTGTTTGGTTATAAATCCCCTTAGGTTAAAATTTTCCAGCTTTCAAATTTGGGGAAGATTTTATGGAGTGTTTAGGGCACCGCAATCTTCCGAAGATTCACAGATTGTAGTTCATTGTTAGCTTTGACCGCTGGTTTTGTTTTATGAAGTATTTTCTAATGCGTGATCTCGATGGTCTGTCCGTCAAAATGAAATTATTGCCAAAAAAAAGGCTTACAAATGCCGCCATGTTGAAACACCTGTGAATGGTAATAAAAACAACAGGAGGTAACTGTTGCTAGAAATACTTTTATAAATATCTGTCAGCCGAGGTTTCCATACCACACCCTTTTAAGGTTTATTGGAATTGTGAAATGAATTTATATTGGCTTTTTTGTGTATGGAGTACTAAAATTGCTTTCTTAGATTATTCACATTTAAAGTGTTTGTTTTAAATTGTTTAAAGTAATAGAACCGTTATTTGTGTGAGAATAACGGAGTATTACTTACTGGAATATCAAACTGGCTAAAACGTTGAATTAAAACGTATACGTATATTTTGGTAAATTTAATGTTACGTATTAATAATGTGAAACAAACACTTGTTTCAGCAATAACAAAAGACTTTAACAGTGCAACTCACTGTCAAATATTATTACTATTTCAATAATTACTAAATGACATATTAAAACATGTGTGTCTTGTATATTTATCTTTTCAATTACTTCTGTAAGCACACACTCTCCTAATATATATCTGAAACAAATTTTATGCGTTAATAAAATACGTCTGTATGCACCCAGTCAAGTTCAAATGCATTACTTTTAACCTCTATTTGTTGATAATTAAGTTTTCTCAAATATTTATTCAATATCTAAATTATAAAAATTTAGGAGACAATCGGGATTCGAACCATGAATCTTCATGTTCAAAGTCTAGCGCCCTTTGGCTTTGCACCAACTGGCGCGTGATAACGTTTTTTTTTAAATCTGTGTATATTATCTTCATGGTAAAAATATATTTTGTAGATATTATTTATTATTATTATTTTGTAGGTTTTGGAAGTCGATATTAATTTTTAAATTTAGTGACTTTCATAGACATTGTTCTAGGAAAATAGCTCACTGCAAAAACAAAACACTAAATATGAATTTTAGACGTAGTTGTTATTGCTGTAAATATTTTACTGACAATATTGAACTAGTTTCATTATTTAATCACCCTTGCATACGCTACGTGTAGGGAAATAGCCCTCAAACAATGGACATTTCAATTTATAATTACGTATTTTGTTTAGTTATTTTATTAGTTTTTAATTTGATTTACATTGTTAAATTATTTTATCTATATAATAAATTATGATTTCTAACCACAACGTTCTAATTTTAAACTCAAAATTTTCTGTGAGTTAAATACCTTTTTTCTAATTTACTGTTTATATGATAAGAAATTTATTAAAACTACTTAAATATTAAATTCTCAACTATTTCAGTGCTTGACTCAATGCTAGTTTAAAGACACTTACTACAAGAAAGTAGCTAGTCCAATTTGTATCTAAAATCATTCACAATAATTGTATTGAACTTTTAGTGAATGGTTTAAGTAAAGTAAAGTTTTTAAAAACAAAAAAAATTTCTACTACCTCTATAATTTACAAAGCTATCAAAACTTTATTAAAATTATATCCTAATACGAAATTCTACCAACTGAGAAATTATATTCCACCCATCTTCTTAAAGTTACTTGTCGGTTATTATAGGTCGAAGTTATTATTAAGTCATTAGAAGTTTAGCGTGGACGAGAGGCAAGAGTTAAACAATAAGTTTCTCCATAAGGGCTTACCAACAACTAAAACAGACACCCAAGTTGCAATCCCAAGGGGGATATATTGAGCATCGCCCAAAGTGCGGTTATCGTACAACACTTTAAAATAGGATTCGTCTACATTAGTTTCAACGAGCTCTAAATTTGTTATTGTATTTTAGAAAATTTGTAAACACTTTATTATATAGCAATGATTTGGGTCACATCGTTGCTTAATTGTAGGTGTTCTTAGTGAGCTGCTGTTACTAACGACAAGGTACCTTTCACAGACTCCATCAATATAGATAATATAGGGTGGACACTAAACAAATATATTGATGAACTCTCTTCAAAATTAAGCAACATAATGAGGCTTAAGCAAACTTTTCTGTATTATTAAAGACCCTTACTAAATATTTTCAGGTGAAGTCATATGTTTCACGTCATATAATGACGCGTTTAAGAGAAAATCCACAACTTGTCTGTTTTTTTTTAATTTAGAAATTTCATTCAAACAAATCAACGAGAAGAAATAAATACGGAGAATTGGCAACACATACACTTGAGATATTTATGAAGAGACTTCATGTAACGTATTATAAGAATGTATGTGAATTTAGAAATTTATGAATTAAAATTAAAAAAGAAAATATCATAAATGAACAATTATACTAAAAAAAAACTAGTAGCATATAAAGAGGTGCTCAAGGTTTGGGCAAACAGTACTATTAGAGAATAGAGTTATTCCGAAGCGCCTCAACAAAGGTAATATTTTAACGTTAGGAAAACCAGAAAAGTGTACTCGAACATATAAAAATATTCCTAACAGAAGGGAAAATGAGTATATTAAGTATCACAAACTAGTTTTTAAATTAAAGATTTGAAAGTTTTTGAGATAAAAAATATTAATAATAATTGGTTTTGGCCCTCGGAGCTCTCAGAAGTGTTAGAAAAATACATTCAATAGTTTGGCAGAGGTTTCAAAGAAAATCGCCGAAAATATGAATTTATACCGGTTTCCATTCAATGTTTACAACTTCTTTTGAGAAATGTATTAAATAAAGACTAATATTTATTGTAGTTAATAATAAAATAATGTGGGTTTCAAAAAGCATTTATTAGATGATTACTGAAAACAAATGTTTTAACAACGGTACAAATCAGTTCTTTAAGAACTATAACATGGGCCAAAAACGCTTTTCTTTCCAAAAATTAGATTATAAGTACATAACTTATTATTATTATCGTTTTATTGAATCATTTGTAATGAGATTAATCAAAATATAATTAGATTAATATATTTTTTGATTGATCAAAACCTTTAATAATTTACGTGTAAAACGGCCATTCTACAACATAACCTACAACACAAAATCAGCTTTTACGTGCAATCGTATGTTGTAAGGCATATGTTGCAAGGTATGCGTTTCAGAAATAGCGTGATCCGAAAGGAAAGATTTAATCCTATGTTTTTTTCACCGCTCGTATAGCAGTTATCACTCCAAAGATTGAAAATCTCTTCTCTTAAAATTAAATCTTAGGTCTTCATTTTGTATTTAATGAGTATTAATAGTCTAATGTAAGAAAATATGACAGCAGAGTTGCAGCAGCATGAATGTTTAGAAAAACTGGTAATTATTTTGTGTTTTATGCAAAGACAAATTAAAGAGTAATGAATTACTGTTGGAAAGAGAAGACTTTTATAAGGTACTAAATGGTTTCTACTAACGGGCCACATATATGATGTCGTTCATGGGTTTTCACACGCTACGGCTGTACATGTATAGGCGCTGAGAGAGAGTTGCCTGGGAAACCCAATAACCCGATACCCCTGCAAAACTGTAATTTCACACAGAAAACCTGATGTTGGTTTATTTTTCAACCGCACGCAGCAACATTCTGTCACAAACAGCAATTAATTTGGCTTTCTGCTTGCCCATTGCGTCGCCACCACTGATTTCCGACTCGACATTTTGTCGGCTTGTTTGTATAAATGTCTGCTATTATGTTAACCTACGATTCCCCTACTTAGTTACAGGTGGTGTATTTATTGTGCGCAGACTGTACAAAAAACGAGAACATGCCGTGACTAAACACATTGCAACTCTATCACACTGTGACTTCAAGCTTATCTGAACTGCATTTCCAAAATAAATGCATTGGAAGGAAATAAAACACCATAAGTGTATATCTTTGCGAGAAAAATTATCTTAAAAATGAACATTAAAAGATTATATCTTAACAAAATGAAATAAAGGTTATATATTAATCTTTAATTTCATTTAGTTGCTTAAAATTTAAGTCTTTTACAAGGATATAAAATATTCCCCAAGGCTTATTATCTTCGCCTATCTCCAAGCACAGTGTCATGAAAAATATCAGCTGGTGATAGGTGATGATTCAGTTCTATAGACGTCTGAAAGACGTTTGTGGTATTTGAACAGATTAGGGGCTTATCACGTCATTTGTCTCGCTTAGTAATAGCGTATAGTATATGGATCCTTAGTTTACAACCATTTTGCGAGAACCTGAGCCATCTTATTTCAAGGGCAGTACTAGCTTACAAAGCAGGTTGCCGTCTGCACAGGCGCAGAAGACCTAGAGTGGATTACGTGTACCACACAGTACTACTTCACACAGTAACAAAGCAGGTTCCGTCTGCACAGGCGCAGAAGACCTAGAGTTGATTACGTATACCACACAGTGCTACTTCACACAGTAACAAAGCAGGTTCCGTCTGCACAGGCGCAGAAGACCTAGAGTTGATTACGTATACCACACAGTACTACTTCACACAGTAACAAAGCAGGTTGCCGTCTGCACAGGCGCAGAAGACCTAGAGTGGATTACGTGTACCACACAGTACTACTTCACACAGTAATAAAGCAGGTTGCCGTCTGCACAGGGGCAGAAGACCTAGAGTTGATTACGTATACCACACAGTGCTACTTCACACAGTTACAAAGCAGGTTCCGTCTGCACAGGCGCGGAAAACCTAGAATGGATCAGGTGTGTCACACAGTACTAGCGCAGACAGTAACAAGGCAGGTTGCCGTCTGCACAAGCGTGGAAAACCTAGGGTGGATCAAGTGTGTTCCAATAGCTCAGAAATTAGGAACCGATTACTTAAATGAAATGATTTCAGACAAAACTTCCGCCCTTTGCCGCATAGAAATAATCATAGCTAGGATGATTAAGAGACTACGTCCTCCTATAGGCTAGTTTTCTAATCTTATCAACAAGTGAATATTTATTAAAACGAGAAAATCGATGTGAGAAGTATTTTCCTTGATATAGACATTTCCACTGATTGGTTCCCGTATTCTTTTGGTTTCTGTTAGATAAATGTCTTCTTTATTTCATAGATATTATGAATAAAGACAAGATATACTGATTATGTCACCTCAGGTTATGCTGATAATCGTAATATGCACTGCATCGTTGCCACATTTAAAGACGCTTTTATTACCCCCCCCCTAATAATACCACTCAAGTATAACAAAAACACCCTTCCCTTACACTACAACTATACGTTGGACTTGGACTTTACAAAAGATAAAATAATTAATGAACTTTTATATTGTGTAAACAAAAAGCATTAAGCCTTATTTGACGACCTGTTGTAGAAAAATGAGGTCAAAACAAGGGTTGTTGTAAGGGTGGGATTAAAAGGGGGTTGCTACGCCAGAACAGCGAGGCGTGTCGGGGAGGTTTTGTTAAATTCGACGCTGCATTTAGTGACGCCGCAATGGAGGCGATGCTCGATTTTACTTCCTTAATGCAGCCTTATTGTGTAAGGGGACACATACTGGAGGCTTTGTTTCTCATAAAACACAATTATTGATATTTTCTGTTTGCGGAAATATTATTACTTGAGATACAAAATTAGAAACATTCAGCGATAATCAAAAGTAACGAAGTTTTCCCCCTAGAGATAATACGCGTAGAGACGCTATTTAAAGATGACGCTAAATTTAAATGGTCTTTTAAGGTATCGTGTGTACCACATTTTTAAATCGAACTCGTATATTGAACTCTGTAGTATAAACAGTTTTTTTATTAATATTCAGACCATGCCAGATATTCACATATTAGAGTTATAAAAAGCGCAAAAAAATTGCGGTTGGTGATATACCTTACCATGGAACAAAACCCAGCTACGGAGGTTCAGAAAGTCAATAAAAAATAACTTATATCCTCGTTATCCTACACACGAATTGGTATGAGGGACATGATAATATCAGCCTCAATCAACAAAATTCTGTTTAGGAGCGACTTCAAAATGGTTGCGGGGTAAATACATGCGTATATATATATATATATATATATATATATATATATATATGTGTGTGTGTGTGTGTGTGTGTGTGTGTGTGTATTTGTACATGTTTGAAAAATTATATATATACAAAATAAAAGATACTAAAATTAAACAAAAGATATATAAACCTTAAGCGAAAACATACACACTACTTGAGGCAAGCTAATAATCCTAGACCAATTAGGAGCTTTAACTGTAAGGGAAACAGCGTGAGGGGAGGAAGCAAGTCCACCTGAATTGATTTCCTAATGACTTCCTTTCAAGGGGTTGAAGTTACCCTTAAAATAGCTTTCCTCGATTTTGCCTTGACCTTTGCCCTATAATTTCTAACTGATTTAGTTTCAAACAGTGTTTATAGAATACGGGAAAACTAATTGCGTAGTGATTAATTGGTCTCGTTGCAAACGAAACTATATGTGAAGCCTAATGTTACATGGAATCGAAAGCACTGGACTACAGTTCACTTTATAATCAAAATATTTTCTATGCCTCTGTATTTTACTGTAGATACAGCTTACTAGATTTGTTTGTAACTAATTGTTTTCTAGATTGTACTTTTGTAACGAGACCCTCTGATGATTATAACATGGTGAAATGTACATTATATTATTAAATAAAAACTCCAGTATGAAAAAGATTAGTGTTAGTAATAAAATGCACTAGGGATCGTATTACTTAATGGCGTATTTAGATTTATTGTCATAGTTGTATTAATGCTATTTTTTATTGAAAGAAGGAAAACTTGTCGGGTGTATTTCGTTAACAAACTCCATATAATTATATGCTTCTAGAGATACTCTTGTATCAAAATTTACATTAGGCCTATATCCTAATAGGTTATCTTATGTTTAATATACTTATTTTGTTACACTATGATACACGGGTCAGTTTGTAATAGTGTACTCATATATATATTACAAGAATTAATAAATAATTCTTGTACTTCTTGTATTTGAATAGCCTTAGTTATTTTGATATTACGATTATATATATATATATATATATATATATATATTTGAGCAACATTTTTAATAAAAACAAACAAATAATCAAAAGAACTTGTGCTATGGTTCCCTCTGTTTCTTTATTTTGGGCTAATGAGTTTTAACCCTAAAACACAGTTTGCTAACCATGTAAAATATATTGTTTTATTCTCAGATTATTTGTGAAATATTTTAAGGAAATTTATAGGTTTACGTTAGGTTTTATACTGTGTGAGCTAGCTTATGTCTGCTAAATTATCTACAGCAATCCGAAAGAAATAGGCATATAGACTAAGGACTGGTTGTTACAGTCATCCTATAACTATATCATTTTCATACAACTTGTGTAAGCATTAATAAAAATAAAATAAATTACCTTCTACTAACAAAAATAGCCCCAGCAATAATATATCGTTTCCTAATTTTTTTTATAAGTTTTATGATTATCTTTATGTTTAACATTAATCTGTTCAGCTGAACTGTCATTTAAAGAGAAAATTTCACAACATACAGTGAAGGTAAATCTTGCACCTTGCTGCTATAAACGAACGTAATACAGTCGATCTTTCTCACTAACTAACGTTAACCTTCACTGCTCAAACACAATCGATTGCTTCCTCAACCTCGGCCATACATGTGTTGCAAGATTGCCATTCAGCAATTTGGAACTTGATAGGCTACATGTGTTAAAGGCTATCGACGAATAAAACAATTCCGTGAGCCTCCCCGGGATAGAGATATATAGGGCTGGGGGTAGGAAATTGACTTGTCACTGGGACGGACAGGTGACGATCTTGCGGCATAGTGATTTATTGTTGCTGCCAAGTTAGTTAGTTGGAGCTACATCAGTAAGGGTTTATATCTGGGTTGCCAGAGTGGAAATTCATTTTCGTCCATGGCAATTGCGCGAAACAAATTCTTTAGTTAATAAGTATAAAAATATAATTTTATAGGGACTTTATTACTGTATGATATTGCAAAATATTAGGTCCTTGCAATGGGTTTTTCCAAAAAAACATTTAAATAAAGAGTACACATGAAGCCTAAACAAAAAACCACCTCCACTGGAGAGTCGAAATTAAGAAAGTTTGAACAATTTTCATTGAAACATTAGTTCCTTAGAAAACCATTTGTACGAATTTAATTATGTTGTTATACAATAGAGAGTTTTACATAAAGTAGGGCTATATAAGATATAGACCTAATAATAGAGAGATAGATATTACTCTACCTGTTTTGAACAAATAATCACATCGAAAACATGGTGACGGAACCTGACTGTAAAGCCGCCATCCACAGTTCTATTTAGTTAACTAATTGGGGTCGTTCGGATGGAAATGTACACTCAGGGGTTGCTGTTTTTTTTCAGAGTTCATTAAATTTCGACTGTGTTAGGGAGAACGGAAAGAGGGGGATCTATTGATTTCGTATTTCTCGGCTTCAGAGATATTTTGAGCGTGCAATGTGACGAATCAGGGAATGAAGAAGCCGTACTGCAGAGGTTCTTATCGGACAATTTGGTCGTTTGGATTTAAAATCGGGCTCAATGGCAAAACTTTTGCCCTTCTAACTGTTAAAAAAATTTTAAAAAACTTTATACATGAGTCAAAATATTACTAACTGCTCCTCATGCACTAATAACATAGACATGGTCATGATGTTTATACGGTGTTTGGAGTAGTGTAGACATAACCATACTCTTTATATTGTGTTCAGAATATTGTAGACATGATCACACAATTTGTACTGAGCTCAGAAAACTGTACACAATATTATACTGTATATAAGATACTGTTCATATAAGAGTAGACATGATCACACAATTTGTACTGAGTTCAGAAAACTGTACACAATATTATACTGCATATAAGATACTGTTCATATAAGAGTAGACATCATCACACAATTTGTACTGAGTTCAGAAAACTGTACACAATATTATACTGCATATAAGATACTGTTCATATAAGAGTAGACATGATCACACAATTTGTACTGAGTTCAGAAAACTGTACACAATATTATACTGATTATAAGATACTGTTCATATAAGAGTAGACATGATCACACAATTTGTACTGAGTTCAGAAAACTGTACACAATATTATACTGTATATAAGATACTGTTCATATAAGAGTAGACATGATCACACAATTTGTACTGAGTTCAGAAAACTGTACACAATATTATATTGTATATAAGATACTGTTCATATAAGAGTAGACATGACCATATTGTTTGTACTGAGTTCAGAAAACTGTACACAATATTATATTGTATATAAGATACTGTTCATATAAGAGTAGACATGATCACACAATTTGTACTGAGTTCAGAAAACTGTACACAATATTATACTGTATATAAGATACTGTTCATATAAGAGTAGACATGATCACACAATTTGTACTGAGTTCAGAAAACTGTACACAATATTATATTGTATATAAGATACTGTTCATATAAGAGTAGACATGATCACACAATTTGTACTGAGTTCAGAAAACTGTACACAATATTATACTGTATATAAGATACTGTTCATATAAGAGTAGACATGATCACACAATTTGTACTGAGTTCAGAAAACTGTACACAATATTATACTGTATATAAGATACTGTTCATATAAGAGTAGACATGATCACACAATTTGTACTGAGTTCAGAAAACTGTACACAATATTATATTGTATATAAGATACTGTTCATATAAGAGTAGACATGATCATATTGTTTGTACTGAGTTCAGAAAACTGTACACAATATTATATTGTATATAAGATACTGTTCATATAAGAGTAGACATGATCACACAATTTGTACTGAGTTCTGAAAACTGTACACAATATTATACTGTATATAAGATACTGTTCATATAAGAGTAGACATGATCACACTATTTGTAGTGAGTTCAGAAAACTGTGCACAATATTACACTGTAAATAAGATACTCTATAGAGTTTTTACTCTATAGTGAATCGGTTATACTAGATACTTTATCTATTATAGTCAGAATAGTGTAGACATGATTATACTGTTTCTACTGCGTTTACAATAGTGTAAATATGATTATAATCTTTCTACTCTATTCAGAATCGTGTTGTCTAAGTCATACTTTCTACTGTATTGAGAATAGTGTAGACTTCATCGTACTGTGTATACTGTGTTCAAAATAGTGTAGACATTGTCATAATCTTTCTACTCTATTCAGAATCGTGTAGACTAGATAATACTTTATTTTTGCGAATAAGAATAGCGTGGAAATAATCATAGACATAGTCGTACTATGTCAGAATATTGTAAACATCATCATACTGTTTCTACTGCCTTCAAATCGTACAGATATAATCATAATATCTCTACTATATTCATATTAAATTTGTGTAGTCTCAGTCATACATTTTATACTGTACTGAAAATAGTGTAGACATGAAACTGCGTCCAAAAATAATGTAGACATTATCCTAATTTTTCTACTCTATTCATAATCGTGTAGTTTAAGTCATACGTTTTCTACTGTATTACGAATAGTGTAGATATGGTTAAAGGTTTTCTACTGCGTTCATATTAGTGTAAACATTATCATAATGTTTCTACTCTATTCGGAATCGTGTAGTCTAAATCATAAAATTTCTATTCTATCGAGAATAGTGTAGATTTGGCCATACTGTTTTTTACTACGTTCAAAATAGTGTAGTCATGATCATAATGTTTCTACTCTATTCAGAATCGTGTAGTCTATGTCATACTTTTTCTACTGTATTCAGAATCGTGTAGTCTATGTCATACTTTTTCTACTGTATTCAGAATCGTGTAGTCTATGTCATATTTTTTCTACTGTATTCAGAATCGTGTAGTCTATGTCATACTTTTTCTACTGTATTCAGAATCGTGTAGTCTATGTCATACTTTTTCTACTGTATTCAGAATCGTGTAGTCTATGTCATACTTTTTCTACTGTATTCAGAATCGTGTAGTCTATGTCATACTTTTTCTACTGTATTCAGAATCGTGTAGTCTATGTCATACTTTTTCTACTGTATTCAGAATCGTGTAGTCTATGTCATACTTTTTCTACTCTATTCAGAATAGTGTTGATATAATCATAATGTTTTCAGTTACGTTTCTGTAACAAAATACTTATAAAGTCTATCTATCTCTTGCTTTGTAGATTTTCTTCAAGAAAAAAGCGAACTTCTTCCAGGAAAGCCTTGTACGGCTAACACATCTAACTGCATACTCATATATCTACATGCACACGTCATTCTCATTTATCTACCTGCATACAACATTCTCATTTCACTTAATTTGTAAATTTTCGTAGTCCTCGATCTTTCCGCAAAAGTTACTTTATTTCTTTTTTTCATTGTGTCTTTAAATTGTTTTAAAAAGCAAATTATTAAGCACACAGGAGAAAATTTGTGAATTTCTCATGTATTTTTGTCCTTTTTCACATTTTTAATAAACCTTGGAAATAAAAATTCATTAGTAAAATATTTTCTCTACTTTTACTTAACAGAAAAAGATCACAGATAAAAAGTTTTTCTTGAACGACGTGCTAGACAGATATTTGTTTATCCTGCGAACTCTCTTTGAGGAGTTTTTTTTGGCGAACAACTTTCTGAATTGAAACTTTTTTCTTGGGTTAGAAAGGGTGAGAAGCTTGTTTTTACTAGCTTAATTTGTTACTGAAAACGCTATATTTCTTCAACGGACGTCGATTTGCGTACAGATATCCGTTCAATCGGAGTGCAAACGTTTCAGTGTTTTTAACGGTAAATACACATTTGTAAAATCTCCCTCGGCTAACGCGTAATTTTTTTTCTGTTAACAACTGCGATGGAGGTGTTGTTCTCAATCTTAGAAATATTATTCTAAATTACTAGTCTTGAATTATAAGTTAGTGCATCTGAAAATGTTTTAGGCTTAATTTTGACAGCAGTATTTTTAGTTAGTCCATCGATAAGAAAGTATTGGCCTTGTTTCCAGATATAAGCACAGGTTATATTTTCGAAGTTTGATTTCTCCTTGCGTATTTATTTCTATTTCAAGTTATTCTCGACGATTTAGTTCCATTATATTTACGGTAGCCTGATTTTATTTTATTCGGGTTCATTTTTAATTTTCATAAAGGTATAAAATATGGTATTTAATAAAAATGTTCGTTGTCCCAAAAGTAAAGCATATAAAGTATCCGATTTCATTTCCATACAAAGATAAATTAAACTAACTCAATTGACTGTCTAGGGTTTTTATTATTAAATTTTCGTGCATTCGTTGAATAAAACCGCCCAAGGGACTGCAAATTAATACCTTGGAATTAACACTCGGACACCTCTCACTGCGCGAATTCACCAAAGCGTGATCTGAACGAAGCTAAATAACCCTGATCCATTCAGATCAAATAAATATGAGGGAAATCAGCCTGGGCGCTATTTCCACATCTGCTGCACGCTAATTGAGTTTGAACTTTTCAGTTAATTAAGTTGATTCGCCCGTGACAGGTGAAGCCCTCTTAGTTTGATAAAGAAAGCATGAAAAGGTTAATATTCTGTTTGTATTTACGGAAACTTTGATTTATTACAGTTTAACTTAGTCTTTTATTAAATTATATATATTAATCTCTAAAAAAGCGTTTCGCCGTTTACGAGAGCCTTCATCAGGTTATTCTCGCTAAAAGAAAAAGAACAGTGTTACAAGATAATCAAAGCATCCTTCTCGAACAAAATTAAAGGTAAATATTTGCACTTTGGAAATTCTCAATTGATATCTACAGGAAAAATCCCAATGCATTTATAAGAGTTCCTGATGGAGAACATTTCTGTTAGGCCCTAAATTTTTTATATTAGTATGATAATTGTGTATAAGGTGAGTTTTAAAAACGCTTTTAAATATACAATTTTTAGGAAAATGTTAGACCCTAAAAAGGAGTAAAAATATTTGGAGAGCATTAAAAGAGACTATCTTTAGTCAAGACAATATATTTGCTAATTTAAATGTAATATCATAGACATAGACAAGGGTGGGAAGAACAACACTTGAAATGCTACATATAATGGGAGTAGATAGAATATCAATTGTAGAGATCAGTATATCCGAGAAGGCTTTGGGGATCTAAATGTAGATGAGGGAATAGTAGAAACCACTAGAATGTATTGAGACGACTTGGTACTGTGGTCGAGACAACTGGCGAATCTTCGACATTTTCATAAACACAGATGAATTATAATAAAGTTGATAACCGAGTCAAACGTAATAAAACTTTGCAATATTAATATAATTATCTATCGCTCTTTAATCAACCGTATCCTCATTCATTTAATAATTTATTCGAGTGTTTTAATAAGCATGAATATAGTAAATATAACAAAGCATCAACATCACCAAATTTAATTATTGACATTATTGACTGGTTAATAATCAATTAATCTTACTTTTATGGGGAAAATATAGTTAATAGTCCTGCAGAGATTTAGTTAAACAATAGAGTACCACTGATAATTATGCGTCTGAGAGATGTGGCGAGAGAAGGACAAATAAAATTCTACAATCACTTGCGAATATTATTATTTTTTAGTAAGGTTAATTATGTTTTAACTAAATAAATAAAACAAACTAACCACAATACAAAAACCTCTATTTTAATACAAATACTTTATGAACGAATATTTCGATTACATGATCATCTTCAGAAGTACTATTTAACATTATTGTTTGTCATTTCTTATATTTTGGGGACATTTGCTATACAAGAAATGATGAAAATTATTGTTAAATTGTATTTTCTGAAGTTGATTTGTAATCGAAAAGTAATAATTGTAGTAAAATAGAGATTTTTGTATCGTGATTAGTAGGTTTTATTTATTTAGTTGAACAAAAATATCACTAGCGAGCTTGTAACTCTCCCGTAGCCGTAAAAACATTCGCCACTATTCGTACGATTAGGCCTATATACATAGTAGCGTAATTTTTCTGTTGCAAAATCTAGCCTCACATCTCCTAAAACACAAGTTACTAGTGTAACTTATGTATATATATATATATATATATATATATATATATATATATAGGTCTGTGTGTGTGTGTGTGTGTGTGTCTGTTGAGTGTGTGTGTCTGTGTGAATCTGTGTGTGTGTGTGTGTCTGTGTCTGTGTGAGTGTGTATGAGTATGTGCGTGTGTATGTGTGTGTGTGTGTGTGTGTGAGAGAGAGAGAGAGAGAGAGAGAGAGAGAAAGAGAGAGAGTTTGTATGGGCCGACAAGCGAGGTCCTAACACTCCCTGTACTGACTAGAGCAGTCCTAGCGCACACCGAGGTCTTAGTCCAGGACCTCGGTTTTCGGTCCTCGCTATGCGCTTGCTGTCACGTATGAAAGTGCGTTTTAGTTCTCGAGTGCATCCAATAGATGGATCTGCAATCGCTTACAGACTTTACACACTTTAGCACACTTTTCAAGGCCATGCTTTATCTAGAGCCAGGATAGACGTTAGGTCTTGCACAGTTTGAATGAGAGTCTGATTTATATTTCTTGACACAACAATAAAATAACTTTCCTTGTTTTTAACTCGATTTATATTCAAGGTTTACATTGTTTAAATATGCTACTAGTTTTACTTTGTTAGTTTTAAATGAAAATGTTGTCAAATGTGGATATAGCCTATATTTTTTATAAATGCACAGATAATTATTCATAAGAAACAGATTTGTATTATCTGAGAAAAATGTTTTATTAATCTAATTTTGAATTTTTATTTAATGTTGAACATTGTTTGATTATTCATGTTCAGTGTAGATTGACTGACGAGGGCAACATGGTTATCGAAAATGTGTTTTGATTAAGGATAAATTGTTTTTTTTGTGACATATTGTTTTAAATATTGTAGTGTTTACTTCTTTAATTTACTTATTTTTTATACACTTTCGTGAAAAATTGTTTATACAAATAATTATAATTATTACAATTATATTAATATAAATACTAAATTGAAAACAACAAATTGGAATCAACAAATATAAATAGAAAAATTAAGAGGGCTCTGTGTATATCCTAATTAACACAAAAAGTTAAAAGTAAAAGGTTTCCCTTGTACTTATAACTTGTAAGATATCTGACGAAAATTTTAAAGATTGGAGTCGAAAGTCGTATTACTTGTTTGAAGTGAATAACTTTATTAAATTACTAATTTATAGACTACGTATAGGCTAAATTGTAGACAAAACATGTAGAGAATTTAGTTTTGAATAGATAAATAGGTTAATATTAGACACCTAACAGCTTAAAATAATTAATTGGTAGTTAAATGAGAACATTCGAAGAATAAACAAATTCTTTTATACATTTTTATTAATAAAAAAACTTTTTTCAGCTAGACATATATGCTTTAAAATTAACATCTACTGTTTATTATTATGATTTGAAAAACTTAAAATACTAACAACGGGACAAAGCTGATAAGTTAACTCCTTAAAAAACCGAACTATTTAATAATCATGTTGTTAACACTATTTACTACTGATAACATTAAAAAAATTAGTCATACTATATTGATTTTCACATAGCCTATCTGCTACCTTGTTTTCATTTACTCATGTCATCTTTTTCAAGAGCAAAGTAAATTACTTCCTATGGATATAGACTACTTATATGAACAATAATTTATGTAGGTTTTTTTATATTATTAATCTGTAAGTGACCATAAAGTAAAGTAACAATATTATTATGTAAGACCTATCATTAATATGTAAATATTTTAACACAATACTGTAAATACATTGATATGTTTTATAACATCAAGGAATGTAATTGTGGTTGTTAGATAATTAATTGTTAATAATGAACAGAAATAATATTTTTTTTAATTGAAAGGAGTAATTTGCTAAATGAAAATTTTCACCTTATCAATGTCTGTATGTATTTATTATTAGGTTTTATGACGCACTTTGCTGTAACACAGCTTATTTCATTTCTATGATTAAACGTTCTATGCGTACTTCATTTAAAAGCTACAATGTTTCCATCACTATTTTACTTTTAAAAAACTATGAATTGAGTAGGCTAATCAAAATAGCTCTTCAAATGATGTTGTGAAACATAATTTTAATAGTAGCTGTTACCTCTTACATTTTTTTAATGTGTTTCTTATTGCTAAAATGTGTGCGGCACAGCAACGGCCTAGCGAGGACTCGACATTTTCTTAACATACAACCGAGATTTTAGGCAGTTCATTATCCGTTCAAAATAGGTATTTATTCAAATTGTACAAACAGAAAGATTTATAATGCTTTTTTTAATTAAATCTGTTACATGCTATAAAAAACTGCAAAATTATTTTAAACGTTTTTTAAGGGAGTAAAAGTAGCTCTTTAAACATTTTAAAATTTAGTCCAGTTGTAAAGTTTAGTGTGTACTATTTTACAATTTCAAAATACTGGAAATTTAAATTAACAATAAAAACAAATAAAATACTTGAATTTATATTCCAACATTAATTAGGAATTTTTAAATTCAAAAAACTTAAGCCAACATTCCCAATTTATTGAAACATGACTAGTAGGCTAATATTAATTACAATATCTATTTTTTATATTAAAAATTGTATTGTATTATAATAAAATATTTTACAGTATATTTCTATCACGGATAAGACACCGTTAAATAATATATGAAAACAATTTAAAAATCGTTATAATATAACTTTATTAGGCTTAAAAATGTAAACATTTAAAGTGATCGAATACTTATGTATATTAGAAAATATTTGTATGTTCAAGAGCATTTTATATAATTACATACAGTCCAAACTCTAATTATCCTGTTAGTTTCGCAAAGAAAAATGTAGGTTAATCCATTTAATAAAGTACCTTTCATATTACATATGTTGCAAAATAGTCTAATTTTAAAAACAAATTCTAATTTTACTACCAAATTTTATTAATTTAAAAATAATGCATTAACATTACAACTATAAAAAGATTTCATGAACACAAAAAATCTTTTACAAATTTATTAGAAAAAGACCTCAGTAGTCGGTATCAAACATTTCATTAGGACCTCGCTTTGCTTTTATATAAATAGTGCAGCTGAGACCTCAGTAGTAGTTGTTCTAAAACGACAAGACCTCGCTTGCGTGCAGAAAAATCAACTTTTTAAAATTCATTTCCGAAATAAAAAAAATTATACCATTCGATTCAGAATTTAAAGTATAATACATCGCCATAATTTTTTTTCGAAATATTTGAATTGTTTAGGTATAATTAGGCGATACCTCGTTAGTCGGTTTCGGAAAATTACGGAGTCCTCGGTTGGCCGGATAGTGTTTAACCCCGGTAGATCGAGGTCCTCATACAAACCTGAGTGTGTGTGTCTGTGTGAATCTGTGTGTGTCTGTGTGTGTGTATCTGTGTCCGCGTGAGTGAGTGTGTGTGTGTGTGTGTGTTTGTGTTTGTGTGTGTACGAGCGTGCGTATGTGCCTATGTGTAAGCTATATATACAAAAAATAATATATAACTAACTTGAAATCGTACAAATACGTCTTATTAAAAAACTAAATTAATTGTATATACTTCAAATCCCAATCCCCAAAAGGATATTTTAATTAATAAATAAACTTATATATAGAACATCAGAATTAGGAGAAATAATATTTAGGGTAAAGAAAAATACAGACACAAGGCATATTCAAATGTTTTTACAAAATCTATTAACTAGAAATCTAACTACCCAAGCAATGTTACCTAAAGGGCATAATTTTCAATCCATTAAACATATGACATTGATTAAACATGTAAATAAAGATACGAAAATTAATATTGTTAGAAAAATATAATCAAAATATTGATTAAAACAAATTGAAAAACGAATTTGAATTTGAATATATAAACTATAAATAGATTTACTTATTGACAGGAACATTTAGTTTACTTTATTTGGCACTACTTTAAACTCAAATCAAACTTTATACCCGTAAAATTTGATTTTAGAAAATATATGAGGTTTTGATTACGAAGACTATCTTAATTCTACCAATTTAGGCTGGCGACAAATTTGGGTTTTAGATAAGTTGATATTCTTGTTATTATAATTATTGTATTGTAATTATATATATATATATATATCATACATTTATGACTGCCTAGAACAAAGATGGGCAAAGAACGACCTGCAGGCTAAGTGCGGCCCTAGACAATCCGGCCAGCGATATGATTTTGATTAACCCCTACAGTTACACATAGAACAAAATGTATTTCCTGCATAGCTAGCTACACATGAGATCCATACGTTGTGGCATACAGTATTGCAAAAAGTAGGTTAAATATTGCAAATTCTGATGGCTTATTGATCAAAACTCATACGATCCAAGTATGGGGCATTATATGTCCTGAAATAACAAAAAATGGAGTTTGCGACAGTTAGTTTGTCTCAAAAAACAATTACCTATAGAATTGAAATAGCAGTTATTCTCACAAGAGTAGTCAAAAAATAAGTTATTCTAAATTCTGTTCATATGCGTTGGATGAAAGCACGAGATAACTGACAAAGCCCAGTTTCTGATATGTATGAGGTATTGAGGACAACTTGTGTGTTACTAAATAATTGGCTTCCATGTGTTCATTAAAGGGAAGGACAAAAGGAGCAGACATTTCCCAAGAATTGGAACAAACTGTCACATCTTTGAAAGTACCTTTGTAACATTACTACTGATGAATTGGATCATACAACAAGAACCTCTGTGTAAATCTCCTCTAGTCATGAAACATGTCCTGATGTCGTAACTAAACGTGTTAATAGCATTCATTCACGAGCACTCAATCATAAAGAATTTTTTAACGCATTGCAATTTGAATATTCTGATCTACGCTAAAGTAAGGTGGCTCAGAGCTGGACAGGTTTTTGAAAATGTTCGAGATCTAAAAGACGAAATATTCTCTTTCATTGAATAAAATTGAAAGGTGTGTTTGAAAATTTGAATGATATTGTATGGTTTTTGGACTTTGGATTTTTTATAGATCTTTCCTACATCTGTGAATAGGTATTTTCTACTATAAAGTTTCACAAAAACAGCGTTAAAACCTATTGACTGACTCTCATTTAACTTCTCCATTGCGAATCAGCTCACCCTAGTTTCCATCAGACCATGAACAATTTTTAAAAGCTTATTTATAGTTTCATCTGTGAAACTAAACTTCTATAGATTAATCAACTATTTTCTAAGTTTTTAATCTTTCTAGCAATTGAGTGTGTGATGTAAAAATCAAAAATAAAATTTATCACTAACAAAAAAATGTGTTTTTTAAAATTTGTTTCGGCGCGTCTATTTAATTTTTCATTTTATCTGGCCCTCTTCTTAAAACGTTTGCCAATTACTGGTCTAGAATCGGCCTATTTGCTCAGGCAAATCGTCTACACAGTTGTAGTACCCTAATCTCTATTGAAAAGCCTCACGGTTACCGACTACAAATCGTGTCTGCATCCTGAGATAGTTTCGTTGTACGTTTTAAGGGAGTAAACGAATTTTTATTATCGTCGCTTGAAATAGCATAAACTCCCACCCCTGGAACAATCCGATTGGCAAAGTGCGACCAAATAAGCCAGAGTAAAGGGGAGTCTATTCGATCTCAGATTTTAGCTTCGCTAACTTACGTGATCTCATGGGTTATTCAGAAATCACCCCAACAACAAATTGTCTCAAGTTCTTTTACGTCTGGTTTACATTTTCGTGAATATAACTTCTTTAATGAGTCATTTTTTGTATCAATAAATTTAAATAGTATCAAAAAATTATCTGCATTTGGAAAATGCAATAAGTAATAATAAATATGGAAACAAGATTAACTATTTGAGAAAACGTTGAGAAGATCAATTGTTTTAGAAATAAAATAACCTCCCTTTAAACAACCCCCCGGTTCAAGACGTTTTTATAAAAAGAGAAACAGAGTAGTGATGTAGAGTCGCGATGGGGGAGGAGAGAAAATACGATCAAAGATAGACACTAATCCAGTGAGTTTAAAACGTAACAAAATGTTTAAAAATAAGTTTAATATCCATAGGAGTATTTGTGTAGCCTAAAACAGATAGATACAGATAGAAAGTAACATATAGAGACTAATTTTAAGGCAAGAATCCACTAATAGTTAACTCAGTAGTGTGAAGGCAAGAAATAAATAGTGTATACATAACTTATTAGTTTTATAACAAGACATCGTGAATAAATAGCTCAGTAGATTTATATTTAAAAAAACACTGGGCATCTGCTAATAGAAAACTCAGTGACAAGAATCCGAAGAATAGTTAACTCTTTCACTTTGAAAATTGTGCCTATTTGTCGTTTTTGCCGACATCTTTTGGGCCTACAAACTCGTGAAAAGATGAAGCAGAGTAAAATATGGAAACAAACATTTCCTAGTAAAAGGTTTGTCACCTGCTTTCATTAAAACTCATTTTCAAAGAGTTCTTAAAAATGTATAAAATTCAGGGAATAAAAATAATTATAATTGAAAACTGTTTATGTTTTTGTTGTTTGTAAGATGAGGGAATTATATTCTCCAGAAGGTAAAGGAAGCCAAGGTAAAAATGACGAAGAACGAATTATGATAATTGAAAGCGAATCAAAAAGTTCACTGTTGAAACACGGTTTTTTGAAAAATGTAACAAATATAAAAACGTGAAAAGTATAATATCATGCAAGTAGAGTTATATTGGACAGAGCAATACTAGCATCTCTGTTCTGAGCTGAAACTATAATATTAGGTACAAGAATTGCAGTCAAAAAATTTATCAGCTCAAATCAAATTAAGTAGGGACCGTCTTATTTCATAAATTAGAAAAACGGGTTGGAATTAGAAGAACAGAAAGTATATTGAAAATGTAGGAATGTATTACCTGAAAAGAGAATCTAGGTAAAACATTAGAAATTGATGAGAAAAATTAGTAACAGCTAAGTTAAAATGTAGAAACAGTACAATTTTAAAAAGCTTTTGCCAGTATGACGTCAGTCAGGAAAGATTAGAAAATTCAATGAATTATTCATAGTAGGAACATACAACCTCCTGATAGGGGATCTAGTGTGAATGATAACAACAAATAGATCTGCTCTAAATAGACCAGGGTAGAGTAGACCTTCTCTCTGCCGACAGGAAAAAACAATAATAGTCACTTGATAAGTACGATTGAGAATCTGTGACCTTACGAAGTGAGTCCTTACACTCCAGAGGCGTAAAGAAATATAAGGACAAACGGAGGGAACGAAATTAACAGAATGACACTCATTGCAAAGGTGTATGGCCATCAAAATGTAAGTTGCGGAATGGGGTCATGTACATCTTCTAATCGACTAAACTCAAACGTTTGTTCAATTCATTGTTCATAAAACGTCATATTTTAATAAAACTAATTTCATGGGCTTGGATGGATACAATAATAATCCACACTTCTTTCTACCGAAGTCACTCAATTCTAATATTCGGATAAGGTTAGAGCTTTTACATTATTCGATATATCCTACGATTGCTAAAGCCGAAGTCGGGTGATGTTGTACGTGAAGAAATAAGGAGAAATTCCTTGGGGAAGGAGGAGGAGATGGGAGAGCAATGCTTTACATTACCAACTCACCTGGGGCTCGGATACTTATGTTTAGAAATCAGTTCATCTCGTGGAAACCGGGATTCCTGATTTATTTTTGGATCTATTGAGCTTTTTTAGCGGTGTTTTAATGTCAAATTATTCAATGCGCAAATATTTAAACTATAATTTAATTTTATTTTAATACAATTAACGTTAGACAGAATGACAAGACGAGATACATATTCGCATTCGAAAACAAATTTTTTGGCATTGAAGCATTTAATTCGTACGATTAGGGCTGTTAATAATGTAGTGGTTTTCTCATTTGTTATCCACATTTTCTTATTCAACGAAACGAATTCAAAATATCAAAGTGTTTCGTCTAGTTTGCAGTTAGAACTTATCTTTTTTTGTAATCTGTCGAAACAAATCGAAAAAAATTAAGAATCGTAAATTAGCCCTATAAATGACAACACTTTTACCAACAACAAAGATTCTGAGATCTACCACAATTTGTGTCCTTAACAAACAAAATTATCGACACATGAGAAAATATTTTTTAAAAAATTATGTAATTAATAGATAGACCCAAACACTATCATTTCGCTTAATATATTATTCTTTCCGAGAGTGCTAGCAGTACTGTTTGCAGTGGAAACGTATCTCGGTTTTATGGCAACTATCTGGGAAAATGGCAAAAATGACACACACACACACACACACACACATATATATATATATATATATATATATATATATATATATATATATATATTGGTCCTCTTCAAGAGTTTTTAGTTATTTGCTATTTATCTCCTGGTTGATTTCTTCTCCTCAGCTAATATTTGGCCTTATTCACTCCCATCTTTAATGTCGTGTCGATTGCAACATTTGTTTCGTGATCTATTAGTCACATTTTTCCACATGACCGTACGACCTTAGTTATTACTATCCTCAGTTATTATTATTTGTATGGGTCACTTAAATGGGTTCTCCTGTTATTTGTAATCCTTTCTATTCTGCGTTTCATTGCTAAGCATAGACAAAACTTTATCTTTGTATCACCAAAGTCCTTTTAATTCGTTTCTTAAATTGCCAGTTTCAGGTTTATAATATAAGCTATATTTGATTGTACTATTCACGTCAACACAACGTAATAAAAGACATGTTTTACATTGTTTTAATTTTTGTTTTTTTTAATATTTTATTCACATCTCTAGCCTTTTCTTCCAAGTACGTCCCCTGAATCTCGTCTATATTCTATTAAACTAATTTGTTTTCTCCTTGCTTCAATTTACGGTTGTTTTATTTTCTAACAGTTTTCATTTCAACCCAAACCGTTCCTTTATCCAAAATTTTTTTTATTGTTTTCCATAAAAGACTTAGAAATTGGTGTTAATCGGGTATGTCTATCATAATTATGAATTGTTTCTAACTATGTCATTTCAACTCTCTAGCACGTTTCCCTATTAGATTCCGACGATATTTTAAAATTTTGCTTACACTATTCATGCGTTTCTTGAATCTCCTTACCCTGACCTGCACCGTAGTCGCATTTCCTGTAACCGTTCTTAACTATGAAAACATTTTTCAATTTTTTCAAGAAATATGTAAATTATTGATAAGGATATCCGCCCAGTATGGCCACAGATTCATCACCTCTATCATCGACCACCATTTCGTATTTTTCTTTTATTTCCCGTTAACTTTGATTGCTCTTTATCTTCTATGACAAGATTTTTCTGAAGAAAGCTAAACATCATTTGGCATTGATCGAAATTATCCCCCCCCCCTTAAACATTTGTGTTTTTTAATATATTACGGTATTGTGTATTTACTTTTTTTTAATATGTGATATAATTTCTTCGTTTTGTTTGATATAATTATGACTATACATGTCAATGCTCAAGTATTTTACTTTTAATTACTTTAACAATAGTTTATGACTATCCGAAGTTTAAATTTTGTAAATTTTTTAAAACTTACTGAGACACAACGTTTTCGATCGCTATGTGCCGATCTTCATCAGTGTCTTCTGCTTAGAGATGTTGGGTCAAGCAATGACGGTTTTAAAGGCAGGTTTAAAATACTACATGGCACCAACAACAAGGATAAACTATAATCACCAGGCGTATACAAACTAAACTGCGACAAATGTAACAAATTCTACATTGGACAAACAGGTCGCAGCTTTAAACAAAGGGTCGAGGAACACAAACAAAACAACAATTCAGCAATTTACAATCACATAAAAGAAACAGGATACAAATATACAGACCTTTACCATAACCTAGAAATCCTACACATCAACAAAAAAGGACCACATCTCAACACACTAGAACATAATGAAATTTACAGACACACAAAGTACAAACATATTAAACGAACAAACACAATACAAAACACACATACTCTTTGATACTATCGAAAACCTACCTTTAAAACCGTCACCGCTTGACCCGACATCTCAGGTAGTCATAAGCTATTGTTAAAGTGATTATTTAAGATTCACCGAACGTAATGGACTAAAAAATGCAAGTATTTTACTCTAATCACTGTGTAACCATTATGCAGTTTCAGTTCTAGTGAGATTTACTGCGGGCATAAATTTATATTTAAGAGAAATGCTTGCAATCTTTGTCTACCATGTTTATTTCGAAGGCGGAAACATGGTGAAACCCCTATACGGCTTTCTACACAATATATTCTTCATTATTAAATAATAAACTCTTAGCTACAAATTAGAACAACTACACAACCTTTATGTATATTTCGCTAACACATTTAGCACCAACATGTAGTTACAAATGAACTAACTGATGGTGCTATCTGTGTTAGCTAAATCTAAGTGTAGGATGTATAACTGTGTTAATTTGTAGTTAAGAATTTATTAATTATAATTACACTTTTGTGACGTCAGTAACTTTTGAATTCTACATACACATAAGATCATGAATTTCACAGTTTTAACAGCGTTTTGTACATAAAATGTCGGAACCACCATATTTAATTAATCTATGCGCCGAAACTCTTTCTACCGTAAATTTTTCATTAGTCTGTTCACGCTTTAATGTACTTTTGTCGTATGCTTCAAACGAAAGCGTTTGCATTTCAAACCAAAAAGCTTTGAAAAGGTACTTGAATCAGATTATTTAATAGCATTAGTTGTTTTGAAGCATCATGTTTCAAACACATTTTACATCGCCTTTTAATACGGATAACTCCTAGTGAAGTTTCGCTAATATTGGCCGAACTATAGCCCAAGATACTAAGGCAACAATTTTTGCGTGCCAAATGTGTATCCTCCCAGTACCTTTAGCAACACTTTAAACTCTGGAACATACATTAATCAAAAAATATTTTAGATCCGTTTAAAACAAGGCTTTAAAGGTAAACATTTCTTATTTGTTCGAATAAATGAAGGGTTGGATACGCAACGGAATTTGTTAGAATATCTGGAATTCTTTATCTTTCCACTGTATTAGTAGGCGAGTGTCGCCTATGATTAGTACAGTATTTTCAGACAGTTTGTTAATACAGCAGAACTGCCGGCTACCATAGATAACCCGGATCCGACTGACCTGGGAAGACGGTTCGGCGCACAATAAAAGGAATTTGTTTTGTGTGAGTGCGGTCGTCCGTGCGCCTTCGCCAAAGTTAATTCTGCTTTTATAAATCTATTGTTGTCTCGCAGGGGTAGATAATACAGTCTGGTGAATAGGTTTCTGCAGAAGGTAGATTATTTAGGTTTGGAAGAGACTGGGAGGATAAACCGGAGAACCAAACAGCAGTTGGCTCTCTTGCAGACGTAACGGGGAAGTTTGTTAAGCATTTTATTAAGCAGAGTTAAATAATCAAAGTAATTTCGTACAAAGATCTCATTGTTTATATATCATTGTCTATAGATCTCAAGTAATATATAAAAACAATTCAAGTCAATTCCTACTTAGGACAACAGACGTTTTATTTTAGTGACTTTTTATTAAATAACTACCATATAAATGGGTATAAACTTATACATATGAGAGAAACATAATTTTAGGTAATAAAATTAAAAAGCAAAATTAATTATTAATATGAATTTATGAAATAATATTTGTAAAAACTGTAGTGTCATCAAAGTATGTTTGAATTTGAGTGGATAAATAAAAACAATTCTATTAACGATTGAAAATTTTGTTTACCAAGATATATAGATACATGTAAGGAGTGTGTGAATTAATAGAAGGAACTGAATGAATTAATGAATAAAATTGAATTAATGAAATAATATCTGAAAAGATTTTATTATTTTCAAGTGCCATTTACTACCAGTTTAAAATAAATGTATTTCAACTTGAGTGGGTGAATAAAAAGTACTGTGTTTACGATTGAAATTTTGAACAAGATATATAAATATGTGTATGGAGATAGTGTGAACTAATAGTAGGAATTGAAAAGTAATTTAAAGTAGAAGGTAATTACTATTTCTTTAGTAAATATTAGAAAATTCTTAAATAATATTTAAAAAATGTATTAACAGGTTTGTGTGTGTGTGTTGTGTGTCTGTGTCTGTGTGTGTGTGTGTGTGTGTGTGTGTGTGTGTGTGTGTGTGTGTGTGTGTTGTGTGTCTGTGTCTGTGTGAGTGTGTGTGTGTGTGTGTGTGTGTGTGTGTGTGTGTGTGTGTGTGTGTGTGTGTGTGTGTGTGTGTGTGTGTGTGTGTGTGTGTGTGTGTGTGTGTGTGTGTGTGTGTGTGTGTGTGTGTGTGTGTGTGTGTGTGTGTGTGTGTGTGTGTGTGTGTGTGTGTGTGTGTGTGTGTGTGTGTGTGTGTGTGTGTGTGTGTGTGTGTGTGTGTGTGTGTGTGTGTGGAGACCTCGTATATTTGTTGAGGTAGGATTGTTGACGTAGGTAAGGTTAGGTTTACAGCGCTTTTGCTCCATAAAACTTTAAGAACGATGTTCATGAAATTACAGTGCTCAGAATTTGGGCAAATGTTTTTAAAATTTTCGTTTCAACGTACCAATTTAGTAACGTCCGACAAAGTTTGACGTCCTATTTTCTCTTTAGAAGGGGCAAGTTTTTCGCCCTGATTTTCCGGCCAGCTAAATAGCTATCCATCACGTAAGACATCAATCACTGCCCCATCTCATATCTTTTATAAACTTTGATATCCTTCTAACGATAAAATTCCAAACTTCCTGCCGGGTGCGCACCGAAGCGAGTAAGTCATATGTTGCGCACGGCCTCCTGGCACCGTTTTCGCGTTGAAACTATCTCTATGTAGATGATCGTCCACGATATCGATTTAGTAGGACATCGATATTAGTAGACTTTATGGGACTTAGTTGAGGGAGTATGATAAGGTATTGTGGAAAGTAGGGTAGTTTAGAGAGATTTACTTACCTCTGGTCCCAAAATTTTAATTCTACAATAACTATATAATATAGTTGTGGGATTACAAAAAGCTACATCTCTTTCAATGAAGAAGCTCTTGTTACTTGAGGGTTACTTGGTAAGGGGCGGAGGGTATTCTAGCATAACTGTCAAGCATTTTCTTAATTTGTGGAAAATTAATGTAAAGAACATAGAAGAGAAAAACGTTCTCTACAGATTTTTTCTCAAAAATATGTTAGAGAAAAGAGAAAAATAATTTAGTCTGAGAATATTTTAAGATGTTTGACAAGGTTCAATGTGAAAACAAAGGTGGCTTCCGCAACCTTTTATTGAACCTAAATTTTAATAAAGGGTTAGCAAAATAAAACTTAGGTGAGGATTACACTAAAAAAGGTGACTTAGTGAGTATCTAAAATAGATTGTATATATTAGTGTGATCCTATTTCAAGCTAGGCTGTATAATGAAATACAATATATGGCTCCTTTTGAATTACTTGACAAATAACTATAATGCATATCAGAGTTAAATCCACAATAGAATACAAGTTAGGGCCCCAACATCATTTTAGACTGATTTTTGTAATGATAGAATATGTCATTCAGAAAATCATGAAAAAAGATGAACCATTCTCTTGTGAGTTTTATTTTGCAACAATGAGCGGCTTAACAAAAGATATAGGCAATTCACAATGTGTAAAACATTAAAACATTTAAACATCCCTCGAATATCTTTCCTGGTCTCGCGTAAACACAAGGACTCTGCTTCCATCCTCAAACTGTTTTTTGATTATGGAAGGGGTTTTCATCCCTTAACTCTAGGTGGTTTATCAGAAATATTAAAATAGTTTTAAATTTACGTTTTCTAAATTTAAAGTAATGTAATGTTATATATTTTGGACACTATTGGAGAAACTTCAAGAAACTAAGTGTGATCAAGATGTGTTGCCAGGTGTGAACTTAACAAAACCAATGCCTAGAAGCTTCTCATAAATAATTTAGTTCTAATTAGAAAATAAACTAAACAAATTTAAAACATAATCTCTTCATAACTCATGATGTTATTTTCCAGGAGGTTCAAACTTAATGAGCAATTATTTATACATGGAAAACGCCGTATAATACAGTGTGTATAAATAGTGACAAATATCTGCGAAGGGTAATAAATTATTTTAATGTGTAACTTTTACAATGTAGTTCGGTTGGTATGGTTAAATAGAAAATATATTTAATATGTTTGTACGACACTCAAAACATACCATTGAATATTGAAATTCAGTAGCTATGCTTTGTATGATAAAATTATAGCTAATTATGATAAATGTGTGATTGATTATTACGTTTCACTTAAAATTAATGACGCGATGTGTAAGACAGTTGTATTTTTTAAAAATTCGTTTCGTTACTGAAATACCTTCGTCAGTAAACTAATTTAGGTACAGTGATGGGATACAACTTGTAGTTGTAATGGCACATGAGCGAGTACTCTAGTAGTACCATAATATGCGCACGCAAATTTCATTTGTGTATCTCGGACTAAATGAGTGGATGTAATTGTTTTTTTTCAGTTGGTCTTTTATTACTTATAAATAATGTCTTTAAAAGATAACCAACGGGAGCCTAAACTCATGGAAAATCATTTCTTATCTCGTTGCTAATGGCTAAACTCTTTAATTTAAAAAGATATAATAAATATTCTTTTCATGTCTTAAAGTCTTTCCAAAATGAATGTTTAACTTCTAAGTTTAGTTATATTATTACGTTTAACAGTAAGCGAAAAAAATGTAGACATTACACGTCTATTATCAATACTATAACGATGATTGTTTGCAATTATAAGTTCTATCTGGCGTAAATATGTTCACATTTAGTAGATAAAATACATTTTACTATATAACGGGGCTTCTGAAACAAATAACATACACTTAGACACAGTATAAAATTTAAGGCCTCCTAAAAGTAGAACGGATAGAGATTTTTCTTACTATTAACGAAGGGAAATCGAAATGTTACTCTACTTAGTAGCAAATCGATATCTTACTTTACTCGGAGGCAAATCGATATCTTACATTACTCGGAGACAAAGCGGTATCTTACATTACTCGGAGACAAATCGATATCCTACATTACTCGGTGCCAAATCAATATCTTACATTACTCGGAAGTAAATCGATGACTTACTTTACTCGAAGGCAAATTGATATATAACTGTACTCGGAAGCAAATTGATATCTTACATTACTTGGAAGCAAATCAATATCTTACATTACTCGGAGACAAATCGATATCTCTTACATTACTCGGAGACAAATCAATATCTTACATTACTCGGCGGCAAATCGATATCTTACATTACTCGGAGACAAACCGATATCTTACAATACTCCCAGACAAATCGATAACTTACATTACTCGGAGGCAAATCGATATCTTACATTACTCGAAGAAAAATCGATATCTTACATTACTCGGAGGCATATCGATAACTTACATTACTCGGAGGCAAATCGATATCTTACATTACTCGGAGGCAAATCGATATCTTACACTACTCGGAGACAAATCAACATCTTACATTACTCGGAGGCAAATCTATATCTTACATTACTCGGAGGCAAATCGATATCTTACAGTACTCGGAGAAAAATCGATATCTTACATTACTCGGAAGCAAATCGATAACTTACATTACTTGGAGGCAAATCGATATCTTACATTACTCGGAGGCAAATCGATATCTTACATTACTCGTAGACAAATCGATATATAACCATACTCGGATTCAAATCAATATATTACTGTACTCGAAAGCAAATTGATATCTCACTATACTCGGGGGTAAATCAATATCTTACATTACTCGGAGCTAAATCGATATTTTACTGTATTCGGAAGCAAATCGATATTTACATTACTTGGAGGCAAATTGAAATATTACTGTACTTGAAAGCAAATCGATATCTTACATTATTCGGAGACAAATCAACATCTTACATTACTCGGAGGCAAATCTATATCTTACATTACTCAGAGGCAAATCGATATTATACTCTACTCGGGAGCAAATAGATATTACTTGAAATTTGTTACTACAAAGTATACAAACAACAAGTTATACAAAGTATTTTAGCTAATGTAAAATTTTGTTTTATATTCTTAATGTAATATTAATGTTTCCTTTCTGTAGGTTTCTGTTGCTTACACCAAAGAATGTAGTGCTTTCTGGTTCTTGAGTAGTTACTATTTTTTTTATTATTATTTAACAATGTCTATTTGAAGATGATCTAGAATGTCTCTTACTGATAAAGAATAAAACAACAAATATATCTTTCATATTTTTCAAAAGAGAATAAAGGAATAAAATCACTACTTAGTCCTTTATTAGCTATTTAAAATCATAATAACACTTTATTTCAAAGTAGGGGTGAAATCGGGAACAAATATTTCACACTTTAAGCATTTTCGGATCTGTCTTTATTTAAAGTGATTTTTTAAGCTAGATCATTTCAGGATCCATCTTTCTTACAAAATTTTTTCGTTTGCTAAACATTTGAATATTTTTAAGACGTCGGTTTGAGTGAAACAGGTAAATTTGAATGGAGAAGGATGTGTTTGAGTGAGCAGGTTATGTCTAGGTGGAGGATGTTACTTTTGAATGGGGCAGGTTAGGTTTGAGTGGAAAAGTTAGGTTTGAATGTAGCAGGTCAGATTTGAATGAACAATATCAGATTTAAGTGGAGCTGGTTAGATTTAAAGGAGCAGGTTATGTTTTGAGTGGACCAGGCTATGTTTTGGGGTGGATGATGTTAAGTTTGATTGGAGCGGCTTATGTTTGGATGGAACATGTTCTATTATGTTTAATCGCTGCTTTCTCTCATGCAGTGAAATATGATTATATACACGTTGTCTAATTGTTTTATGTTTTCAAAACAGGTGCATAAAAATGTGTTTTGAACCGGTTTCGTCGTGTTATCTTATTATTTTATCTGCAGTTTTAAGTTTACTTCTCAGTGGTTTTCTCGTATGTCATTTTAATTCATTAGATATTTGATTAATCAGATTAAAGTTATTATTGGAAAGTTCTAATAATTAATACTGAAGCTTACTTGTATTTTACTATCCAATTTAAAAATAATATTATATTGCTTCGAAAAACTTACTTAGCTGAGCGCTTCCGAAATGTATTTCAGTCGTTGCATCGTCAGAACTTGATACGGTTGGCAGTTGAAGGCCTTATTGCAGCGTTGTCACATTCATATTAAATTTTTCAATTTTGTTGCTGTGTTGCTGAATTTACTATGTAAGATGTTGTGTTGAGTCTTAGAAATGTTTGGTTGTTTAATATTTTACACCGGATTTAGTGTTTTGTCTGTATTTGTATTTCTCCATCTATTGGTATACAATTTTGTTTATGTTGTAAAACTCCCAGACTTTTACGTGATTTTTTGTTGTTGGAAGCTCACCGTGTTTGCATGTGAGAAAGTATAATGTGATTGCTTTTGGGGAAGTTCAATGTGATTGCAGGTGGAGAAGTTCAAAGCGGTTTCATGTGAAAAAGTTTAATGTGATTGAATGTGTGGAGATTTAACGTGATTGCATGTGTGGAGGTTTAATGTGATTGCTTGTGATGAAGTTCCATGTGATTGCAGGTGGAAAGGTTTAATGTAGTTTCATGTGAGGACGTTTGATGTGATTGAATGTGAGGAGATTTAACGTGATTGCATGTGTTGAGGTTTAATGTGATTGAATGTGAGGAGATTTAACGTGATTGCATGAGTGGAAGTTTAATGTGATTGAATGTGAGGAGATTTAACGTGATTGCATGTGAGGAAGGTTAATGTGATTGAATGTGAGGAGATTTAACGTGATTGCATGTGTGGAAGTTTAATGTGATTGAATGTGAGGAGATTTAACGTGATTGCACGTGTGGAAGTTTAATGTGATTGAATATGAGGAGATTTAACGTGATTGCATGTGAGGAAGGTTAATGTGATTGAATGTAAGGAGATTTAACGTGATTGAATGTGAGGAAGGTTAATGTGATTGAATGTGAGGAGATTTAACGTGATTGCATGTATGGAAGTTTAACGTGATTGCATGTGTGGAAGGTTAATGTGATTGAATGTGAGGAGATTTAACGTGATTGCATGTGTGAAAGTTTATTGTGATTGAATGTGAGGAGATTTAAAGTGATTGCATGTGTGGAAGTTTAATGTGATTGAATGTGAGAAGATTTAACGTGATTGCATGTGTGAAAGTTTAATGTGATTGAATGTGAAGAGATTTAACGTGATTGCATGTGTGGAAGTTTAATGTGATTGAATGTGAGGAGATTTAACGTGATTGCATGTGTGGAAGTTTAATGTGATTAAATTTGAGGAGATTTAACGTGATTGCATGTGTGGAAGTTTAATGTGATTGAATGTGAGGAGAATTAACGTGATTGCACGTGTGGAAGTTTAACGTGATTGCATGTGTAGAAGTTTAATGTGATTGAATGCAAGGAAGTTTAACGTGATTGCAGGTGAAGAAGTTTAATTTAATTGTATGTGGAATGTTTAATGTGTTTACATGTGAGGACGTTTAATGTGACTCCAAGTAGAGAAGTTTAATGTGATTTTATTAAATGAGGTTTAAAGTTATTGCATGCTGGGTGGTGTATCGTGATTACAGATTGAAAAGTTTAATGGGATTGCATGTGGGGACGTAGAGGATTCCAGGTGGAGAAAATAAATGTAATTGCATAAAGGAAAGTTTAATGTGATTGTATACAGAGACGTTTAACGTGATTGCAGGTGGAGATGTTTAATTGCATATGAGAGTACTTGTTGTTATTCATACTAGTATTGATTATTTATAATTAGATATGCATTCAGGTGCTTTTCACACCTTTCACATTATTCTTTGATCGCAACTTGATTACATTTTACAGAAGATACCTAATTTATGTTTTAATTCTGAATTATTGTCTTATAAATGTAGCATTTTTGCCAAACTATTTCTGTAAATTTCCTCAAGGGATGTTTTTTCTATTTCTTAAATATATTGTAAATAATAGTGTTGTGCATTTTATATTTCTTTCTTTCTTAATATGTTTATTATTTTGTACTGTTTATATTTTATTTTAGTTCTTTCATATGTACATAACTATATATATATATATATATATAGTGGGTGATGTGTTATTTTATTGTTTATTTTTGTTCTATTTGAAAAAAAAATATTTAAGTTTTTCAAGGCTCACTACACACTAAAGGTCAAAGTTTATTCCATATGGATAGATTCCAGAAGTGTGGCTAATGCTATTTCGATAACAGGGCTGTCGGAACGTGACATTCGGTTAGGAAATTACAACAGACAGAAGAGGGTGAAGCCGTACGCTTGCCTGTTGCTATGTTTTGCATTATCAACCCTCCAAGGAGAATAGGGGTAAGGAAATCATTTTATTTCGTTTCACGCCAGAGCTGCCACTGCATTCGTGTCCTTTGTGTAAATGCTTCGATAAAGATGGCGGTTTCAAAGCTACTAATAACGGTTACCAAATCAGGCGAATATTGAAAGGAAATTAGAGATCGTTGATATTTCTAAACGATCTAGAATTTAAATTATCGTGCCCCCCAAATTTTAACAAGTTTACAGGCAAATATGTTGAAGCCGAAAACTTGTATTACCCACAAATTGCCAAACTCACTTTGTAGTTTGTCTAGCCCGACAAACTAACAAAATTTAAAGTAGCAAGTTTCCAAGCTTTCGCTATTGAACAGTACCTGGATTCAGTTCAAACAGTATATCTATCCATTCAAAAACTAAGATTTAATAAATATGTAAACTTTTGCCTGTCTTTCTCCTAGCCGCTACTCCGCTTATTCAAATTAAGCCTGACGTCTTTCTCAGCTGTTTAAAACCAAGTCTACGGTTTTCGCCTGTCTTTCTCCTAGCCGCTACTCCGCTTATTCGAATTAGGTCGGACGTATTTCTCAGCTGTTTAAAACCAAGTTTACGGTTTTCGCCTGTCTTTCTCCTAGCCGCTACTCCGCTTATTCGAATTAGGTCTGACGTCTATCTCAGCGGTTTAAAACCAAGACTACGGTTTTCGTCTGTCTTTCTTCTAGTCGCTACTCCACTTATTCAAATTAGGTCTGACGTATTTCTCAGCTGTTTAAAACCAAGTCTACGATTTTCGCCTGTCTTTCTCCTAGCCGCTACTCCGCTTATTCGAATTAGGTCTGACGTCTATCTCAGCGGTTTAAAACCAAGACTACGGTTTTCGTCTGTCTTTCTTCTAGTCGCTACTCCACTTATTCAAATTAGGTCTGACGTATTTCTCAGCTGTTTAAAACCAAGTCTACGGTTTTCGCCTGTCTTTCTCCTAGCCGCTACTCCGCTTATTCGAATTAGGTCTGACGTCTTTCTCAGCTGTTTAAAACCAAGTCTACGGTTTCGCCTGTCTTTCTCCTAGCCGCTACTCCGCTTATTCGAATTAGGTCTGACGTCTTTCTCAGCTGTTTAAAATCAAGTCTACGGTTTCGCCTGTCTTTCTCCTAGCCGCTACTCCGCTTATTCGAATTAGGTCTGACGTCTTTCTCAGCTGTTTAAAACCAAGTCTACGGTTTCGCCTGTCTTTCTCCTAGCCGCTACTCCGCTTATTCGAATTAGGTCTGACGTCTTTCTCAGCTGTTTAAAACCAAGTATACGGTTTCGCCTGTGTTTCTCCTAGCCGCTACTCCGCTTATTCGAATTAGGTCTGACGTCTTTCTCAGCTGTTTAAAACCAAGTCTACGGTTTCGTCTGTGTTTCTCCTAGCCGCTACTCCGCTTATTCGAATTAGGTCTGACGTCTTTCTCAGCTGTTTAAAACCAAGTATACGGTTTCGCCTGTCTTTCTCCTAGCCACTACTCCGCTTATTCGAATTAGGTCTGACGTCTTTCTCAGCTGTTTAAGCCCCATCTACTGTTTTCCTAACGGTTTCTGCGTTTCTTTGACTCAGTCGTCCTAATGTTTTTTTTTTTCGCTGCTTGGATCCAAGTCTATTGTTTTCCTTATAATGTAGGCAATGGTTTCATCTTATTAGTATGGTTTTATTAATTTTTGAAAGCCTGCCTGGTGACACATTTTTATTTCTACCGATATAATAACAAGCTTTTTAAGGATTATACAGGACCTACCTGTGACAGACCGACTCCATAAACTGACGTAGTTCTGGTTGAGATTTGGGGCTTCTAGACATCTTCTAAGTGATAAGCCTCAGGTATCACCTAATAGTTTATTGATCAATAATTCATTTATCTACTCTTACATGCTGTAATTTACAAACAGTAAGTAGCTACTAGAACAGCTCGTTGATTCATTTGTATTTGCTGGTAGATAGATTTAATTCGCTTCATACTTTCTTTTCATTTCGTATTAATAAAAACCATACTATCTTTCACAACCGGATTACGTGGTTCAAGCTATTTCTGCAATACTCACAGTATACAATCAATGGTTGCATCTTTTTCTGACAGGTAATTATACACTTCTTCTTGATTTGCCTTGTCACACTCTATGGAGTTTCTTTGGTGTGTAACGCCCGTCAGCTGATCCGAGGCTCCAAGCATTATGCTGCGACTCTCTCCCGCATCTCTTCCTTGTTGCCACATCCCCCATAACCATTGTAATGCATTGTAATATTTGCGAAACTTTATACTGAATTTCAAACTGTTCAATCACTAATACTTAATCTTCATTCTGCCGTTACCACCGGCAAAGAAGTAAACGACGTTGACCTTAATGATTAGTAAATAATAACACATATTTATACTTTTTAACTATATTAACTAGAACCTGTGCTAATACTTGCCAAAATCTGACAGTGAACCAGTCACTGGACTTTAATTGAGAAAACCTAACACACGGAGTATTAACTCTTTGGGCTCTTGTTTCCGGGGAATGGGATCGTTGATAGCATTTCGATTTATTAACCATGCTATAGGATTGTTTAAGAAATTTGCTTCGTAAAATAAAATTAAAACTTACTTACTTACTAGCCAACGCCCACCATTGGCTGTTGAGCCATTTGGTGACGCGCTGACCAGTATAGTCGAACCAGTGGGCCATCATCATCTCCGGAATGGTCGAGCGCGCTGCACTTCTTCAGATGATCCGCATCCATTGTATCGTGTCCACAGAGAGGGCATTCCGGTGTTGGGAGCACACCGATGCGATGTAGATGGGCGGCAATAATAAAATTAAAACTCAATTTACAAGTTGATAAGAAACAATTGTTTTTCAAATATACAATTTCTAAAAGCACTACAATGTATAACATACAACCATAAAATCCTTCTAAATTAATGAATAATTTTACTACCGTTCTGTTTTTAGCCAAAACCAGAAATTTGTTTTTCAAAATTTTTCTAGTTCAACAATTTAACCAATAATTGATTTCTCGTTTATCCTTGTAGAAAAACAAACATAATTTATATAATAATAATAATAATAATAATAATACAAAAAAACATTCCTTTAAACCCTCAACCTATTCTCAAAAACAATTTATACCCATAAAAACAAACATATTAAAAATTAATTATTTCAAAAATCAAACTTAATTAAGCTTAAATTACATTGTAATAATAGACCTATTTTAAAATCAAACTTATTTTAAAAATCACACGTAATAAAAATTCAAATTTACATCACAAAATCCCAGGTACTTAAAATGGAAAATCAGTTATGAAATCTTACATATTTATAATTTAAATATGATCATAAAATCTCATTAAATCATGAAATTACAAAAACCTAAAATCAACATCAAATTATAAAAATATATATTAAAAAAATCTAAGTTAACTCAAAACTAATACATATCTAACATTCAAGTTAAATCATTAGGTCTTGCACATTTAAAGATCAAAACTAAATAATTATTCAACCTTAAAAATATTGTTTTTTTAATATATTACCATTACATGCCTTGACTCTGTGGTTTTAACAAATAATTTTTTATAACAATTTCAGTTGCAATGGTTGCTGCTTTCAAGAATCCACTGTCCCCATTCAGCGAAAAGGCCAGTCTAATAACTAAATAACCCCCATGTAAACAAACATTTATAAGTCCTACGTAAAAAATAAGTAGCAAAATAATTTTTAGTTCAATAGTCATTATTTCGTAATACCTTGTAATAACCCTAACAAATATGCATAATTTCAAAACAAATATTTCACTGTTTCTAATTTTTTTTCTTAGTGACGTCTATTTTTAGTCACAATTTGAGCTTAGTTCAAAATGTTATTATTTTATTTTTTTTCATTTTCCGACCATTTAACTGCATTTAAATTTACTTATAAATTAAATTTTAGTCACTGTTCAACTTTAAATATTTTTACATTACGAGTATTATTTCCTTTTATATATTGAATTTACTACTTAGGAAAATTCAACACAAAACTTTGCTAAGGAAAAACCTCTTTTAGAGAATCAACTCCCCAAAATGGTTGGGAGGTCACATTTTAGGCTAATACCACTGATAAATTTATCACTCCATTTTCATTCTCTTACACTTTTTTGAGATTTAGGGCCCGCTAACACTTCCCTCGCTCTACAGGGTTCATTCGCCCCTTCTCCGAATCATTCTATCACAAAATGTTTACAATGTTGTATGATGTAAAAGGTCATGTAACGTCATTGCCTCCGGGCTTAGTGTGACTCTCACTACAGAACCAGATGTTGGTCAAAAAGTTTTATTTCGCAATAAACTATTAATTATGCGTGTTTTGAGATTTTCCCGTTTTATACTCTATTCCTGATTTTTCATGCTGTTCATTTTCCGTGCTCTAATGGTATTTATAGCTTTGTTTTGACTTTTCTTCACTTTTACTGCCTTGCTTCTAACGCCTTTAAATGAACAACGACACTACTTTAGATTGCCTTTAATAACTTAAATTATTATATCGCTATTTATTTGCGAATGATATGGTATTCTGATTAAATTTTTTTAAATTGTTTAAAATTTTATAATTTTTAATTTAAAAATTTTAATTGTAATCCTTATATTTACAATTGAAGCCGATTTCACATACAAACACACAATCAAATATATATATAAATTTAAAACTGTTCTTGTACATAATATATTTTATTCATTTCTTATATTATATGAAAACATATCACCATAAATAAAAATAAATAAATAAATATATATATATATATATATATATATATATATATATATATATATATACATAGCTAAAGTATCTAAAGTCAAAGAAGAAAACAGGCAAGGAGCCTTTAAGTGGGCGGAACAGAGTTCATAAAGAAGAGACATGTCAAGGGTGAAAGTGAGTTACCCTTGTTTACCGAAGTCTCTAAGAAAGCTCTCTAGATATTTGTACAAATTTGTGGTTGAATAAACAATTCATTTTTCTGGTTGCGTGAAGTGAAATGAAATATTTCGAAAAATACTAGAGAAATCAGAAAGAAACTTGACGTACATAGTTTATTGGCTATGGTAATCAATACTAATATGTAGACAATGGTTCATCAAGTGCTTAAAAATGACATCGGTTTATTGTTCTTGTGTTCAGGGTATTTACAGTTTAGATTTTTTATGGAAGAAGTATTGTTAAAGATAATATTAAAATATGCTCAATCACTGATGATACGTAAACATGTTCCTATAAACAGATAAAATCTAGAAACCATTTGCGGTGTAGGGTAAAAATAAGTAAGGAGTTAGTCAAGGAAGTGAAAATAATACGGACACAATTAGGATGAGTATAAAATGCCGGATACAAAGGGGAATGATATAAAGAAGAAAACTGCAGCAAAGAGGACGAATACATAGAAAAAGAAAACATAGAAGACCGATTAAAAAACAAAAGTACGAGATGACAAGTACAATGGAGACTAACACAAAAAACAATAAATGGAGTGGAATTCATAGAGGGTAGCTAGAAATAGGTCTAAAAAGCCGGATAAAAATAGGGAAAACCGTAGGAACATGAGTACGGAGAGGAAAGGCCTAAGGAAGCTTGATAAAAATATGATGGGTACAAACATTTTACTAAAAAGACGAATACAAAGGAGACAAGTACAAAAAGACGTAAAGAAGATACACAAATGAGAAGGGATGTAAAGAGGACGAATCAAAAATGACCGGTTCATAAAGGACAGATACAAAGAAAACTGATAAAGTAGACTGATTCAAAGTGTATGTATACAAGACAGACGGACCTAACTCAAATCTAGGACAAGCAACAAGTCTAGGACACCAAACCCTTGTTAGTGGTAAACAATTTAATAAAAACGTTTTTTCCTATTTAACTTTAATAGAGCAAATATATTCTACAATCTGCTTTGTTCTTCGTTAGTTAACTTGAAAAAAAAATTATTTTTAAAATTTAAATTATCAAATATTACAAGTTTTGCATTATATGAATATATTTACCTAAATACATTCATTAAACCTTGACTATGATTTATTCTGTCACATTTATTATTGTCGAATCATTGTTGTCCGTTTTAGATAACTACCATCCATAAAAATGGATTTAAAATATTTATGTTGCTCTGGTAGACGAAGGTTATGCAAAACACCTCACAAATGACGATTTCACAATGATAGGCATGGCAGAAATATGTAATACTCAAGGTATTCATCAAACACTTTTGAGGTTTTTGTGGTGTACATCGTAGTTCTCCTTAAATCGGTTTTTATTGATACACTTGGAAAAAAGCCACTACCTACTGATATTTTTAAGAACACGCGATTCGTACTACATCAGTGCATTGTACATTGCTTACAGTCCCGGACCGAGTATAATCCGGGACTCACAGCATTGAACAATGCACTGATATAGTGCGAAACGCGTCTGATGAAAAATATATGTGAGTAGTAGTTCTCTTGCCAAGTAATATCAATAAAAAAAACGTTTCTACAATTTTATTTATTTACTCTCTTATTTTGTGTTTACATATATAGTCATTAGGGACTAGGTTTTTGAGACAATAATTGATTTATTAATATTATTCTGCATAAATACTGCATTGTATTGTATTGCAAGAATTAAAAAAAGTCCTGACGTTTGTGTTCAAATTAAATTAACAAATCGGAAGGCTAAGAGGTTACGGATACTTATCTGGAACAGAAGTTTCAGGACACACTGTAATAACAATTAATTTTGCGTGTAGCATGACGTAATGGTTTTGAATTGGAGCGTAACCATGTTACACAGATACGGACCGTTAATACTGAGCCACTTTGTACCCACGAGACGTGCTTTAAAACGTAGTAATTAGACGCCTTAAGTGAACTGAAGATGTTCTTGAGTGGCGAAACCATTAGCCGCTCTATTTCAACTATTATCTACACCCCCTCTCTCACTTCCATTCCCTCTCTCCTTTGATATTTCATTAATATCAATAAGTTATATGTTAAATAATAAACAAAATAAATTTATAAGACAGACAAACATCACCACTCGGCCACTTTGATACACATTGTGCTATATAATGGGAAATTAATTCTAAACCAAATATTTCAAACTTAAAACGTATTAGCATATTTAGTAAGAAGAGATATTTAAAACTTTCCGTTACGAGAGGAGATAGAGCAAAAAATTATGAATGTACAAATTATACTAATAATATTCTATAAGTAAAATAAGCTATAGCAGTTTCTCTCCCGATGATACCTACTATAGCCCTAACTTACGAAACCGAAACAGGGAATAAACAGCTAAAATAGCTCTTACATATGACAAATGTTTATAGCCAAAATTATTTACTGTAGGGTTGTTACGTTCCTTTTTTACAAGTTTTTAATATACTTTTTAACTTTATTTGGAAACAATTTTTTTATTTAGTGTACAACTTTGGAAATACTTTGAAGCAATAAAATTGGCCAGTAACATTAAAAAGCAATCATTATTATTAAATCTAAAATATTGTCTATGGAAAATATAGCTGTCAATAAAATTGGAAAAATAAAAGATAGCTTCTATTCAGTCAACATTTATCTAAACGAAATGGCTGTAACACATTTTTATAAGAGAAAACATTTTATACAGCATTGCTTTGGCTGCTCCAAGCAACAGGCATCACATTTCAATTTGCTCTCTTTCTCCAGTTATTCCATTTTATTAGAGACAACTCTTATTGTTTGGTCTTTGTTCATGACCGATAAAATCTGATTGGTATATCTAAAGATCATTGGGGACGGGAAAGCTAAGACGTTTTGTGCAATGAAATCCCAACATTGGCATTTTGTAATGAGATTTCTGATTACGCTTTCATTTTTTTAACAATTTTTGTTTTATTTTGTTTAGTATATATAATTTTAATTATCGAATTGTATTTATTGCCTTAAAAAAATAAAATTATATCTTACTTTGGTTTAAAACATTTTAATTTAGTTAGCTTGAAGACGTCATCTAATTTATTAAGAAGATTGAGTTTAGTTAAAGAGAAGGCAATTTGCATGGTTTGGACATGTAAAGAGGATGGCAGAAGACAGGTGGCACTGAACGGTACTAGAGTGGTTTCCCCCTCAGAAAATAAAAAGAGGACTGACACGAAGAAATTGGTGTGATGGCATCGAAGAGGCAATAACTGCAAGAAATCTAGAAGAGTCATTAACGTATGAAGAAATAGGAATTTGGGGACGGATACAGTTGTAATAGATCCGTTGTATATATAAATTTCCATAGTAGTTTTAAAAGTAGACTGTGGATGTATTTAAATTAATTATAGATTTATTAAGGAATCGTTTTGTGTATTTAAACTTCAATAGAGATGAAGTATGTTCTGGCTACCATTTGGAAATACTAGATATAAGACAAACAGGCGTGTCGATCCTATTATAATATTTGTCTGTTAAATAAGATTGCAAAGACTGAGGAATAGAAGCAGATTGGATGAGTATTTGCGCTCCTCTTATATGCTGTCTCAGAAGCTGAATCAAAACTTCACACCGATGACAGCTAAACAAACATCTACACAGCTATCTTTGTGTTTAGTTTTAGATTAATAATAACAGTTATCTTAATCAGTTGCGACGTATAACTCTGTGACTTGAGTGGTGACCTGGCCAATATTTTCTATGACTCTTAGTTAATGTATGACCCTATCTTAGTTGCCTCCTACATCATTCCAAATTTTTATGTCTCCACCCCGTCACGGCTTCGATATTTGTATGACTTCGAAAGATAGTAGGTTAAACGTTAGCAATGCCCTCTATACACGTGAGCTATGAGTTGTCCATATGAGTTTATCAATCTCATATTTACTTATATATCTTTTGGGTAAGTTTGGGTATCCTTTTAGTCCCAAATCTGGTGCTTAAAATCCCTCTAAAATATCTAAATTGATACTTTTTTTTTTAAAGTAGGAGATTGCTTCAGTTCAATACAACGGTTGTGTGGTAGAGCGTTGGACTCCCTCGAAAACCAACACCAATAATTATTCGAACGCTCTGCTGAAATTAGTCAAAACGCCAGCTCCAATTTATCCGTGATTGAGAAAAACAATGTTACAATTTCATTACCATTTAAAATGGAAAATTTATATCCAGTAGGTTGAGAATAATAATTTAGAGATCCTTGTTGATTTTGTACCTAGTAACTTGTCTTTGATATTTTCTCTTCTATCAGACATATTTTGTGAACTAGAGTTTGAGGTATTATACATTTTGAAACTTGCAACGAAGTAAAAACTAAAATAAAAAATAGTTTGAATTGTCTTAAATACAGAAGTGAATATAAAGGCGCCTGAGTCTCTAAAGGTTCAGAAACAGCGATAGCTTTACCAAGTATAACTTACAGCACAGCATAAGGAAATATAAGTTATCCTGCAATGTAGTTATTAATAATAGTAATGAATAAATGCCAGTTGTGTGTGTTTGAGTATATATACTTACACTTATTATTTTCATCACAAAAAGCAACCATAATGTAAGGTAAAAAGATTAATATCAGTGTTCTAAGAACGGTTCCAGGAATTGGACATGGAGATGAAATAATTAAAGAAGAAGCAACACATAAACGCGAACGGATTCTGAGCGTAGGTTGTCCTAGACTTGCCGAATAGTTACATGTTTTCATTTCGTAAGCTTTAAACATGTGGTAATATAAAATGAATTCTTTAATAGAACCTGGCATTGATATTGTATTCGAGGTAGATGGTAGATGGTAGAGGGCATTTTAACCTACAGGCGATGTCAAGATAGTGACTCATATGCATTATCACGTTTGTGAACAATTACTCTCTGTTATGGACTTCCAAATAGGTCCCTTTATACATAAAGGGACTCAATACATTCCTTTATAAGTAGGACATCAAGAAGTAGGTTTGTGAGCGTGCGTGCGCGTGTGTGTGGTAATGTATTTATGTATTATACAAAGGAGTAGTTTATTAGAAACTCATCGAACATTTTACAAAAGATCTGAATTCGCATAAATATTCCTTTACTAAAATCCCAATACCTGTACGATGCACAGAGAATTTCGAATAACGCCCACCCTGCCAGTCCCTTGGGATCTCTCGTGATAGGTTTCCCGTGTTTTATATGAGGAATCCACCAAGGGACACTGACTTACTGCTTAGAAATAAGTTAATTTCGTCAGACCGCTGGCGCTGCGATGTGTAGTGACTCGCGATGCCGTGGATTGGATGGGAAAGTACTTTTTTGATAATGTGTTGCCGCATAATAAGATTCGGGCACGGCCTGTTATTCGTAACCAACCGAAACAAATTACATGCATAAGCCTTTGTGAAAACGTGTTTACTCTTCTTAATTTAAATTCACCTTTTTCTATTATACTCTCCTTTTATGGTTTTATGGGTATATATATATATATATATATATATATATATATATATATTTTAAAACAACACAGGTTATTCAAATACAAGAATATTTATTATTTTATATCCAAAGCTTTTCCTTGGCAAACAGTACCAACATCATCAGGAATGAAAATTACAATAATGTAAGCTATAAGATGTTGGTACTGTTTGCCAACGAAAAGCTTTGGATATAAAATAATAAATATTCTTGTATTTGAATAACCTGTGTTATTTTAAATTATTAAACAAAAAAACGTATTTTATATTTATATATATATATATATTACTATTGTAAGTAATTTTATAAATAAGTAAAAGTAAGTAAAATTACTTACAATAGTAATATATTAACTTCATAAAGTCAGTGCAACGGAAAAACAATGGATAACGTAAAATATCAATAATATATATATATAAAACATAAAGCTACTATGTTTGAAACAACATATATATATATATATATATATATATATATATATATATATATTTAAAACATAAAGCTACTACGTTTGCAACAACTATAACTAGACCTTCCTCACATATTAAGGGAGTCGACTTTAACATACCACTCTTTTGTTATGCTGCAATATAAATTATAAAAATTAACAATTTTAATCCATTATTATAAATAATTGTTTTATTAAATACATTTTTTTAGGTGCCAAATATGTATTTCGAACCGATTAAAATAATTTTTAAATTAAGTTTTTATTTTAATTAAAAACACAGAATTTGTTTTTTTTTTATTTCAAACTTTCTTATGGTTGAATAATGTTTGAAAGCAACCATTTACCTACAGTTTTTGTCAGTATTTATATTTGTATTCTTATGTAAAAAGCGATACAAAAACTTTGAATTGTGTAAATATATGAATTATTACATCTCAGAAAATATGTGAAAGGTGTTTTTCGAATCGAGTCGCCAGGGGTTCGTTGAAAGCAGCGGTCGGATGGGGCTTAGCTTGTAGCAAGTAGACGAGCATGCGCGCTGCAAAGCTGTCGGATTAGCTTCATGCGGCAGGAGAGATGCAAAAGGCAAATGCACCAGGCGTTTGTGTTACAAACTATATGGTTTGTTACTTTTCAGCAGAGAGGAGACTAAACATAACTTTACTTACGACGGCAGGTTTACATTATTTTACACTTCGAGAAATGTCACATTGTTTTCGCTAACTACTCGTATCTTCCAGGTAGTCTTACTGAGCTCATTAATAACTAGTTCCTAAAAATACTCTATACAACTCATTTCAAGTTGTTTCCATGTCGTAGGAAAACGTACTATCAATGTTTTTTTATTTAAGCGCCCTGAAAAAGTAAGAATTTCAGTGAAATTATTATTATAGTGCTATTTCTTTTGGCAATAATATATGAAAATAGAAGAAGCGAAGGCTAGGAACTAATGATTGGGGAAGAAATCGTTATAATCTTTTAGCTGAAAAAAATAAAGATTTACTAATAAAAGTAGTAATCAATTAAAGTTAAACAATAAATTATTAAAAACTAAAAATAATAAAAATGTTACAAATGTAATAGCTGAGATTTTTACAAACCTACAGGCTAGTAATTAAAAGTAACAATTATTAATTAAAAGTAATCAATAATATTTAAAATTATTAAATAATAATTAAAAGTAATCATTGCAATTAAAACTACTCATCAATAATTATAAGTAATCATTATGTTATAAAAGTAATCACTATCAAATAAAAAAAATACAATAATAATTAAGGGTAATAAATAATCATTAAATTTACTCATCAAAAATTAAAAATAATCATTATTAATTAAAAGTATTTATCAATAATTATTAGTAAATATTGTGATATAAAAGTAATCACTATTAATTAAAGGTATAATGTATACTTAAATGTACGAGTATAATTAAGGGTAATAATTAATCATTAAAAGTGTTCATCAATAATTAAAAATTATCATTATTTAATAAAAGTAATCTTCAATAATTAAAAGTAACCATTGTAATATAAACGTAATCACTATTAATTAAATGTATATATTAATAATTATATGTAATCATCAACAATAAAAGTACTCATCAATAATTAAAAATAATCATTAATAATTAAAAGTAATCTTCAATAATTAAAAGTAACCATTGTAATATAAACGTATCACTATTAGTTAAATGTATATATTAATAATTATATGTAATCATCAACAATAAAATTATTCATCAATAATTAAAAATAATCATTAATAATTAAAAGTAATCTTCAATAATTAAAAGTCACAATTGTAATATAAAAGTAATCACTCATAGTTAAATTTATATGTTAATAATTAAAAGTAATCATAATTATTAAAGACCGTTATTATTAATTAAAAGTAAACTATTTTTACAAACATTCATACACAGTTAGATACTAAAACCAAAAGTAAACTATTTTAATTTAGTAATTAATTCATCTATGTAGGGTCTACATTATTTTTGTTAATAGGCTATTGCTATCACGAATCAACAGTTCTGCTGTTTAGCCTCGTGCCAGTAATATAAGCAAGTTTGGCCAGCCATATGAAACTGAGCTATACCTCAAGTAAAACAATGCAACTCCTTATTTAACTAACAATAAACCTCTTCACGCAAATAACATGAGTCTTGTGTGGAAACTTTTAGAAAGGTCATTAGATATACACCATAGTAAACAAATAGAATAACAAATAATAAATATCACTATATTACAGCTTTATCGCCATGGGTATTCCAGCTTGTTAAGAAACAAATATATTTAAAAGAATGTTTTGTGATGTTTATTTCTTTCCTTTACACCCATTATTACTAAAGCAGTCGGTTGTATGTAGCACGTTCACTATTGCTTAGACACCATTATAAGGTCTTGAAGAATTCTTTACACTCAACAATAATTAATTAAAATGTGCAGCAGAAACTATCTCTAACTCGAGACGAAGCAGTTTACTTGGAACTAATTATTTCCGCCTATTCGTAATAATTTCACATTTCATTTTTCAAACTTATAAAACCCATTTTAGTAAATTTAATATTCAGTAATGAGTTTAATCTGGCGTCTTGTAAGTACGTTACCATGCTTCAGAGTGTTCGAGAATCCGCCAAGTTTTTTACTTAGAACAGAATAAATTAGATTTAATTTACAAAGTCGTATAAATTTCTAAAGCAACTTTACAAGAGCGCTGAACAAACAAGGAGGCTACCCCTTTATCCTTGACAACTCCCCTCCCTTATTTCTACTTTATGGCCTCCTTTCCGCCCCCTTTTTACCTCAACTGTTTTTATGGTTACAACACAGTCACTTAAATATTCTACTTTAGGCTGACACAATTTTAGGTTAAAAAATTATTTCTGAATCTACCTAAATATCTATTTCGACATCTACTTATCCAAATAGTTGGGTGATTATGACGCTCCTTTTGATTTCCTAATGCCCTTTTTGTGTTATAAGTCTCTTGAAGGCTGAATCTATAAATTTGTACGGATAAGTATTTGAGATTTAAAGTTTCCGTTAAGTAATATACAATGCATGAAATTCCTCCTCACAGTTACCGTAATGAATACATACATACTCTAAAAATGAAGCATACCATCGAAATAACCTCAAAATACCCCCGCAATATTTATTTTCTGATTTCTCCAGACGAAAATATTATTGGCAGCTAACCATATTATAATTCCATACCTAAGGTTAGAACGGCATGAGGTCATAGCAAGTTGTAATTACTATAGCTTTAATCTTAAATTAAAAACCTTACTACTTACTTACTTAATTACTAGCCAATGCCCACCCTTGGCTGTTGAGCCATTTGGTAACGCGCTGACCAGTAGATACGAGCTGCCCGGTATACTTCTTCTTCTTCTTGAATGGAATGGTCAAGTCCCGAACATGCAGCGAGATGTTCTGCGTCCATTGTAGTGTAGTCGCGCAGTTGACAATGTGGTTTTGGGAGAACTTTGATGCGATTTAGATGAGCTGCCAGGTAATCATGGCCTAATTCCATGCAGCAACAGCAACAGCTCGCGGGATATCGTCTCTAACAAACCCAGCGGTGACAAGGCTTTCCCATTTTTCACCAGCTGCCTCTTGGGTTAGATTCTGTCGGACCCACTTCTCTGTTGCAGCACTTATTTGCAGTTTAGAATATTTTAGAGATGGTTGGCTCCCAGGCTGCTAGAGTGTAGTCCCTTTTCTTGCTAGTTTGTCAGCTCTTTCATTTCCGAAAATGTTGACGTGGCTGGGGATCCATTGAAGTTTAATAAGCCATCCTTTTTGTCCGAGTGTATGTAGAATTCGTCGGCACTCTAGTGTTCTTGGGCAATCTGTTTCTGTGTTATTTGATAGGCTATGGATAGCTGCCTGGGAATCAACCAAAAAAACTGTGTTTATAGGCTGGTTGATCTGCTCTAGCTTCTTAGCCGCGGCCAAGACTGCAGCAACTTCACCGTCGTAATTGCTGAGAGGTGCACCCATTGGGAGAAAACCTTCAAATAGTCGACAAAAGTAGTCTGCTCCTGTTTTCCCTGTTCGTGGTATCGAGGATCCATCGGTGTATATGTGAAGCCATTTATTCAGAGGATAGTCTTCGGTTATAATTTGATTTGTTGCTTTTTCTAACTCAATGGGTAGCGATTTCTGTTTTGTAAGCTGATGGTTTCTTAGGTTGAACTTAGCTTCCGGAAGTTGGTTGAAAAAGTCGTTGTGATTAAGGAGTAGAAGTGGTTGAGAGCGGGAGATCTCGTACTTAGTTGCAAGCTCTTTAAACACTTAAATAGGTTTAAAATCAAAACCTATTATCTGTTGAGTCTATGTAATGTAATTCATCATTATCTTTAATTGTATTCGTTATCAGATGAGGCACCCTATTACACATCGTCTCGCGAGATTGATAAAACGTGCTTTCCTGCTTCCCGTTTAAAGAGACGAATTTCGTTTCTATTTTGGTTGAGAATAGCGCTGCGCTATTCATATAAGCGACTATAATTCCCTGTATCATATGAGTAATGAGTCCTTTCCTTTAACTTACTTAATCCAATCTGTATTCCTTTAACCTTGTTCCTATAAGGGGGTGTAGATACCGCTTTCTGACTAAATCAGGCTTGTTTGTGGTAAGCAACACATTTCAAATGATGCAAAGATCTACCTTTTACCTTGTGAAAAAGGGTTCATGTTTGTTCCTACATTCACAATTCCTTCCTATCTTTTCTGCAGTTTATAATAATCGTACTGTCTGATCGCATTATATTTATACTTCATTTAGCTTGTCATCAACTCGAAGCATACATTTGGATTCCGTCACAATCTAATGGCATTTTCCATCCGAATGTAATTAAACAAATTCCTCTCTTTTTGCTTACAGCTTTCTAGACAATTCTCATTGAAGAGCAATGACCTCTTAATATGTCTGGTTTAACCTTAGTACCCTTTCAGTTTAGTACCCTGGTAGTTTATATTTTCGCAAACCCCATATCTATCCGAGTATATACTCTCTTAAACTAAAATAGAGCGACTCTGTAAAAGTAAAATCATGGTGTCTTCTTGAGGAATTTATGTCCCTTCAATATTTATTAATATTATTCAAAATTCTTATTTTTTTCTTAAGCAACGATACACAAATTGCCTGATCTCTTCAAAAATACAAAACTCTACAGAGTGTAATTATTTTATAGCTACTACGCGCTCTGTCATCCTCTTCGTCTAAAGTTGTCATAAAAAGGGGCGGAAAATTAACCTCCCGATTTTTAAGCGCAATTAAATACTTTGTTTTTCTGAATTTAATATTATTTTTATATAACTTATTCTATGACGCTACAAGTGTTTTCCTACATAAATATTCCTAATACCTATGTAGGAAATACGTCAGTACTAAAGGACATCGGACAAGTGGGGGCCGTGGTTGCTAATACACTACAGAAAGCCAACTCTGTATCTCGTAAAGTAACTCTCCAGCATGGCTTAAGGTATGGGCTAGACTTCCTCGCGTATTAATGTTTCAGGTCAAACAGGTTCCTAGAACAACGTTTAAAAACATCGGCTTTCATGTAACGCCTCAAAAAAAATCACATAGGTTTGAGTCGAGAGATCGTACTGGCCACGCAATGTCTCCTCTTCTAGAAACCAATCGGCCAGGAAACATTTGCCTCAAAATTTTCATTGTTATCTGGGCACTATGAGCTGTGTCACCGTCTTGTAGAACCACTCATTCTCTTCAGCTCGCTCTTAAAAGGCCCCTCGTCCTTTATATGCGTAAAATATACGAAACCCTTACGTCTCGCCGCATGACGTCATACGTCCTTTACTCGTACGACAAAGTCAGTTGTGTTTACTCACCTTCAATTCAACAACTATTCGTGTGCTCAGAATGTGTGATAAATAATTATTTTCATTGTTACATTCTTTGCAATTTATTAAACGAAGCCTACAAAAAAGTAATCGTAAGTGGACTAATGGGCCCAAAAAACTTCGGTACGGAAAGTTACATAGCTTTAAAGTAATTATCATACTAACAAAGACTATATTTTGCTTCAATCATAGGCAGCAACTATCTGGATGTCTTGAACCTGGATGACAAAGGGCCTACCAGTTATAAGCTTTGTACAGACCTTTGTACAAACTTTGTATAAGCTTTGTGATCGGTACTTGAAATAGTTGTACTATATTTCTTCTTTTTTTGTTAGTTTGTTTGGTTTCAAAAAATTATTGTTCAAATTACTTTGGAATTTGTAAATAATTTTAATTTATAGTTTAAATAAATTATCTACTAATTGATTGTGATGCCAAATGTATGTAATTATAATTTTCCCTTACAGTTTTTTTGTAATTATAATTTTATAATTTATAACAATAGTTATAATTTATAATGATAGTTATAACTTATTTTTATAATTTATTAGAAATGTGCCTCATGTGGTGTTGAGCATCTCGTTTATCCCACTGGGGTATCCTTTCTTGGACGATGAATAAGTTTCTCGCTATCTAAATCACTATAAATCTAAACTGAATGGGAAAAGGTAGGGCTACGTTGTTGCAGGACGTGCAACAAGCCCCTTCCTAATGAACCCGGCTACATTTACTTCTTCACGTTTAGGTAGGTCAATGCATGTTGTTCCTTGGCGTACGAAAACATGCGACGTTGTCGCAACTCGTTGCACCTTTTATGCATCTAAAGGACGAGAGGTCTAAAGCAGGTTGAAAAAATTCCTTTATCATAATGGCATACCTGTTCGAGCTAACAGAAACAGCAATGACACCCTATTCAAAAACATTTGGGCCTATGATTCCAAGAAAAAGGTTTTTCACCAACAATAAAATAGACTTTCGGTCCGATACTGACTCACAAGTAGCGATTGGAAATCGTGTTTACAGAATGTGTGCTGAGATGACGATCTGTAAAACGGTTACAATTATGAACCATCATATTAAGTAAAGAATAAAGAATTTTTACAAGAGTTACAAGATACAAACGCGTAAGGAACGCTATTTGTACTTTGGGAGATGTGTGGTAGATAGTGTTGTGTCGCGTATTATGTTATTAAGTTTAATGGTAGGCCTAACTATCGTCTGCGAACTGTAAGCAAATACTGTAAATAGGGATTGGACAAAAGTGGGGAAATATAATTACCTTGTTTGGGAAATATATAATATTCCTTGGTTTAAAGATAATTGCCTACCCTATTACTTTTGTGTAGCATGACGCATAGATCAGGATATTTGGGATAAATGATTTACTAAACAAGTATATTAGGTATTTTTAGGAAATGGGATTAGGAAAGATATGGATTCCTTAAATTGAATCACGAATGCTGATTGCTCTGTTCTCTATAGGGGTCAAAGAAAGAAGCAAAAAGACAACCTCAATATTTTATATTATCTAAACATAGATTTTTACGAGAAAAGATGAAATTTAAAAAACTGAAATAATGAACACCTAACAGGATTTGGAGATCAATTTATGCTTGTTTATTTAAAGTGTGAGTGCATGTCAGTAATTCCTCAGATACTGAGAAACAGATCAATCCAAGTCTATCATGAACAGGATGATATGATTTATACATTAACTCCATCAATATATCTCAATCCTAACACTCCACATGTTAGAGATTAAGATAAAATCTCTTGTTAGTCAAAACTTGGAAGTATTGAGTCTTGACAGCATGAGAGAGAGGGAAACAATAACTTTAACCAAGCAGGTTATTCGGAAGTGTCGGTGTGTTTATACTTGGAGTCTGTAAAATGGTCTTGGAGAGGAACGACCGAAGTTGAAGTCCTGCGCCGGATCGTAGGAAGCTGCCCTTCTACTGGAAGCTCTATAGGTTATATTCCAGTAATGTATGTGACATATTTGACGTTCAATGCCTAACAGTTTATTGATAACAGCTTTGAGAACGCTTTGTATTCCAAAACTCGTAGCTTAAAATTAATTTTCTTTTCACGTCTGAAAAATATGTTACGTCAATATGTAGAGAAAGATGAATATAATTTTACGTATAAAATTAAAACATATTTACCCAAACACATATTATTGCACAGATTTTAGCACTTGTGAAATGATTAAACAAACAATTAATATAAAAAGCCCCCTCCTTAAAAGTGTATAAATAAAACGCCAAATTTCTCCTCTGAGTGCTTTCATGACGGCCTACCTTCTAAACTTTTAATATTCTCCGCACAAAAACATCTGAGGGTTGTTATACGTTATGAGCAGATGTGTCTTGATGGATGAGGGTTGCCAACATATTAACACTAAATTTACCTACCTTCAACATGTGTGTTTTCTTGTAATAAATGACATATACCTCGATAAATCCTGGCATGAAAGAACGTGATGAAAAATTGTAGGTCAGGGTGGTTCGTGTGACTTAATGGACGTTTGACGAGCTAACCACATTTATGAAAAATTCATTGGTCATATTTGATTAAATAATTATAATTATTCATTGTTATAAAATAACATAACCTATGTGTTATAACAGATGTCATACTACATAACCTATAACACAACATCAGCTGTTTTATTAAATCATATGTTATGACTTATTTTTAGCCAAATGGAAAGGAGTAACTGTGTTGCATGCTTTGGCTCTTTTGTGAATGGTTTTTCTCCTATATAAACCCAAAATGATTTATATAAATTTAATTAAAGAATTATTATTTTGATAAAACTGTATTAATATCGAGTGCCATTCTCTACACGTTTTAAAAAAAAAATGTGTTTGAACTTAAGTGGATGAATAAAGTATTTTATTATCGATTAAAAATGTGTACAAGGTGTATACAAATGTGTATAGGAAAAGTATGAATTAATAGAACGAATTAAAAAAATTTTCATTCCATGAATAGTTTTCATAATTAATGTCCTTTAGGTAAGAGAAACTGTCTTATTTTAAGTAAGAAATAACGTCCCAGATGCGCCCCAGCAGTTGCGAAAAGTATGTAAACTACTACTACTGCGCTGTAGGATTCCCCTCTTCGGTCGAGTACTAGCATTACACTAGTTTATCACTAAACAGAAAATGCTCTCATAGAATTGCATTTACTAACTCACGCGCGTTCGATATCCAATTTGAATTATTTCTTGTTCCATCAGCCGTCACACGAGATATGGCCGCAATATATTGGTAATTTCCTGTTTGACTAATCAATGTTTCTGATTGGTTGTTACTGCGGTACGTTTCGATATTTGCATATTTCACGGCTCAGATACTTGCTCTTGAATGACGTACGAGCAGCGATTCGGTATCTCGTATTATTTATGCTCTCCTGATACAAGAGTTATGTTAAAATAGAAAAAAATTCAATAATTTAATGCGGCCAATTTTAAAACAAACCAGGAGCTGATATGTTGGCGTTGATTTAACAAAACCGTCCATCCGTAAATAATATTTGAAAAACACTTGATATTGTCTAGTTGTTAAATTTAATTCAAAATGTCGTTTGCCAAAGACGTTCTAGCCATGTTCTCAGAGCAGTAGGCTGTTCTAAAAACTGAACTTTTACTACTATACAATAAATGTGTACCTATATATGTATATAAAGGAAACGTATCTTGAAATATAGTCGATAAGGAATAAGCATTGTGATCTACTTTGTGAAGAAATCTGACGTAAATAATGGAACTTTAATAAATCTCTAAGCATCACGTTGTAGGGATATTTTAAAACATGACAATTCAAATTCATAGAAAAAACTGTCTTGGAACTTCAAAAATAAGCTACCGGACAGATATATTTATGAGGAACAAAGCTAACAAGCATGTGCAGTTTCTAAAGCATATTATTTTGGCGTAATTTTCAAAATCAGGCAAACACACCAATGCACACCCATTTTTTATAATGTGAGAAAGCACAATAGGTTTTGGTTTCACCAATACAACGGATTGAAATTAGGCTAGGATTGGCTGAAATAAGAAAAGAGAGTTCATTACACGGAGAAAGGGAAGTATGAGAAACGATAAGCGTCAGTGAATCGAGGAATGAAGGGTGTCGGGTTCCGGAAAGTTAGGAGCAGTCGACAAACTGAGAGAGGAGTCAAGATCTGAGAGCCAGAGAGTGCATAAGATTTGGGAGCCATGGGTTCAATAGGAGGTAGAATCGAGACTTCGTAAGAAATACAAGTTTCTAAGCAGCGTCAGTCGCCGACCAAGAAGGAAGAAGTACTTCTGTCATCTTTGAAACCAAGTTCACCACGCCGGACCCCTAGGCAGTGCACAAGAACGCTGAGGATCGACCAGCTTACTCAAACTTTACTTTAGAAAATATTAACTAATCATTAAAAATTAAATTTTGAAAAATTAATTTATTAAAGCCAACAAAGTTTATTCAGGAAATAGACATGATAACTAAATGCATAAAACTCACGCTACTGTTGGTTAAGATAATATTATACTTTCGGCTAAACCGTTGTTACTTGTAAAGAGTTTTTTTCCTGTTGTTTTACCACTGAATTAAGCAAGCTGGCAGGGCATTAATTTTTATTTCAAAACATGTATAAACTATTAGTAACGTTTTTGTGTCTTTAAAGTTCAACTAATACTTAGAGTCCAGAAATTCTGAAAACCTTTCCCTAAATTTAGTCTGATCAAAATACAGATTTGCTACTCAACATGCATATTTATTAAAATAATTTTGAGAACGGTAAATATTAAAAGAATTTACTGATAATCTCACTACACACTAGTCTATCAATGACTAGTTTCATCGACTATGTCGCCTTCATCAGTGATTGGCTAACACTTTATCAGTGTTATAACGTGAAATAAAGCATTACGGTTCGCACACCGAGAACTTCAATAAGTTTCAATGATTAAGCGAAATAACATTTTAATGGGGTTTCTATGGAAACGATTATAAAAAATACTACACCCATAAACATTAAAGCTTTATTGCTACCAGCTGGCTGCACAACGTTATAGCAACAAAACATATTATTGGTTGTTAACACATTTAATCAAATTAATTTTTAGTTTTTAAGTTTGTATGTTCATTTATTGTCCTATGTTTGTTTTCATTACCCTCAAATTTAACAAATTGATATATCTTTTTATGAAGTTTATTTTTAATTTATCATAAAACTAATGTTCCAATAATGACATTAAGTGCTTAAATGGGACAAGTAAATAATCTCGAGAATGTTTCGACTAATTTAGTTGTAGGATCTTTCATTCAAAATAATGTATTTAATTTAAAATAATGCTATTTGCATGACTACACAAAAATAAGAATTATGAACAAACACAATATATGTATGCAATATCAGTTCTTGCAATGACTGAACGCTGTCAATATTTTTTTAGTCATATGAAAAATGAGGATAAATATATTTTGAATACACGTTATAATTATTTTATACTGAATATGCAATACATATTAACTTTATCTCATATAGCAAGACTACCAATTTGCCTGTAAATATAGCATTCTCACGTGCAGATATATTAAGGTTGAAACTTAGTTGGCCAGCGTAGTTTCGGTTAAATATGGAAAAATGTTAATGTCTCCTATCAACGGTGCGGTTAACCAGAATTTGCAAAATTACTTTCGTTTGACTCATCTTCTTAGTTTTGTTACGATTTAATCTGTGTCCACAATTCCCAAGTATTTTTCTCATTACTTTTGTTTTTAGATTCTCTAGGAATCCAACTTAGAAATTAGTCCCTCCACCACTCCCCCCTAGTCTGTCACCACTCCTTCATAGTCCCTCCACCACTTACACCTAGTTTGTCCCCCACTCCCTCCCAGTCCCTCCAACACTTCCACCTATTAGTTAAACATTCCCACTTAGTCCCTACACCACTTCCACTTATTCAGTCCAGTATTGGCACGTAGTCCCTCCCCCTACTTTCTAGTCCCTCCACCACTTCCACCTAGTCTCCCCACCACATCTACCTAACCACCACAGTGGTAATCAGTCTAATATTTTCACGAAGTCCCTCCTTTACTCCTTTCTCTTCCCTCCATTACTTCTTCCTATTTCCCCCGCTACGCTCAACTATTTGGTCCACTATTCCTACCTAGTCTATCCGCTATACCTTCCTAGTCACTTCACCACTCATTCCTAGTGCCTTCTTCTCTCTTAACTAGTCTGTACACTATTTCCACCTGGTCTATCCACCTTACCTTCATAGTCCACCCCCACTCCTTTTAAGTCCCTCCTCCACTCTGAAACAGTATGTCCACAATTCCCACCTAGTCTATCCAACACTCCTTCCTATTCCCACCACTACTTCTTCCTAGTCCCCCCACCACTCCCACCTAGATCTTCACCACTTCCACCGAGGTAACTTATTACACATTACCATACATGGAGTCCGATAGTTCTCAGAATCTCTGAAAGTTCTCTTTATGTACCTGATTGAATTTTGTATTGATGAAAGTACGGTTCACAACAATTCGTTTTTTCACCACTTCCACCGAGGTAACGTATTACACATTACCACACATGAAGTCCGATAGTTCTCAGAATCTCTGAAAGTTCTCTTTATGTACCTGGTTGAATTTTGTATTGATGAAAGTACGGTTCACAACAATTCGTTTTTTCACCACTTCCACCGAGGTAACGTATTACACATTACCACACATGAAGTCCGATAGTTCTCGGAATCTCTGAAAGTTCTCTTTATGTACCTGATTGAAATTTGTATTGATGAAAGTACGGTTCACAACAATTTTATCGAACTCATTTTTTTTTTTAAATTGGTGCTCAAGATTTTTTCAAGAAACGTCACTTATTTGTATGACCTTTCGTATAGTTTCTTTCCTATTTTTATTCTAAAAGTTTCTTGCGCTTGATTATCCAGTTCGAGAAGCGCTATTTTATTTCACTTTTCTTACGATCTCTTCTTTTAAAAAAAGTGGACAAAATATGCTGAGATATTAATTTTAGGAACTGTTTTTATCTATATTTGAGAACCTCCAGATCCACTGTAAGGTAGCCTATCTCCCTTCTATAGTTTCCCTTTGATGTTATTTGCTTTGCGCTAAACATCCATAACTCTTAAAACATTCCCAAATATTGAATTCAACGAGAACTGGCTTTATTATATTGATTTTAATATTATGAGATCACTTATCCATCAACGTAAAGACAAACATATTTCTTTAACAATTACCAACATGGTACTTTCCAACAATCTAAATCCTTTGTAAATTAATAAGAATTTCATCTGTAAAATCTAGAAGACATCTTGTGATTGCAAGGAATGTTTTAATGCTCACTGGTCCAAAAATACCTCAGGATAGTAAACCTTCTATAAAACTTAGTCCAAGAACCTATAACGTGTTTCATTCATTCGTGTACTTTTGGAACAAGTAATGGAATCTATTTTCATGATTCCGTTATTGGAACATGACACTAAAACTAATTTCGGAGATAGAGATATTCTGTTTTCGTTGAAGAAGAATAATTTTAAAAAAAACGTTTTTTCTAGGTTACGTTTAGAATTCATTATTAATTATTGAATTTGTAAAAAAACATATTTTTAAACACCTCTGTTCATACATTTAACTGATTTGTCTCCTAAGAAAATAGGAGATGTACTGAGGGGCAAACATAGATACTTGGGTAGAAATAATACCACAAGAGCGAGTCGTGACGTCTGATTTCCCGGAGGCGGTTTAGATACTTAACCTCACTAATAACCTTAAATCTCCAACATTCCGTAGATAAATGTCTATGAAAATTAGTATTTTAAAAGCAGATCATGTGTATGTATTGTACCTAGAAAACTCTTTGGCTTGGTATCATGCTTACTTCAAACTTTAGCTTATTTTAAATTATAACATATGGTTTCATCCAACAGCTGATTCTATGCCATAGGTTGTATTGTACAACAGCTTTCATAACGCGTTACTTTATTTATTGCACAATGATAAGTTGAAATATTATTAATAAATATTTTTGAAATGAAAACTTCTTTACCCGCGATGAACAAAACATAAGATTAAGTCATTGCTTTCGCGTCACGCTATTTCTGAAACGCTTATCTTATAGGATATACCGTACAACATATGATTTCATGTAACAGCTGGTTTTTTTGTTTCAGGTTATGTTGTAGAACAGCCGTTTTACATGTAGATTTTTATTGAATAGTTTTGATCAGTTACTAAATGTATTAAATTATTTCAATTTTGATATATCTCAATACAAATAACTCTTTTACTCACTCTTTTATCATCAATTACATTAAATAGAGTCTATTAAAACATCTATTAGGGATATAGGCCTCCTTCAAAAGAAGTTTTCAATTCTGTAGGCCAGTAAGTGACTAATTTCGGAACTAAGGTCTGACTGTGTATTCTCATATTTTAATTACCACTAACCGATCGTTTCACTAATACAATATAATAATCATGAAAATGAAGTAATTGTTACAAAAATGGTATGAGTTACTGTAAATAATATGGTAAAAAATGCAATAAATAAAAATATGTTATGATTAATGTAAATATATTTAGTCCAAAGTGTTTGGACATATTACTTTTCTTCAAGGTTTCCAGAATTTTCTCTATAACGTTTAAAAGTATCTTATTTACTAAAAAAAATATAACATTAAAACGTAAGAGCTTTTCAGCTTATCATACTCACCCAGAAATGCCAAAAAAGGTCATTTTTGTTACCATGGCGGCCTATTTTGCTATTTGTTTTTAAAATATTACGGAAGTAGACAAAAACATGTATTATTAAATCAAAATAAGTCAATCCGTACCTAAGTCAACAAAGAAAATTTTTATTTGAGTTACTTTTTATTATATAACTAGAAATTATATAAATATATAGTATATATACATATGACAGAATCACAATATCTAGCTGCAAAATGGGAAGCGAAATTAAAATTAATTAATGGAATAATATTTGAATAAACTGTATTAACATCAAGTGCCAATCGGTAAAATATTTAAAAAAATGTATTTGCTCAAGTGGGTAAATAAAATGTATTTAATCAACGATTGAAAAGTTGTGCAAGATATATAAATATATATATTAGGGAGAGTGAGGACTGGCAGTAGGAATTCTATTATCTTCGCCAATCTTTTATTTCACGTGAAGGAACTTGAATCCTAACCGGTTATTTTGTAAGTAGCCTACATTTTAATATTAATAATGTAGTACAACATTTTTCATTAATACGATAAAATAATTTGTTTTATTTCTTTGTTTAATTTGTTTCAATTATTAAATATATTAATGTCTGTTGAATAATATTTTTTTTTTACTTTACCGAAAAATTGTACTGTAATACATTTATATTCCATATAAGGGAAAACATACCTCACGATTCAACCAAAATAATTTATTCATAAATAGTATTAAATTGTATAACAATGAGTCCATTCTTTATAGTTAACAGAAACGAATTCTCGACTAGACTACATAGAATGAAACGTGACCTTGAAATATGGTTGTGTATTGCAGTTATTTAAACGGTGTTTAATTTTTTTTTCAAATTGTTTTTAGTAATTCATAATTAAATAATAAGACATTGTAATTTATATTTAATAATTACGAAGAATTTACAAATCGAAATAAGTTAATTTTCGTAAACATAACCTTAAAATATAACTTATGGTATGCAAAAACTTTAGACTATTGTCATTAAGTACAAACACAAAAAAAGATCGATGTTCTGTTATTTTTCACAATTTGACCCTCTTTTTGTTATTACTTATATTTTCTGAAAAAAATAGTTGAGGAAATAATTTTAAAATTGACATTTAACCTGCAACGTCAAGCTTTAAATAGTTCTTTTATTATCAATAAAAGGCATTTTCAAATCATTATTACGGTCGTAATCTTTAGTGAATTTCCGGTTGTATTAGTTTTTGCTGTGTTGCATTTTTTTGCATTTTTAGCATCTTACTAAGTTTCTCTACACATAAAAAACGTCGATATTGATCTTCGTAAAACGCGAGACACGGAAATTTGGTTCAAAACTATAGTAAGCTACATATATGCTATACACCCTAATACGAATGCTTCTAGGATTTGTCGACTCCATTCGGGATTAAAGTACAATTTCGGTGTGCTAACTTTAAGCTTTATACCGGGCACTTGTATCGCTATTGTCGAAAGCTATAAAATATTTTCACGCCCTGAATACTTTAATAATATCGAGATTTTCCGGATTTATCTTGTACAGGGATTACACCGTTCTCACAAACTTGATGAAATTGGAAACCTGTCCAAATCCAGGGCAACAGATGCAAAGCCAGGCAGCGTGTTTTCACACCTGCCACAGATTTAATACACACAATATCCATTACAACAGATTGTACCTTACGTTTACAAAATATGACCAATAAACGGGCTTTACGGAGAAAATTAATATAGATAAAAGTTTATTCAAGAATTTGTTTCTATAAGTATAGGAAGGAATAGTAGTAGGCTATATATGGAAGGAAACGTTTGTGTGTGTAATGTTGGTTTTTAATATTATTTTATTCAATGCTAATAGTAGTGGCAGAGAGAGGGAGAGAAAAATAAACATAAACAAATAGAAAGCTAGAAAGTCAGGGGGACTTTAATACACACACGGACAAAGGGAAATACCGTCTATGTAGATAATTCAGTGATTCTTAGAATAACTTCACGCCTACAAGGAAAGCCACAAACCAATGCCATGCCGCCGCCAATTCCGTAAGATTTGAACCTTTAGAGTAAACATATCGTAAATAGAATCGCAATGTGGGATAGAACACAATGTTTATGTTAGAAGTAAAACTGTTAAATAGTTTTTTTTTTAGGTAAAGAGCTGCAATGCTATGTGGAGTAATAATATTTTTTACTCAGAGAAAAGGTTTTAATTTAACTAGGTAAAGTTCTTGTGACGACTAACATATACTGCCTATTTGAAGCATAAACCTATCCTATTGACTGCATTAACAGTTTTAAGAATTTCCAAACCATATTCCCGTATAAGGATGCACTGAAGTAAGTACAGCATAAGAAAACAGTTATCTACGAAAATTGATTTCAACCTTTATTACGAACAAAAATTATAATAAATTTTCTGTAAGAGCACCACCAATAACTATATCTACCTCGAGGGAGTCGCGGGGGTAGAGAAATTTTGTAAACGACTGACATATACATCAATACTGTCTTGTATTTTTGTCATCAACATCGCTATCGACCCTACCACTTAAAAACAAACCATCTTCAGTCATAAATTCTCCTTGATAGATTCCCTTGTTCTGCCAACAGCATGTACTTTATTTTATTTGCCGAATAATTAAACACATAACATATTCCTTGAAATATTCTGTTTCCGTCCACAAACTACATAAAAGAGAGTAGTAGATATGTTCCAAAAACTTATAACCAAGCACAATGGTTATAGATGGTAAAAACGTCCCAAACGTTGATACAGGAAACAATCAAGTATATTATTTATCATACTTCAAGCGAATCTGTCTATCGGCGTCTTAGGCTAATGGTTCCCCGCCACGTACGAAATAGGTACATTACATGTAGTATACGAAGTCTCTATCGGCGTCTTAGGCTAATAGTTCCCCGTCACGTACAAAATAGGTACATTATATGTAGTATACGATGTCTCTATCGGCGTCTTAGGCTAATGGTTTCCCCGCTACGTACGAAATAGGTACAATACATGTAGTATACGATGTCTCTAACGGCGTCTTAGGCTAATAGTTTCCCTACCACGTACGAAATAGGTACATTACATGCAGTATACGATGTCTCTATCGGCGTCTTAGGCTAATAGTTCCCCGCCACGTACGAAATAGGTACATTATATGTAGTATACGATGTCTCTATCGGCGTCTTAGGCTAATGGTTTCCCCGCTACGTACGAAATAGGTACATTATATGTAGTATACGATGTCTCTATCGGCGTCTTAGGCTAATGGTTTCCCCGCTACGTACGAAATAGGTACAATACATGTAGTATACGATGTCTCTAACGGCGTCTTAGGCTAATAGTTTCCCGCCACGTACGAAATAGGTACATTAATGTAGTATACGAAGTCTCTATCGGCGTCTTAGGCTAATAGTTCCCCGCCACGTACGAAATAGGTACATTATATGTAGTATACGATGTCTCTATCGGCGTCTTAGGCTAATAGTTCCCCGCCACGTACGAAATAGGTACATTATATGTAGTATACGATGTCTCTATCGGCGTCTTAGGCTAATGGTTTCCCCGCTACGTACGAAATAGGTACAATACATGTAGTATACGATGTCTCTATCGGCGTCTTAGGCTAATGGTTTCCCCGCCACGTACAAAATAGGTGCATTACATGTAGTGTACGATGTCTCTAACGGCGTCTTAGGCTAATAGTTTCCCCGCCACGTACGAAATAGGTACATTACATGTAGTATACAATGTCTCTATCGGCGTCTTAGGCTAAAGGTTTCCCCGCCACGTAGGAAATAGTTACATTACATGTAGTATACGATGTCTCTAACGGCATCTTAGGCTAATAGTTTCCCCGCCACGTACGAAATAGGTACATTACATGCAGTATACGATATCTCTATCGGCGTCTTAGGCTAATGGTTTCCCCGCCACGTACTAAATAGGTACATTACATGTAGTATACGATGTCTCTATCGGCGTCTTAGGCTGATAGTTTCCCCGCCAAGTACAAAGGAGGTACCTTACATGTAAGTAGTATACGATGTCTCTACCAGCGTCATAGGCTAATAGTTTCTCTTTTACACTACCATTTACGAAAGAGGTATCTTACATGTAGTTGGTTACACGATGTTTTTACCGACGTCTTAAGATAATGGTTTCCCTTGTACACAATCATGTACAAGAAGGTAACTCTAATATAATATACGATGTTACTTTCGTCTTAGAGAAATAATTTTTCCCGCTACATGCCCATATATGGAGCAGGTACCTTACATGTAGTATACGATGTATCTAAGGCGTCTTATGTAATAATCTCCCGATACACGTCCATGTATGAAGGAGGGGGATTACATGTAGTGCAAGTTATCTCTGTCAACGTAAAGGGTAATAGTCTCCCCGGTATATTCCCATGTAATACGTAGGTCGCTTACATGCAATATACTTTATCTAATCGGCATAATAGGGTTTTTGTCCTCCCCCTATACTAACATTTAAGAAGGAGGTCGCTAACATGTAGTACAGGTTCTCTCTAGTGGCGTCGAAGGGGATTAGTCTCCTCGTTACACTCTCATGTACGAAAGATGTCACTTAGATGTACTGTACTATAAGCTTTCTCTACTGGCGCCATAGTGTAATCGTCTCTCCGCTACACTCCCATGTGCATTGGAGGTTCCTTACATATAGTAAACGTTCTCTCTGGCGGAGTGAAGGGTAATAAATAGTCTTCCAAATATACAACCATGTGCGATTAAGGTCGCGTGCATGAAGTATACTGTCTCTCTATCGCCGTCATAGGGTGTTAGTCTCTCCACTACACTCGTATGTTCGATGGAGTTCGCTAATATGTAGTATAACTTCTCTCTCCTTACTTGATTGAAGCGTCATAGTCTCTCCGCTACATTCCCAATTACGAAAGGATTCGCTTACTTGTAGTATACTTTCTTTATACTGGAGGGAAGGGTCTATTCTTCCCGCTACGCTCTCATGTACGAAGGAGGTTACTTTTCCGTACGTTTTCTTTATTGTCCTTAGAATGTAGTAATGTTTCCGTTACAGTCCCACGAACTATGCAGGTCGCTTACTTGTAGTATACGTTCTTTATACTGGAGGGAAGGGTTCTATTCTTCCCGCTACGCTCTTATGTACGAAGGAGGTTACTTTTCCGTACGTTTCCTTTATTGTCCTTAGAATGTAGTAATGTTTCCGTTACAGTCCCACGAACTATGCAGGTCGCTTACTTGTAGTATACGTTCTTTATACTGGAGGGAAGGGTTCTATTCTTCCCGCTACGCTCTCATGTACGAAGGAGGTTACTTTTCCGTACGTTTTCTTTATTGTCCTTAGAATGTAGTAATGTTTCCGTTACAGTCCCACGAACTATGCAGGTCGCTTACTTGTAGTATACGTTCTTTATACTGGAGGGAAGGGTTCTATTCTTCCCGCTACGCTCTTATGTACGAAGGAGGTTACTTTTCCGTACGTTTTCTTTATTGTCCTTAGAATGTAGTAATGTTTCCGTTACAGTCCCACGAACTATGCAGGTCGCTTACTTGTAGTATACGTTCTTTATACTGGAGGGAAGGGTTCTATTCTTCCCGCTACGCTCTCATGTACGAAGGAGGTTACTTTTCCGTACGTTTTCTTTATTGTCCTTAGAATGTAGTAATGTTTCCGTTACAGTCCCACGAACTATGCAGGTCGCTTACTTGTAGTATACGTTCTTTATACTGGAGGGAAGGGTTCTATTCTTCCCGCTACGCTCTTATGTACGAAGGAGGTTACTTTTCCGTACGTTTTCTTTATTGTCCTTAGAATGTAGTAATGTTTCCGTTACAGTCCCACGAACTATGCAGGTCGCTTACTTGTAGTATACGTTCTTTATACTGGAGGGAAGGGTTCTATTCTTCCCGCTACGCTCTCATGTACGAAGGAGGTTACTTTTCCGTACGTTTTCTTTATTGTCCTTAGAATGTATTAATGTTTCCGTTACAGTCCCACAAACTCTGCAGGTCGCTTACTTGTAGTATACGTTCTTTATACTGGAGGGAAGGGTTCTATTCTTCCCGCTACGCTCTTATGTACGAAGGAGGTTACTTTTCCGTACGTTTTCTTTATTGTCCTTAGAATGTAGTAATGTTTCCGTTACAGTCCCACGAACTATGCAGATCGCTTACTTGTAGTATACGTTCTTTATACTGGAGGGAAGGGTTCTATTCTTCCCGCTACGCTCTTATGTACGAAGGGGGTTACTTTTCCGTACGTTTTCTTTATTGTCCTTAGAATGTAGTAATGTTTCCGTTACAGTCCCACGAACTATGCAGGTCGCTTACTTGTAGTATACGTTCTTTATACTGGAGGGAAGGGTTCTATTCTTCCAGCTACGCTCTCATGTACGAAGGAGGTTACTTTTCCGTACGTTTTCTTTATTGTCCTTAGAATGTAGTAATGTTTCCGTTACAGTCCCACAACTATGCAGGTCGCTTACTTGTAGTATACGTTCTTTATACTGGAGGGAAGGGTTCTATACTTCCCGCTACGGTCTCGTGTACGAAGGAGGTTACTTTTCCGTACGTTTCCTTTATTGTCCTTAGAATGTAGTAATGTTTCCGTTACAGTCCCACGAACTATGCAGGTCGCTTACTTGTAGTATACGTTCTTTATACTGGAGGGAAGGGTTCTATTCTTCCCGCTACGGTCTCGTGTACGAAGGAGGTTACTTTTCCGTACGTTTCCTTTATTGCCCTTAGAATGTAGTAATGTTTCCGTTACAGTTCCACGAACTATGCAGGTCGCTTACTTGTAGTATACGTTCTTTATACTGGAGGGAAGGGTTCTATTCTTCCCGCTACGGTCTCGTGTACGAAGGAGGTTACTTTTCCGTACGTTTTCTTTATTGTCCTAGGAATGTAGTAATGTTTCCGTTACAGTCCCACGAACTATGCAGGTCGCTTACTTGTAGTATACGTTCTTTATACTGGAGGGAAGGGTTCTATTCTTCCCGCTACGCTCTCATGTACGAAGGAGGTTACTTTTCCGTACGTTTTCTTTAATGTCCTTAGAATGTAGTAATGTTTCCGTTACAGTCCCACGAACTATGCAGGTCGCTTACTTGTAGTATACGTTCTTTATACTGGAGGGAAGGGTTCTATTCTTCCCGCTACGGTCTCATGTACGAAGGAGGTTACTTTTCCGTACGTTTTCTTTATTGTCCTTAGAATGTAGTAATGTTTCCGTTACAGTCCCACGAACTATGCAGGTCGCTTACTTGTAGTATACGTTCTTTATACTGGAGGGAAGGGTTCTATTCTCCCGCTACGGTCTCGTGTACGAAGGAGGTTACTTTTCCGTACGTTTTCTTTATTGTCCTTAGAATGTAGTAATGTTTCCGTTACAGTCCCACGAATTATGCAGGTCGCTTACTTGTAGTATACGTTCTTTATACTGGAGGGAAGGGTTCTATTCTTCCCGCTACGATCTCATGTACGAAGGAGGTTACTTTTCCGTACATTTTCTTTATTGTCCTTTGAATGTAGTAATGTTTCCGTTACAGTCCCACGAACTATGCAGGTCGCTTACTTGTAGTATACGTTCTTTATACTGGAGGGAAGGGTTCTATTCTTCCCGCTACGCTCTCATGTACGAAGGAGGTTACTTTTCCGTACGTTTTCTTTATTGTCCTTAGAATGTAGTAATGTTTCCGTTACAGTCCCACGAACTATGCAGGTCGCTTACTTGTAGTATACGTTCTTTATACTGGAGGGAAGGGTTCTATTCTTCCCGCTACGCTCTTATGTACGACGGAGGTTACTTTTCCGTACGTTTTCTTTATTGTCCTTAGAATGTAGTAATGTTTCCGTTACAGTCCCACGAACTATGCAGGTCGCTTACTTGTAGTATACGTTCTTTATACTGGAGGGAAGGGTTCTATTCTTCCCGCTATGCTCTTATGTACGAAGGAGGTTACTTTTCCGTACGTTTTCTTTATTGTCCTTAGAATGTAGTAATGTTTCCGTTACAGTCCCACGAACTATGCAGGTCGCTTACTTGTAGTATACGTTCTTTATACTGGAGGGAAGGGTTCTATTCTTCCCGCTACGCTCTTATGTACGAAGGGGGTTACTTTTCCGTACGTTTTCTTTATTGTCCTTAGAATGTAGTAATGTTTCCGTTACAGTCCCACGAACTATGCAGGTCGCTTACTTGTAGTATACGTTCTTTATACTGGAGGGAAGGGTTCTATTCTTCCCGCTACGCTCTCATGTACGAAGGAGGTTACTTTTCCGTACGTTTTCTTTATTGTCCTTAGAATGTAGTAATGTTTCCGTTACAGTCCCACGAACTATGCAGGTCGCTTACTTGTAGTATACGTTCTTTATACTGGAGGGAAGGGTTCTATACTTCCCGCTACGGTCTCGTGTACGAAGGAGGTTACTTTTCCGTACGTTTCCTTTATTGTCCTTAGAATGTAGTAATGTTTCCGTTACAGTCCCACGAACTATGCAGGTCGCTTACTTGTAGTATACGTTCTTTATACTGGAGGGAAGGGTTCTATTCTTCCCGCTACGGTCTCGTGTACGAAGGAGGTTACTTTTCCGTACGTTTCCTTTATTGCCCTTAGAATGTAGTAATGTTTCCGTTACAGTTCCACGAACTATGCAGGTCGCTTACTTGTAGTATACGTTCTTTATACTGGAGGGAAGGGTTCTATTCTTCCCGCTACGGTCTCGTGTACGAAGGAGGTTACTTTTCCGTACGTTTTCTTTATTGTCCTAGGAATGTAGTAATGTTTCCGTTACAGTCCCACGAACTATGCAGGTCGCTTACTTGTAGTATACGTTCTTTATACTGGAGGGAAGGGTTCTATTCTTCCCGCTACGCTCTCATGTACGAAGGAGGTTACTTTTCCGTACGTTTTCTTTAATGTCCTTAGAATGTAGTAATGTTTCCGTTACAGTCCCACGAACTATGCAGGTCGCTTACTTGTAGTATACGTTCTTTATACTGGAGGGAAGGGTTCTATTCTTCCCGCTACGGTCTCATGTACGAAGGAGGTTACTTTTCCGTACGTTTTCTTTAATGTCCTTAGAATGTAGTAATGTTTCCGTTACAGTCCCACGAACTATGCAGGTCGCTTACTTGTAGTATACGTTCTTTATACTGGAGGGAAGGGTTCTATTCTCCCGCTACGGTCTCGTGTACGAAGGAGGTTACTTTTCCGTACGTTTTCTTTATTGTCCTTAGAATGTAGTAATGTTTCCGTTACAGTCCCACGAATTATGCAGGTCGCTTACTTGTAGTATACGTTCTTTATACTGGAGGGAAGGGTTCTATTCTTCCCGCTACGCTCTCATGTACGAAGGAGGTTACTTTTCTGTACATTTTCTTTATTGTCCTTTGAATGTAGTAATGTTTCCGTTACAGTCCCACGAACTATGCAGGTCGCTTACTTGTAGTATACGTTCTTTATACTGGAGGGAAGGGTTCTATTCTTCCCGCTACGCTCTTATGTACGAAGGAGGTCACTTTTCCGTACGTTTTCTTTATTGTCCTTAGAATGTAGTAATGTTTCCGTTACAGTCCCACGAACTATGCAGGTCGCTTACTTGTAGTATACGTTCTTTATACTGGAGGGAAGGGTTCTATTCTTCCCGCTACGCTCTTATGTACGAAGGAGGTTACTTTTCCGTACGTTTTCTTTATTGTCCTTAGAATGTAGAAATGTTTCCGTTACAGTCCCCCGAACTATGCAGGTCGCTTACTTGTAGTATACGTTTTTATACTGGAGGGAAGGGTTCTATTCTTTCCGCTACGCTCTTATGTACGAAGGAGGTTACTTTTCCGTACGTTTTCTTTATTGTCCTTAGAATGTAGTAATGTTTCCGTTACAGTCCCACGAACTATGCAGGTCGCTTACTTGTAGTATACGTTCTTGATACTGGAGGGAAGGGTTCTATTCTCCCGCTACGGTCTCGTGTACGAAGGAGGTTACTTTTCCGTACGTTTTCATTATTGTCCTTAGAATGTAGTAATGTTTCCGTTACAGTCCCACGAACTATGCAGGTCGCTTACTTGTAGTATACGTTCTTAATACTGGAGGGAAGGGTTCTATTCTTCCCGCTACGCTCTCATGTACGAAGGAGGTTACTTTCCCGTACATTTTCTTTATTGTCCTTAGAATGTAGTAATGTTTCCGTTACAGTCCCACGAACAATGCAGGTCGCTTACTTCTAGTATACGTTCTTTATACTGGAGGGAAGGGTTCTATTCTTCCCGCTACGCTCTTATGTACGAAGGAGGTCACTTTTCCGTACGTTTTCTTTATTCTCCTTAGAATGTAGTAATGTTTCCGTTACAGTCCCACGAACTATGCAGGTCGCTTTTTTTTTTTTTTTTTTTTTTTTTTTTAACTTGGGAGCGGGTTTGAATTGCCCGAAGCACTGCTACCTTAAGGTATATTGTACTTACCTCCCTGATCTAGTCAAATAACCCCTTCCCTCTTACCAGGTTTAGGAGTTTCCTGACTAGAGTTTTACCTTCAGCATCCACCAAAGCAGTTCCATCACCAAAGAGGTTGAAGCGCCTCTCAGCGAGTACTCCACATCTGTAAATAATGTGTGTGGCAGTCTCCTGTTCCTGCCCGCACAATCTGCACACTGGTTCATCCTTGTAGATACCCATTTTATGCAAATGTTTCCTTAGTCCACAGTGTCCCGTGAGTAGTCCTGTGGCTATCCTTAATTCCTGCCTAGACAGATAGATGAGACTCTTCTGCAGCCCCAAGGAAGGTCTCCTAAGGGTTAGCTTACTGTGTCTCATCCCTTCGACCCTGATCCAGTGCTCACAGTGTCTTTCAGCCATCCACCTTCGCACTGTCATCCTGACCATGGATTTGGAAATACCCACCGCAGGTTCCGGTCCAATCAGGGGAGTCGAGGACCCCTCCCTGGCCAGCGCATCTGCGGCTTCAATTCCAAGTATTCCCCTATGCCCTGGCACCCAACCGATCTTGACTTGATTGTGCCTTGCCAGAGCTTGTAGGTTAATTAGGCACTCCCTGACTATGGCCGAGGTGACCACGTGTCCGTTTAGTGCCTTAATTGCTGCCTGACTGTCGGAGAAAATAGCAATCCGGGCCCCATGTGTTTCCCTTCTCGCTATCTCTCCCAGACAGGCATTTATAGCATATACTTCGGCCTGAAAGACAGAGGTATGCCTCCCCAAGGAAAAAGCTAGTTCTACCCTTGGGTTTTTACAATACACCCCCGCTCCAGTGCCGAAGTCCATCTTGGAGCCATCTGTGTACCAGATCTGAGCTCCCGATGTTGATGTCCCTGACCATTCCATCACAGTTTGGTGGACCTGGTCAGGTGCAAACATTCGAGTAATGTGGTCGCTGCCCATTTCCAAGACGGGTTCTTTGACCACGCACTCGATACTCATATGTCCCGAGACATCTGGGAGGTTAGCCCAGTTGCTCGAGTTGCGCAATCTCCATGCCGCTAGCCTCGCTTCTCCCCTAAGGACAAGCTCAAGGGGAGGGAGGTTAAGCATTACTTCCATTGCTGCACCTGGTGTAGTTGACATCGCTCCCAGTGTGCACAGACAGGCCAATCTCTGGATAGAGCTCAGTTTAGCTCTTGTCTGTGCCTGGTTGGCCTTTGTCCACCACACCAGAGCTCCATAGGTAATCATAGGTCTTATCACCCTCAGATACATCCAGTGCATCATTGATGGCTTCAGTCCCCATTTCTTACCCACCATTCTTCTCACAGTCATCAGTGCCCTTTTGGCCCTGTTAACTGTCCTCTCAAGATGTGGATTCCAGGTGAGTTTCCTGTCCAGAGTAACTCCCAGGTACTTCACCTCCCCCACAAACTCAAGGTATTCACCAAACAAGCGGGGCATCCTGGTCGTCAGATCTTTTCGCTGTCTGGTGAAGTTAATGAGAGCAGTCTTTTTTGGATTTACCCTAAGGTTCTCCTTTTTACACCACTCTTCAATCAGTCGTAGAGGATTTCTGATTACCTCAAGGACTGTATCAGGGAATCTGCCCAGGATCAGGACAACTATGTCGTCCGCATATCCTAGACAGAAGTACCCCTGTTCATTCAGGAGTTCAATAAGGTTGTCAACCACTAGGCACCACAACAGAGGAGAGAGAACCCCCCCCTGTGCACAGCCCAGACTTGTCTCCGCCCTTCTGACCTCCCCTGCCACCTCTACAGAAATGCTTCTGTTTGTTAACATGGAACTTATCCAACCACACGTGGTCGCATCCACTCCATGACGTCTTGCACCACTTACCATCGTCTCCACTGAGGGGTTATTGAAAGCCCCTTCAATGTCGAGGAAGGCACCTATGGCACAACCTTTCTTAGCGATCATTTGCTCAATCCTACCAACCACTTGATGGAGAGCTCCCTCGCAAGATTTCCCCGGTTGGTAAGCATACTGGTTCCAATGCAGTGGTTTGATAGCCAAAGCACCCCCCCTAATATGCCTATCAACCAGTTTTTCAAGTCCCTTGAGAACAAAGGACATGAGTGTGATAGGTCTGTATCCTTTCCCTTCCGATTGGTTACCGGTGGGCTTAGGTATAAAGACCACCTTACTAGATTTCCAGGCTGCCGGCACATGCCCTAGAGCAATGCTTAGCCTGTATAATTTAGTAAGTACCAGCACCAGCATATCCATTCCCTGCTGCAGCAGCACAGGATAGATCCCATCTGGACCTGGAGATTTGTAGGGTTTAAAAGTGCCAATAGCCCATCTTACCCTTTGTGGAGTTACTATCCTCCTTGCCACTTCCCAGTCCTCCCTCTTACCACGTCTTGTGGAGAGTTTGGTAACCGGTTCAGTGTCTGCTCCCCCAAGTTTCCTCAGGGTACTGGAAGGGAAATGTGTCCTGATTAATTCTTCCACAGTTTCCCCTGCCGTTTTTGTTATATTTCCCAGTGGAGTTCTTAGCATCCCCACCGGGTTCACTGGGTCCTTAGAGAGCACTTTATACAGTCGTGCCCCTTCCCGAGTTTTGTCAATCTCATGACAAAACTCCTTCCAGGACTTCCTGCGCGCTTCTCTAATTGCCCTGTTGTATTCGGTTAGTGTTTTCCTATACAGGTCCCACTCCCCGTTCTTTTTTGCTCTATTAAAGAGTCTCCTGGTGGTCTTCCGAAGTTTGGCTAGCTTCTTGTTCCACCATGACGGATCCCCTACTTTCCTCCCCTCACTGAGAGGGCAGTTATCGGTAAAGGATTCTATTATAGCCTCGCCAACCAATGTGGCAGAGTCTTCTAGCTCTCTCCTCCCACCATACTCCAATCCAGCCTCCTCAATCCGAACACCCAGGTCCCTCCTGTAGGAGTCCCAGTCTGTTCTTCTTGGATCCCTGGTTGGACGAAGCATGGCTGGATTTAGAGAGATATCATACCTAATGTGTCTGTGATCAGAAGAAGATGGTTCATCCGACACATGCCAATTTAGTACATACCTAGCCATCTGGTTCGATGCCACCGTAATGTCCAGGACCTCCTGTCTGGCCCTAGTGACAAACGTCGGCTCTTCCCCCTGATTTAGGACTAGTAGATTCTTAGAGCTAAGATAAGCTAAAAGTTCCTCACCTCTAGTGTTTGTACCTGTACTACCCCACGAAGTGTGATGGGAGTTAGCATCCATACCCACCAGCAGCTCCTCATCCACAGCCTCGCAGTGCTCGACCAGGCTCCTCAGCTCTTGTGTTGGCAGAGCCCCCGCGCAGTCAAAGGGGAGATATGCCGTGGCCAGGTTCAGCCTCTTCATCCCCCCCTCCGCCCGCAGCTCCACCGTCACTGCTAACAAATCCCTGCAACAGAAGTTCGTTAGTACAAAAGCACACAACTCCCTCCTAACCAGGATACACGTCCTGGGAACACCGGAGTCCTTATCATACAACAACTTACCTCCAGATGTCGCCAGCCCGCATATTTTTCCTCCAGAAATCCATGGTTCCTGGATGAGCACCAAGTCCACCTCTCCCCTGTCCAGCATCCTACACACGACAGCACTCGCCGCCCTGCTATGCTGTAGGTTCACTTGGAGGATCTTGATCATTGTTCTGCTTAATTTGCAGTCGCCTGGGTCCGCAGAGCAGCCCCAGGACTAGACATTGAGCTCAACTCTACAGCCACTTCACCGGTTTCTGCAGTCGGCAGCTTGACAGCCGCCCCCGCACCCCCAGTGATGGTTGCCGTTGACACATCTGCTACAGACTCGCGGTTTGCCGTCTCATTGGCTCCCACTGTCTGTGCAGTCTCGAAATTAATTCTTATACTTACTTGGTCCATTAAAGTCCCACGAGTATGGGGGAAATAACGGTCGACCAGAGCAGAGCCCCCACTGCCCTGGCAAGACAACATACAATGAGGTTTTGTCTGGTTCCTCAAGGGGATCGTTTGGGACTGCATTTTATACCCTGCAGCCATTCATCCTTCGGCACGATGCCTTCCACCTTGGATTGGGTATTCAGTCACTGACCTTGAAGCACACCCCAAGTTCAGGACATTATTAACTGCTCAGATGAACAGCCTGCTTTACTCTCTTTTTTACAACTGTGTCGTTTGGGCAGTTTCCCGCCCCTACTTCACTGTCGCATTGCCCTTGGTTCACCCGGGAGGTGAGAGTAGCATTGTGAGGACTTAATTCCCAACTACCCCAGTCTCCCCGGTCAGAGCACTCGGTTATTTCTACCAAGCCCAACCGGTTGACTGACGAGGAGGGATAATTCCTCACCTTTGAACCATAGCCTTGGTCCAGGCCTGCATATTCAGAAACCTTCCGGAATCCTTATTCACAGGTAACCTACATTTCTGTAGGCCGTCCCACTATCCGCCACCTGTGGACCCGCCCGGTTGCTCAGGCCAGCTTGCCGGGATGCAGGTCGCTTACTTGAAGTGTACGTTTTTTATACTGGAGGGAAGGGTTCTATTCTTCCCGCTACGCTCTTATGTACGAAGGAGGTCACTTTTCCGTACGTTTTCTTTATTCTCCTTAGAATGTAGTAATGTTTCCGTTACAGTCCCACGAACTATGCAGGTCGCTTACTTGTAGTATACGTTCTTTATACTGGAGGGAAGGGTTCTATTCTTCCCGCTACGCTCTTATGTACGAAGGAGGTCACTTTTCCGTACGTTTTCTTTATTCTCCTTAGAATGTAGTAATGTTTCCGTTACAGTCCCACGAACTATGCAGGTCGCTTACTTGTAGTATACGTTCTTTATACTGGAGGGAAGGGTTCTATTCTTCCCGCTACGCTCTTATGTACGAAGGAGGTCACTTTTCCGTACGTTTTCTTTATTCTCCTTAGAATGTAGTAATGTTTCCGTTACAGTCCCACGAACTATGCAGGTCGCTTACTTGTAGTATACGTTCTTTATACTGGAGGGAAGGGTTCTATTCTTCCCGCTACGCTCTTATGTACGAAGGAGGTCACTTTTCCGTACGTTTTCTTTATTGTCCTTAGAATGTAGTAATGTTTCCGTTACAGTCCCACGAACTATGCAGGTCGCTTACTTGTAGTATACGTTCTTTATACTGGAGGGAAGGGTTCTATACTTCCCGCTACGCTCTTATGTACGAAGGAGGTTACTTTTCCGTACGTTTTCTTTATTGTCCTTAGAATGTAGTAATGTTTCCGTTACAGTCCCACGAACTATGCAGGTCATTTACTTGTAGTATACGTTCTTTATACTGGAGGGAAGGGTTCTATTCTTCCCGCTACGCTCTTATGTACGAAGGAGGTTACTTTTCCGTACGTTTTCTTTATTGTCCTTAGAATGTAGTAATGTTTCCGTTACAGTCCCACGAACTATGCAGGTCGCTTACTTGTAGTATACGTTCTTTATACTGGAGGGAAGGGTTCTATTCTTCCCGCTACGCTCTTATGTACGAAGGAGTTTACTTTTCCGTACGTTTTCTTTATTGGCCTTAGAATGTAGTAATGTTTCCGTTACAGTCCCACGAACTATGCAGGTCGCTTACTTGGAGTATACGTTCTTTATACTGGGGGGAAGGGTTCTATTCTTCCCGCTACGCTCTTATGTACGAAGGAGGTTACTTTTCCGTACGTTTTCTTTATTGTCCTTAGAATGTAGTAATGTTTCCGTTACAGTCCCACGAAGTATGCAGGTCGCTTACTTGTAGTATACGTTCTTTATACTGGAGGGAAGGGTTCTATTCTTCCCGCTACGCTCTTATGTACGAAGGAGGTTACTTTTCCGTACGTTTTCTTTATTGTCCTTAGAATGTAGTAATGTTTCCGTTACAGTCCCACGAACTATGCAGGTCGCTTACTTGTAGTATACGTTTTTATACTGGAGGGAAGGGTTCTATTCTTCCCGCTACGCTCTTATGTACGAAGGAGGTTACTTTTCCGTACGTTTTTTTTATTGGCCTTAGAATGTAGTAATGTTTCCGTTACAGTCCCACGAACTATGCAGGTCGCTTACTTGTAGTATACGTTCTTTATACTGGAGGGAAGGGTTCTATTCTTCCCGCTACGCTCTTATGTACGAAGGAGGTTACTTTTCCGTACGTTTTCTTTATTGTCCTTAGAATGTAGTAATGTTTCCGTTACAGTCCCACGAACTATGCAGGTCGCTTACTTGTAGTATACGTTCTTTATACTGGAGGGAAGGGTTCTATTCTTCCCGCTACGCTCTTATGTACGAAGGAGGTTACTTTTCCGTACGTTTTCTTTATTGTCCTTAGAATGTAGTAATGTTTCCGTTACAGTCCCACGAACTATGCAGGTCGCTTACTTGTAGTATACGTTTTTATACTGGAGGGAAGGGTTCTATTCTTCCCGCTACGCACTTATGTACGAAGGAGGTTACTTTTCCGTACGTTTTCTTTATTGTCCTTAGAATGTAGTAATGTTTCCGTTACAGTCCCACGAACTATGCAGGTCGCTTACTTGTAGTATACGTTCTTTATACTGGAGGGAAGGGTTCTATTCTTCACGCTACGCTCTTATGTACGAAGGAGGTTACTTTTCCGTACGTTTTCGTTATTGTCCTTAGAATGTAGTAATGTTTCCGTTACAGTCCCACGAACTATGCAGGTCGCTTACTTGTAGTATACGTTTTTATACTGGAGGGAAGGGTTCTATTCTTACCGCTACGCACTTATGTACGAAGGAGGTTACTTTTCCGTACGTTTTCTTTATTGTCCTTAGAATGTAGTAATATTTCCGTTACAGTCCCACGAACTATGCAGGTCGCTTACTTGTAGTATACGTTCTTTATACTGGAGGGAAGGGTTCTATTCTTCCCGCTACGCTCTTATGTACGAAGGAGGTTACTTTTCCGTACGTTTTCTTTATTGTCCTTAGAATGTAGTAATGTTTCCGTTACAGTCCCACGAACTATGCAGGTCGCTTACTTGTAGTATACGTTTTTATACTGGAGGGAAGGGTTCTATTCTCCCGCTACGGTCTCGTGTACGAAGGAGGTTACTTTTCCGTACGTTTTCTTTATTGTCCTTAGAATGTAGTAATGTTTCCGTTACAGTCCCACGAACTATGCAGGTCGCTTACTTGTAGTATACGTTCTTTATACTGGAGGGAAGGGTTCTATTCTTCCCGCTACGCTCTCATGTACGAAGGAGGTTACTTTTCTGTACGTTTTCTTTATTGTCCTTATAATGTAGTAATGTTTCCGATACAGTCCCACGAACTATGCAGGTCGCTTACTTGTAGTATACGTTCTTTATACTGGAGGGAAGGGTTCTATTCTTCTCGCTACGCTCTTATGTACGAAGGAGGTTACTTTTCCGTACGTTTTCTTTATTGTCCTTAGAATGTAGTAATGTTTCCGTTACAGTTCCACGAACTATGCAGGTTGCTTACTTGTAGTATACGTTCTTTATACTGGAGGGAAGGGTTCTATTCTTCCCGCTACGCTCTTATGTCTCGAAGGAGGTTACTTTTCCGTACGTTTTCTTTATTGTCCTTAGAATGTAGTAATGTTTCCGTTACAGTCCCACGAACTATGCAGGTCGCTTACTTGTAGTATACGTTCTTTATACTGTAGGGAAGGGTTCTATTCTTCCCGCTATGCTCTTATGTACGAAGGAGGTTACTTTTCCGTACGTTTTCTTTATTGTCCTTAGAATGTAGTAATGTTTCCGTTACAGTCCCACGAACTATGCAGGTCGCTTACTTGTAGTATACGTTCTTTATACTGTAGGGAAGGGTTCTATTCTTCCCGCTACGCTCCTATGTACGAAGGAGGTTACTTTTCCGTACGTTTTCTTTAATGTCCTTAGAATGTAGTAATGTTTCCGTTACAGTCCCACGAACTATGCAGGTCGCATACTTGTAGTATACGTTCTTTATACTGTAGGGAAGGGTTCTATTCTTCCCGCTACGGTCTCATGTACGAAGGAGGTTACTTTTCCGTACGTTTTCTTTATTGTCCTTAGAATGTAGTAATGTTTCCGTTACAGTTCCACGAACTATGCAGGTTGCTTACTTGTAGTATACGTTCTTTATACTGGAGGGAAGGGTTCTATTCTTCCCGCTACGCTCTTATGTACGAAGGAGGTTACTTTTCCGTACATTTTCTTTATTGTCCTTAGAATGTAGTAATGTTTCCGTTACAGTCCCACGACCTATGCAGGTCGCTTACTTGTAGTATACGTTCTTTATACTGGAGGGAAGGGTTTTATTCTTCCCGCTACGCTCTCATGTACGAAGGAGGTTACTTTTCCGTACGTTTTCTTTATTGTCCTTAGAATGTAGTAATGTTTCCGTTACAGTTCCACGAACTATGCAGGTCGCTTACTTGTAGTATACGTTCTTTATACTGGAGGGAAGGGTTCTATTCTTCCCGCTACGGTCTCATGTACGAAGGAGGTTACTTTTCCGTACGTTTTCTTTATTGTCCTTAGAATGTAGTAATGTTTCCGTTACAGTTCCACGAACTATGCAGGTCGCTTACTTGTAGTATACGTTCTTTATACTGGAGGGAAGGGTTCTATTCGTCCCGCTACGCTCTTATGTACGAAGGAGGTTACTTTTCCGTACGTTTTCTTTATTGTCCTTAGAATGTAGTAATGTTTCCGTTACAGTCCCACGAACTATGCAGGTCGCTTACTTGTAGTATACGTTCTTTATACTGGAGGCAAGGTTTCTAATCTTCCCGCTACGCTCTTATGTACGAAGGAGGTTACTTTTCCGTACGTTTCCTTTATTGTCCTTAGAGTGTAGTAATGTTTCCGTTACAGTCCCACGAACTATGCAGGTCGCTTACTTGTAGTATACGTTCCTTATACTGGAGGGAAGGGTTCTATTCTTCCCGCTACGCTCTTATATACGAAGGAGGTTACTTTTCCGTACGTTTTCTTTATTGTCCTTAGAATTTAGTAATGTTTCCGTTACAGTCCCACGACCTATGCAGGTCGCTTACTTGTAGTATACGTTCTTTATACTGGAGGGAAGGGTTTTATTCGTCCCGCTACGCTCTTTTGTACGAAGGAGGTTACTTTTCCGTACGTTTTCTTTATTGTCCTTAGAATGTAGTAATGTTTCCGTTACAGTCCCACGACCTATGCAGGTCGCTTACTTGTAGTATACGTTCTTTATACTGGAGGGAAGGGTTTTATTCTTCCCGCTACGCTCTTATGTACAAAGGAGGTTACTTTTCCGTACGTTTTCTTTATTGTCCTTAGAATTTTGTAATCTTTCCGTTACAGTCCCACGAACTATGCAGGTCGCTTACTTGTAGTATACGTTCTTTATACTGAGGGGAAGGGTTCTATTCTTCCCGCTACGCTCTCATGTACGATGGAGGTTACTTTTCCGTACGTTTTCTTTATTGTCCTTAGAATGTATTAATGTTTCCGTTACAGTCCCACGAACTATGCAGGTCGCTTACTTGTAGTATACGTTCTTTATACTGGAGGGAAGGGTTCTATTCTTCCCGCTACGCTCTCATGTACGAAGGAGGTTACTTTTCCGTACGTTTTCTTTATTGTCCTTAGAATGTATTAATGTTTCCGTTACAGTCCCACAAACTCTGCTGGTCGCTTACTTGTAGTATACGTTCTTTATACTGGAGGGAAGGGTTCTATTCTTCCCGCTACGGTCTTATGTACGAAGGAGGTTACTTTTCCGTACGTTTTCTTTATTGTCCTTAGAATGTAGTAATGTTTCCGTTACAGTCCCACGACCTATGCAGGTCGCTTACTTGTAGTATACGTTCTTTGTACTGGAGGGAATAGTTCTATTCTTCCCGCTACGCTCTCATGTACGAAGGAGGTTACTTTTCCGTACGTTTTCTTTATTGTCCTTAGAATGTAGTAATGTTTCCGTTACAGTCCCACGAACTATGCAGGTCGCTTACTTGTAGTATACGTTCTTTATACTGGAGGGAAGGGTTCTATTCTTCCCGCTACGCTCTTACTTACGAAGGAGGTTACTTTTCCGTACGTTTTCTTTATTGTCCCTAGAATTTAGTAATGTTTCCGTTACAGTCCCACGAACTATGCAGGTCGCTTACTTGTAGTATACGTTCTTTATACTGGAGGGAAGGGTTTTATTCTTCCCGCTACGCTCTTATGTACAAAGGAGGTTACTTTTCCGTACGTTTTCTTTATTGTCCTTAGAATTTTGTAATCTTTCCGTTACAGTCCCACGAACTATGCAGGTCGCTTACTTGTAGTATACGTTCTTTATACTGGAGGGAAGGGTTCTATTCTTCCCGCTACGCTCTTATGTACGAAGGAGGTTATTTTTCCGTACGTTTTCTTTATTGTCCTTAGAATGTAGTAATGTTTCCGTTACAGTCCCACGAACTATGCAGGTCGCTTACTTGTAGTATACGTTCTTTATACTGGAGGGAAGGGTTCTATTCTTCCCGCTACGCTCTCATGTACGAAGGAGGTTACTTTTCCGTACGTTTTCTTTATTGTCCTTAGAATGTATTAATGTTTCCGTTACAGTCCCACAAACTCTGCAGGTCGCTTACTTGTAGTATACGTTCTTTATACTGGAGGGAAGGGTTCTATTCTTCCCGCTACGGTCTTATGTACGAAGGAGGTTACTTTTCCGTACGTTTTCTTTATTGTCCTTAGAATGTAGTAATGTTTCCGTTACAGTCCCACGACCTATGCAGGTCGCTTACTTGTAGTATACGTTCTTTGTACTGGAGGGAAGGGTTCTATTCTTCCCGCTACGCTCTCATGTACGAAGGAGGTTACTTTTCCGTACGTTTTCTTTATTGTCCTTAGAATGTAGTAATGTTTCCGTTACAGTCCCACGAACTATGCAGGTCGCTTACTTGTAGTATACGTTCTTTATACTGGAGGGAAGGGTTCTATTCTTCCCGCTACGCTCTTACATACGAAGGAGGTTACTTTTCCGTACGTTTTCTTTATTGTCCCTAGAATTTAGTAATGTTTCCGTTACAGTCCCACGAACTATGCAGGTCGCTTACTTGTAGTATACGTTCTTTATACTGGAGGGAAGGGTTCTATTCGTCCCGCTACGCTCTCATGTACGAAGGAGGTTACTTTTCCATACGTTTTCTTTATTGTCCTTAGAATGTAGTAATGTTTCCGTTACAGTCCCACGAACTATGCAGGTCGCTTACTTGTAGTATACGTTCTTTATACTGGTGGGAAGGGTCCTATTCTTCCCGCTACGCTCTCATGTACGAAGGAGGTTACTTTTCCGTACGTTTTCTTTATTGTCCTTAGAATGTAGTAATGTTTCCGTTACAGTCCCACGAACTATGCAGGTCGCTTACTTGTAGTATACGTTCTTTATACTGGAGGGAAGGGTTCTATTCTTCTCGCTACGCTCTTATGTACGAAGGAGGTTACTTTTCCGTACGTTTTCTTTATTGTCCTTAGAATGTAGCAATGTTTCCGTTACAGTCCCACGAACTATGCAGGTCGCTTACTTGTAGTATACGTTCTTTATACTGGAGGGAAGGGTTCTATTCTTCCCGCTACGCTCTTATGTACGAAGGAGGTTATTTTTCCGTACGTTTTCTTTATTGTCCTTAGAATGTAGTAATGTTTCCGTTACAGTCCCACGAACTATGCAGGTCGCTTACTTGTAGTATACGTTCTTTATACTGGAGGGAAGGGTTCTATTCTTCCCGCTACGCTCTTATGTACGAAGGAGGTTACTTTTCCGTACGTTTTCTTTATTGTCCTTAGAATGTAGTAATGTTTCCGTTACAGTCCCACGAACTATGCAGGTCGCTTACTTGTAGTATACGTTCTTTATACTGGAGGGAAGGGTTCTATTCTTCCCGCTACGCTCTTATGTACGAAGGAGGTTATTTTTCCGTACGTTTTCTTTATTGTCCTTAGAATGTAGTAATGTTTCCGTTACAGTCCCACGAACTATGCAGGTCGCTTACTTGTAGTATACGTTCTTTATACTGGAGGGAAGGGTTCTATTCTTCCCGCTACGCTCTTATGTACGAAGGAGGTTACTTTTTCGTACGTTTTCTTTATTGTCCTTAGAATGTAGTAATGTTTCCGTTACAGTCCCACGAACTATGCAGGTCGCTTACTTGTAGTATACGTTCTTTATACTGGAGGGAAGGGTTCTATTCTTCCCGCTACGCTCTTATGTACGAAGGAGGTTACTTTTCCGTACGTTTTCTTTATTGTCCTTAGAATGTAGTAATGTTTCCGTTACAGTCCCACGAACTATGCAGGTCGCTTACTTGTAGTATACGTTCTTTATACTGGAGGCAAGGTTTCTAATCTTCCCGCTACGCTCTTATGTACGAAGGAGGTTACTTTTCCGTACGTTTTCTTTATTGTCCTTAGAATGTAGTAATGTTTCCGTTACAGTCCCACGAACTATGCAGGTCGCTTACTTGTAGTATACGTTCTTTATACTGGAGGCAAGGTTTCTAATCTTCCCGCTACGCTCTTATGTACGAAGGAGGTTACTTTTCCGTACGTTTTCTTTATTGTCCTTAGAATGTAGTAATGTTTCCGTTACAGTCCCACGAACTATGCAGGTCGCTTACTTGTAGTATACGTTCTTTATACTGGTGGGAAGGGTCCTATTCTTCCCGCTACGCTCTCATGTACGAAGGAGGTTACTTTTCCGTACGTTTTCTTTATTGTCCTTAGAATGTAGTAATGTTTCCGTTACAGTCCCACGAACTATGCAGGTCGCTTACTTGTAGTATACGTTCTTTATACTGGAGGGAAGGGTTCTATTCTTCTCGCTACGCTCTTATGTACGAAGGAGGTTACTTTTCCGTACGTTTTCTTTATTGTCCTTAGAATGTAGCAATGTTTCCGTTACAGTCCCACGAACTATGCAGGTCGCTTACTTGTAGTATACGTTCTTTATACTGGAGGGAAGGGTTCTATTCTTCCCGCTACGCTCTTATGTACGAAGGAGGTTATTTTTCCGTACGTTTTCTTTATTGTCCTTAGAATGTAGTAATGTTTCCGTTACAGTCCCACGAACTATGCAGGTCGCTTACTTGTAGTATACGTTCTTTATACTGGAGGGAAGGGTTCTATTCTTCCCGCTACGCTCTTATGTACGAAGGAGGTTACTTTTCCGTACGTTTTCTTTATTGTCCTTAGAATGTAGTAATGTTTCCGTTACAGTCCCACGAACTATGCAGGTCGCTTACTTGTAGTATACGTTCTTTATACTGGAGGGAAGGGTTCTATTCTTCCCGCTACGCTCTTATGTACGAAGGAGGTTATTTTTCCGTACGTTTTCTTTATTGTCCTTAGAATGTAGTAATGTTTCCGTTACAGTCCCACGAACTATGCAGGTCGCTTACTTGTAGTATACGTTCTTTATACTGGAGGGAAGGGTTCTATTCTTCCCGCTACGCTCTTATGTACGAAGGAGGTTACTTTTCCGTACGTTTTCTTTATTGTCCTTAGAATGTAGTAATGTTTCCGTTACAGTCCCACGAACTATGCAGGTCGCTTACTTGTAGTATACGTTCTTTATACTGGAGGCAAGGTTTCTAATCTTCCCGCTACGCTCTTATGTACGAAGGAGGTTACTTTTCCGTACGTTTTCTTTATTGTCCTTAGAATGTAGTAATGTTTCCGTTACAGTCCCACGAACTATGCAGGTCGCTTACTTGTAGTATACGTTCTTTATACTGGAGGCAAGGTTTCTAATCTTCCCGCTACGCTCTTATGTACGAAGGAGGTTACTTTTCCGTACGTTTCCTTTATTGTCCTTAGAGTGTAGTAGTGTTTCCGTTACAGTCCCACGAACTATGCAGGTCGCTTACTTGTAGTATACGTTCTTTATACTGGATGGAAGGGTTCTATTCTTCCCGCTACGCTCTTATGTACGAAGGAGGTTACCTTTCCGTACGTTTTCTTTATTGTCCTTAGAATGTAGTAATGTTTCCGTTACAGTCCCACGAACTATGCAGGTCGCTTACTTGTAGTATACGTTCTTTATACTGGAGGGAAGGGTTCTATTCTTCCCGCTACGCTCTTATGTACGAAGGAGGTTACTTTTCCGTACGTTTTCTTTATTGTCCTTAGAATGTAGTAATGTTTCCGTTACAGTCCCACGAACTATGCAGGTCGCTTACTTGTAGTATACGTTCATTATACTGGAGGGAAGGGTTCTATTCTTCCCGCTACGCTCTTATGTACGAAGGAGGTTACTTTTCCGTACGTTTTCTTTATTGTCCTTAGAATGTAGTAATGTTTCCGTTACAGTCCCACGAACTATGCAGGTCGCTTACTTGTAGTATACGTTCTTTATACTGGTGGGAAGGGTCCTATTCTTCCCGCTACGCTCTCATGTACGAAGGAGGTTACTTTTCCGTACGTTTTCTTTATTGTCCTTAGAATGTAGTAATGTTTCCGTTACAGTCCCACGAACTATGCAGGTCGCTTACTTGTAGTATACGTTCTTTATACTGGAGGGAAGGGTTCTATTCTTCTCGCTACGCTCTTATGTACGAAGGAGGTTACTTTTCCGTACGTTTTCTTTATTGTCCTTAGAATGTAGCAATGTTTCCGTTACAGTCCCACGAACTATGCAGGTCGCTTACTTGTAGTATACGTTCTTTATACTGGAGGGAAGGGTTCTATTCTTCCCGCTACGCTCTTATGTACGAAGGAGGTTATTTTTCCGTACGTTTTCTTTATTGTCCTTAGAATGTAGTAATGTTTCCGTTACAGTCCCACGAACTATGCAGGTCGCTTACTTGTAGTATACGTTCTTTATACTGGAGGGAAGGGTTCTATTCTTCCCGCTACGCTCTTATGTACGAAGGAGGTTACTTTTCCGTACGTTTTCTTTATTGTCCTTAGAATGTAGTAATGTTTCCGTTACAGTCCCACGAACTATGCAGGTCGCTTACTTGTAGTATACGTTCTTTATACTGGAGGGAAGGGTTCTATTCTTCCCGCTACGCTCTTATGTACGAAGGAGGTTATTTTTCCGTACGTTTTCTTTATTGTCCTTAGAATGTAGTAATGTTTCCGTTACAGTCCCACGAACTATGCAGGTCGCTTACTTGTAGTATACGTTCTTTATACTGGAGGGAAGGGTTCTATTCTTCCCGCTACGCTCTTATGTACGAAGGAGGTTACTTTTCCGTACGTTTTCTTTATTGTCCTTAGAATGTAGTAATGTTTCCGTTACAGTCCCACGAACTATGCAGGTCGCTTACTTGTAGTATACGTTCTTTATACTGGAGGCAAGGTTTCTAATCTTCCCGCTACGCTCTTATGTACGAAGGAGGTTACTTTTCCGTACGTTTTCTTTATTGTCCTTAGAATGTAGTAATGTTTCCGTTACAGTCCCACGAACTATGCAGGTCGCTTACTTGTAGTATACGTTCTTTATACTGGAGGCAAGGTTTCTAATCTTCCCGCTACGCTCTTATGTACGAAGGAGGTTACTTTTCCGTACGTTTCCTTTATTGTCCTTAGAGTGTAGTAGTGTTTCCGTTACAGTCCCACGAACTATGCAGGTCGCTTACTTGTAGTATACGTTCTTTATACTGGATGGAAGGGTTCTATTCTTCCCGCTACGCTCTTATGTACGAAGGAGGTTACCTTTCCGTACGTTTTCTTTATTGTCCTTAGAATGTAGTAATGTTTCCGTTACAGTCCCACGAACTATGCAGGTCGCTTACTTGTAGTATACGTTCTTTATACTGGAGGGAAGGGTTCTATTCTTCCCGCTACGCTCTTATGTACGAAGGAGGTTACTTTTCCGTACGTTTTCTTTATTGTCCTTAGAATGTAGTAATGTTTCCGTTACAGTCCCACGAACTATGCAGGTCGCTTACTTGTAGTATACGTTCATTATACTGGAGGGAAGGGTTCTATTCTTCCCGCTACGCTCTTATGTACGAAGGAGGTTACTTTTCCGTACGTTTTCTTTATTGTCCTTAGAATGTAGTAATGTTTCCGTTACAGTCCCACGAACTATGCAGGTCGCTTACTTGTAGTATACGTTCTTTATACTGGAGGTAAGGGTTCTATTCTTCCCGCTACGCTCTTATGTACGAAGGAGGTTACTTTTCCGTACGTTTTCTTTATTGTCCTTAGAATGTAATAATGTTTCCGTTAAAGTCCCACGAACTATGCAGGTCGCTTACTTGTAGTATACGTTCTTTATACTGTAGGGAAGGGTTCTATTCTTCCCGCTACGCTCTTATGTACGAAGGAGGTTACTTTTCCGTACGTTTTCTTTATTGTCCTTAGAATGTAGTAATGTTTCCGTTACAGTCCCAGGAACTATGCAGGTCGCTTACTTGTAGTATATGATCTCCCTAACGGTTATCCATGTAGTCAAAATCTAAGGAAAATGGATTTAGCGTATACATTCCTAGCTTTTTATTTCGTCGGTATGGAAAGAGTTCACACTTATTTTGCCCAATAGCAATACTCGTGATTTGACAGCTTTAAGTGTTTTCTCTGTAACAGCTGTAGTATTTCGTTCATGCCTCCTCAGTATGGGATGGTAATATCTGAATTTCTGGCGTCATCCTTCGAATCATTTATCCACCACGTCGGGTAACTATTTGACGTCACTACATTCTGCATTTACCTTTCTTTTCCATCAAATTTTTCGTTTCTAGTTTTATAAATTCTTTAGTTTATTTACTTTTTTTTAATAAAATATTGTTTCATTACAACTCGAAAGTATCTTTTATTCAAACACAGCTAGACCTATGTTTTTCCTACTGTATACTCAAAAAGAAAAAAAGGACTATCACAGCTGGGATTATGTATTTAGTTTGCATTTATTATGATGACCATGTTTAAATTATAAATAAAATATAGTGTTGCTGATGTCGAAAATTTTAGTAAAATCGGCGCTCCAACAACTCGTCCTAATTTATTGTTATAAGAGCGTTTTTATTTTATTAAACTTTTCAATTCCTTATATTAGTTCCCAAACTCCTTATACATATCTTGTTAAAATTTTCAGTCGTTATTAAAATACTTTTTATTCATCCAATCAAGTTCAAATACATTTTTAAAGGTCATTTGAAGGTCACTTTATGTTAATATTGGTTTTTCAAATAATAATAATTTAATTAAGTAATTAAAGTTTTATATGGGTTAAAAACTTTCACAAAAGGGGCAAGGTATGAAATATAGGTATTTTGTGCTATTTGGCCTAAAATAAGTTTAACATATGATTTCATAAAACAGCTGATTTTATGTCATTGGTTATGAGGTAGAACAGTTGTTTTAACGCATAGGTTTAACCCATATGCTATTTTATTGATATTATTAGTAATTATTATTTTTTAAATAACTAAAACAGTTTGTCTTTGCTGACCTAAGTAAGAAATTGACTTTAAAAATAGTTTGTCTATATTACTTGTTTTCAAAACAAGGATCGTAATTCTACCTCAACGATAACACAAGACGTTCTGAAACTGTCCTTGTTGTAAACCAGTTACCATAATGTATTATTGAAGGAAAGAGTACTTCAAATAGAGCGGCTAATGGTTTCACCACTCAAGAATATCTTCAGGCCACTTAAGTAATGTAATTACTCCCGTTTGAAGCACGACTCTTGGCTATAGAGTGGCCCGTGTCTGTGTAACAAGGTGACGCTCCAATTCACAACAATTATGCACGTTATACGCGAAATTATTGTTATAACAGGCCGTGATACGTGATTCTTCCTTGCAAGATAACTCCTTTTGCTTCAAAACAGGATGTTTAGAAATAAATACAGTACTTTACGTCAAATAAAATATAATATATTTATACTGAAGCATATAAATGACATTTTAAAACTGTATTTGTACACAATTTAAACTCCTAATGACAAAATAATAATTACAATAACAAATTATGTAAAACTGAAAGTATTAATTTATGAAGATATTAATTATTTGAAGTTTAAATAGTGCACGTAGTATGTCTACACCGACATAAAAATCTACCGATTCGTTTCCCCATGTCTTTGGAAACACTCATCGTATCCTTATGCCTTCCTTACCAACCTCTATGTCTTCCTTGCAAGTATTTGTTTAAAATTTTATGTCTTACTTGGAAGCATTTTTACAATTTATAGTCTATGTCTTCTTTTTAAACATCGTGTCAATATCTATGTATCTTTTAAAATATTTTTTGAAAATCTATGCATTATTTGCAAACATTTGGCCGATCTCTGGGTTTTCAATGTATAACCTTTTCCCTATCTGTCTGCCTTCCTCGTAAACAGTTTAGTTATATCTATGGCTACATTGTAAACAGCTTACTTATCTGAATGTCTTCCATATGCAAACTATTTTGTTATTTCTAACCTTTTTTGCAATAACTTTACTTGTTTAAATGTAATTTTTGTAAGAATGTTTTTCCTATATCTATTGCTTCTTTACAAACATTTGTATATTTCTATGTCCTTCTTATAAACATTTTTCCTATTTTTGTGTCCTTATTTCAAACACATTTCGTATCTCAATGTCTTTCTTGAAACAATTTTTTCTATCTTTATATCCTCTTTTCCCATCTCTATAAATTATTTGCAATCATTTTACTTATTTAAATGTTTTTCATGTAACCACTTTTTCTTATATCTATTTCTTCCTTGCAAAAATGTTTCATATCTATATACCTATTGTAAATATTTTTCCTATATCTATGTCTTCCTTCCAAATGTGTCATACCTCAATGTCTTTCTTATAACCATTTTTTGTATTTCTATGCTTTCTTTGCAAACATTTTATCCTGTCTCTATGTGTCGTTTTCAAACATCTTTCTTATCTCAATGCCTTCTTTTCAAAATTTTTGTGTATATCTTTCTGTTCTTTGCAAACATTTTTTCCTAGCACTATGTCTTTCTTCGAAACAGTTATGATATTCTTATGCTTTTGTTGCAAGAATTTTATTTATTTGTAACTTTCTTGCAACTAATTTTACTTACATATATGTCTTCCTTATAAATAGTTTTTTATCTATATATGTTCCGTTCAAACACGTTTGTGTATATCTAGTAATTTCTTGCAACCATTTTCACAATCTATGCTTGTATTGCTTGCAACTATTTTTTCTATGTCTAATTCTTCCGTGCAATAAGTTTTGCTACCTCTATGTCTTCCTCGCAAACAGTTCTCTTATATCAGTGTTTATAGTGTTACCATTTTTTCCATATCCCCACTATACTCTGAAATTCTTTTTCTATCTCTATGTCTTTTTTGCAAACATTTTACGTATCTTTGTATCTTCCTTACAAATATTTGTTACATTTCTATGCCTGTCTTAATTATTTTCTTACATTGTTAAGTATTCCTTGGAAAACATTTTTTTCTATATCAATGTCATTCTTCCAAACATTTTTTTCCTATCTCTATAACTTCCATACAAACAATTTACCTATGTCTATTTCTATCACCATCTTCTGTTTTACGAATGATACCTCGTCACCTTAATTTTAATTCTCTCTATGTAGTTGTATCAACCGTACTTTTTCATGTATCTTTATAATCTTCGGTTCAGTAGATTTTGGTTCAGTAGACTTCGGTTCAGTAGACTTCGGTTCAGTAGACTTCGGTTCAGTAGGCTTTGGTTCAGTAGACTTCGGTTCAGTAGACTTCGGTTCAGTAGACTTCGGTTCAGTAGACTTCGGTTCAGTAGGCTTTGGTTCAGTAGACTTCGGTTCAGTAGACTTCGGTTCAGTAGGCTTTGGTTCAGTAGGCTTTGGTTCAGTAGACTTCGGTTCAGTAGGCTTTGGTTCAGTAGACTTTGGTTCAGTAGACTTCGGTTCAGTAGGCTTTGGTTCAGTAGGCTTTGGTTCAGTAGACTTCGGTTCAGTAGTCTTTGGTTCAGTAGACTTCGGTTCAGTAGACTTCGGTTCAGTAGGCTTTGGTTCAGTAGGCTTTGGTTCAGTAGACTTCGGTTCAGTAGACTTCGGTTCAGTAGGCTTTGGTTCAGTAGGCTTTGGTTCAGTAGACTTCGGTTCAGTAGGCTTTGGTTCAGTAGACTTCGGTTCAGTAGACTTCGGTTCAGTAGGCTTTGGTTCAGTAGGCTTTGGTTCAGTAGGCTGGTATTTCGCACCAAATTATAAAACAAAAAATCCTTCCAATATTTTTCCCATTCCAACGTTTTTCTATTTCTTATTATTTTACTAGATGCTCTCTTTACTTCAAGACATTTTTATTCAAATCATATTTTTTGCTTACGTTTTTTAACCACGTTGCGTGCATCCCTTTTACATAAATAGTTATCTCATCCGCCTCTCTCTACTTAAGGGCAATCTTTTTTTAACCGACTTCAAAAAAAGACGAGGCTCTGTATTCCATCCATACTTTTTTTTGTATTTTCATGAACAAACAATAAGTGATTTTTTACAAAGGAAATGGGAATCCCTCCCGGTTGTTCCACTTTAGATACAACCCAATTCATCTGATTTGAAGACAATAATACGCTATTTTAGCCTTGAATGAAATTTGTTTACTAAGAATTATGAATAATAAAATAACTACTAAGCAAAATAAACGGTCACAGAATTTATTTTATGTACTATTCCTACATGAATGCTCGAAAATGCCGCTTGGAACCAATGAACAAACTTTCCTCAAGAAAGAGGTTTTTTTGATGGTTTACCTATATTGATATATAGACTAACAGTATAACTCGAATAAAATAAGCAAAAGTAAATACACTAAAATAAGATTTAGTTCATTTACCATAAACGTGATAATAATAATCATCAGGAGAAAACTTCATTATTTCACTAAATAGCATCAGATAAATTCATTAAACTTTACTATCAATTTTCCCTTTATTTTTTATTAATATTTTATGTTTAAAACGAAGGATTTTGCTAATAATTATTAAAGATAGCATTATTGTATATTTATCTGAGATTTTGCATTGCATGCTTACTAACCCGTTTTTAAAACTCAAAATAAGAAACAATATGTAGGATTTCAAGAAAACTCGTCAAGAAAATTTTCAACATAAATTACTGAATGTATTCTCTGACGAACTGTTATGTTTATGGTATTTTTCAATTGTTCATTGGACGTGTCAATTACTTGAACAACGATTAAGCAATACGATTAGAGGCATATAAACATCGACATTTTGTATGTATAAATATAGGCAGTTTTGACCACATAATAGTGAAACGAAAATCGATTATAATTTAGATAGAAATTAGAAATCAATCCTCCAAAATTTAGGAAATAAAAAATTTTAAAAAAACAGACTCGGAACTTAAAAGACCCGTATGTTATACATAATTTTGACTTACCAAAAAGGAAAAAATAATTTTCCAATAACAAAAACATAATTTATCCTAAGCTTACTACCCATGAAATTTTGAAGTCGGCGCCGCAATCAAGCCTTATATTCACTAACTTTTCAAATTTATTACGAAACAATCAACTTTTTGATTACTTGATTTCCCATGATTAACTTACCTGTCCATAGAGTCTTCCTGCGGAAAAACAATTATATGTCTTGGATAATAAGAGAGTATTTGGGACGATAATTGCTATTTTTCTCAGAAAAGACTATACAATATCAAATATTGTCAGATAAATATGTGGTTGGATATTTTTCGTTCATGTGTACAGATTGCTACGTTCAGCAGTCTATGTTAAATGAGTCTACGTACGAAACTCTGCGCCGACTTCAAACTTTTATGGGTAACAAGCTTATGATAAATTATGTTTTCGTTATTGGAACATTATTTTTACTTTTAAAAACTGCTCTACTTTTACAAGTTAAAATTATACATACAGGTTCTTTTTTTTCTAAAGTCGGTTCTGTTCTTTTCTTTAAATTTTTATCCCTCTTTCACTTTGTCTCATTCTGCACATCATTTATGCACATGCATAACTTTTATTTTGTCTTTCTAATGCATACTATAAGGTGTTTTAATAGACACGTTTTTAGTTTAATGTCAGTAATTAATTTTGCTTTAATAAAATATTTTTTCTCGTTTCTCAACATATCTAGGGTAGTTAGCCTTCTTTCTTGCTAGCAATAACTTTCCATAATTCTGTCTATACATTTCCTTTTATTTCATTTAAATTCATCCATAATTTGTCTCTGTCTGTCATATTGGATACATACGCTATTTGTATAATAGCTAATGCGTGAAAACTACTATTTCTTTCTAAGCCTGTCTGCTTATAAATCTTATCTCCTAAAGATTATGTTCCAATTTCATGTAAATTTCCGGAGGCAGCCTCGACAGACGTTTGTCATTCCCACCATACGAGCTTGCATACCACTAAACTGTCAGTAACACTTTTCTTTAAACGACAATTTCCGTTCCCAGGGAAATACGATTTACCCCCCGCACACAAACACACCACCAACTTCCCCCTCCGTCTGGATCTGACAATACAAGTTACATGGAATTGAGGGAATTTGATATTATAATGCAGCATGGCTTCGTACAACCAGCTCTTGATTTCCAAACAGCTCTAGGAAAAGCTCTATTGCAAAAACGGAAACACTCTCACCACATCCCCTTAACGTTTAAAGCAATTAAAGTAGTACTTTTAACCCAAGTGTTTTCGTTTAACTCACATACACACACACACACACACACACACACTCACACACACACACACAAACACACACACACACTCACACACACACACACGTGTACGGACACAAAAAACAAACCACACACACACACACACACACACACAATAACACTCACACACACACACACACACACACACACACACACTCACACACACACACTCACACACACACACACACACACACACACACACACACACACACACACACACACACACACACACACACACACACACACACACACACACACACACATACACACACAAATATATATATATATAAAACAATTTAGGTGATTCATTTACAAGAATTATTTATTAATTATTATTCATGTCTTGTAGTCTATTTGAATGAACAACCTTGGTTGTTATTCATTATTAACAAAAATTTATATATAGGATATATATATATATATATATATATATATATATATATATATATATATATATATATATTTGTAGTTATGCAACACTGTTTTCTTGTATACACTTATCACTTTCACTTATGTACTTAAACAAGAATCTTACTTGGTATTTATGCGAGTTAACTTTCAATGACTGGCCTTGTTATTATCACCGTGCATACTGAACAGGGTTGTTGTAGACTGCGAGCTGAGTGGATTTCTCGTTGACCTTGGTGTACCGTTATGTTCTATTTTTAGATTCACTGCACTGTGCGAGTTTTTAAAGTTTGTTTTGGGGTTAATATGGTCTATTAGATTGAATAATTTATCGTTTTTTTATTTTATTTGTATTTGTTCGTTAATGATATTATGTTTAATTTTATACATTTCTAGTTGTTCCCAGATTGTCATTTTGAGGCCTTTTTGAACTTTTTTTTATTAGGTGTACGTTTTTTTAATGTGGGGAATGTGTGTTTGTTTTTGATGGCGTGTGTGGCTAAGTTTGAGTTATAAATTTCAGGTTTGATGTATGCATTGAGGTGTTCTTGATATCTGTCTTTTAATTTCTTTTTTGTTTGGCCTATGTATATTTTATTACAGTCTGGGCATTCGATTTTGTATATTCCATTATTAAGTGTGGGACATATTTTTTCTGGTTGGTTTATTTTGTTGATTATGTTTCCTGTGTTTTTGTAGGCTATGTTAATATTATTATTTTTTAGTGTTTTAGTTATTCCTTTTATGTTGTATCCTGTGTATGTGAATGTAGCCAATTTAGTTGTTTGTGGTTTGATTTTAGGTTGTTTTAATTTATTTAATATTTTAAATTCTAATTTATCTATAGTTTTTTTATTGTATCCATTTTTTTGGGCTATTTGATATATTATTTGTTTTTCTTTGGTCTTTTCTTCATTATTTAGAGGCAATTTTAGCATCCTGTATAAAAGTGAGCTGTAAGTGGCCATTTTATGTTGTGGGGGATGGTTGGAGTGGTTTGGTATTGTATTAATGGTTTGTGTGGGTTTCCTATAAATAAAGTATTCAATGTTATTTGTATTTGTGGTTATTGTTAGGTCTAGATAGTTTATTTTATTGTTTATTTCCTCCTCCATGGTGAATTGTATGTTAGGGTGTAAGTTATTGATTTCATTTAGGATGATGTTATTATTTATTGCTTTATTTTGTGAGATGTATAATCCATCGTCAACATATCGTATCCAACGTCCGTTGGGGTCGTGTGTTTTTATGGTTTTTGTGAATAATTCGTCAAGTTTTTGGGCGTAAATTTCTGATATTATACTTGAAAGTGGTGATCCCATTGCTAAGCCATTTATTTGTTTATATATCTTATTATTGAATATGAAATAGTTTTGGTTTAGTATGGTCTTTAGGCATTTTTTGATTTGGTTTGTGTATTTGGGGTAGGTTTTAATGTCAGTTAATTTGTTTTTTATTATTTGGATGGTTTCATTAATTGGTATATTAGATATCACAAACATGTACTCTAAGTGTAGTGAATCTAAAAATAGAATATAACGGTACACCAAGGTCAACGGAATATCCACTCAGCTCGCTGTCTACTACAACACTGTTCAGTATGCCCGATGATAATGACAAAGCCAGTAATTGTAAGTTAACTCGCATAAATACTAAGTAAGATTCTTGTTTAAGTACACAAGTGAAAGTGATATATATATATTGATTATATATATATATATATATATATATATATATATATATATATATATATATATAGAGAGAGAGAGAGAGAGAGAGAGAGAGAGAGAGAGTCCTATACTTTTCACGTAAGAAGTTGTGACTGTCAAAAACCATAAATAATGGTTAAATACTTCAATTATCATCCTGGAAACAACATTTGCTTTTATTTAGCAATTCTTGGCAGTTTGCTGTATTATTTTATATTTCATTACTGTATACATGTAGCATGATATGGCAACACAGCGACGATTTCTACATACAGCGGTAAGTAGCTGCATTGAACAGACACAATCAGTTAGCGTCTGCTGATGAGACGGGTTGCTACGGATTCGAGTATTGGTTATGCTTGTAGTTTATAAAACATATTACCCATATTTACAGTCACTTTTTGTCGTTCACAATGCGTCTTCAAGTATCATATTTGAAAACTAGTATTGCGTAAACCTTATTAATACATCGTGACATAAGAATTTTAGCCATTTGTCGAGATAACTAAATCTTTCCTAACTGGAAAACTTGCTGATAGGCTGTAATAGTCTTTTATTTCGTTGAAAGTAAAGGAGTGCTCGATTGAATAAAAAAATGTTTACATTATCTAGTTTTGTGATATATTTTTTATTGATATAGTTTTGATTGATATATTGACGTTATTTTCAAAGCTTAACCACCTTTGTCGTTTACGACTAGTAAATTCTTTATTGTTCAGAATGCAATTTAAATAGCAAAAGCCAAAAATAAGTGGTTTCGGATTTTGACATTGACCTAATTCAATATTTACATACTATATCAAGTTTTGCCTAAGGCATAAAAACTACACACTTACACAGGTACATGTTTGGCTTTAGTTCTTAAATTGGCTTAAAATTAGTTTGCATAAATAACTAGAAGGAAAATATATTAATTTTTTTCTGCCTAGATAAGAGAAAATAATAACAAAGAAACAACTTGTCCTTAACTACGAACACTTGAAACAAGCGTCCGTTTTCTTCTTTCATAAGTTACGTCTCTACAGACTAGAAGCTCTACTTTATGTATACTAAAGTTCTAAAATATGAGTGATTGTATTGTATCATTAGTAATTTCATACAAAATCTATGCAGACACAACAGCGTAATTACAATAATAAAACTACAATAACTCTTGCCACAAATATTTAAACAACCACCATGTCAATTTCGCTAACACGGTTAGAATCAATAGAAGGTTACAAACATACAGACATCTAAAAACTAAAGACCTAATGACTACTTGCAATGGGTATCACTCCCACTCCTTCGGTCAGAGACCGGTTTAACCAATACCAGCACTGCACGTGTGACCAATACCACGCCCACTTACTTAACGTAATAGATCTAATGTACAAAGCATTGTAAATACTAAATAAAAATACAATAGCAAAAACTAATAATAATTAAAACTTAAGTAGCTGAAATGAGTAATTAAATAATAATTGTTATTATTTTATTTTTATTTTGTATTAACATCGTTTTGCATATAAGCTTTAAATTCCATTTGTCAAGTTATGTCAGTGATGGGCGTGGTCTTGTTCCAACGTGCAGCGCTGGTATTGGTTAAACCGGTGGCTGTGGAAAAGAGTGGGAGTGATGCTCATTGCACGTAGTCATTAGGTTTTTAGTTTTTAAATGCCTGTATTTTAGTAACCTTGTGATGATACTAACAATGTTAGCGAAATTTACACCATGGTTGGTTAAATATGTGTGGCAAGAGTTATTGTTGTTTAATTGTTATAATTACGCTACTGTATTCTGTATACATTTTGTATATAATTCTTAATGATACATTTTTGTTTTTTATTAAGAGTTACATGATAAGAATATTCATTGTGTCTTTGTACAAATTACCAGTGTAACTTACATCCTACATAAGAAAATGAATACTCTAATTTATACCATCTACTTTCGCTCACAACCATGTTTCATTGTGTACATCCTTCATGCAAACTGCTGTTACACATCTACGGCAAATTTTTCTCTACTGCAAATCCAATTTAGCGGCACAATTTATTTGCCGCCGCCATATCGCGCCACCTGATTTAATTCCCGGCACAAGTGTGAGATAAGCGCAACCCTTTGCGCTCTTTGTCTCTCTCAGGCCTTACTTATCATTTATTGTTGATAAATCTGCCCAATATATCTCGTTGCCATTGTAGCGCTTGTGTTGAGAGAAAGATCATGAACTTTGTTTCTCTCAGGTGAAGTCTGTTGCCTTGGTTTACAATGTATTTAGGTTTTCTTCTGTAAAATAATGTCATATATATATATATATATATATATATATATAGTGAATACTGTTCTTATAAAAATATACATTGTTTACAGTGAAGTGTAAATCCAAGATACAAACAATTATACAGCCTACGATGATGTGTGAAACTCTACTTACAGTTGATTACCGTAGCAGACATTATTTGGATTTAATATTACTTGTGTCTTGGAGCTCCCTTGACGTAAGTAGAAGGAACGACTGTACCTGGATAGTGGTTATACATATTTCCCTATGACGTTGGTAAATTTGAGGAAATTTTACAATAAACATTTTTTTTAATTTTCCAAAGATTTTGCGAAAAACGTCCAGTTTTCCAGTGGGAAAAACACAGAGCGGTTTCCCTCTTTTTTTAAAATATTTACCACAAACTTCACCGATAGGAGAAGGAACAAAAAGCATCCGTGATGCATTATTAAAAAATAAACTTTGTTTTACTTGGAATCAACATTCACTGAGAATACAACATGACATTGAGCAAAGCAAACACTCACACGTACACCTACTTGCAATCATAGTACTGTTACTTTCACTCATATACTCGATTTGTTGTGAAGAAGGCCAAACATTGGCTACAGTTTTGTGAAAAAACTTTTAAATATCTCTCTGAGTTGCACATCTACTGTGGTAAATTTGGAAAACAAAGTTGCATAACTGGCCAGAAAACAGGCCGGCCCTTATAATCGTTCCTGTATACAAAACATCTCCACTCCTCCCATTTGTCTCAGGAGCTTGTTACAAGAACTAGGGTCATTGATTTTAATGTTTACTGATTGCTAGGAATTCTTTACAAACAAAGCTGCTTACATTACTTATCGTTCAAATCCTTTTGAACTTCTCTTCAATGAGAATCCGGTCTAATGTAAATATTTACTATGGTAGGCCTAATACTTTGAATACAAATTCCGTGTTATCCTACAGTTTATGTCACTCAAACTTTTAATTTAATTCCATATATGTAACATGTGAAACCATCTAAATTAAAAACTTGTTACGTTGACTGATGCACATTTGGTTGAATGAAAATGTTTTTCCTTTGCAGGCGAAGTGGAGAGGCTTCTTCGAGAGTTCAGGGAGAACCAAGAGCTCGTACGCAACATCGGCGGCCACTATTATCAAATCATCTACCCCGTTCAACTTAGGCACCACGAAAAAATGGGAATTTCTACCAGGGAGGTAGGGACGAAGGTAAGCACAGCGTGTTTCTTTCTAATCTGATATAAATATAACAACCATGTATTGTAGCTGTCAAAAATAGATTTATGATTTTTGTTACATACAAAGAAGTAGCAACATATGTGTGTGAATAAATAAGTTTGGTAATAGTAGGGAAAATCCTTTTCTTATTGCACTCTAATTATGTGTTCGTTACATAGTGGACCGGGCTCTATAAGCTTCAAACTGGATAAAATATATTTTGTATTTGAAACTATTTGTGGTTGAACTATAATCTGGGTTGTAGAAAATCTACATTTGTCGAGATAAATAAAACGATACTCTAAAGAACTGTCACTTTAATCTTTGATTCAGAAGCGATGAAATTGGGGCTTCCAAATAATTTCAAACTTCATGATTAAGAGAGATGGAGGTCGTTAAAGCCCAATTAGCTCATTTTAAATTTGGTAAAAATCACGGGTCATAGTATAAAACAAAGGTCCTGATATTTCTTTCTTAGTTTTTCTAAGTTATTGTGAAATTTATAATTACACCGATAAAAGTGTTGGGCGAAGTTAAAAAGAAATTAAATTGCAAAGTGTAAAAAGAATGTTTTTATTCATAAATAAAATTTTTAATCAGAAAACTTTGTAATGTTCTTATAAGTACCCATGATAAACAGCGCAAATCAATAAGTCAATAACCAGCTAATTTCCATTCAATTAAACCATTTACTCTTTAACTGTCGACCATTATAAAGACCAACAAAAACAATAAAAATATAAAAAAAGACTATTGCTATAAAAAAAAAAAGAGTTACTTAGAAAAAAAATGTTAAAGTCAATTTCCTACTTCCTACTTAGATCAACAAAGAAAAGGTTTAATTGAGTTACTTTTTATTAAATAATTACAATTAATATAAATAAAGTAAACTACCTATGACCTAAATCAGCTATTGTAAAAAATAATCTATAACATAAAATCAGGTGTTTTATGAAATCCCATGTTATGACTTATTTTAAGCCAAATGAGAAAAAATAATTATATTGCATACCTTCCCTCTTTTGTGAAAACTTCTTCTCCCACATAAAACTAAAATCAATTCAATAAGTTAAATTAATAAATTAATATTGGAAAAACTGTATTAACATCAGTTGTTATCCAATAAATTTGAATTTGAACGTAAGTGTATGAATATAAAGTATAAATTTTATTATATTTATATATATATATATATATATATATATATATATATATATATATATATATATAAAGAAATAAGAAAAATACAAATCCAAGAATAATTATTGAATTTACAATTCAAACCTTTTCGTTGGCAAACAATACCAACATCATCATAAATATTAAAAAATTCTTTAATAATCCTGATTATGTTGGTACTGTTTGCCAATGAAAAGGTTTGAATTGTAAATTCAATATTTATTCTTGTATTTGTATTTTGTCTTATTTCTTTAATAATATACAAGAATACATATTGTGATATATATATAGAGAGATAGTAGACTTTGAGAATGCTGGAACTGGACACCGGCGAAAAGCTTCAGCATAATTGTAAATGCTAAATGAAATACATCTTGATTATGAAAATTTTGAAGTTATAATATTAATATTGAAATAATTATAATAAATCAAGAAAAAATAATCATCTTTATTATAATATATATATATATATATATATATATATATATATATAATACGTTTTCTTGTTTAATAATTTAAAACAACATAGGCTATTCAAATACAAGAATATTTATTAATTTATATTCAAAGCTTTTCGTTGGTAAACAGTACCAACATCATCAGGAATGAAAAATACAATAATTATTGTATTTTTCATTCCTGATGATGTTGGTACTGTTTACCAACGAAAAGTTTTGAATATAAATATTCTTGTATTTGAATAACCTATGTTGTTTAAAATATATAGTTTGAACTAATAAAAGGGATTGAAAAACCCTAGTGTTCTTTGTGATGAAAATATTTATCAGTCTTGGTAATATTTAAACTGTAAATGTTCGCCTGGAGTATTCAATTACTATAACTAGAAATTTTTGTCTTGCGCATTTAGTTAAAACTTTTACATAACTTAAAAAATAATGTATACAGTAGTTTAGATTCCAGGTATACAACAGCGTTTCTGTGTCTTTCGTTAAAAATTTTTTTTTCCAATATTCCTTTATAGGTAACCTGTTTTTGAGTCAATCAGTATTGGTGATATTCAAGACAGGAACTGGTCGTTTAAGGACGGAGTAAAACCAAATATAGTGAGACACCTACGAGGAAACGAATAAATAAATCAAACTGGTGACGAAAACATTTTATTATTTGTTATGTTTGAGATAATATCAATATATTTGAGGAGGATTCTAAATTTTTCAATCTCACCTCAGTCAATGTTTCGCATTGTGTTCCCACTTATACACGTTTTCTTCTACATTTTAATCTGGCATTTCCACTGAAATATTCTATTGTTCTGAGGCCTATTTTTCTTTTTAATTATTCTCTTTTATAACTTTCTCCTTATGCTCAAGCTATTGCAAATTAATTTCTTATGTTTGTTTACCAATTTAAACCAGATAACATTTTGTGTGTTTACACCATTACTAAACGCGAAGTAGTTTGTTGTGTAGGATCAACTGTTTGTTTGCATCCAACTGTTTCATTTTTCTACACCAAGAAAACATTTTATTACAAATTAATCTGTTTTTTCTGATTATGTTTACGTTATAAATGTTAACTCTTAGTTCTGCATCATTAGGTTGAATATATCTTCTTGTATCAAATAACTAACACCTAAAAACGTTCTTTTGAAAATTCTTAAGTGTGTAATGGGGAAACTTTAGTTCTTACTGTTAGTTTTATTTACTCAATTACATTAATTATTTGCAATTGCACGTTAATTCTATTGTTACAATCATTTAGGCAAATTCTCTGCATTTGTCTTTATTGCCGCACACGGGGTAAAGGTACAGCCATTACACTTTGGGGTAACTGTATATAAGCGATAACAAACGGCGCAATGGTTAACAAATTACCTTTAATTTAAGGATAATAAAAGATAATTGTTATTTATAGACGTTAATTGGCTATTAGTTCATTGACCTGGAAGGGTGGGTCGTTCTCTTTTATTACAGTTTGATAGCGGCCGCTTTTCACCTCGGGCAGCAATAAAAGGGGTTGAAGTGTTAAGGGTGGGAAACTATAGCAGCAGGTCGAAAGGAGTCAATATGCTACGAGGAGAGTCAAATTCAATTGCCTTCAAGACAGTTTTGTAATTTAGGTGGTCACCTGTAGCAAAAAGTGTCTTTAATTTATTTGGGTGTATGTACGTTTTTTATAATGAAGTTGAGGTAATTCGAGGGTAAATATTCTTTTTCAGAAATTATAGGTGGCTTTAATTTTAATAGCATTCTAAAACGTTTTCCAAGAGTTTCGTGCTCCCGTGTCTGAAAAGATAACTCACTAGAACGTCCAACGTTACTTCGAGCATACCCATTCCTGTATCTACAAAAATAAGAAAAATCCCGTTTGATTATTTAATGTGATATAGCTATCCTCACGGAAGCTTTCAAACCGATTTTTTGTCTTCGATCTTTTGTCGATTGCTAATCGCTCGCGATTCTTCACAGAAACTTTACGTCTAACAAAGACCGGAAATTTGACAATTTCCAAACGAACTATCGATAATTGATGCGAGAGGTTTTGCTAAAGATAATTACGAATTTTTCGTTTTATTGCATGACGTTTGCTGTTTTTTTAGATTAATTTTTACTAAGTGTAAGCGGTGTGAATAAAGTAAAAATGCGTCCTTTTTTGAATGGCATTATTTGACTGTTAGTTAACAATTTCTGTAGAGCAATTGTTTTGGTAGCCAACAAATTTGGCTACTTTGATTTCTACCATCTACAAATTTGTTTCCTACTATCTTTGTTTTGGTAGCCAAAAATGTATTTTAGGTTTTTACTCAGGAGAACATATTGTTTATATTTAATATTTTTTTTCTATTTAGTTGTGTTATTATTTCTCTTTTCATTTCTTCCTATTTTTCCCATTCCATGGTTACTCTTATATCAACTATTTCAAATTCAGAAGCAACCCATCAGGGTTTATATGTTGATTAGGTTAACTCAAGTACACTGCATAAAGGTACTTGCTACCACGTAAACCATGTATAATTGTTGTATTGTGGACACTATATGTATTGGTCCAGCCATCTTGTGCTTTCGTTTTAGTCACTTTTATGCACCCACGTAGTCTCACTTGCACCCACCAGAGATTGTTGTACCTTGCAACCTTTGTTGGTACCTTAGTCATTCACATCATCTCACTTTCTCATCAGTAGAGATGGTAACGTTTGCAAAGTTTTCACTGATCTTAGGATTTCACAACGTCTCACTATGCATCCGGTAGTGATTGTACTTTGAAACTTTTGTTGATACCAAAGTCATTCAAGTTATCTCACGTTCTGATCAGCAGATATGGTAGCGTTTGCAAAGTTTTCACTGATCTTAGGATTTCACAACGTCTCACTATGCATCCAGTAGTGATTGTACTTTGAAACCTTTGTTGATACCAAAGTCATTCAGGTCATCTCACGTTCTGATCAGCAGATATGGTAGCGTTTGCAAAGTTTCCACTGATCTTAGGATTTCACAACGTCTCACTATGCATCCAGCAGAGATTGTTTTACTTTGAAACCTTTGTTGATACCAAGGTCATTCAAATCATCTCACTTTCTGATCAGTAGACATGGTTGTCGTGTCCTCAATTTCTCTCCATTTAGGTAGCACAGCCCTTGTTCTCTTATATTTCGCAATCCGCTTAACATAAACACTAGACGTTTAGAACCCCTTAAATCCCACCGTGGAGAGATATTCGCCCTATACAATATATTTCATTTTATGCAGCATAGACCCTATGTTTCGCAATATCAACGCAACAGTGATTGTCGACGTCACTAAAGCTCGCTATAACCCTCATTCGTATCTTCCTAAATTTTAAAAATGTTACCATTCTTTACGCATTCTTGTGGACTTTCTTCCTCCTGATCTCATCAACCTCGCCGCGTGTCTAAATCTCTTGATTTATTTGTTTTGTAACTCGGTTTCTTTTGTCTTGAATAACATTTCACTATGTGACTGGTAACGATAATATTAATATACAATTTCGTATTTAAAAATGTGAAAACCAAAATAAAAGCCACCGTATTGTCGAAAATGTTACTTTTTATTCCGTTAATAAAACCGATTCAAACGATTGAAACTATGCTACGAAGTTACTAGTTTCAGTTATGTTCGAATGAGTGGGCTTTCTCAACTTGACACCGTTAGGCTTTTATTGCTAGACTGGAGCCACCCTCTTTTAAATAACGTAAAACCACAATAGCATATAACTTTTTTTTTATTTATAAGGACTAATGGAGCAACTTGCAACCTACTTACAGGAAACGATGCAGCCGTGAGTTAAACGAATTCAGGAACAGCTGTTGATTTTCTGGAACGGTTTTACTTCAAGTAAGGGAAGAAAGGCCACTAAGACAATTAAGAATTTAAAAGTAAACATTTACCTTAAAAAATATATTTTTTTAAAGTTTAGTAGAAAACCTTTGTTTAAAAATTGTTTCTTTAATGACCTCAGTTTCTTTCCTTTTCGTAAAACAAAAAATCATTGCTTTTAATCCCAAATTTTCTGAACCCCTATTAGGCTTTCTCTCTTAACTACCTTTTCATATTTTATCTTTCATTATATTTATTATTCTTAATTGTCCTAAATGTGTCAATTGTTACGTTTTTTACGTCCTACTACAACATCTGCTCTAATCCTTCTACTGTAGTTTATTTTATGGTCTTATATTTTATTTCTCTTAAACCTCAATGGAACTCATTGTTCTATTTTCTTTTTCTAACCTTAATTTAATATCTAAACGTATATCTACAATTTCTTTATTTAATATAACTTTATATCTCCTTCCCCTTGTTTATTTTAATGTTATTTATTTTCAAATAACGGCAATATTTTTAGTAATTGTCACCTGTTGGTTTTGCAACCTAATTAATTGAGTACAATACTTTGAAATGATAACACATACTTTTACCGGAGGACCACCCGTTCTAGATAGAACGGGAAAAGATTTAAATCCGGGCATTAACCTTGAATAACTGCATTAGTATTTATGTTGAATTTAAAAGTAATACTTAAACACCTAGAGCTTACCCAAAACTGCTTCACAGGACTTGCAAGGACTGTCAAAGGCGGAGAGACTTTGCTGTAGCACTAAAACGGTTATTTTAATATGTTAAATCGCTCAAGTTCTTGAGAATGATTGCACTCATGAAAACTAACTAAAGTTTGATTACACTTGAAATGCTATACAATTGCACACGCGGTTAAATACGCTGATTAAGTTATAACCAATAACCTTCCAAGGCAATTCACAATACTCGACAAGAGTATTTGAAACCTTTTTTTACTTTCGCGCGGGTAGCGGCTGGTTGCGTAATATGGCTTCACAAGATTCTAAATGTACAACTGAAAAGGTTAGGTCTAGTTTTCAACAGTCAACTATCAGTTTTTATCCTCTTGGTTACGATATCATTATTTACCTTAATCCGTTATCATATTTTTCTTTATATGTTATGCCAAAATCCATTTTCATTTTATTTACTTTACTTCAAAAACTCTTTTCCCAATAGGATTCACACCTCTAGGTTCTCTTTACCTATTTGATATAATTTTATATCTCCTTCATCGTTCCCTAATGTAAGTTACTATTTATATCCACATATTCTTTATCATATCCTTTTTTTAAATCTTTCCTCTAAATTTTCCGATTTGACTATGGAATACAACCAACAAGTTTTTATATATTGTCCATGTTTTTCAGTTTCTCTTTCATTATTCTACCTGTTTTAGAGAATTGCATTTTATTGATACTTTATTTTTTCTAAGGCCTGCACAAAGTAAATTATAAATACTAAGCAAAGGAATCTGGTTTATATGTCAATAGGACAGTGTTCTAAACTTTCTTGAATCCTCGCGATGCAGAATGCGCAAAACTAATAGACAATAAATTACATCGAGAACCAATGTTTACAAGTTTTCGCCTGTGTATGTTTAATATTTAATAGACTATGGAAAAAGTGGAAACTGAGAAGTTACAAAAGACGAAATAAGAGGAATAGAAGTGGAAATTGAAAGAGAAATTTAAGAAATTTTAGGACAGAGAAAAAACAGTTCCCTCACAAAAGAAGGGAAATAGATATATAAAGGAGAGTAAAGGATACAGGAAAAGACATGAGAAAGCGGTTGTCGATCTGGTATATTTTGACAACAAAGACCTTCTCTCGATTGAAGATTCATGCTGTGTTTCACGCTTTATGGAGCACGCAAAGCAGAGGTCTACCAACTTAGAATTTTATTTCAAAGCGAAGGATGCAAGCAGAGCAGCCAACTTGACAGCGCTAAAACAAAGCATTTGCCCTTTGACGAAAGCAAGTTAATTTTACAGATTTACTCAAAGTTGAGTTTACTTTGTCTGATGTTTCCTCTCTGGAGCTTAAGTTCCGTCTGGCTCCAGGTAAGAAGTGGTGCAGCTGCCTACAAGTTGTGTACGAAGTCGGGAGAGGAAATAAGTCAAGTTTTATTTGCAGTTTGTTCAAGAACTTCTGTTTAGCATTGCCGGGGGCGAGTAATTTAATTTACTCGACTTAATCCAAAGAGGGAAGTAGGTCATTTGGAACATGACTTTGCAATAATATTGCCGCAAACCACTCCTGGTTACAGAGAGATAACACATTAACAAGAGCTTTGTTCTTTAAAAAAAACAAATTATTCATAATGAAAATTAAATAATCGACTATTATTGAACCAATTCTACACCTGCGCACTCATTACTTTATAAATTGTTATACATATGTACTCTAAGCGTCCCATATTTACTTCTACCTAAATATAGCTAAATGTAATCACTATCTATCTATCTTTCTCTCTCTCTCTCTCTCTCTCTCTCTCTCTCTCTCTCTCTCTCTCCCTCTCTCTCTCTCTCTCTCTCTCTCTCTCTCTCTATATATATATATATATATATATATATATATATATATATATATATATATATATATTTACCTTAACCTAAAGAAACTCTGACTAGATCGAGTAAATTATCATACTATCAGGGATCAGTAATCTTTTCTAAAATATATATATATATAATGGAATAATGGATCTAATATATAATGGACTCGTGTGTGTATTCATAAGATATATATATATATATATATATATATATATATATATATATATATATATATATATATATATATATAACATCTTCTGGCATGAATTCTGGCGGTTAAAGTCTTCTGTTCGTTTTCATCGTTTGTTTTTTCCTATCTTCATTTTCCCTCTTTATTTTCTTTGTTTCTGAACCACATGTAATGTTATATTTTGCACATAGATTAGCTTTTCTATGCTAACCACCATCCAAGCACATTTTCTTTTATGACAGAAGCTGGGACTCACATCAGATGAAAATAACACTGTAACGAATACTGTCTATCATCATATGTGTCGGATAAATTTGCATATTTTTAGTTTTAATTCTGTGTGTTTGTTTTCAGTATCCGCCTCCGCGTTACGGAGACTCTTCACAAGGCGTGGGTACGACTCCCAGAGGACGATCGAGGGTGAGTGGACATCATTGAAGTAGCTTTAGTCATCTACTAGGAATACAGATTAGATTTACAGCTGTTTTATATGGTTCATTAAACAATAATCAAAGGAATATATTTTGACGACCTAGCTCAGTATACGAAAAAATTTAATTCGTTAAAAGTTTAACGTTTTTGTTCCCCTTATAATATCTTTAGTAGAAATGACCTTTTTATTTCTAAACATAAACTATCATTTTCAGTTTTTGTTCCCAATAAATTATACCTGATCCAGCTTTTCCCATTATACAAAATACACAAAGTTATCAAATTTTCATTGTAAACTTTTAACAATTATTTTCTTTAATAAAACAATTTACGATGGTATTTCTAACAATTTCGAGAACAATTATTGCTTTATCGGGTATACACCTTCCAGTGACGCGTATAGAGAGACACATAATTCTTAATAACCTAATTGCACATTCCAGCTCAAGTCTAGCTTTTAGTTTGCTCTTACAAATTACAGTTATAAGTGTTTCTTAAAAAGGCATCCTATTCAGAGGTATATTCATAAGGAGATGTATTCTGTAATTGTAAATACTGAACCAGAATAATATTTAAGTTTAGAACAGTAAGTAGGAAAAACTACAGCCCTAATGGTAGGGGTTGATTTTATTTGGGGTAAAGGCGAGTAACTAGATTATTCAAACATTTCTTTCGTTACACGTTATTTCGTTATTTTTAAAATTACTGATTTTTTTTCAACCGTGGCATTATTGTCTTAGCTTTAGCGGAGAACAATTTAATAAAGTGAGGAACGTCTTTTCGTTTTTCCTTAATGAAATAAATTTAGTATAAATATACATATGAATGTGTGTAGTTTAATTTCACTAATACAAACCCAAAGCTTTAAAAATAACCTCCCATTTTGCTCGATTTTATTGTAATATACCGATCGATCGATTTACCTTAAAACACTGAATCTTCATTACGTTCGTATGCTTTAAATGTTTGTGGTACTTAATGACTATAGACGGTATTTCAGAGATAACTGAGTACAATATATTTGACTTACATTTTGAGTAGCTTTTACACCACACATTTAACATCTCTATTAATACAAGTTAATGACACCAATTACATTAAATAATCATGAATCTGTATCTTTCTCTAACTCTTCACTCCATATCTCTAACTCTCTAGCTATCTCGCTATCTATCTCTTTATGTGTTTGGTTTCTAAAAGCCTAAACATGGTGTTTTTTATTACTTCTCCATCTTTTTTCTCGCCAACCGTAAATGTGAGTTTTGACATCCATTAGGACTGTAACTATAACATGATTGGTTGAAATTTATCTGATTACAAATATTTAGACAATCCATCTTTAATTAAAAGTTATATAAAGTTCCTGTGAAAGTCACCAAGTGTTCACGTGAAGGTTAATTTGGTTCGATAGATAATTTCAGTTGTGGTTGAATGTGGGGCATGTGGTTGCTTCAAGATTATGTTATAGGAAACGTACCGAACCACTAATCTAATCACCATAAGCAGATTACACGTACTACAGTACGTTGCTTCTGTGGTACTTTGTAGCTCTCACCTACGACTCCACTGCCGTTTCCAACCTTGATTGCCTGCTTTGTTACTCCTTTACCACCTCCATCTTAGGCTCCCTCCCCCTCCCCTGCTACCCTATCCTGTTACCAGAAATACTCCCCGGCTCCAGAACGTAGGTGCCCTATCCGGCTACCAGAACATAACTGCCTCTCTTTTAGTTTTCTTGATGCTCCTTGTTTCTCACGTCTTCCCTTTTCCCTGTCTTGTTCACCAATGATTTCCTTTTTCAAAACATCTTTTATCCTTTCTCATGGACGTGGTTTTGTAATTTACATCCTCATCTGAGAATGTCTACTTATAGATCTGCACTGGGAGATCGTTACTTCAACCCGGTGGCCTGTCTGTTCGAGGGTTACCCCATTTCACGTACTTTATAGCTGGAATTTAGGGTATTCCCCTTTTAAAAATTAATTTGTAAAGGTAACCCTCCACGGACCGTAGTCGGTGATATAACTCAAAGAAAGTAATTATATCAGAAAGTTATAAGAGTAGCCAGCACTACAAGATTACCTGTAATATTCTGCTTTGTTCTTCGGAGTCGGGCTTATTAGGGGTGAAACAACATTTACATACACTGTAAATATATGAGTACTTATACTTACCGAGATTTATAATGTACATACTCATTACATTCAATTTCATAATGTACATCTCTTTCATTTGAAATAAAATAAAAAATACGATACAATGGATAAAGTTCTTAGAATAAAGGCATAAATACAGTTAAAATTTAAAATAGTTACTTAATGAAATATATTTAACAGGTCGTATCGACAGTGGATTGTCTGTAGGACCTTTTCTCCACTGGAAACTTGGATCCAATTCGAACGATAAGCAAAATAAAAAATGAATTCTAAATAAGAGCCCAGTAGGAATTACATCATATTACCTACCCCTATAATCAATTATTAAATTACTATAGGCAGAGTCCAACAGGATCGTCTACCCCCAGTTTAGAATTCTCTAATTACTAATAGTTTTTATTCCTCCAGATCTCGGATTATCCCGAGCATGTCGGTCTGTATCTGGACCTGTTTTACTGTTGAATAAAAATAACAAATGTATAAATAATTACAAAACTTCGTTAATAGTTACTTTATTAACTTATTTAAAAAAAACTATTCTGTATCCAACATGAATTATCAGGTTGCTGAAGACGATTGACCCTATAAATCGTTAAATATGAAATATTGTAAGTTTTTTTACCTGAGTTTCCGTTAACAATGTGACGCTTTGGACGGATGTAAATATTGGGATTTATATATTTTTATATTTACTGTTTTCCGCGGGACTTATTACAAATCATAATGGACATATAGCATTACAGGTTACTTGTCTAGGCGGTCATAAAGTTCTGATTTGAAATATCTCTTCCTCAGTTTGCGTAGAACAACTACTGATAACTGACCTTCTGCTAGGTGCTGCGTTCTTACCTAAGTATCGAAACTATTTCTGCATTATTGATGATAACTATAATTCCTGATTAATTTTATTTTACGTAAAAAAATATTAATTTAATGTGTGACTGTTTCCCCAGTGAATTTACCTACCCACTAAATCTCACTCTTGGAGTTTTTACCCTAATTTTTCTAAGAATTTGAATGCTAGTACCTAAAAAAAAGTTTCACACTAACCTCATACAGTAACTCCTTCCCTATATACTTATAACCCTTCCCTTTTCACGATCTTTCAACTTCGCAAATATTCTGATCAATGTTATGGATGGAGGCTAATCTCGCTTTGTAAATCTGCATTAATACTATTTAAAATTATTATTAATCACGGTTTTAAAGGTGTTCCATTATAAGAAAGTAGTCATATGATGGCATTTTATGTGAAAACAAAATAGCTGTAAAGGCCCATACAGTTAATTAATTATTACCATATTTGAAATTCATCTGACTTGTTTGTTTCTAATGCGTTACAACACAACCTAAATTACATTTCTTTACTCGTAAATCTCACTTCTAGTGAGACATACTATTTTTCTAAAATTTCGGCCTCATTATGGCGCGACAGTTAATCCATGTACAATATTTCACCGAACGAAACCGGAAATCCACAAATCCCCAAAGTCGTTATCTTAGACTTCAAAGAAAATAAATAGAACCCGCAAAGACAATTTTGAAGCATTGAAAGCGATAAAACGTAAGGAGAAGAAATAATGTGTTCCCGTCGAACAACGCACAGATCGCATCGGGCCGATGGTCGCTTTCCGACGCTGACAGCGTTGCTATAAAGATGATTTGCGCCGTCTCAGGAAGCAGTAAAAACAGCAACGTGACGGCAATAAACAAACCACGGACCATCTTTCGCTGAACCAACTATAGGATTGAAACATTATTTCAGCATTACACAGAGAAACAATCAAAATATGGTGACCAAGTTATACAATTTTGTTGGATACTGTAACCAATTTACGTAACTAAAACTTTCAACATAAAAAATTTATTATTAACATTATACAGTATAGACTAAGAATTTTCGGTTCCAAGGTATTGGTAATTCCAGGATTGCCATTTTTGATTATTCTTCGTGTGCCAACTTAATGAGCCATATATTTGAATGGCATAAAAAAATTGTGTCTTGTCGAGATGAGTAGTAAAACTTTTTCAATTTCTAATTCTAAAAACGGTTGTTAAAATGAGTACTTCCTTATTTCGTCCAAAAAACAAATAAATAAATTTACTTTTTCATTGTTTAGTTACAAAGCTATCTATTTTCATGAAAAATATATTTAACAAGTAAGATACTTGAGCTAATATTCTCCACCGTACTCTATCTTACCAAACTCTCAAGCACCAAAGAGGATTTATCGATATTTCCATTTCGACGCTCCCACACATTCACACCGGTCTATCTGCCGTCGATGGTTCTCCACTAGTCAAATAGTAGGAAATGGTCTACAAAACTAAGAGTACAATTTTTTATTCTATGTTTATTTCTTGAAAACAAACTACAAATACGACGTAATTGTGTTGATTGTAATTTAATATATATTTCAATCTATTATTTAGGGAATATTTATAACTTGCAATTATTGTGTTGCACATCTTGAGGTTTTTTTATTATTATAAGTTTGGTATCACTTTTCAAAAAACCACTACTTCCTGATATTTTTCTGCAGGAGTTTTTCGCACTAGGTCGGACCGGGGCTTCAAATTAATAGTTGGCGGTTACGTAAATTCTGTGTGTACATTTTGATTGATTGAATTTTGTTCATTTGAAGGCTACCCGTTAGACCATTGTTAAATTATGTGAGTCATGGGCAAGACTGTTGCTCATGTGTGTTGTATTAGTGTGAGTCTGAGGACTATTGGTGTTCTGTGGTGTGTTGTTCATAGAGTAGTTGTTATTTATGTATTCAAATATAGTATTTAATTTCGTGCGGGCGTGTGTATTTGTGTGTATATAGAATAGCATATATATATATATATATATATATATATATATATATATATATATATATATATATGTGTGTGTGTGTGTGTGTGTGTGTGTGTGTGTGTGTGTTGTGTGTGTGTGTCTGTGTCTGTGTCTGTATGTGTGTGTGTGTTTGTGTGTGTGTGTGTGTGTGTGTGTGTGTGTGTGTGTGTGTGTGTGTGTGTATTGTGTGTATACGTGTGTGTTTGTGTATGAGCCTGTGCGTGTGCGTGCTTGAGTGCGTGTGTGTGTGTGTGTGTGTGTGTGTGTGTGTGTGTGGGTGTGTGGGTGTCTGGGTGGGTGTGTGGGTGGGTGTGTGGGTGGGTGTGTGGGTGGGTGTGTGGGTGGGTGTGTGGGTGGGTGTGTGGGTGGGTGTGTGGGTGGGTGTGTGGGTGGGTGTGTGGGTGGGTGTGTGGGTGGGTGTGTGGGTGGGTGTGTGGGTGGGTGTGTGGGTGGGTGTGTGGGTGGGTGTGTGGGTGGGTGTGTGGGTGGGTGTGTGGGTGGGTGTGTGGTTGGGTGTGTGGGAGGGTGTGTGGGTGGGTGTAGGTGTGTGGGTGTGGGTGTGTGTCTGCGTGCGTGCGAGGCTCACATTAACTCTGAGGCGCTTCCGAGTTTGAATTAATTATAGACAAATTGGCTTTTAAAGTAAAAGAATTTTTTACGGTAAAAGAGTAAATTGTTTTGTAAAAGAATTCCTCTGACTGCCGTATATAATAAGGGAGAGTTTAATCAAATTTAAACACCAAGGGTAAATACTATCTTTGTGTAGGAATTGTATTTTGGTGAAAAATGATAAAATTACAGCATTAAAATATTGTATACAAATTCAAAGAGTGACAAAACATTTTTAATTCGTGAAAATAGACAAACATTTCTTGAAAAGAGACTACAGAAATTGAAGAAGTAAATAGTAAATTGATAAAAACCGAGGCAGTAATGGAAATTCCACCAAAAATTAAATAAGTTAACATTGATAATAATGAATATTCTAATGTCCTAAAATCATGAAATAAAATCATACAATCCAGAACCCATCATAAAGTTGTTTATCATCTAGTTTCTAATTACTACTTAAATGTTTTTAATAATTTTGAGAATGTATCATGTTTTTGGTTGTCAGATTTTAATTAGAAGTACTTTAAATAAACTAGGGCCTAATTAATTTATCTAAGAACTTTTTAGGGCTAAATAAATGAGCATGTTTATAATATTTATATGTAAAGTCATTAGCATATAAATATATTATATCACTATACCGTTAACATATTAGTAAATAGACATTCGTAATTTTCCAAGGGCGTATCGATTTAAATGTAATTTACTTTACATATACAACATACTGACTGTGTTATATAAAGGAAATTACATAAAGTGTAAGTATATATAACAGCTTTTGTATGATATTGCATTAGTTGATCAAATAGTCAATATTTCTGAAAATACATAAATTAAATTGCAAACTGTTTAAACGCATCTTAAAACGAGTCAATTTGTGAAGAATATATCTTGACATAACACACAAGAAACCTCTAATCACAAATATTTCTGTTCCAACCTGATGTAACCGGAAAAGCATCCTCAGAGACATGACTCCACTGAATGGCATTAAACACTGAGTAGGTTATGTCATGAATTTGAGAATGGTTACTTGGTATCCGAAACAAGCATCATGTTAAAATAAAAATATTTGTCATTTGAGGTGTTTTGTATATTAATTGATGTAAATAAAACTTGGTAGAATGTTTCAAATAATTGGTAAAAAAAATTCGTTGTTTGCATTCGAAAACATTCTCGGAAACAATTTGTGGAAAAAGTTTTTTTTTTATATTCTTTGTCATAGAAGATATAGGCTACAAGAAAAATCATGCTCAGATAGAATTTTTGTCAGATATAAAGGTAAATATATGGCTTCACCGCACCGTAAACACTCAACGTAGCAAAAAAACACAATAAAATAAAAACTCATTAGAAACAAGTAATGTAAGAAAAATTAACGATTACCTGTACAAACTTTCAATTGTTGGTAAAAATACGTTGTTATTCATCCAATAAATTTCAAATATATTTTTCTTTTAACCTGTAGTGCATGACAATTGATGTACAGTTTCTTTCAAATATTTATTCATTAATTTAAAAAAACCTGATGCCACTGTCGGATTTGCACTGAGTAACTACTTGTTTGAATTTCATCACTGACCCAACTTTCCTACAGCTAAATATCTGTTATCTAATGATCGTATGAAATTATAACAGCACGGCTACTTGCAATAATTAAGCATTACAAGACATTGATAGAATGAGATATTATGTACCACAATCAGCTTCATAAATTAGAAATGAGAAAAAGCGAATAAATAGTAACAAACACAAAATATAGTCAAACATCACCTTTCTATTTTTTCTCTTATTATTATGATTCTATCATGTGTATATACATAATTATATTAATTATAATTATAAAATATAAAGTACGTTAAATATAATATATATTTTTTTTTATTTCTCGTACATAAATAATGATAGAGTTATTAAAATAGATTGAATAATAAGTATTTACTACACTCTAAATATTCCAAATACATCTTGAAGTTTTTTTAAACTTAGAATTTATTCAGTAAAAAATAAATATAACTTAAATCAACTGATTTCAAAATAATTTTAATTTAATTCCTACTGAGTTCGACAAAGAAAAATTTTATTTTAGTTACATTTGTTTAATTACAATTAATATAAATATGTGTATGCATAAGATAGATTCATAATATTAAGTCGTAGATCAGAAAACTATTTTCCTTGCAATTAATTTTCATTTTACTCTCTATAGAGAATATGTTGGTGGACTATTATTTTTGTTTGTTAAAATTTTATCCATCACTTGTAATGCTTCATTATTATAAGGAACCTTTCTGTTATAATTTCATAATCATCATTAAGTAACAGGTTTCTAAGTATGGGAAAATTGGATCAGTGGTAAAGTGCTGAATTTCAAAGATATAGTTATTCTGTTCGAATATGAACGGGGCTGAAAAACGTTTTTTATTTAATTAATAAATAAATATTTGAGAAAACTGTATCAATATCAGTTTTCATCCACCATAGGTTTAAAAAAAATCTATTTGAACTTGATTGGATAAATAAAACGTTTTTCATTATTAATTGAAAATTTGTACTAGACATGTATAAAGAAAGTGGGAGCCATTAGAAGAAATTGAAAAAGGAAACCTTGAGACTGGTTTTAAAATGAAAATGAATCAGAGAAATTTTGAAAAATTGCATAAACTATAGTTTAATAAATAATATATGCATGTTTCAATTAGATCAATAAATAAGAGGACACTTTTTGAAAATACTTTTTACTGCTTTCAAATCAAAAGGCGGTTCAAATTATATGATGAAAACATTGTCGCCTTACATTCTGTACTCTTCCTGTAACATAAAGCGAGCGAAAATATATTTTAAAAAAAAACTCGTCGTTATTTGTTTACATGTAATAAATGATTGACGAGTCTGGGGGATGTTGCGAGTACAAACTGCAGAACATCCCCTCCCTCTTTAGCCATTGTATATATGTGTTGTGAGGTGAAAGGGTTGAGGGTTGAGACAAAAGCGAATCCACGCTTGCACGTTAAACTGGGATTTCAACGGAAAAGTTGGTCATTTAAAAATTACTATTGTTCGCCGTTGTTTCGAGCTACTTGCATTTGTGTAGGTTTAAATTTGTGTTGTTCCACGTTGTCATGGTTACAAGACAATTAGATAGACTAGTATTGAGCCATAACATGACATTTACTGTAACAAACATTTCGAGATCTTTGCGAAACTGCCTGTTATTTTAATGTCACTATACATTTTTTTAAATTCTTTCTATGAGCTCACACACTCTCCTTATATATATATATCTTGTACAAAAATCAATCGTTCATAAAATACGTTTTTATTCATCTGATCAATTTCAAAATATTTTTTAAAATTTTTTATTGGATGACAATTGTTGTTAATATAGTATTTTTTTGCAAATTATCATTCAATAATTAAATTATAAAAATATTGTGGGTATAGGTCGGATTCGAACTGATTATTTTCTCAGACTAGCGCATTGGAAGTGTACCAAGCTTTCCAAAGCTTTAAATTTTTAACTCAAACATGTATATGAATTTTTCTTGTGCCACCCTCTGGTTGTCTTCGAAACCTCCAATGTATAGCCTTAAATTGTTGCCATGGTTACCACATCAATAACGCTGTATTATTAAACATTAATATAAGGAATAAAATTAGCAAACAAACTGGATTAACGATATCAAACCTTGTTTCACAAATAGTGCACAGTGCAGGATAGTGCGAAAGGAAAACGAAAAGGAACTACAGTCCAAAAATAAATCGTATAATTAGTAAAAAAAATAATAATAGTCCAACACCATACATAATAAGGATAAAGGAAAATTGCAAGGAAATTCGCTTTCTATGTTACCAATTAATATTGTTAATCGGGTATATGTATGTACATATTTATATTATTAAAATTATAAAATAAAAAGTATCTAAAATAAAATTGTATTTGTTGACTTAGGTACGAATTGACAAAAGACGACAGAAATTTTTTTTATCACTTGTTTTAGATTATATTCAAAGCCTGTGTACGTAAACAGTAAGTTTACATGGTTATACTTGGTTTACAAATATACGATGGTATAACGTTAACATTACAAAATATATTAATACGAGCATAAATAATTTATTCGTAAGTAAACAATTAAACTTCACTACAGATAAGTACTTGAAGAGATATTTAATAATCTCACTAAATCCGGATAACCGAGAGTTTAACAATTTTAAAGGATTTATTCCGATAAATACTTATTTATAGAGCCCGTTCAATTCCATCGCGGATTCACTTAACTAAACAAGTACACGGTTCTATCTCACTTGGAGTGAAATCCGTGAAAAATGTTTCTCGGCTTTCACGGAGGTTTCGTTTAAAAATATTTAAATTGGAAAAGTTTGTATTGGCAAAGTCTGCGGCAGACATATTGCCGGCGAAATAAGTCCCTAATCCTTGAGCAGAAGGAAGGCGTTGCATTGTTATTGTGACGAGTGAATTTATATGGAGAGAGCAGATTTTGTTAAACGGACGTGAGTCGAAATATATCTAGAGTATTTTAAAAATAGAGAATAATTTTACACTTCGAGCAGTGGTGCAATGCTCAGCTGATGTAAAGACGGACTCCATTGGCCCGTTGACAACTAATATTGGAGAGATTACAAAACAATAAGTGTCGATAACGCATTGAACAGTAACAGATTAGATAGTTTTACAAATTTCTTTTATATTTATTCAGTTCATATTTATAATTACATCGATATTGCTTAGGCCTACTATCGATTATTTGTGCAACCAAACAATAAACAGATTTAATAATATTAATCACTTAAACAATAGTTTATGACTATCCGGACATTAAATTTTGTAAATTTGTCAAGACTTACTGAGACAGAACGTTTTCGATCGCTATGTGCTGATCTTCATCAGTGTCTCTGATGAGGATCGGCACATAGCGATCGAAAACGTTGTGTCTCATTAAGTTTAACCAAATTACAAAATTTGAAGTCCGGATAGTCATAAACTGTTGTTTAAGTGACTAATAAGATTCACCGAACGTAATGGACCACAAAATTCAAAAGATTTAATAAGTTTGTTAACATTGCTCTAAGTTTCGATTCCGAATTGGAATCTTTTTCTGGTGGGAATAATTTATTTATAATATTATTCTTTAAACGATTCAGATATTTATAAGGAAAACAAACCTCACAAAACACTCACAATACATGCTAAAATAATAAAACCAAATTTATTACATTCAATGTAAGAACATCAAATCGTAGACACTATATTGATTTGCTTACAACTTGTCAAACAAAGGTTCACGAACGCTTTTATTAAATTTCCTTTCTAAAATAACGCAACTATGATTATGATCAAATTATATTTTAGTGAAAGGTTAAAACTATCCAGATTCAATTTAATAATTGGCGCCATTTCTACAAATTGGTGTTATTAGTTTGTCACGTCTTCTGCACCGGCCAACTTTCATTACTCGTAAGGTAATTTTAAGAAACCTTTCGCTTTTATTCTGTATGTATTTCTTCGTTAATTTTTCAATGTCATTGTATAGGCCTATATCAAATTAATTACATATATCGTAATTTCTGAGTATTTCGTCTTGCACAACTCGTTAACCTCCTCTTTCTCGTTCCTCTTCTCTCATGTCTGCTTACTTCAATTATGTTATCAACAAAGTTTTGTGATTTTTTATATTTGTTTATTTTATTCTGTATTTTTTAATCTAGTGATCTTGTTTCTTTTAATTAATTATTATATCTAAGGGTGTCTACCTTCTCTTTGTTTTCATATATTATTTTAATTAATTTTAAACTATTTCGTTCATCATTAGTTTTAATATATTATACGTTAGTATTATAAAAAACACCATGCTCAATAATTAAAATTTCTTTTCTCTCTTTAAAGTTGTTTTAAACGTGTTTACGATTAATTATTCAGTTCATTAATAATGTGTGAACAATGATATTCAAAACTCAGATCTGTCATCACGTACACCAGTAGCACTCATCAACCTGGGTATAAACGTTTATAGAAAAATATTTCATTCAATATATCGGTTAGAATTTTCATATCTTTGAATTTTCCTTCTTACCAGATGTAAGACCAAAGCCTAACTTGGTGCTACACTTTAAACAAATTATTAAAGTCTATTGGTAATTAACAAATTAAAAAATATTTGTTTCATTGTTTTATCATTTTATATAGTAAACAAGTCACATAAAAAAATTAGTATATTTTTACTGAATTTACCAAAGAAAGGTTTTTATTTAGTTACCCTAGAGCACTATTTATGATATTGTGTGGTAACCATGGCAACGTTAAAGGTTGTACAATGGAGGTTTCGATGACAAACAGATGGGGGGGGAATAAAAATTAATATAGTTATTTGAGAAAATATTTATAGGCATTAGAAAGTTGACGCAGTGCCAAGGCGTGCTAGACATCAAACATGAAGATTCTCGATTCGAATCCGGCTGGACTTCACAAATTTTGTAATTCAATTATTAAATAAATATTTGAAAAAACTGTATTAACAACAATTGTTATCCACTATAAGCTAAAAATATTTATTTGAACTTGATTAGAAGAATAAAAACGTATTTTAATAACGATTGAAAATTTGTACAATATATATATATATATATATATATATATATATATATATATATATATATATATATATATATCAGGAGAGTGTAAGCTAATAGAAGACATTTAATAAATTCTATCGTTATTAGAGGTTTTACTTTTTCTGTGTAGGTGTGTTTGCTTTACACACTGAAATTAATTTAGAATTATGATTTCCTAGAAGATTATTTCTTTTTATATATCAAATTACTTTATAAAGGTAATTTACAAGGTACTTATCTATAAAGATAAAGTGCTTACGCGTAACGGTAGTAGGTACTTTATAAAAGAACTATATAAACCATTTTTGATGCATTAATTCTTTCTTCAGCAGCAATAATTAATTGAAACGTAATGACACTTGGAACACGCGATTATGTGATTCCTTAATCACAGGTTTGACATATTTCACTGTTCGTTCAGTAAGCTACATCCATTGATCACAGATCAGTAGGTTTTACCCGTTAATTGGTCACAGATCTGACACACTATTCAGTTCAATTAGCTAATCTTTAAACGATAAAAATTGTTTTTTATAAATCCCAGCTTGCCATAGATAAGGTTTAAGTACAGGAATGACGTCCTTAAAGGGGCATAACCTTTCGTACTTATTCGCTCGTGAGCCACAAATTTGATGCAATTTATTGGTTATTTTAAGCAGAGATTTGACTTATAACTCACACAATGCCCTCAAATGTGACTTAGAGAGCCTAACATAAAAGTAAGACTTAATTAGCAATACGTTTAAGGAATACTAAGGCTGTGACTCACTTAGTCATCCGAAAAGTGTCATGAATAATGAAATTTATCAGACATTCAGAGGTTTGATGTATATACTTGCTACACATAGGTGTTAAACCGCAGTCGTGACACATTAAAATAACGTTTACTAATATTTATAATCCTTAGTTAATATTTAATAAATGGCGTTCAACTAGTCAAAGAATCGACTCCATTTATCGATCCTTAGATTCAAATATTTGACACATATATTTAAAGTCTCATTTAAACGCAAGAATGCGTCACAAAATTTTTAACAAGCGGTAATGAAGCATTTAAATATTCATTTAGTTAAATGTTTTACACCTATAACTATATGAAGCAACTGTGGCGTAATGTTTATTTTTAAATAAATAAAACCTCTAAACCACAAATAACATTTTATTTAAACCTTATGTACATTTCGATTGCCCAGCAATCATCTTCAGAGGTATTTAAAAAATACAACTAACTTTAAAAAACATAATACAACAAATATATAGGCTTAAACCGGCAACTACTTCGCCACGCCCCTTATTTAAAAAACTAGTACGACCAATCACGTTGCAGTAAATTCCCCCTCTACAACTTGGTCCGGTCTTCCCCCTCTCGTGGTGAAGAGTTACCGTTACAACTATTTCAATTTTACTAAAAAACAATAATATTCCTTATTAACAAAGTTATAACTATCTCCTAATTACTGAATATAACTAAAATTTAGGGATAGGCCCTTTATCACAATTTAATAAATTATTTTCGTCATATTTGTGAATGTACAAACTTTCAAAACTATTCAAAAGACCTTTTGAATTAACATTTTTCAATAATTTTAGATCATTTAATTCTAAAGTGTGTTTGGTGTTTAGAATATGTTCTGCAACACTAGATTTTACAGGTCTTTGAAATTTTATATGGCTAATATGTTCATTAAATCTGGTTAATATTTTCCTTTTCGTTTGGCCAATATAAATTTTACTACATGAATTACAATTTATTTTATAAATCCCAGATTTGTCTCTCATCTTAATTTTATCTTTAGGGTTATCTAATACATTTTTTAAGCTATTTAAGCTTTTGTAAGCTACTTTTAAATTTACCTGTTTAAAAACTTTATCTGGACCTTTTGTTAAATCCATATCAAATGGTAGGCTAATGAATTTATTTTTAACATTTTCGTTTTCTGTTATTAAGGTAGTAGAATCGTTTCTAAACTTTTTTAATTTTTGTTTCCTCAATATATTATCTATTATTTTAGGATCATATCCATTGAATTTAGCGATCTCTTTAATTCTAGCCAACTCACATTTAAATCTATTTTTATGCAATGGAATAGTAATTAATCTATTAACCATAGTGTTAAAAGCTGCTAATTTATGGGATTTGCAATGGTTAGAATCTACCGGGATATATCTATCATTATTTGTATGTTTCCTATATATATCAAATTCAATTTTTTTATTATTTCTAAAACATAATACATCAAGAAACGGTAAACATTTTGTATGCTCTATTTCAAAAGTAAATTTAATGTTTTTATGTTCATTGTTAATTAATGATAAGAAATGTTCTACGTTAAACTCTTTGGTATTAAAAATTGCGAAAACATCATCTACATATCTAATTCATACTCTAGGAAAATACGGGAGTTTGTTTCTTAATTCCTTTTCAAAATTTTTCATAAAAAGTTCGGCTATGAAACGTGATAAACTATTCCCCATAGCTGTACCATTTTTTTGTTGGTAAAACACATTGTTAAATGAAAAATAATTCTGAGTCATACAACATTTAGTTGATTTTACATATTCGTTAACTTCATTAATCTCTATGTTATTTTCCATTAAAAATTCTTTTAACAAAATTAATGTTTCAGCAACTGGTATGCTTGGGAATAGTGAACAAACGTCAAACGATACAAATATTTCGTCTTCTGTCAGTTCAATATTTTTCAATTTATTTATAAACTCTCCTGTATTTTTTATTGAGCTGGATTCTATATTAAATTTAAAACTTCCAAAAACTTTATTTAACCATTTTGACAAAAGATAAGTTGGTGAGTCAATCCCCGAAACTATCGGTCTCATCAAATTACCTTCTTTGTGTATCTTTGGGAGGCAATATAACCTAGGTATAACTGCATTTGAAACATTAAATTTATAAATTTCATTTTTTGGAATAACTAAATTACAACTTCTAATAATATTTACCGTTTCATTTACAAATTTGTTTATTGGATTCTTTTTTAATTTCATGAACATTTCTTATTTGAACAAATTATTAACTCGATTAACATAATCTTCTTTATTTGAAATTACAATAGTATTTCTCTTATCCGCTTTTAAAAAATAACAATTACGATTTCTTAAACTTTTCATCACTTCTAATTCTTGACTATTTCTGGTTCCATTCTTCTTCAATTTTATATTTTCAGCAATCTTCGTCTTGCAAACTTTCCTGACGTAGTTTTTATCTGTTTCGTTTAAAAACCTAATACCATTCTCAATATTACCTATTAGCTCCTCAATACCTTTCCCATTATTATTACGGAATGAAAATTTCAATCCTTTATTTAATATTTCCATTTCCGATTTGGTGAATATTATATTTGTTTCATTTTTGACCAAAATATTATTATTATTTTGGTTATTAGGTTTATCTGATGTAGTTCTCATCAACATGCTTAATTTCTTTTCTAATTTTTCAACTTTTTTCAAATATTTATGTTCATTAACTACATAAACTTGTTTACAAAATGTGTCTAAATCTTCTTTATTTTCTTTTGCTAACTTTAAATGTAAATTATATAACTCCAATTCCACTGTATTTAATTTACCATAAAGGTATTTTATTTCTAAACTCAGCCATTTCTCCTTAGCAAATTGTAAAACTATCTTTGTTCTGTAATTTTTAACTTTTATATTAATTCCTTCAATAAATTTAGGAGTTAAGTACTTCTTTTTACATGTTTTAAGAAATTTTATATCCGCTAATATAAATTTAACTTGTAAATTTAAGTTTTGGAATCTGTTATGCTCAATTGACCGAGTAGTCATATTTATAACTATATGAAGCAACTGTGGCGTAATGTTTATTTTTAAATAAATAAAACCTCTAAACCACAAATAACATTTTATTTAAACCTTATGTACATTTCGATTGCCCAGCAATCATCTTCAGAGGTATTTAAAAAATACAACTAACTTTAAAAAACATAATACAACAAATATATAGGCTTAAACCGGCAACTACTTCGCCACGCCCCTTATTTAAAAAACTAGTACGACCAATCACGTTGCAGTAAATTCCCCCTCTACAACTTGGTCCGGTCTTCCCCCTCTCGTGGTGAAGAGTTACCGTTACAACTATTTCAATTTTACTAAAAAACAATAATATTCCTTATTAACAAAGTTATAACTATCTCCTAATTACTGAATATAACTAAAATTTAGGGATAGGCCCTTTATCACAATTTAATAAATTATTTTCGTCATATTTGTGAATGTACAAACTTTCAAAACTATTCAAAAGACCTTTTGAATTAACATTTTTCAATAATTTTAGATCATTTAATTCTAAAGTGTGTTTGGTGTTTAGAATATGTTCTGCAACACTAGATTTTACAGGTCTTTGAAATTTTATATGGCTAATATGTTCATTAAATCTGGTTAATATTTTCCTTTTCGTTTGGCCAATATAAATTTTACTACATGAATTACAATTTATTTTATAAATCCCAGATTTGTCTATCATCTTAATTTTATCTTTAGGGTTATCTAATACATTTTTTAAGCTATTTAAGCTTTTGTAAGCTACTTTTAAATTTACCTGTTTAAAAACTTTATCTGGACCTTTTGTTAAATCCATATCAAATGGTAGGCTAATGAATTTATTTTTAACATTTTCGTTTTCTGTTATTAAGGTAGTAGAATCGTTTCTAAACTTTTTTAATTTTTGTTTCCTCAATATATTATCTATTATTTTAGGATCATATCCATTGAATTTAGCGATCTCTTTAATTCTAGCCAACTCACATTTAAATCTATTTTTATGCAATGGAATAGTAATTAATCTATTAACCATAGTGTTAAAAGCTGCTAATTTATGGGATTTGCAATGGTTAGAATCTACCGGGATATATCTATCATTATTTGTATGTTTCCTATATATATCAAATTCAATTTTTTTATTATTTCTAAAACATAATACATCAAGAAACGGTAAACATTTTGTATGCTCTATTTCAAAAGTAAATTTAATGTTTTTATGTTCATTGTTAATTAATGATAAGAAATGTTCTACGTTAAACTCTTTGGTATTAAAAATTGCGAAAACATCATCTACATATCTAATCCATACTCTAGGAAAATACGGGAGTTTGTTTCTTAATTCCTTTTCAAACTTTTTCATAAAACGTTCGGCTATGAAAGGCGATACACTATTCCCCATAGCTGTACCATCTTTTTGTTGGTAAAACACATTGTTAAATGAAAAATAATTCTGAGTCATACAACATTTAGTTAATTTTACATATTCGTTAACTTCATTAATCTCTATGTTATTTTCAATTAAAAATTCTTTTAACGAAATTAATGTTTCAGCAACTGATATGCTTGGGAATAGTGAACAAACGTCAAACGATACAAATATGGTGAGTCAATCCCCGAAACTAATCATCAAATTACCTTCTTTGTGTATCTTTGGGAGGCAATATAACCTAGGTATAACTGCATTTGAAACATTAAATTTATAAATTTCATTTTTTGGAATAACTAAATTACAACTTCTAATAATATTTACCGTTTCTTTTACAAATTTGTGTATTGGATTCTTTTTTATTTCAAACATTTCTTATTTGAACAAATTATTAACTCGATTAACATAATCTTTATTTAAAATTACAATAGTATTTCCCTTATCCCCTTTTAAAAAAGAACAATTACGATTTCTTAAACTTTTGATCATTTCTAATACTTGACTATTTCTGGTTCCATTCTTCTTCAATTTTATATTTTCAGTTAAAAGAATTTTTAATTGAAAATAACATAGAGATTAATGAAGTTAACGAATATGTAAAATTAACTAAATGTTGTATGACTCAGAATTATTTTTCATTTAACAATGTGTTTTACCAACAAAAAGATGGTACAGCTATGGGGAATAGTTTATCACCTTTCATAGCCGAACTTTATATGAAAACGTTTGAAAAGGAATTAAGAAACAAACTCCCGTATTTTCCTAGAGTATGGATTAGATATGTGGATTAGATGATTTTTTCGCAATTTTTAATACCAAAGAGTTTAACGTAGAACATTTTAACAATGAACATAAAAACATTAAATTTACTTTTGAAATAGAGCATAATAAATGTTTACCGTTTCTTGATGTATTATGTTTTAGAAATAATAAAAAAATTGAATTTGATATATATAGGAAACATACAAATAATGATAGATATATCCCGGTAGATTCTAACCATTGCAAATCCCATAAATTAGCAGCTTTTAACACTATGGTTAATAGATTAATTACTATTCCATTGCATAAAAATAGATTTAAATGTGAGTTGGCTAGAATTAAAGAGATCGCTAAATTCAATGGATATGATCCTAAAATAATAGATAATATATTGAGGAAACAAAAATTAAAAAAGTTTAGAAACGATTCTACTACCTTAATAACAGAAAACGAAAATGTTAAAAATAAATTCATTAGCCTACCATTTGATATGGATTTAACAAAAGGTCCAGATAAAGTTTTTAAACAGGTAAATTTAAAAGTAGCTTACAAAAGCTTAAATAGCTTAAAAAATGTATTATTTAACCCTAAAGATAAAATTAAGATGATAGACAAATCTGGGATTTATAAAATAAATTGTAATTCATGTAGTAAAATTTATATTGGCCAAACGAAAAGGAAATTATTAACCAGATTTAATGAACATATTAGCCATATAAAATTTCAAAGACCTGAAAAATCTAGTGTTGCAGAACATATTCTAAACACTAAACACACTTTAGAATTAAATGATCTAAAATTATTGAAAAATGTTAATTCAAAAGGTCTTTTGAATAGTTTTGAAAGTTTGTACATTCACAAATATGACGAAAATAATTTATTAAATTGTGATAAAGGGCCTATCCCTAAATTTTAGTTATATTCAGTAATTAGGAGATAGTTATAACTTTGTTAATAAGGAATATTATTGTTTTTTAGTAAAATTGAAATAGTTGTAACGGTAACTCTTCACCACGAGAGGGGGAAGACCGGACCAAGTTGTAGAGGGGGAATTTACTGCAACGTGATTGGTCGTACTAGTTTTTTAAATAAGGGGCGTGGCGAAGTAGTTGCCGGTTTAAGCCTATATATTTGTTGTATTATGTTTTTTAAAGTTAGTTGTATTTTTTAAATACCTCTGAAGATGATTGCTGGGCAATCGAAATGTACATAAGGTTTAAATAAAATGTTATTTGTGGTTTAGAGGTTTTATTTATTTAAAAATAAACATTACGCCACAGTTGCTTCATATAGTTATAAATATGACTACTCGGTCAATTGAGCATAACAGATTCCAAAACTTAAATTTACAAGTTAAATTTATATTAGCGGATATAAAATTTCTTAAAACATGTAAAAAGAAGTACTTAACTCCTAAATTTATTGAAGGAATTAATATAAAAGTTAAAAATTACAGAACAAAGATAGTTTTACAATTTGCTAAGGAGAAATGGCTGAGTTTAGAAATAAAATACCTTTATGGTAAATTAAATACAGTGGAATTGGAGTTATATAATTTACATTTAAAGTTAGCAAAAGAAAATAAAGAAGATTTAGACACATTTTGTAAACAAGTTTATGTAGTTAATGAACATAAATATTTGAAAAAAGTTGAAAAATTAGAAAAGAAATTAAGCATGTTGATGAGAACTACATCAGATAAACCTAATAACCAAAATAATAATAATATTTTGGTCAAAAATGAAACAAATATAATATTCACCAAATCGGAAATGGAAATATTAAATAAAGGATTGAAATTTTCATTCCGTAATAATAATGGGAAAGGTATTGAGGAGCTAATAGGTAATATTGAGAATGGTATTAGGTTTTTAAACGAAACAGATAAAAACTACGTCAGGAAAGTTTGCAAGACGAAGATTGCTGAAAATATAAAATTGAAGAAGAATGGAACCAGAAATAGTCAAGAATTAGAAGTGATGAAAAGTTTAAGAAATCGTAATTGTTATTTTTTAAAAGCGGATAAGAGAAATACTATTGTAATTTCAAATAAAGAAGATTATGTTAATCGAGTTAATAATTTGTTCAAATAAGAAATGTTCATGAAATTAAAAAAGAATCCAATAAACAAATTTGTAAATGAAACGGTAAATATTATTAGAAGTTGTAATTTAGTTATTCCAAAAAATGAAATTTATAAATTTAATGTTTCAAATGCAGTTATACCTAGGTTATATTGCCTCCCAAAGATACACAAAGAAGGTAATTTGATGAGACCGATAGTTTCGGGGATTGACTCACCAACTTATCTTTTGTCAAAATGGTTAAATAAAGTTTTTGGAAGTTTTAAATTTAATATAGAATCCAGCTCAATAAAAAATACAGGAGAGTTTATAAATAAATTGAAAAATATTGAACTGACAGAAGACGAAATATTTGTATCGTTTGACGTTTGTTCACTATTCCCAAGCATACCAGTTGCTGAAACATTAATTTTGTTAAAAGAATTTTTAATGGAAAATAACATAGAGATTAATGAAGTTAACGAATATGTAAAATTAACTAAATGTTGTATGACTCAGAATTATTTTTCATTTAACAATGTGTTTTACCAACAAAAAAATGGTACAGCTATGGGGAATAGTTTATCACGTTTCATAGCCGAACTTTTTATGAAAAATTTTGAAAATAAATTAAGAAACAAACTCCCGTATTTTCCTAGAGTATGGATTAGATATGTAGATGATGTTTTCGCAATTTTTAATACCATAGAGTTTAACGTAGAACATTTCTTATCATTAATTAACAATGAACATAAAAACATTAAATTTACTTTTGAAATAGAGCATACAAAATGTTTACCGTTTCTTGATGTATTATGTTTTAGAAATAATAAAAAAATTGAATTTGATATATATAGGAAACATACAAATAATGATAGATATATCCCGTTAGATTCTAACAATTGCAAATCCCATAAATTAGCAGCTTTTAACACTATGGTTAATAGATTAATTACTATTCCATTGCATAAAAATAGATTTAAATGTGAGTTGGCTAGAATTAAAGAGATCGCTAAATTCAATGGATATGATCCTAAAATAATAGATAATATATTGAGGAAACAAAAATTAAAAAAGTTTAGAAACGATTCTACTACCTTAATAACAGAAAAAGAAAATGTTAAAAATAAATTCATTAGCCTACCATTTGATATGGATTTAACAAAAGGTCTAGTTAAAGTTTTTAAACAGGTAAATTTAAAAGTAGCTTACAAAAGCTTAAATAGCTTAAAAAATGTATTATTTAACCCTAAAGATAAAATTAAGATGATAGATAAATCTGGGATTTATAAAATAAATTGTAATTCATGTAGTAAAATTTATATTGGCCAAACGAAAAGGAAAATATTAACCAGATTTAATGAACATATTAGCCATATAAAATTTCAAAGACCTGAAAAATCTAGTGTTGCAGAACATATTCTAAACACTAAACACACTTTAGAATTAAATGATCTAAAATTATTGAAGAATGTTAATTCAAAAGGTCTTTTGAATAGTTTTGAAAGTTTGTACATTCACAAATATGACGAAAATAATTTATTAAATTGTGATAAAGGGCCTATCCCTAAATCTCAATATTCATTAATTAGGAGATAGTTATAACTTTGTTAATAAGGAATATTATTGTTTTTTAGTAAAATTGAAATAGTTGTAACGGTAACTCTTCATCACGAGAGGGGGAAGACCGGACCAAGTTGTAGAGGGGGAATTTACTGCAACGTGATTGGTCGTACTAGTTTTTTAAATAAGGGGCGTGGCGAAGTAGTTGCCGGTTTAAGCCTATATATTTGTTGTATTATGTTTTTTAAAGTTAGTTGTATTTTTTAAATACCTCTGAAGATGATTTCTGGGCAATCGAAATATACATAAGGTTTAAATAAAATGTTATTTGTGGTTTAGAGGTTTTATTTATTTAAAAACAAATGTTTTACACATTAGGTGACCAGATTAATCAAAGGATTGACTCCATTTATCGATCTTTATATTCAAATACTCGACACACATATTTAAAGCCTCATATAAGAGCAAAAATGGGTCTTAATATTTTTAACATTCAATAATAAACATTTAATTAAGTTGAAAGTTTGACTTCTTTAGCGACAAGATTAGTCAAAACTTTGACTCCATCTATCGATTCCTATATTCAAATATTTGACATAAGTAATTAAAGCATCATTTAAACTCAAGAATGCGTAATATTATTTTTACAAGCAGTAATCAAGCATTTAAATAATAGTTTCGGTTAAAGTTTTCACGCATTTAGCAACCAGATTAATTTGAGCATTGACTCACTTTATCCATGTTTGTAAACGGATTGCCGCATATAAGGGACAGTTTAATCGCAATCCTACTTACATAATGGTTAGCAGAAAGTCATGACGCACGTGACGGAGGCACGTGATGACAGGATTAGCCATTGCATTTCTGTAACGAATCGCTTAACCATAGATGTAACGCTAGGACACTTCAGACTTTCTACCAACGTGTTAAATCTACTTGGCACTGAATAAATAATACACTCAATAATGGCTTTAAGAAAGAACGTTTGGTTGCTAGGTTTGTAAAAATTTAACGTTATATTGTAAATACATGTAAAGATGTTCGTCTCGAACTTAAGTTGCTTGTAATGTACATGCAATGTCTATGATTTTCTCCTGCAGAAATTTTAGCCCTATATTTACATTTTGTTCGGTTGGAAAACTTTAAAATTTTTATATAATTTAAAAAATCATTATATTATTTTAAAAAATCATAAAAGATTTTGTAAAATTTTATTTAAAAATTACCTCTTACGATGAATATTGTTCCCAAAAAAGAAATACAACTTTGAGTACTTGCAAAAGGTATTGGCTCCATGCAACGCTCTTTTTGGTGCCCCTGCAAAAGATGACTGTTCTTCGCCAGAACAGCCCTCTTTCTATAAGCCGCTATTTGCAGTGCCTAACTTCTTGTGCCTAAGTTCCTACACTTCACGTTAATAATAATACTTAAAAGCCATTCACTTCAACCATCCATCTAGTTTAGCCGTTTATACAAGCCATACGTCATAGTAATGTGGATAATTTATTCGTAATAATTAACACAATTTATTATACTCCTGATGTTTACCTATACTCATGACCAGTGTTGTATATTTATGTAACCTATCGCCTACTTGTCTTCTATAGTTATTACCACGTAGTAGGATCGCGTCGAAGACATCTCAGTATTTTTTTAGTGTACCAGTCACTTAAGCGTTATATAGTTTGTTTCACTGTTATTATTTTTTTATTGATCGGGAAAAGTTGGCTTACCGTTCTCACTTTGTAATAGTTTGGAATAGAAATCGGTAAATAACCAAAATTAAGAAATATTGTAACCCTGAAGCTGGGTATTATTTGGAGAAAAGTTAAAAGTTTCTTCTTTCGAAGAGGCCTAATGCTAGTAGGCTAAATCACATCTTTATAAGAAAGAAACAAAGTCGGTATAGAAGTTCTTATATTTCTGGTTATTTAGAAAAAAAAATTAATATAAAATAATAAAAAGAGAATGCTTCAAAAAATAAAATCCCTATACATAAATTAATGCTCTTTTATCCATTTCTAAATATTAAAAATTTGAAATGAAAAGGTTTATCAATGTTTACTAATGTTCTTCTATTAATTAGATTATTTTAATTTATTTATACGTTTAAGTTTATTAAATACTTCTAATTATTTTTTTTTAATTAAATAATGTTATTAGTTTTGAACAAATATAAAAACCCCTGGCGGACCTTTTAAACCGATATCAGAAAATGAGGTAAACTTTTTAATACGAAGGTACTGATTTTAAATATAAAGTATTTTTCAACACTTATTTTGAAAGGGTTGCTTACACGATCCAAACGGCAATTTTGTAAAATAAAAAGTACGAAATATTTTTTACTAGCCTATATGGCTTTCTGTTCGTCACGAAAACGCGACATATTAATTCAAGATAATCGTGAAATGCTGGCCGAGTTGGGATTTGATTGGGCCTTGTTTACGCGGGTAATTGCGAGGAACAGGGGTTACCGTACCGCGTGGGACATTTGGCACTGTAATAACTCAATTGAAGTCAGCTGTAGGAATATTTTAGTTTGTTGGAGATAAGTGCGTTGATAACAAAGTGAGTGATTTTATATATGAATTATTCAAAAATAAAAGTGATTATTTAAGATCTATGAGGTGTGTGTATTGTGCTGTTAGTAAATGTGTCTCTAACATTTTGTTAATTAAGAGAAGTCCTAACGTTTTCCCACAGAGTTTATGTATTCTATTTCGTTACTCGTACCTAATGGATTACTTTATATAACAAACGTGCCTTTCAAAGTACATTTCGGATGCCGTCTCTATTCGCACCCGATTAACTTAGTGGTTACTGCTTTGTACGAGTCCATTTTATATAAATGCATTGTAATTCACTTAACAAATGAAAGCTTCAAAGAGCAGGACGATCGTTATTGTTTGATGCATTTTACTAAACGAATAATAAATAAAAATATCCGAGCAATGATTTCATTAAAACTACTCTTGTTTTATATAGTTATATTTTTTTACAAACTTTGGACTAACTAATATTGTTATTCTGTAAAATTTTGCTTTAATATTTTTAAATTTTATAATCACAAAAAAAATTTAATAATATTAAAATTGTTACTAGTTTTTTAATTTTTGCATTTGTTATTCTTTAAAGTAATTGAAATATGTTTTGATCCAAAAAACACCTCTTGGACAATGCTACACAATAGTATGTGAATTTAAATGCGAATAAAAAAGTAAAGCGATATGTTTAGTATTTTTAACAAACATATACTGTTATGTCGGAAAACTTTATATTATAGGTTGGCGCCCATAAACATAGCCCCGTATGGAACACAATTGAAATGAGATCTGTTTATTTACGACATATCTTGGATTATTATAAAAATTTCCATATAGCAATTTTTATTTTATTTAATAGTCTTATATTGTTACGTTATTACATATGTTGAATGTGATCACCGTTAACTTTTACGCATAATACAGCGCGGCGAACCATATTCTGAAATATAGTCTGGAGGTCAGGAGTTATAAAGGTGCGTTTGACGTCTTCATTTCGATTGCTGGCTTATAGTTTATTCTTTAAATATCCCCATCAGAAATAATCAAAAGGAGGCGAATCCGGTGATCGCGATGGCCATAAGCCTGAAGAGATAGTTCTCTATTGGTAAAAACACTACGCACACGATCCATGATCCACGAGGTGTGTGACAAGTCTTTTTGGACATAATAATATGTAATTCCGATTAGTGTGAGTTGATTAATAAATTGATCGAAATTTTCCATGTTGACATCGGTATTAACTGTCGTCTCAAAGCAAATTGGCCCAACAACTTGTTCCGCTGAAACGGCTCCCCAAACACTGATTTTCATGATATGTAATGGAAGCTCATAAATGGCATGCGGGTTTTTGGGAGACCAAATTCTTCCATTTTTGACGTTAACATGACCTAACACATGAATCCATGCTTTATCAGAAGAGAAGAGAAGGAATGGGTACGTTTCACCGTCCAGTACTTTTTCAAGTAACCAGTTACAGTATGTCACTCTCTCAACGTATCCGTTGGTTAAAGCTCATGAACAGCTCTGATTTTGTAATGTTTCAGTCTCAGAGCGTGTAAAACTCTTTGGCGAGATACGTGAGACACACTGACTTGCTGTGATAAATGCCGAGTCATATTACACGGACTTGGTTCTTATACAAGCTGAGATTTCCGAAGTTCGGACTAAATTGGGCTCTTTTTTCGATTTATTTACAATTGTGATCGTACTACGCCACCTTTTTTAACAACACATAAACCAGGAATAGTACTCTCTGGTTATTTCTCACTAAACGTTTCACTCGTTTCACTAATTGAACCATTCGGGACATAGCAGTCTACAATAAAATCTCTCTGTTCCATTGAATACGACAGCATTGTTCCAAATAACCAGTCTACGTGTGGCGTGTTTGCTGCGTTAATATTACCTTCACACTTTCAGGTTGTACACGAGAAGGGGATATTCCTTAACTCGGCATAAACATTATAAAATCACTACTAAATTACTTTTATATGCTCCACCCGGCAGATGACAGCCACCTTGAAGACTTCATTTTGTTTATCATACGACCGCTACGAACGTTCTCTGCCGGCGAACAACTACGTATCTTCTGGAAACAGCCTACTATATATATATATATATATATATATATATGTATATATAGTATATATTTATAGGCCTACTATTTGTATTCCACAAACATTTTACTTAGCATAAAGGATGATGACAATACACGGTGTACTCATATTGCCTAGCTAACGCCTGCACAAATAAGCTTCACTTAGAATATTCTGTGAATTTATTTAATTGGTTGTTTTATTAAGATCATTACAGAACAACAAAGTATTGCTTGTCAGGAGATAATTTAGATATTATTTTCTAGTTCAAAAGAGTAAGAATAAAGTAGCAAACATATAATATCAAAGAACTTTCGTTTATATCGAAAGACATATAAACGTGTAGACTACAGTAGCTTTCCATTATTTGTAAAATTGTATTTTATTTTAGTGAAATATATAGTTTCATTACTATAATCACAAACGAAAATAACTTAATAAATGTTAAATTTTATATGTACATTAAGACGGCACTATTATTCATATTCAGATTCATTAAACAATATTTGGAGACAATGTTTTCAGAACTGACAGTACAAGTTGGTTTTTGTTTGTTCCGTTGCCATGACTACCCTCTCAATACACAAGGGATGTCTCCCGACACCTAATTATTGAGACGAAATGAGTTGCAGGTATTTCATTATTTGACCTCTTCGTCTAATAATCGGAAATATCTACATTTGTGTGACGTGATTTTAGAAAAATTCCGAGAAGGAAAAACGACAATACTACAGACGTAAAACAATGTGCGACAGAAATATAATGATTTGTATGTTACATACATTTAAAATGAAGACGGTTAAAGATTCGATCTGACATAGTTCTGTTTAATTTAAAAAAATAATTGTGTTTCTATAATTCATCTATCTTATGCTTTAAATCTCATCACATATTTTTGGAAAACCGTGGGTTTGTTCTAGATATTTACCTTTTTTGGAACATTAATACAAAAATTAAATTAAAAATAAAGCTCTAAGTTTTACATATTTTCTGAAACAAGTAACAGTCTCCGTATATTTACCATATAGCTTAGTTCTAATTTAGGTAAGCCATCCTAAACAAGAAGTAATATTAATTAAACAACACCATTAAACACAATATTTAAATAATTTTGAGAAAAAGTGGTTTTATTGTGTCGCTAACTATGTTTATATATTGGTATATTTTCTATAGCTCCCATACGTTTTTGTTTATCGGCTCCATGGTTATTATTGAGGAGTAATTTACCTTCAAAGCGTTAGGTGTATATGTTCTAGCCTGCAATATATATATATATATATATATATATATATATATATATATATATATATATATATATATATACTATAGCAACACGTTTTTCTTGTATTCACTTATCACTTTAATGCATTTATAAAATATCTTACTTTGTATACTTACTAGTCGACTTTCGAGAACTAATAATTACAGTGGTCTCAGTTCTCAGTTTCCAGCTTTAGAAGATCGTCTAGTCTTTAGAAGAGCAGTCTTAGTAAGATCGAAAATAAGAAGATTGTGCAATAGCTCTGAAAAGTCGAATCGAATATATATATATATAGGTAGATTGATAGATAGGCTCGAACACTATTTTTGATTTGTTAACACAAATTGCCTGTTATTTACCTCTGTGTGTGTGTGTGTGTGTATGTGGTTAGATTGATGGTAACATTTATAAATGTAGCTCTTATGTTAGCCCATACAGTTGCAAATTAGCAACTTGTTAATTGAATGCTACTTGTTACTTATGATTAAAACAAATTATCTCTCAATTAGGCATATTACTTGAACAAATTACCAAACTAAATATTTACGGATACAAATAAATTAGTTTAATCTTTTATTGAAATTTATTAGTCATAAATATTCAAACTCATGTTTGTTTAACAAATTTATTAATTTTTTTAAAGATAAAAAGTTTTGTTTTTGCTTTCTGGTTAATAGTAGTTTTCAACTTATTTGACCATGTTTTTAACTGTCTAGTAATGGAAAGAGTTATTAAAATTAGCGTCTGTGACTAAAGTGTTGTGACATTTCAGCCAATAAACTGATTACATTTTACAGTACAACTGATAGAGTGAGCCATGAACTCGAGGAAGAAGCAGATGTATACATTGCGCGACAAAATTAACAGCACTGAAATTGAATCAGCTGAAGTAGAATGACCGATATAGGGTCGTATTTCGTCGTTTAATAGAATACCTCAAGATATTTTGTTATGCTCTAAATCTGCCTTCTCGTTCACAATGGTTCCAGCAAGATGATGCAACCAGCCACACTGCCTTAGACAACATTGCTTTCCTTCAAAATAACTTTTGGCAACCGCCTCGTCTCCCCTAGAGCAAACTTTCATTATCTAGCCCGCTACCCCGATCTTACATCACCTGATGTCTACTTATGGGGAATGAAGAAGGAGACGATTGTCCGTGATGACCCACCAACTCCCATCGTCCAACTACAGGAAATAATAACCATGTGTAAACAAGTATGATGCAATTCCTCTTCAGCCGAATGTTGTCAAATCTTCAAGGCCTGAATGTTTCCTCAAAGTGAACGGAGGTTTATAAAAAACTTGTTTATACCAAAGTCCAATCGATTTAGCTTCTTTTTATTTGTATTGTTTCGTAAGGCTAGGTAAATACAACGAAATGAAATCAAATAAAATCTTAAAACTGTTTCAATACTGTTTCTTTTATCTTACACGGTCCGTCTGAGGAGGTCAAATAACTAGTTATTTTTACCTTAGTTATCGGCGTTATTTTTGCCTTGGTTATTTTTTTAGCTTTACTGCAAGTATGATAGACTTGGGCCTACATATGTTGATGCTACAACAATTTTAAATACATCTGAAAGAAATCCAGAACGAGCATTTTGCAACAAACAAGACAAAGCTTTATCCTGACACTAGAAATGGTCTCTAAGCAATAATAAAGCATGGATTAGGTGTTCGTGTATGGAGGAAAACAGAAAACATTACATAGACCGATTAGAAAGTAATGAAATTTAGATAATTTGAACCTAATCTAGTTATTGGAATATAAGTAGCCTAAATGCAACACTATACTTGCGAAACCGCCGATTTCAAATAGGTCCTAATCATACATTATTTAAAAACGTCCGTCTTCTAGAAAGACCCTATTCGCTTGTCTTTAGTTTTATCTGTTTCCATTTTTTTCGCCCATCAATGCACCATTTAACGCTCACCAGCCATGCCCATATAATCCTGGACTGCCCGCGCAAACAAAAGCAACAATCTGAAAATTAACAAACATCCCGCAGTTTTGTACGTTTGTCAGAGCACACGGTTAAATATTGTAATAAAGCTATTGTCACGTGACATTTTGGCGGCAAGAAATTAATCATCGACTGGCCACAATAGACTTGCCCAGAGTTCGTTCTCTATTGTATTGTTTTGTATTGTCAGGACAAAGTTAATTATGTACGTGGCTTGTTTAAACAGTGAAACTGAGTGGATCGGCTATGTTTACGATCAATGGATATAGAATGATAATTATCTACCTGTTTTTGTTTTGTGTCCATGCTTGTTGCATTGTTTTTATGGTTATTTATGCTTATGTTTTCGAACATTTTTTATTTTATTTTTATTATTTTTCATTTATTTTAATAGAATTACCACGAGATTGTAATTATGGTTTTTCTTCGTACGTTACTCAACGCTTCCCTGGGATATTTAACCTTTCTATACTTAATATGATTTTTCAGAATTCGGTATATAAAAGGTTTGATTCTTTAATATCTTCTTGTCGTACCCCATCATACAACTCTTTGACTACTTTCCTGATACAATGTTATCAATACAACAGTTTTTTCCCTGAGGTTCAAAATGTCCATTGTTAATGACGACTCATTCTCCTCCATAATGTGATTGCACATTTGACGTTAAAGTATTTTGTTGGCATTAAGTTATTAATAGTCTTGTAACCATACACCTATTAATGAATTCTTGTTTTCTGTTTAGTTGCATATTATTCCTAATTTTTGTTCTTGGTTCTGTTTTTAAAAAAAATCAAACCTCAAGCTTCTTTGTTGCTATGATCATCTGATTTAATTGTCGTATTTTAATTGTCGTTATATCTCATAACATTGTTAATTTCTGTTATTTGTCATTTTTATGTCGTTTATATTGTGACTTTAGATCTGTATATATTGTTTGTCTTATTTTTCTCATTGTAATTATATTAACAGAATGCTTGTTTCATTGTAATTGATGTATTACTAAGTTATATTGATAACACTTCTTTTATACAGCAGATAGGAGCTCCATGTTTACTATATTTTTAAAATCACGGAAATCTTGTAAAAAACAGCAAAATGGCTACTTTTCTCCAAATTTATGTCAATGCAAGATTATGAGATATGTTTACCCCAAGGATTTTACTTTCTTTTGTAGGGCCTGGAGATCCGAATAACAGAGAGGTTACCATGTCGTATTGCGAAGGCGTGCGTCCTATTGGATCGTACTTTCACTTAACTAGACCAGCATCGCTCGCTTCCATCTCAAGTAAAGTCTGTGAAGAGGACAGTTGCAGGCTTTCACGGAAGCGTTTTATTTAAAACTATTAAATTGAGAAAGTTTGTATTGGCAAAATCATCGGCTGACATTCCTTGAATCTTGAGCAGAAATGAGCGTTTTAGTTCCGAGGTTGGAAACTATAATAGTCTCTGTTAATGATATTTTGAAACGAGCGTCGCGTTTATTTTGCAAATATAGAATATCTGTAAGAGTTTATAAAAATGTTATTTTCCTAAGTGATACAACAGTAATCGACATTATAAATACGCAAACGCATGCGTTCATTTATATATTTGTAAGAGTTTATACAAATGTTACTTTCCTAAGTGATACAACAGTAATCGACATTATAAATACGCAAACGCACGCGTTCATTAATATATTTGTAAGAGTTTATAAAAATGTTACTTTCCTAAGTGATACAACAATAATCGACATTATAAATACGCAAACACACGCGTTCATTTATATATTTGTAAGAGTTTATACAAATGTTACTTTCCCAAGTGATACAACAGTAATCGACATTTCGAATACGCAAACGCACCGTTCATTTATATATTTGTAAGAGTTTATACAAATGTTACTTTCCTAAGTGATACAACAGTAATCGACATTATAAATACGCAAACGCAAGCGTTCATTTATATATTTGTAAGAGTTTAAACAAATGTTACTTTCCTAAGTGATACAACAGTAATCGACATTATAAATACGCAAACGCACGCGTTTATTTATATATTTGTAAGAGTTTGTACAAATGTTACTTTCCTAAGTGATACAACAGTAATCGACATTATAAATACGCAAACGCACTCGTTCATTTATATATTTGTAAGGGTTTATACAAATGTTACTTTCCTAAGTGATACAACAGTAATCGACATTATAAATACGCAAACGCACGCGTTTATTTATATATTTGTAAGAGTTTATACAAATGTTACTTTCCTAAGTGATACAACAGTAATCGACATTATAAATACGCAAACGCACGCGTTTATTTATATATTTGTAAGAGTTTATACAAATGTTACTTTCCTAAGTGATACAACAGTAATCGACATTATAAATACGCAAACGCACGCGTTCATTTATATATTTGTAAGAGTTTATACAAATGTTACTTTCCTAAGTGATACAACAGTAATCGACATTATAAATACGCAAACGCACGCGTTTATTTATATATTTGTAAGAGTTTATACAAATGTTACTTTCCTAAGTGATACAACAGTAATCGACATTATAAATACGCAAACGCACGCGTTCATTTATATATTTGTAAGAGTTTATACAAATGTTACTTTCTTAAGTGATACAACAGTAGTCGACATTACAAATACGCAAACGCACGCGTTTATTTATATATTTGTAAGAGTTTATACAAATGTTACTTTCCTAAGTGATACAACAGTAATCGACATTATAAATACGCAAACGCACGCGTTTATTTATATATTTGTAAGAGTTTATACAAATGTTACTTTCCTAAGTGATACAACAGTAATCGACATTATAAATACGCAAACGCACGCGTTCATTTATATATTTGTAAGAGTTTATACAAATGTTACTTTCCTAAGTGATACAACAGTAATCGACATTATAAATAGGCAAACGCACGCGTTCATTTATATATTTGTAAGAGTTTATACAAATGTTACTTTCCTAAGTGATACAACAGTAGTCGACATTATAAATACGCAAACGCACGCGTTTATTTATATATTTGTAAGAGTTTATACAAATGTTACTTTCCTAAGTGATACAACAGTAATCGACATTATAAATACGCAAACGCACGCGTTTATTTATATATTTGTAAGAGTTTATACAAATGTTACTTTCCTAAGTGATACAACAGTAATCGACATTATAAATACGCAAACGCACGCGTTCATTTATATATTTGTAAGAGTTTATACAAATGTTACTTTCCTAAGTGATACAACAGTAATCGACATTATAAATACGCAAACGCACGCGTTCATTTATATATTTGTAAGAGTTTATACAAATGTTACTTTCCTAAGTGATACAACAGTAATCGACATTATAAATACGCAAACGCACGCGTTTATTTATATATTTGTAAGAGTTTGTACAAATGTTACTTTCCTAAGTGATACAACAGTAATCGACATTATAAATACGCAAACGCACGCGTTCATTTATATATTTGTAAGAGTTTATACAAATGTTACTTTCCTAAGTGATACAACAGTAATCGACATTATAAATACGCAAACGCACGCGTTTATTTATATATTTGTAAGAGTTTATACAAATGTTACTTCCCTAAGTGATACAACAGTAATCGACATTATAAATACGCAAACGCACGCGTTTATTTATATATTTGTAAGAGTTTATACAAATGTTACTTTCCTAAGTGATACAACAGTAATCGACATTATAAATACGCAAACGCACGCGTTTATTTATATACTTGTAAGAGTTTATACAAATGTTACTTTCATTTATATATTTGTAGATGTTTAAACCGAAGAGTAAGTAAGTACTGTATATACACACAAAAAATAATTCCTAAAAGTAAACCCTCTTTCTATCATATTTTATTTCATATACAATTAATACGTATGTAGACTGTACTTTGCAGCAACAATTATACTTATGGCATGTGTATGACATTCGAAAAATAGGCAGTCTAGTTACTGTGCAAACAAAATGACTATTTATTACGTTTTTTATCATACTAGGCAATCCCCAACAATGTTTAATTTCGCTTAGCACGGTTGGAAACTCTTTGTACAGTAAGTTTTAAAAATTTACTTTAATACATTATAGGTTAATGCAAGTCGTTAAATGTTATGAGCAAGAGACCAAACCAAGTAAAAACTTACTCCGTAGGGTTGGCCTCCAGAGGTAGTTATAGAGGTTGTAATATATTATACCTGATGTAGTTAATAATAAAAGAATATAATCATTATAAAACCTTTATTAGATGTGAACAAAATAATTAAAAGAGTTTAAATGAAATTAGTTCACAAGAAGTGTCAGACGCGCATAAGAATGTTTTCATTTCAGAAATAGGAATAAAAATATACAGCTCATTATTTCCATCATATTGAATTAATTATAGTAATATCCAACGAAGTATAAATAAATATATTTAGTAACTGATCAAAATATTAAATAATGTATTCCAACTTATTAATGTACAATTAAAACGTAACATAACCTACCTGTTGAACACTTATTCTACAACATAACCCATAGATTATATTACCATGTGTATACACATTCGTGAGAACGAAATGAGGCGTGAAGAAGAAACTTTTTAACTCAACTCACCTAACGCTTCGACTTCTGACTCCAAGTTCCAAGCGGATCCAACCTCAAGCTTGTATACTCCCACCAGGGTGACTAGCGTCTCACCTGAGACAACGACCCGTGGTACCAATATGCAAGAGTCTAGCGTCCTTGCTGTAAGGTCTGGACTCCCCCTGTAACGAGACGACCTCCAACCAGACACTACGGATCGAACACTTTACCAGAACTACTCTCAGAACCAGTAGAACTTTGAGAACCATCAGGTTTTCTTCCTCTGATTAGTTCGGTCCAGGTTGTGCAATCGTAACTTTATCATTTACCCTAGTTGGGTATAGCAACCCGTGAGAGCACTTATAGTATACATGTTGCAGTGTGTTACGTGAAAATGTAGAAGAAAGAAAGATTGTGAAAAACTAGTAACAAGGGTATATGGTTATCACTACTCTCACTGTCAAAGAACACAAACCTTGAACCTTATAGGGAATATCCACACTCTAGCAAATGAAACCACCACTCCCACGAATCCAACCTCAAAATAATGACTCATGCTCCCAAAACCTGGCGGAACCTGGCGTCAGTTCCGAAGTAGGGAGCTGAGGGACTTTGTACCACGACCCGAGTCTTACTTTAAGGTCTGGATTGGAGACCAGACGAACTATCAACATGCAGCTAATTTCGTCATGCTTATATATATGATAATCTAATGTAAATATATAATCTTAGGGTTTAATACTAAGCATAAAATAATATCTTAGTTTTTAAAAATATTTTTTTTTTATATTCATAAAAATACAAGTGAACTGTCACGCCTTATATTCTTTTGTAGTCTTTAAGCATTATTTGTCTTTATAATTATAACATTCTTGGACAGGTAATAACATAAGATACATAAATGTTAGAAAATAAGAGCGAATATACAACTAAAATTCAAAACAATAATTTTTGTCAATATAAATGTCGAAAAAAATTTATATCTTGTAGTACGAGTAAACGATTTTTTAGCAAACATCAATTTTTCCACGTTTAAAACTTATTGCCTGATATGTCTTGGATTGGAAAATGTAGAGTACTCTTACTCATATGTAATTTGCGTTGAATAATATATATGTATCAATTTATCTCTTCATTTTTACGGCTAAGCAAATCACTCTTAAAACTTTGAAGTCGCATATCCAGAGTTTTTAACTAATCGATTACCGTAAATTATTGTTATCTAGAAGACATCACCCGTTTCCAAACTTTATTCTGAACTTCACTGAAATAAATCAATTACAAGCATCTCTGCTCAGTCACAAAACATTTCGCGCGCTAATGGTCTTAATATGACATCCCCATCCCCTATCGCTGCCAAAACGCCACCCTTAATCAAAAGTTTGCTTGTCGAGGGTGATCTCGATTCAGCTGTCCTCAGTTGAGTTCACCCTCAGTAACGCGTCCAGCTTTTATGAGTTACATTTACCTGGAGTATTGAAATATGTTTGTCATAAACTGAATCCTTTTTTTATTTTAATTCTGGGTTTATATTCTGATCGAGTGTTCTTTGTGTAATCGATTCTTTACTTACGTCTGTTCTAAGTAGATCTCCATATGTGGCAGATTTGCTTTGAACATATTTGCGACAGACAGACAGACAGACAGCCACACACACACACACACACACACACACACACACACACACACACACACACACACACACACACACACACACACACACACACACACACACACACACACACACACACACACACACACACACACACACACACACACACACACACACACACACACACATACACACACACAAACACACACACACACACACACACACACACACACACACATATATATATATATATATATATATATATATATATATTTCTAGGTTTTACAACACTGTTTTCTTGTATTCACTTATCACTTTCACTATATGTACTTAAACAAGAATCTTACTTGTTATTTATGCGAGTTAACTTTCAAAGATTGGTAGTATCACCATCATCAATCATCACTGACCGGGGTTGTAGTAGACTGTAGTAGGCATTCTACTACAACCCCCGGTCAGTGATGCCCGATGATGGAGATACTATCAATCTTTGAAAGTTAACTCGCATAAATACCAAATAAGTTTCTTGTTGAGGTACATATAGTGAAAGTACTTATATATACACACATAAGTATACATATATAAATATATATATAATATAAATAAATAACAAATAAGTCATAATAAATAATATCTATAAATTATATATATATAAGTACTGTTTATAAATTAGAGCCATAGTATATTTTTTTTGCTCAGCACCTATTGGTTATTATTGTATTTTCTTAGTACTATCCGATTCTATCAGACAATCTTTAATCTTTAATGGATTGTAACTAGTAGATACCTATTTACGATCCTAAAAGTGCAGATCCCCCTACCCAATGTGGTATGGCACATTGCAGATATATCATAATCCTTCACATAAGGCTTTATATCATATATAATCCTTTACCATATGGCTTAATCTAACCTTACCTATATCCTCATCTAACAGTAGTACGATATAACTGTACCCATGTCTGATTGTACTAATTCTACAATAATAATTACCTTCAGTGATTTGTATAATTAGATCTCTTGATCACCTATAGACTGCCCTTGTAAAGCCTCAGACAAGCGAATATTTAACTTCTGGCTAAATAACTGCATAATTATTTTAAGGATTCAGTGGACGTGGCCTGGTGGCTTCGCGTTTTCATCACCGTTTTACCGATTCTAGTTATTCCATTCCTCCAGATACTCTCTCAATATCATCTTTTTTTATTTTCCATTTTAACTCATTTTAAAAATGTTAAAAACACAACGAGTTACAACGACTATATTTATTTTTTTTTTTTTTTGGTTCGTTTATTTCTTTCGTTGACAAATACCAAAATATTCATTTATTCTTCTCCTGTAAAATTTGCCTTGCGGAAAAGTTCAAATCTAAAGTTTGATGTTTTAGGGATCGGCATGGATCTATTGCCGCTTTGATGCATAACCTTCAAACTACGACTTAGTTCAGACCCTTACACCGCTTTTTAAGGTTACTACTTGTTTATTTCTACAAATAAAACTGAATGCAATAAATTAACGTAAATATTACAAAATCTTGTAAAACGCTGTGCTTTCTATAAACCAGTCTTTCTATTTCTGAAGGCAAATGGAAGAGCTCCAGGTAAAATGTCAATCTAATTTATTTTCTGGTTGTAACTATTTGGAACATTGAAAACGCTAATTTACACTGTTTCGTTATAGATCGTACTGAAAACATCTGAACAACGTAAAACTCCCACACCACCTCCCAACGGGTCATTGCTTCATGCTTTGTATAATGTTTTTCGAATGGTTAGTAGCAGAATGAGAAGTAAAAAAATACAGGGGTGGGATGTTTTATTGATTCCCGACGGTTGATCAAACTGCACCCCTCGACCCATTTATCAGAGAATAACGATCCGGTCTACATTGATTTGGCGGGGGCTAACGCACATCTTTAATTCTTCACGCAAATATAGTGTTGACAAGGTGATACATTAGAAAATTCTGCAATAATAGTAGAGCCACTTTACATAATCTTATATTAAGGTATTTTTCCTATAAACTCTAACGGTGTAACGGCTTTATTCATGGCTTTTGTGATATTATGACGTTTCTACAAACCATATAGGAAAATGTCTTTATTTCCTGCCTTCGTCATACATCTATTCTTTACGTAAGTTTTCTATTTATCCTTCTCTACCCTTACAGCGGCAGGGTATAACCAATGACGTCAGGGATACGATATTTTACGGTTGCTCTATCTTTCTGTTCCTTGGTGTTAGGTCTTACCCAATCCTACCTATTTATCTCTCAGTGTCTGTTAATACAACAGAAATATACCAGAGACGACCTAAGAGTAGGATCACGCACACTGTTTTCAGGACTTGTCTCATCGTCTTATGTCCCAAACTTAAACATGTCTCATTTCGTTTGTCCTTTCTCTGTCTCTATTCTTGCAGGTTTACTGTTCCGGCAGATCATATCAGGGGTACCATCTTGCCCATTTGGTCTATGATTGTTTTTTTTCATTATGCTTGTATTATAATTGCCCTCGTATTTCCCAACTTTGATTTTCCATATATTTTGTATGCCACTAATTAATTTTATTCTTTATATATGAATAATAGCAATGCTACCCGTAATATTTTATTGACTTTAGAAGACAGTGGGGGTATTTAAATGCATTGAAGATCCTGGCATTTTGATATTTCTAGTCGATTATATTTATTTTTTCTAGATATTTTTTTTTGGATTTGAAAGTTCTTGCTTGCATGTTGAAAAACGTTGTGTAAAAGCTTGTTGAAACAATTTAAAGATTTTATTTAATTTATCCACCTCTCATATTTACCAGAATATCCGTGCATCAAGTTAATGGCCATTGTAAATGTCTTATAAAAAGTTCATTAATATGCACTATCGGTAAATAACTCTCAGTAGGCGTTGGGCATATTGTAAAGAAGAAAGAAGATTATCTAAAATGGAAACAAAGTACATCAGTAACCATAGCCGGAAATTCGGAACGACAAAACGTGGGACTGATTAGGCGTCAAGGACCGTAATAAAACTTGGGTGTTTTCAGCATCGTATATACCAAGTGCAAGGCCTACCTAATATAGAACTGTTGAACCAAGAGACATGCCCTTCTTGAATATTTTTTGTCTGCTTGAAAACCAATGCCTTCTGATTTACAATTGTTTAAGGAAAGTTTCTATAATAAAGGATTGATGTATAGCAAAATGATAGATTTAGAACCAACAATTTATTTAGATACTGTTAGAAAATACAAACAAGATTTAAATGACAAGATAAATACACAAAAAACAACAATCTTTAAAGATACATGAACTCTTTCATATGATATTTAAAATCTCAATGAATCATATTGTTTAATTTAAATTACCATCACTCATGGGCACCCGTATGAAAGTTTGTAGAGGTTGCTGGACGTGAAGACATTGCATACTAAAAATTAAGCAACTATAAAATTCAAGTTTTAACCTTGTTTAACCTATTACTACTTATAAAGTATCAAGCCACGGTACCTAATGTATAAATTAATCTAACTACTCGTACTTTTTATTAAAAAACAATAATATGTACTTATTCACTGAAAACACACATTTTTTAAACATAAATATTTTAGTCCCAAGTCATGTTCTAAAATTCACTAATTTTTAAAATAACTTTCTAGAAATCTTATGGTCTACATGTGAGGATTCTGTTTCTTAAATCTTAGGATAGGCTATGGAGGGGCCGCGGCCCCTCTTTCCCCCCGGTAATGCCCACCCATGCATCACTGCTGCTCTACTCCAGCACTGTAGACGTTACGAGTAACATTTTTCTCCAATAAATATATAATTTTGGTTGTTTGAACCTACTTAATTGAATTCCACGTATACATGATATGCCCATTTTTTTGTTAAATCCAGTTAAAAAATAAATCCACTTCAAAATCTAATTGTTTCCTGACTGGTGGACAACATGTGCTTCCATCCGTTAGTTCGCGGACCATAGACCGTGAGCGGGAGCCAAAGTATGGTTCGCTGGATGGTTGTGGGCCACATATAGAAATTTCGAATAATATTTATTGAGCAAAAGTTTTATGTAGAAATCACAAACCATAAAACATTTCTGATACATACATCTGAGCTCTTGCTACAACATGCGCTTGTATGTTTTCGTTACATGTTACATGATCGGAGACTGGCGTTTTTCTTGATTGTAAAAACAAATAAAGAATCAAATAAACCTAACTAGTTATTTGATATTATCCCTAAACTAAAACAGTAAGAATGTCTGAGAGTACAGTCATAGATACAAAGTCCTTAGAACAAGAATGATTTCTTAAAGTCCCTTTGAAGTAATTATTGATTTAACATAGATTTTTAATTGCAATTTTTAAATAATGCTGTACGTATATTTTATTTTATATATATATATATATATATATATATATATATATATATATATACACAATATATATATATATATATATATATATATATATACATACATATATATATATATATATATATATATATATATATATATATATATATATATATATATTATATATATATATACATATATATACATATTAAAAAATCAATTTAAATAGTAAATAAGATTTTCTAAAAACTGTTTGTTCCACTTTAGTGACTGAACATTGTTAATAATTTTCATAGAGTATATATACATACTCTTTATATACCCATCTTCACTTCTGTTAGGAGTATTTGTAAAGGTTTGAGCATCACATTAAAGAGTACTATTTATGTTTCGAGAATGGATTTATTCCGAAACGCGTCAACGAAGAAAAATGCTTTAATGTTAGGAAAGGTGGAATAAAGACTGCGCCATTTCGGTTTAATTTTAGAGTGATCATCAATTCGACCAACTTACTTTCCACTTTTCCGGTTGTCTATGAGTATTATGTTGTTTAAATTAGAATTTGGCGTTGATATCACGCTTCGACGGTATGTGTCTAAATAACGATATTCTCCCTCTGTTTTATTCGTAATTCCTACATGTTCATTTATGTAATGTCTTCTGCGATTTTTATTTATATTGACGGGTGGAGATAGCTAGGCTTCCTGCACAAGGAACAGCTTTAGTTGCAACCGTTTAGTAACCTTACACGAGTACAGTGTGGGCGACACACTGATTGATGAGATTCCTAGATGTTGCTTCCAACAGTCCGATTTCGCATGTACTAAGGAACTGTATCAGTCCGTTCTGTGATGGAAAGAAGCGTTAATTGTTAGTAGTGTGAAGCACAGAGACGATGTAACAGTCAGATCTGTGATGCTATGAGGAGGTTCAACAGTCCGTTCTGTGACGAATAGTAACGTTGTAACTGTTAGTTCTGTAAAGCACAAAAACGATGTAACAGTCATATAGGGCCTATGTATTATGGGGAGGTGTTGCAACAGTACTTTCTGTGACACAAAAGTGTTACCACGGTTAGTTGTGTGAAGCACAGAGACGATGTAACAGTCAGATCTGTGATGCTATGAGGAGGTTCAACAGTCCGTTCGGTGACGAATAGTAACGTTGTAACTGTTAGTTCCGTAAAGCACAAAAACGATGTAACAGTCATATAGGGCCTATGTGATATGGGGAGGTGTTTCAACAGTACTTTCTGTGACACAAACGTGTTGCCACAGTTAGTTGTGTGAAGCACAGAGACGATGTAACAGACAGATCTGTGATGCTATGAGGAGGTCCAACAGTCCGTTCTGTGACGAATAGTAACGTTGTAACTGTTAGTTCTTGTAAATCACAAAAACGATGTAACAGTCATATAGGGCCTATGTGATATGGAGAGGTGTTGCAACAGTACTTTCTGTGACACAAACGTGTTGCCACAGTTAGTTGTGTGAAGCACAGAGACGGTGTAACAGACAGATCTGTGATGCTATCAGGAGGTCCAACAGTCCGTTCTGTGACGAATAGTAACGTTGTAACTGTTAGTTCTTGTAAAGCACAAAAACGATGTAACAGTCATATAGGGCCTATGTGATATGGGGAGGTGTTGCAACAGTACTTTCTGTGACACAAACGTGTTGCCACAGTTAGTTGTGTGAAGCACAGAGACGATGTAACAGACAGATCTGTGATGCTATCAGGAGGTCCAACAGTCCGTTCTGTGACGAATAGTAACGTTGTAACTGTTAGTTCTTGTAAAGCACAAAAACGATGTAACAGTCATATAGGGCCTATGTGATATGGGGAGGTGTTGCAACAGTACTTTCTGTGACACAAACGTGTTGCCACAGTTAGTTGTGTGAAGCACAGAGACGATGTAACAGACAGATCTGTGATGCTATGAGGAGGTCCAACAGTCCGTTCTGTGACGAATAGTAACGTTTTAACTGTTAGTTTTGTAAAGCACAAAAACGATGTAACAGTCATATAGGGCCTATGTATTATGGGGAGGTGTTGCAACAGTACTTTCTGTGACACAAAAGTGTTACCACGGTTAGTTGTGTGAAGCACAGAGACGATGTAACAGTCAGATCTGTGATGCTATGAGGAGGTTCAACAGTCCGTTCGGTGACGAATAGTAACGTTGTAACTGTTAGTTCCGTAAAGCACAAAAACGATGTAACAGTCATATAGGGCCTATGTGATATGGGGAGGTGTTGCAACAGTACTTTCTGTGACACAAACGTGTTGCCACAGTTAGTTGTGTGAAGCACAGAGACGATGTAACAGACAGATCTGTGATGCTATGAGGAGGTCCAACAGTCCGTTCTGTGACGAATAGTAACGTTGTAACTGTTAGTTCTTGTAAATCACAAAAACGATGTAACAGTCATATAGGGCCTATGTGATATGGAGAGGTGTTGCAACAGTACTTTCTGTGACACAAACGTGTTGCCACAGTTAGTTGTGTGAAGCACAGAGACGGTGTAACAGACAGATCTGTGATGCTATCAGGAGGTCCAACAGTCCGTTCTGTGACGAATAGTAACGTTGTAACTGTTAGTTCTTGTAAAGCACAAAAACGATGTAACAGTCATATAGGGCCTATGTGATATGGGGAGGTGTTGCAACAGTACTTTCTGTGACACAAACGTGTTGCCACAGTTAGTTGTGTGAAGCACAGAGACGATGTAACAGACAGATCTGTGATGCTATCAGGAGGTCCAACAGTCCGTTCTGTGACGAATAGTAACGTTGTAACTGTTAGTTCTTGTAAAGCACAAAAACGATGTAACAGTCATATAGGGCCTATGTGATATGGGGAGGTGTTGCAACAGTACTTTCTATGACACAAACGTGTTGCCACAGTTAGTTGTGTGAAGCACAGAGACGGTGTAACAGTACGATCTGGATGTACTACAGACATGCAACAGTCCGTTCAGTGAAGCAAAGAAGCGTTATAACTGTTAGTTCTCTGAAGCACATAGACGGTGTAACAGTACGATCTGAATGTACTACAGAGATGCAACAGTCCGTTCTGTGAAGCAAAGAAGCGTTATAACTGTTAGTTCTCTGAACCACATAGACGATGTAACAGTACGATCTGAATGTACTACAGAGATGCAACAGTCCGTTCTGTGAAGCAAAGAAGCGTTATAACTGTTAGTTCTCTGAAGCACATAGACGGTGTAACAGTACGATCTGGATGTACCACAGACATGCAACAGTCCGTTCTGTGAAGCAAAGAAGCGTTATAACTGTTAGTTCTCTGAAGCACATAGACGGTGTAACAGTACGATCTGAATGTACTACAGAGATGCAACAGTCCGTTCTGTGAAGCAAAGAAGCGTTATAACTGTTAGTTCTCTGAAGCACATAGACGATGTAACAGTACGATCTGAATGTACTACAGAGATGCAACAGTCCGTTCTGTGAAGCAAAGAAGCGTTATAACTGTTAGTTCTCTGAAGCACATAGACGGTGTAACAGTACGATCTGTATGTACTACAGAGATCAACCGTCCGTTCTGTGAAGCAAAGAAGCGTTACAACTGTTAGTCTCTGAGACACAATGACGATGTAACAGTACGATCTGGATGTACTACAGAGATGCAACAGTCCGTTCTGTGAAGCAAAGAAGCGTTATAACTGTTAGTTCTCTGAAGCACATAGACGGTGTAACAGTACGATCTGGATGTGCTACAGATATGCAACAGTCCGTTCTGTGAAGCAAAGAAGCGTTACAACTGTTAGTCTCTGAAGCACAATGACGATGTAACAGTACGATCTGGATGTACTACAGAGATGCAAGAGCCCGTACTGTGAAGCAAAGAAGCTTTACAACTGTTAGTTCTCTGAAGCACATAGATGGTGTAACAGTACGATGTGTATGTACTACAGAGCTGCAACAGTCCGCTCTGTGAAGCAAAGAAGCGTTATAACTGTTAGTTCTCTGAAGCACATAGACGATGTAACAGTACGATCTGGATGTACTACAGATGCAACAGTCTTTTCTGTGGAGCAAAGAAGCGTTACAACCGTTAGTTCTCTGAAGCACATAGACGATGTAACAGTACGATCTGGATGTACTACAGAAATGCAACAGCCCGTACTGTGAAGCAAAGAAGCTTTACAACTGTTAGTTCTCTGAAGCACATAGATGGTGTAACAGTACGATCTGTATGTGCTACAGATCTGCAACAGTCCGTTCTGTGAAGCAATGAAGCGTTATAACTGTTAGTTCTCTGAAGCACATATACGATGTAACAGTACGATCTGGATGTACTACAGAGCTGCAACAGTCTGTTCTGTGAATCAAGGAAGCTTTATAACTGTTAGTTCTCTGAAGAACATAGACGATGTAACAGTACGATCTGGATGTACTACAGAGATGCAACTGTCCGTACTGTGAAGCAAAGAAGCGTTACAACTGTTAGTTCTCTGAAGCACCTAGATGATGTAACAGTACGATCTGGATGTACTACAGAGATCAACAGTCCGTTCTGTGAAGCAAAGGAGCGTTACAACTGTTAGTTCTCTGAAGCACATAGATGATGTAACAGTACGATCTGGATGTGCTGCAGAGATGCAACAGTCCGTTCTGTGAAGCAAAGGAGCGTTACAACTGTTAGTTCTCTGAAGCACATAGACGGTGTAACAGTACGATCTGTATGTGCTACAGAGCTGCAACAGTCCGTTCTGTGAAGCAAAGGAGCGTTACAACTGTAAGTTCTCCGAAGCACATAGACGGTATAACAGTACGATCTGTACGTGCTACAGAGCTGCAACAGTCCGTTCTGTGAAGCAAATAAGCGTTACAACTTTTAGTTCTTAGAAGTACAGAGACGATGTAACAGTGCAACAGTCCTTAGAGTATTCTAAGGAGATGTATCGGCCGTCCAAACGTTTATAACTACAAGCATGTAATGGGGTGTTGAAGGTGTTCTAAACATAACTGTGATATATAAATTTAAATGGAAAGTATAAGGTTTATCCTATAAGTGTTTGGTGTGGGTTTCCGCAATTTATTTTTCTAAAACTTAATGAAACGTCTGATGATACCTCTTACATCGAAAATAGCATCAGTGTCTATAAAACAGGCACATCTCTTTTTTATCAGACAATTTGTGCTACTATTGTATAATTAATTTGTATTTAATGTCGTGTTAATAACAATTTCTGAAACTCATAATGGTATAAATAGACTTATTGTTTTTTTTTCTAAAAAATGTATTTAATTGCCATTTTTTTAAATCATATTTGTCACGCTCTGAATATTTTTTACGTGTGGCACCACGCTTTACAATAAAACAGTTGTTTTTAAAACTGTATATGCAATTCTTCAAAAACTGGAGCATTTAAATTTTCGATGTTATTATAAACTAAACGCGAGTGTCTTACACTAAAGAGGCATAGCCATAGCGTTATAATAATTTTGCCCATACCGTTATGGATTAGAAAACATAAAAGCCTGATCGAGATTGCATGGCCTGAATCAACCCAATATTAATCTGTCAGAATGAATTTCGCCGTTGAGCCGAAATAATACGATTATAAACGATTTTAACCGAGCTTATCTTGTCCCTTCCTTCTCTCTCTTTCTCTCTTAATCTTGCTTAATAATGGAATTTATTTTACTCCCAAATGTTTTTGGTTTAACCTTTCAAATTAAGATTACGAAAAGATTATAATATAAAATAACTAGTAAATATTTTCAAAAAAAGCTGATTTATACTAATTCTAAATCTTTATGCTTTCGTGTCCCTGGATAGTTTCTCTCTATGGATAGTCTCTGTTTCTCTCTCTCTCTCTCTTTCTCTCTCTCTCTTTCTCTCTCTCTCTCTCTCACACACACACATACACACACACACACACACACACACACACACACACACACACACACACACACACACACACACACACACACACACACACACATACACACACACACACATACACACAAACAAACACACACAAACACATACAAACATACACACACACATTACAGCACACACACACACACACACACACACACACACACACACACACACACACACAAATATTTACACACATTTATTTTTAACTGTATTTATCTATGGAAACTCTTATACCTGCAACAATAAAATCGTTCACCATGTTGCTACTCCAGCTTTTCACCATATCTCTAGAACACTTATAGGTACTTACGGGTTTCATTTAATGTCCGCTTTTAAAATAACCCCTGTCTTCTTCATTAATTCGCCTCTGCTAACGTTTCTTTAAGGAGTGTATATCATACATTCTTCTTCCTTTCTAGATGACGTTTATCATGGGTCTAAGTTGATTTTGCTTTTGCATTCCCTTGCTGTGTCTGTAACTAAAGTAAATCGTGTTGATTAGAAAATATATATGTATTTTGACATTTTACTATTTTGTTAAAAATGTAATTAAAACTCTGGCAATAAAATAAAACAAAGCATAATATTCAATTCTTATTTCAACTATCGCTATACGGCAGGCGCAATCAGCGAGGCCTCTAACTTACTCTTTTTTACAGCTTACTTTTCCTTATCTCGGAACACCCACAACCTGATATTCCATTAAAGCAATCTGACAATACATGAAACCAGAGGTAACAAATTCACTTCGTAATTAAGTAAATAAATTTATACTTTTGCGTATGGAGGAAAATACAAGGTATTCCATCTATAAGAACTCAGTATATCGAAATCTTGTTGTTGTTCATGACGAGCTGGTTGTTAATTACTTATTACACTTTTGTTATTACTTGCGACCAGATTTTTTGTTAACTAAAGGTTGTTAAATTGTTAACTTACACTTGGAGGAAACGTTTTCGTCTTACGACTTATTCAGCCTCCGGAGTGTAAGTTAACAATTTAACAACCTTTAGTTAACAAAAAGCCTGGTCGCAAGTAATAGCAAAAGTGTAATAAGAACTCGGTATATCTCAGTCTCAGTTTAGGACCATATTTCCAAGACTAGGGCAATGAGTCGAACTTTATAATAAATGTATAATAGTTAATATTTGCACCGTACGACGTCAGAACTGTATAACCGAGCCCCAATGTAATAATTTATGTCGTTAGTTTTATTTGTAGAAATAGACGTAAACATAACGATTCAAATTATTTGGGGGTTTGATTGGATCATAAGCGCCACTGAAAAGTCCCATGATTATCCGTGTTTTATTTCTTTAGCTTGTGTATATTAAAACTATTTATCAATAATAATTCATTGTAAGACATTTGATAAATTAACAATAGTGAAACATATTGTGTCTGTAGCTAAACCTTTGTTAAGTAGTGCAATTGTGATTTTCTTTACCACCCGTACAACATTGTAAATCATTGTGAGAATAGAAACAATTCATCCATGAAATAGTTACAGCTTGGATCTGTTCTAGATCAAGCATTACCTCCACAAGCACAGGTTGAATGTATTGGCTCTTGACCCAGAAAACGGAACGAATGGCAAGTTAATAGAATACGTTGCGGCCGGACGAGAGGGAGTGATTGAAAATGGAATCAAACACAATCGTTGCTCCCTCGATTGAGGCAAGATACGGAGATGTAGCTTTGCAAGTCCATTTAGAACAATTGGATATTTACCTTTAAATAAAGAAATTTCCTTGTTTGCGAAGAAGGAAGTTTATATCTTTTCTCGCAATTTTAAAAGTTTTTATACAACTTTTTAAAGAACTTAGGATTTTTGTATTTATTATTGGCGTCAACAAAATAATTAATAAACTTTGATTTAAGTAAAATATAGGTGTAGATTTTACTAATTGTTATTTTAACATGTAAATAGTTGAACAGGTGTTGCCTTTGAACGCTAGGTACGTAAAAGCATTTTTTTAACATTTTCATCTTCTCAACACGAGAATAATATATCCCCTTATGCATAATGGACGGTGGCGAGACCCAAAATATGACGGCCATTTCCTAAACTACTTTTTGGGGGAGAAATGATCGTTCGTCTTGGTTGCCCCGCTCTGTGAATTCTTTACTTTGTTTCGTACGCGAGAAGCATTATTTTCATTTTAAATATTAAGACAGTAATGTAGAATAAAATACCCACTGAGTTGGATATTCATTTCTTATTTTTTAAGATAATTTTCATTTGCTATTATATTTCTTATAATGTCCCTATTTTGTTACTTAGGTTGTACCTTTGTAAAAGGTAACATTATTTGTATAAAATCGCGTGCTCAATTGACGACATATTAGTGATAAATAAACCGTGTAACCATTTATAAAATAATAAATCTTTGAACATAACAGAATATAACTGTATTCCTTCTGCTTTCCCACCTGTTTTATACATTTTAAACAAATATATTTAACTGTGTACATTTTTAGGATAAAATTATTACAAGTTATGGTCTCAGCGCATTAAGTGTGTTCACTATAAAATCATTCTTTTTAATGGGTTTATTAGAAAGCCCACTGTTAGGATGAAAAAATATTAAAGTAATGAAGAAAGTAAAACACTTAGGTCTCATCAGAGCACACAAAAAACTCAGTAGAAGGAAATAAACGCCCACACAATCAAGCCTAGAAATAAACGGAGCTAAATTTATATTTTTGGGGAACACAAAAAAATATATTTATAAGGGGGAACACAAAACACCCTTTTATGACGTGAATAATCTGTATCGTCTTTGCCTTGTGTAAACGTCACCATGAATGACATCAAAACCCCCTTATTGACGTGGATTGTGTGTATCTTTTTTACTGTGTGTAAACGTCACCATGAAGGACATTAAAACCCGTCTATTGACGTGGATAGTGATTATCCTCTTTTTTGTGTGTAGCCGGCACCATGAAAGCCATCAAAACCCTCCTTATCGACGTAGATTACACGGACCTTCTTTCGAGATAATTATGTCATCGTGAAGGAACACAAAACCCTCTTTATGAGGTGGATAATCTGTATCTTCTTTGCTGTGTGTAAACGTCACCATGAAGGACATCAAAACCTCCTAATTAACGTGGATATTTTGTATCTTCTTTGCTGTGTTTAAACGTCACCATGAAGGACATCAAAACCTCCTCATTGATGTGGATAGTTTGTATCCTTTTTGATGTGTGTAGACGTCACCATGAAAGACATCATAACCTCCTTATTGATGTGGATAGTGTGCATTCGTTTTGATGTGTGTAGACATCACCATGAAGGACATCAACACCTCCTCATTGACGTGGATAGTTTGTATCTTCTTTGCTGTGTGTAAACGTCACCATGAAGGACATCAACACCTCCTCATTGACGTGGATAGTTTGTATCTTCTTTGCTGTGTGTAAACGTCACCATGAAGGACATCAAAACCCCCTTATTGATGTGGATAGTGTGTATCCTTTTTGATGTGTGTAGACGTCACCATGAAAGACATCATAACCTCCTTATTGATGTGGATAGTGTGTATCCTTTTTGATGTGTGTAGACGTCACCATGAAAGACATCATAACCCCCTTATTGATGTGGATAGTGTGTATCCTTTTTGATGTGTGTAGACGTCACCATGAAAGACATCATAACCTCCTTATTGATGTGGATAGTGTGCATTCGTTTTGATGTGTGTAGACATCACCATGGAGGACATCAAAACCGCTTTACGGACGTATATAGTGTATATATTTTTTTGCTTTGTGTAAACGTCATCATAAAGGACATCAAAACCCCCTTATTGACGTGAATACTCTGTAACTTCTTTTCTGTTAGATTATGTCACTATCAAGGGCAATTATACCTCCTTATTGATGTGTAAAATATACTAGACGTCCTTTCGGTGTGATTATAACATCGAGGATAATCTGTACTTCTCTATGCTGTGAGATTTGGTCACCAAGAATGATATCAGTACTTCTTATAGGTAGAATGTAGATCTTGTCGGCGCGGCTATGTTACATCGAAGGACAAATAGGCCTCTTTTTTGTGTCAATAGTATATAAATCTTGTGTGGTGTGATTACTTCTTTATTGACATCGATAGACTGTTACTACTTTGCTGTTTGATGTCATCTCGAAAGACATTAAAACCTCTATTTAACGCAGACCTCCTTTTAATGTTATTGTGTCAACTCTGAGGACAATAAATGTTTCTAATACGATCCAATTATATCAACGTAAAGGACAATAAGCACAAACCCCTCATGAGAAATATCGGGAGGCAATACTTTCCAACCTAGACTAGGTACTGATAGTATGGCCTTCTTTTGTCGTACGATTCCTTATGATTGACAATTGTTTGCATTTCCTTTCCAATGTAGTTTTCCCACTGGGATGGAACGCAACCACAAACCCCTCATAAGAAATTTCGGGAGGCAATACTTTCCAACCTAGACTAGATACTGATAGTATGGCTTTCTTTTCTTGTACGATTCCTTCTGATTAAAAACATTGTTTGCATCTCTTTTTCAGTGTAATTTCGCCACTGGGATTAATGGGAACCACAAATACCTCACAAGAAATGTAGTGAGGTAACACTTTCTAACCTAGACTTGATACTGAGAGTTCGCAAGTTTCTTCCTTTACGATTCTCTTATCACCATAGACAACACAACCCCTCCTGTTAACATTGGCATGTCCTCATTCCTGTACTTAACAAATATGTTAATGTTATAAGCCCATATATTTCTAAAATATTTGTTTATTTCTCTTCTATAATATGTTTTGTCACGTGATATTTTAAATAGCTTATTTCATAAAAATAAGGTAAAATTTTAAAAATAATCCTAGGATCTTGATCTAATTAGCATATGAAAGCAATAACAAGTGTGAGGTAGGGGATCAATCAATTGGAACAAATGTTGTATTAAATAAGCTAAAGCATTAACTTGTCAATTTGAGTTTTATAGTTACAACACCGTCCACGCGCTTGCATATGCCACACTCACACACACACACACACACACACACACACACACACACACACACACACACACACACACACTCACACATACACACACACATACAAACACACACACACACACACACACTCACACATACAAACACACACACACACACACACACACACACACACACACAAACAATAACAAATGTATTATTTAAAACTTAATTCTTTAAGTTAACTTTAAATTCTCAAAAATGTCAAGTTTTCAAAGTTTAATTTTTTCTCTCTATAGACGCCTACAGAGTTGTACAGATCCTAACACATTCACACAGCTTGTTTGTGTTAGAATACATAGTTATTTAGCAGTAATATCTTTTTCAAGTTTTATTTACGTTAAAAATTAAACGGTTTGCCAGTTAGTTCTAGTATTACCAGATCTATTCAATTCGTATTTATGCAAATAAACTGGGTTTAAGTTTAAACTTTTGGCCTGTTTTTGAAATAAACGCTGTTAAAATGTATTGAGGTTTAATTTCAAAACACAATACGGAGCCGAGGGGAAGAGGACAATGCAAGTCGGGCAGAATACAACGTACATCTTGGTAGATTCTGCGAATTAATTAGAAAACCTAATACGCACGGCTTTTGTGCATTGTGCCAGAAAACTCGTTCGTTTGTTAACGGAATTACATTGGCGTTGAGGGACTGGCAGATATTGAGGGTGGATAAATAGAACCGGTGGCATAGCCCGTGAGTGGAGCCCAGGAGAGAGCTATCCATTCATACAACCGCAACAACACATTTCTGGGTATATATATCCTTTCATCCAACAACAAATTTCTGTGTATGTATAACATCCATTCATCTAAAAATAAATTTCTGAGTAGACATACACCCATTCATCCAACAGCTCATTTTTGTGTAGATACACGTCCATTCATCCAACAACACATTTCTGTGTATATATAACAACCATTTATCTAAAAATAAATTAGAGGGTAAACATACACCCATACATCCAACAATATATTTCTGGGTAGATATATATATTTATTCATCCAACACATTTCTGTGTAGATATACACTCATTCATTCAACAACAAATTTCTAGGTATATATACACCCATTTTTTCAATAAGACATTTTTGTGTAGATATAACCCCATTCATCCAACAACACTATCTAAAATTAAAAAAAGATGCTTGAAATCTACGGACAGTCCATAGGCTACTACGTCAAAATCAGGCACTGACTCGGCGATAGAAGATAAAACTCGTATAAAAAAAACTTGTAGTGACTAAAACGTTAGAATGGAATAAAATCCTATTGTAGAATTTATCTGAAATTTAATTTATGGTCTCCCATAATCGACTATAAACTACGTCCTCTGTTATCCCTTTAAAGTTACAAACATTTTCTGCAACGGAAGCGACAGTTTTTGTGATTCATAACTTCTTTTCAAGTTTAAGGAAGGAAGAAAAAATACAAAAAACAGTTTTATTTAACTGAACACAACAATAATTCCAAAACAGTTTACCCGAACTTTATCTTGTACTCTGAAAGTTGTGCGTTCAAATGCAAATCTCTTCAAAATGGCGGTCGGTGTTTATAAATATGCAGCAACTTTGTACGAGTTATGTTTTTGAAATTTTTGCAAAGTTTGAAGTTCTATAGTAACTTTAAAGTACAACTTTAAAACGTTTAAGTGTAATGTCAATACATCTCAATAGGTATTTCTAAAAAAATATTCCCTAAGAATTCCAAAAGGGGTGAAATGTTGGGAATGTTGACGATCTATTACGTAAGCCACACTAATCACCTTAACCCCTTGGATACTTATGATTATGTGCCAAATACATAAAGTAAAAGAATTTAGTACAATTTAGACAAACGTAAGTTATCCAGCTCTAACTGATTGTGTTTGTATTCTCTAGATGTAGATGTCCAAATTGTTTAACAATCAGATAACTAACTGAGTGACAATATTAATCATTCGTCCTTGATCGTATCCCCCCTTAGTAGTATTTTTTTTCTGCTTACTGTTTACCATCCGTCGTGTGTTTCAATTTTCCCTCCAAGTCCCACTCACGGACTACGGCACCGGTTCTATTTATCCGCCCTCAATGTCTGCCAGTCCCTCAACGCCAATGTAATTCCGTTAACAAACGAACGAGTTTTCTGGCACAATGCACAAAACCCGTGCGTATTAGGTTTTCTAATTAATTCGCAGAATCTACCGAGATGTACGTTGTATTCAGCCCGACTTGCATTGTCCTCTTCCCCTCGGCTCCGTATTGTGTTTTGAAATTAAACCTCAATACATTTTAACATCGTTTATTTCAAAAACAGGTCATATGTTTACAGCTAAACCCAGTTTATCTGCATATATACGAATTGAACAGAACTTGTATTACTAGAACTAAGTACAAAACTGTTGATCCTACATAATAAAACTAGGGAAAGTTGCTTACTGCTGTATTACAATGTACTCACGAATTTCTAAAACATACGTGTTTTGTAATTGTGTAAAGTTTTAATGTAGACAAATGTTCTACTATTGAACTGGTTATAAATGTAGGCAAGCTATTTTCTGGTTTTAATATCTTTTAGAACAATTTAGTTGTCGAAACGGTGCCGATTTTTTAATAAATTAAGTATTCTTGATTCATGAATCAACCGTATTTCAAGTATAAAATGTTGTTCTTACATGCTTTCCATTAGTGTATTTTCTAAAGGTCATCAACCCAAGCTGGTAGAAAGATTTTCTACATTCGTTATTAAATTCTTCCCTTTAACTCAATTTCCTTAACGGTTCACGTCCCTGTATCACCAGTAATACTTTAAAGTGCCTTCATAAAGCCGATTTTTGTTTGTTCGGATCTGAACTACAAGGTATAAGGTTGTATTTGTGCACAGATACAAATGCATGTAATATACACGATGTAAAAACAAAAGCCATTTGTTTTATATACTACACAATTACAGTTCTGCCAATTGACTATATATTACAGCTTTACACTTACCCTTTTTGTTGAAACAAATAGATCTCAGTTATTACCATATCATACACTCGCTTTAATCGTACGACGACTAAATTATCAAATATACTCCTACATCAAAAAGTGTCAAAAGTAACACTAATGTGTGTTTTTATAAGAAATACGTAACCTAGGGTAAGATTTTGCTGTAACTAGGGGGAGGACGTAATCTTGAGGGGTCATATACGTTTCACGAGCGTACCACCATAGCTGTCACTTAAGTATTAAAATTAAAAACAAAAGAATTGAATTATATCGTGATTCAAGTTAGACTTGGATAATTATAGCACTTCCGCAACATCTCAAGTTTTTAATTTTATGCCTTTAATTTTTTTTTATGAAAGGTTTTTGGAGTGTCGGATGCGCGGGGAAGAAGCGGACAATGTAATTTATGAAAAACATAATATTAAAAGTGACAAAATCTTAGTATAGTGATTCAGAATAGAACACAAATAAATGGTAAAAATTTTTTTTTTTAATATTTTACATGAAAACAAAGTTGTTCAAAATGGATTACAGTAGTAATCCGTCTGACCACTTGATACTACATTTTGGCGAAACTATTCTAGCGGTGAATTATTCTTTTCTGTATACAGTAAACTCCCGATTATCCGTGGGCGGATTAACCGGTTTGGGGATTCTCCGGGGTCTGCCATTGTTTTACAAATATCCAATTTGTATTCCAATCAGATTCTTGTGCTTAAATTTCCAAACGGTGAATTACGACGTAAATACATAAAAGGCTTAATAGAAGTTAAGATGAAGGGAATAGATATGTAAATATGTACGTACTAATTTTTACATTGAAAGGGAAGCATCCCGACGCGGGCCAGCGAAATAAAAGGGGCGAGCAGACTACTGTATATAAGAGACAATTACAAAATGCTTGGACGCCCGAAAACTTAATGTGTATCATAAGATTGTAAACAAATGTCAGCTAATCTCGGCTATAAATAGTCCAGCTATAAATGACATATGCATTATCTACGTCTGTCATATACATTATCGATCTTTATGGCTTTGTGACACACGTGGCACAAGTAGACACTGTGCGACAAAATGGTTCTCAAGAAACTTAGATCGCACATTAAAGCTAAATCAATGCTCACAAAAAAACAGACGAAAGTGACAGATTATTTTGTTAAAAAGTGAAAGTATTATGTGTAAAGGAAATAACATATGTACATACATACTTACTTTTGACATATACTTATGTACGTATTGTAAATAGTTATACATATAAATAAACATGTTATAGTACGTCAAATACATCGACATTTTAAATTATTTTCTGTATTTATTTTGTCCTCTGAAAATTATTTGTGAATTGCATCAACCGGGGTCATTATTTGTGGAACTTATGGTATAATAATCGATCGTTTTGCGTATTCTTTGTTCATAGCGGATTATCCGGGGAATTCGTTATCCGGCGTTGCCGGGCCACCCCATTCCACGGATAATCGGGAGTTTACTGTATATATCTTGTACACATTTTTAATCGTTAATAAATTACGTTTTATTAAACCAATAAAATTCAAATACATTTTTTTATTAATTGTTTTTACCGGTAGTCAATGATAATTGATGTAATACAGTTTTTTTTCAAATATTTATTCAGTAATTAAAATTTAACATAGCTAATATATCGGTTGGATTCGAACTATATGACTACATATGTTCTAAATCCAGAACTTTAACACTGAGCCAACTTTCCCAGGTATTTATTCCTTAAAGATGTATTATGAAATTATGAGAGAAAGTTTCTTTGCAATAATGAAGTAATATAAGAGATGGATAGGGTGAGAAATTATAGATAACCATCAGCTTCATAAATTATGAAACAAAAAAAGGAAACGAATAAATAGTAACAAACAAAAATATTAATCCAACGCTATATACTGGATAGAAAGAAAACTGGATAATAGCAAGGAAATTCGCTTTCTATTTTGGCACAGAATATTGTGATTCTGCCCCATCTATATACATAATTTTAATGATTGTAATTATAAAATAAAATGAAACTAAAATAATTTTTTTGTTGACCTCATTAGAAATAGGCTTAATTTTTTTAAAACAATACTTTTTAGTCGACAACAGTTTATGGGTCTCTTCTGAATTTACTTAATTTATTGAAATATTTATTATGAAGATTATTGAATTTTAAATGAAATACATTATCGGCAAGAGCCATGATCGATTACTACTTGTCTAACAGAACACATGTCTAACAGAACAAGTATTTAAAAAAATACGACGTAAGTTTAAAATAAAATCTAAACTTTTATCCGCGTTGAAAACAACTTGTAGTTTTGCCACACATTCAGTAAAATAATGTGGCATTTTGGTTTTTAGTAAAATGTGAATGCTAGGAATATTCTATATCCTTAAAGAGAGGTAACTGTTGCATCCCATGGGAAAGTTGCTTATCTGAAAAACAGGCTCAACTCGGGACTAATAGAGGTAGATATCCAATACCTGGATATTTAATCGTAAACTACTTGTATTGGATTGGATTAGCACAGAATCGGAATTCGTTTGTCAAAACGGACAAAATACATCATTCAAACGGTGAGTAGTTTCAAACAGAGAACAATACTATATAAACGTTATTCTAGTGCCAGGGCGCAATGAAAGTTACCACTTGTAAATTACAATATATTAAACAGCTTAAAAAGAATGATTAATTAGCAGACAAAATCATGTTTGTCACGCAAATATCAGAGATGAGTAGATACTGAACATGATTAATGGGCGGGATAAAAGGTTTGTTAGGTCATTAATTTTATTTAAATATATCGTGTTAGCTCCGTATATGTAGTTAATCCGTTTGGTTTTAGGTATTATCGTTGTTTTGGAAATGTATTGTTATTTGCTGTTTGGAGTGTTGTTTATTATCTCTCTGAAAAAATTGTGTAACGTGCTGTCGGAAATCATGATTCGTTTTATAAATAATTAAAGCGCTTTCGAATGTTTGAAAGATTAAACATGGCTAACGTTTATTGTTTATGCTATAACATCATTCCTTTAAAGTATACGTTAGGAAAAATATATATTTATACATTGATTTATATTATATATATATATATATATATATATATATATATATAAAGTATGCGTTAGAAAAAATATATATTTATACATTTATTTTATATTATATATATATATATATATATATATATATATATACATAAAATACTGAGAACAAATTACACCAGACACATGTGGCATAGCAAAATTACACTAGTACACACATTTTATGAAAACATTACATTAGTAAAACATAATATACTAAAATTATACTACCTATTTACGATATGACAAAATTACACCAGTAACAGATGGTATAAAATAATTACATGGTACACACATTGTATGAAATCAATATACTAATATAATATGGCATAAACAAATTACGGCATTACATACGATATGATAAAATTACACCAGTAACAGATGGTATAAAAAAATTACATGGTACACACATTGTATGAAATCAATATACTAATATAATATGGCATAAACAAATTACGGCATTACATACGATATGATAAAATTACACCAGTAACAGATGGTATAAAAAAATTACATGGTACACACATTGTATGAAATCAATGTACTAATATAATATGGCATAAACAAATTACGGCATTACATACGATATGACAAAATTACACCAGTAACAGATGGTATAAAAAAATTACATGTTACACACATTGTATGAAATCATTATACTAATGTAATATGGCATAAACAAATTAATGCATTACATACGATATGACAACGTTACACCAGTACCATCTTACGATGGTATAACACAATTACACCAGTACTCATAAGGTATGAAAAAGTTCGTATTTAATACTGATCTGTATATAAATGTCAGTTGAACCATATTATTTATTAGCCTTATGGCTTATAATTTTTATTTAGTCAAATATCGTTTAATCGTAAACTGAAAAGAGAATACTTTCCAAGTTAAGACTAAATTCATCTGTTAGACCTACCCACTCACTAAGGTCTATTATTTTACCCACCTTAATCCCCTAACTTCTGAATGTGAATGGACCAAGTGAGTGGTTCTTATCCTCTTCAAGTACCGGAGGGAATTCGTGTTCCTGACACATTCTTCCTACAAACAAGAATACGCCTCCATTTCCCAGATATGACTTATGTTCTGGGGACAAGCCGATATAAACTTGCTATACTTTCAGACACATCAACGATTATAGGGTGTTTGTTTCATCTACACTAAAAATATATAAGACCAAATAAAAACAAAAATTGCTAATAGTTTAAGATTTTCAAAAGTCTTCATTAGTCATTATTTTTTTAAATCTATTTTTATTAAAATATTCAACAATCCTCATTGCTTACAGAAATGAAAAGAGACTACTCTATATCAAGTAATAAACTCACTCTCTCTCTCTCTCTCTCTCTCTCTCTCTATATATATATATATATATATATATATATATATATATATATATATATATACATATATATATATATATATATATATATATATATATATATTTGTAAATATGCAACACTGTATTCTTGTATTCACTTATCACTTTCACTTATGTACTTAAACAAGAATCTTACTTGGTATTTATGCGAGTTAACGTTCAACGACTGGCTTTGTCATTATCATCGGGTATACTGAGCAAAGCTTGTAGCCTACTAAGTAAGATTCTTGTTTAAGTACATAAGTGAAAGTGATATATATATATATATATATATATATATATATATATATATATATATATATATTAAAACAACATAGGTTATTTAAATACAAGAATATTTATTATTTTATATCCAAAGCTTTTCGTTGGCAAACAGTACCAACATCATCAGGAATGAAAATTACAATAATGTAAGCTACAGACCTAAAACATATTGTATTTTTCATTCCTGATGATGTTGGTACTGTTTGCCAACGAAAAGCTTTGGATATAAAATAATAAATATTCTTGTATTTAAATAACCTATGTTGTTTTAATATATATATATCACTTTCACTTATGTACTTAAACAAGAATCTTACTTAGTATTTTATATATATATATATATATATATATATATATATATATATATATATATATAAACTATATATATACACTATATATATATATATATATATATATATATATATATATATATATATATATATATATTATTCTCCGTTTAGATATTTTAACCGGTTTATATTACTCGCAATATCAAAATAATCTATTGGTATTTTTTTCATAGGCTATGATACTTCATATTACTAAATTCTTTTTATAACCATAATTATTTTAACCGGACGAATACGGTGAACGAGATAATTGTTTAATTGCATACATTATTAAGTTATCAAAATTTAAAAATTATAAAGCGTTAAATTTTAACTACAAACCTACCTCTCTATATATAAATATATATTTATATAGACCACTATCTATATATTTTTTCATTTATTAGTGCGCACGTGTGTGTGTGTGTATTTGTGTTTGTTTATATGTGTGTGTGTGACAGAAATAAAGAGAGGTCTTTGTTGTCTGTGTGTTGTCTGTTTGTGTATGTATGTGTGTTTTGCGTGAGTGTTTGTGTGTATTTAATAGGTTGATAATGATGACCTGTTATAAATACATCTTTCCATAAACAAATCATAAAACAGACAATCACTCAAAACGCTCTCTAAAGCAAATAAATACACCCGTAAATTATTTTCTAACAATTACATTAAAAAATATTTCCAACAAAGCAAACAATAAATCCAGCTGGATAAGATATAAGGATTTATGACGTAGTAAAATCGATGACTAATGGCAATATCCACCGCCTGGCGTATTTATTATACGTCGTCTATGTTCTTAGTGGCTGTGAAATAAATAGAGTTGTGACGTTAGGAATTGGTCGCAGCAATCGATATACTATTTTCTGTTGATTCACTGCTATCTGGTGCTGGTGTTCGGTAAGAAAAAACGCACTTCGTTATGATGTTTTATAAATAAATTCTCATTTTCCAGACACGAAATAATAAATTTCGAAAAATCTGCGTTACGCTTTTGCTTTTTATTTATTTGGTTCTTGTTTCAAAGTGATCAGACATTTTTACTATTGTGGATCTTATAAACCATACTTATCCTGTAGCAATATTTCTGTATAAGGATTTTCACATTTTCTTCTTTATTTGAAATGTTTAATTTGTTTTTTCAATTGTTTTGTCTCTTGAGAAAGTTGACAATCAACGAGGCTGTTTGGAAGGTATTTTCAGTAGATCTAAATAGTTGTAAATGCGATCCAATAGACTATTGTGATCTGTTACTCCTGTTCAGTCATCGGTTACTGTGATTCATAAGATGAGCTATGTACTCTAGCGCTCCTCTATCTAATCGTCATTCTTCTCTTCCTGTACCCAATCCACGAGCAAATCTTTGTTGGTGATACGGTCAGTCCAGGATAATAGTCGGGCACATTTGTATCTATATTCCTACATTGTATAAAACCCCAAAAGAGTGTCACCAATTTAAAATGATTCTGTTCTACAAAAACATTTGAAAATGAGGTTAGACCGTTTGAAGAAAATATTCTGTAAAGCTTATTTTATTTAAGTTTACTTTATTTTCATTTATTATTTATTTAAAAGTTCAAAAACTTCTCTGTACCTCTGTATGACGCTATTTCAAATCTTCGTACCATATTCCGAGCTCGTTTTCCTTATCCCGTTACACAAATTAATATTACAGTTGTTTTATCCTTTTCTTATCCTGTAATTCCAGTTCTTATTTCTCGTATTCTTCTATTAAAGTTTTACAAACATTTAGACCTTATTCGTCCATAACTACGTCATAGTATAAACAATTTGAAACCTATAATATTTGCAAAATATAACTCAAAATGTTCGTAATTACATGTTCTACATGTAGGCTATTCGGTCAAATACTATAATTAAATTATTTGCATCAAATGTGAAATAGAAATAGCTTTATTACCATTTCTTTATTATACCTACGTTTTTGTAGTAGCATATACAATCTTTATATATTTTACAGTAATTTTACTGGTATGAAAAAAATAATTTTACATTTACTTTTTAGCTTTTGTTTGATACCGTTTCGCGTTTCCACAGATCCAAGCCTACAACTAACCTCAAATTGCCTAGGTTTATTGTTTATTTGCGCATGCGTTGTGCATATGCATCTTAGTTCTTTTTCCACTATATTTTACGTATGTAAATTCTGATTTTGTAAAAATGTATAATAGGAAATAGTGTATAAATATATATATATATATATATATATATATATATATATTAAAACAACATAGGTTATTCAAATACAAGAATATTTATTAATTTATATCCAAAGCTTTTCGTTGGTAAACAGTACCAACATCATCCTGTTTGCCAACGAAAAGCTTTGAATATATATTAATAAATATTCTTGTATTTGAATAACCTATGTTGTTTTAAATTATTAAACAAGAAAACGTATTATATATATATATATATATATATATATATATATATATATATATATATATCGCTTAAAATATAATGTACTTAAACAAGAAACTTACTTTGTATATATGCGAGTCGACTTTCGAGAACTAATTACGTGTCCCCATTGTCGACCATCAACTGAGACTAAAAAGCTTCTTGTAAATATTTGCCAGTTGTGCGGGTTTTCCGTTGACATGTAGTAAGCCGATATTGTTTAATTTCGGATTTACTTCACTGTGGGAAATTTATAGTTTTTCTTGGGATTAATTTTTTCTATCAAGTTGATAATTTATCGTTTATTTGTCCATTATTATATTATTTTTGAATTTGTATATGTGTAGCTGTTTCATGAAGCCTTCTACTTCTTTTTAAAATTAGATGTATGTTTTCTAATGTGTGGAGTGTATAGTAGTTTTTGATAACTGCGTTTATAAGTTTGAATTTCAAATGTTTGGTTTAATATTTGCCTTGAGGTGCTCTTTATATATATATATATATATATATATATATATATATATATATATATATACATATTTAATACATAGTTTAAATAGAATAAAATTTCATTAAAATCATGTTTATAACTAAATAAATTAAACATGAGGTATATTAAAATGGCACGTAAAACCACACACACACACACACACACACACACACACACACACACACACACACACACACACACACACACACACATATATATATATATATATATATATATATATATATATATATATATCACACACACACACACACACAATAAAAGTAACGTCATTTTGAAACAGACACGATGAAATTTCCCAGTGACAAAAGGCGTGTTTAAGTAGCTCAAATGCCAATTTTCACTTAGAAAGGTCATCGACATTTTGTGATCAGCCGAAGAAATTAATAGAATTTAAAGATACGAAAAATCGTTAAACCGCACCTAAACAAAGTTAAAGGAATTGAAGTGAAAACATATCATTTGTTCATAAACATAAAGGGAGAGAGAGATGTGGAATGCCAACTGTTGCCAACTGTTGCCAACCGATGATCAAAAACTACTAGCTGAGGGAACGCTGACCAAAGCTAAGCCAGTCTGGAAACAACATGGAAGAAGGTACGATGTCGGGCTCGGAATTGGTTTTGAACTGTGAGTGATAGAGACGATGTGCGACTAAAGGCAAATGGTGTCGCCGAAATGTAGAGTTAGTGTTTTTCCGGAATATGTTTTGAGGGTATACCCCCTAAAACTGATCATTAACGTCGGTGTTCAAAGTGCTTTCTGTTTTCCAAATTTTAATATTACACATCGCGCATTGTTATGTGAACACTAAATTATAAGAATAAGTTTGAACGCAAAATGAATTGAAAATAAGTATGCGTAAAGGGGTTTTGTAACGCCGAAATAAATATCAAGAATATTAAAATCGAGATTAAAAGTTTAATAATGCTTTGCAAAGCAAACTGTGGAAATGTATTAGGTAAAAATTAGGCTAGAATAACGAGCGTTAAACGACAGATTTTTAAAAATCGTATAAAATACGATCTAATTAAAACCAAACTATTAAGAAAAAGAAGACATCCTGTGAGGCCAAACCGAAAAGGGCCTACTAGGCTGAGGAGCCGAGGTTCAACCCTGGAAGAAGGACAGACCGGATCTAGGATCAAAGCACCGGACCGAGGGCTCTTCAAAAGGAAGGATTCCTGTGGACGGAACTGGCAAACAAGTTGGGACTGTCTTTGGTTGTCTTTATATTTGTAAAGTTTGAATAATTAAATTTATTTGAGATTTTAAAATTTTTAAATCAGTTTTAAGAAAACAAATTTTTAATTCATATTTTTTTCAAATTTCAAAGTAAATTTAAATTATAAGTAGTCTAAAAGGACTCTAGAAATTTTTAATTGATTTTTTAACTTTTTTAATGACTTGAATAGGGTGAGATTTGAAAAGTAAACATAAATTTTCAAACTGAAAACTGAAGCTGAAGCTTCAACTGAAATTAATAAAGGAAATAAGTTGAAATTTATAACAATAAAAACATAATTTTTTATTTGATATATGGACATGTTTCGATTTATAAGTCTGTTAGTTTACAAATGTTAATATATCTTGTCTTTTTTACACAAAATATATGGGGCTTTTCACAAATGATTTGTGTTTATGGGAAATGTTTTGATGACAAGATATAAACATAATATAGAAATTAATTCATTAAATGAAATTTGAAAGTGGATAAATTTATAAAAGAGAACTTGGTTAAAAAGTTTTAAAAATTTAATTTAGAATTAAATAAATAAATTCAAAGATGATAAAAGAAGAGTAAATTATGACTGGTAGTAACATAAGGTTATATAATTTGGGAATGTTTGAAAATATGTTTCAATTAAATGTAAAGTATTAAAATGTAAATTAGAAATAAAAGTTTTTAAAATTAAATTTAAATTAAAATTCTACGTAAGTAAATGGGAGATTCGATTATAATTTTGAAATAAAATAGATGAATAATTATTGAAAAATAATGAAAGAGAAATAATGAAATAATGAAAGAGAATATTATAAGTAAAAAGAATGTAATTAAAACTAACTTGTGTGCAATATTGGATATTTTTGAACGTTATTATATATTTTGTTTACGATAAATCGTTACAGGCTGGATTATTAATGTTGTTAAATGTATTACAGGTTAGAAAATAAGTAATGTTGAAATATTAGTAAATATTTTAAATAATTTGAAAATTTTAAATTACAGTTTTAAGTTTTAAAATAATTTATATATATATATATATATATATATATATATATATATATATATATATACAAAATTATATAAGAAGTAAAATTCCTAAACTAGTTAATATTTTATATACATAAAAATCAATGGTTTTTACTAACTTACGACTTTGAGTAAAATTTATTTTTGCTAAACAAATTTCTTAAATAATTCTACAATCTGGTTATTAATCTATGTGATGCCTTTGAATAAAATATTTTTCTGAGATATAGTGACTCAAAGGGTTCAATATCAGTAAGTTAAGTTTTTTTAAAATCAAAGTCCAGTGACTGATTCTCTGGCAGAATTCTTGGCAAGCAGCAGTACAGGCTCTGGCTCGTGTCAGATCTGTTTGTTTCAAATTTTACCTGCGTCGGCGGTCTACAGGTAAGTGTGGATTAAAGAGGAAAACAACGGCCAAGAGAAAGAGTCTGCTTGCGCTGGGTAGGTAGACCGTCAGAGTATGCGTGTGTGTGTGTGTGTGTTGAAACGGGTTAAGAATGTCTCGTTTCAATTCAATAAAAAATTAAAATAATCTCAATTTATAAAATATAATTTAAATAAATTTTCAAGCCATGAATATTGATCATTAAGTCTATAAAATATAATGCTAAAATAAATTGTAATTGTACAAAAATCATGACTTCGGGAGTGTTTTGTGTGCTACGAAAAAATCAGGTTTCTACAATATTTAAAATAAACAATTCAGACAAGAAAAAACGGCAAAATCCAGGTCAGAAAAGCAAATCGAGAGTGGGGGAATAGAGACGACAACTGTTGCTGGGCGTTTATGCGCTCTCTCGTAATTAGGCCACTGACCAGAAAGGTCATAGTTTTCTGTTAAACTAGCAAAATTACCAAAATGGATTTCTAGAACATAAACTCGAGGCCGCGGAGTGCGGGAGTAATGTAGAATGTCTTAATTTATGTCTAGTGAAAACTAGACATCGAAATATGAAAAATCACGGTTAAATTTTCATTTGTAAAGAAACTGGCTTCGCCGATTTTGTCCGTTCCTGCTTCCTGGATGAACCAAATTCCAGACGAGAAGAACTACCACTCTGGAAGCGTAAAGTCATCTCCTTGGACCTTGGGACGTATCTTGGAATGTGCGAGATTGGGCAAGTCATGATTTCTATACAAATTTAGTAATAAAATTAAATTTGATTTTGAAATACGTTCAAAGATTCAAAGAAATGCTTTAAATGTGTAAAATTATAAATAATGGCTTTATTTCCTTGAAAATTAAATTGGTAATTACAAAATTATTTAGTTATAAAAATGGTTATATAAAAATGTTCAAATGTTTGCAAATAGGAGAAATAGTAAAGTATATGGAAAATGATAGAAAGAAGATTAGGCATAGTTATAAAATAAATTCATTCATACTATCTAAGGAAATACAGTAAAGTTTGTTACAACCAGTAGTTAAATAAATTGGGAAAAAATATTTATCAATATTTAACTTGTAGAAAAATATAAATAATTTCTCAACCAGAAATTATCAAACAAAGTCAATCACTAATTATTTAGTATTTTTGAATGAGTAATAAAATTTGAAATTTAGTTTTAATTAAAGTATTTCAAATTATATATATATATATATATATATATATATATATATATATATATATATATATATATGAAGTTAATATATTACTATTGTAAGTAATTTTATCCACCATTAAGTGCAATAATTTTACCTTGAGTGATGAGGCACCTTTCGGTCAGTTGACCATTGTCGAATCACTGATGTTTTTTTTCTGAAAGAAAAAAAAAACATCAGTGATTCGACAATGGTCAACTGACCGAAAGGTGCCTCATCACTCAAGGTAAAATTATTGCACTTAATGGTGGATAAAATTACTTACAATAGTAATATATTAACTTCATAAAGTCAGTGCAACGGAAAAACAATGGATAACGTTAAATATCAAGAATATATATATATATATATATATATATATATATATATATATATGTATATATATATATATATATATGTATATATATATATATATATATATATAAATTCATAAGCCTGTAAATCAATGATTTCTGTAGCAGTAGAATTAGAAAACGAATTTCGTTTAAATAATACAATATGTAAATTTAATGAATGTCATTTAACTGCTGGCACAAAATAAGATCATAAATTAAATTTGAAATTTATAATAATTGAAATAAACTTAGCCAACCTCCCTGCAATAAATAGTAAAATAAATTTAGTTTATTTAAGGAAAATTTAATTTATGTTTTGTTAGCTAAGGAATTTAAGATTTTATTTCCGAATTTTATTATTTAAGAATTTAGTTCAGTTACAAATTTCTTTATTATTAAATTCAGTTTCCAACAACAGCCAAAAGAGTAATTTTTATTGAATTAATCCTGTGTACAAAAATAATAAATTTCATTATTTCCCAACTAGTAAATCATAATAGTAAATTCATAAAATCAATACAATTAATAAAATCCAGCCTATTAGAGTCAGTCATATTTATTTAATAATAAATAGCTAGAAATCAATGTGCAACCTAAAGATAATCGAGCAACCCATCCAGAGAAATTAATTAAATTAAATTATAAATTATGAGTTAGCTTAAGGACTAGTTGGTTTTGCTTTAAAGCCCAGGAGTTGATACTCACTGGCAGGTTTTACCATATGAAACACAGGACCTATTTTAGGAGAATATGGTAAGACTCTATCTTGCACGGACTTCACTAAAGCAGGAGCATGGTGGAGAGTTGTCTTCAAAGCATGGTAAGGCAAATTTATGATGTGATAAATTTTATGTGTTTCAGCTGACATAAATTAGACCATATGACAGATCACTGACCTTACCATGACTTTAAAGACACTTTAGAGACAACGTTCCCAGGGTATACTTATTAGATGGGATTTTAAATACTTGCTCATGTAACTAGGTGGTAGACAACCTTCGACAGGTTGATGGTTGCCGGGGTGAAGCACCGTTACAGTGTGTGTATGTGTGTGTGTGGGTGTTTGCATGTGTGTGTGTGTGTGTGTGTGTGTGTGTGTATGTGTGTGTGTGTGTGTGTGTGTGTGTGTGTGTGTGTGTGTGTGTGTGAGAGAGAGAGAGAGAATGTCAAGCCACGCTGATAATAAGTGTTATATAGTCAACATTAGATTTGATTAAAGTGAAGATACACCTGGGAAGTGTAAGTGTGTATCCACAAAGAGATTTGTATTGCTAGTGAATACAAATTGTCACCTAATATGTAAAAGAAGCGTAAAGCTTTATTGTTACGGTAAACTGTAAACAGTTCACATGACCTGTATTAAAACTAAATCGGATTTTTAATTTATTCACTATGAATTTAAACGGCGACCTAATAGTCAAGTTCGACAACAACACCAAGACTTCAATTTCCGGGAACATATTTTCAAATTGGTATTTAAATAAATGGTAAATATGTTTGTATTTAGTGTCCTGACAACGAACACGGGTACTTTAGGAGTAAATTGATCGAATCTTTGTTGCAGTAAAAGCGATTTAACAAGCACTAATACTCGCGTATTTCATCAATAATTTATTATAAAAGTAAGGCTGTTTAAGCTCAGTCAATCCCTACACTTTTTTAAAATGTTTACTTTCTTTATCTTAATGTTAAAATTTTACTTTGACATTTATTTATTAAATAAAACTTTGCTGTATAATCTGTCATTTTTTTCCTATTATTGGGTAGGTATAGGCCCTACCTCTATTGCAATGGATTCTAGGAGTGAATGTCTAACGTTTGGGCAAGATAATAAAATCAATTCATTGTACATTAACATATGCAATGTTGAATATCAAGTGGAAGAAGACTCACATTGAAAAGAGAGACGTAGGTCCCTTCATTATGGTATTAGATATGTTCACTAAATTTAAGTGTACATATTTTTATGACAATTCTTATAATAAAGTTCTGAAATAAATGTACACATAAGAAATTCGAGTTTCAAATCTCAATCATCTCAAATCAAATAAATTTTATATGGTTTGTTGCATTTGAAAATAAATGGAATAGCTTATTTTCATATCTAAAAATGTGAAAGGTATATGCATGAATACATGTGTGTATATACAATTATCATCCATATAATATTGTTTATAGAAAGAATGTAGAATAACTTCCCTGAATGATTTAATACTATTGTAAATATCATCAATGAGTTTTAGAACACGTTTAGAAGTAAGTAGGTAATTTTTAAATTTAGAAGTAGGTAAGAGTTAAATTGATACTTTCTAGTAAATTTCTAGTCGTAGAAAATATGAAAATATTATGTATGTTCAATTAACTATAGCTATTGTCAAAATAGATTAATGGAAATTGAAGGATATATATTCTGTATGGGTTTATTCCTCGATTCTAATAGCATGAAGTGTTATGTGTAGGTTACATATTACTCACTACACAAACTTCTTCAAAAAATAAAGTACTTTATCTCATAATGAAAATGTAAAAACTCTTCTCCCAGCTTTTTTGACAAGCAAACCATAATATTTAGTAAACATAAAAATTTATAGGACAATTTTCATGATAAAAGTAGTTCTGAAATAATTGTAGAGCCAACAACATTAGAGTTTGGTACATCAAATAATATCAGATCAAATATATTATATATAATATATATATATATATTTTGTTTTTCATTTATGAAATGATTAAACAGCTTATTTTTTAATCTAAACATGTGAATGTCGGGTAACAATAAAATACGTCCTCGTTACTGTAAAACAGGTTATTGAGGCGAAATATATGGTTAATCGCCGGCATCTTGAATAAAAACAGTCTTGGGTAAAAGCATTCTCCCTATTGAACGTATGATTTTTAATACTACTCCAATATAAACCAACGACTCTCTTGCTAAAGACAAAACTCGTAAATTAATTTTCTTATCTAACCTTTATTTTCCACCCTCTGGCTGTTAAACTATTCCTGTTACTAAATTTACTATATTTGGGTCTTGAGAACTTTTGTTGGAATTGCTTTTTAATTAATACGATTCTACTCAGATTACAATGTTTAATCTCTTAACTGTGTTTGAAAGTAAAATTTCTTCAATATAATTAATATAGGCCATTTGTTGCTGGTATTGCAATTGGATTTCTACGGTTTAAAAAAATGTGTAAGGTTTAAAATTTGTACTTTTTCGATTTTCAAGTCGCACTCCTGATTGATTGGCTATCGATTATTAGACTAATTATTTTTAGACTATTTATGGTGATGGTGGATTCTAGTAAGTCTGTAGTTTTTACCATGACATGTGAAATTCCATAGTAATATTTATAATAATTCCGCTGAACGTTTGGAAGTTATCGTTGCCAGGATTCCAGTAACTTCTTAACTAAACTTTTCAGATAAAAATTCAAATAATCTTCTAATCCTGTTTCTTATGAGTTCTTTAAGAAACAGCAAAACGTGTTACTTGACTCCAACAGTTTTAACCTCTAATAGGTATTTATTATTCCTTTGCAAACAAAATGTTTTTAGCTAGAATAATTTATATTACACTCGCACAGATTTTGTAATAGAAATAAAAAACTACTGCTTTAAAAGGCAAGTGTAATATTTTATTCTGCTACGGTGACGTTTCGATAACATCAGGCGTCCTGTTTTTAAAACTATACATTCCAATCGATTATCTACGTATTGTAATATTTTTACGTGATATAAAGTAGATAATATTTTCATTGTTTATAGGTCAGGTTTCAGCTCACTAGTACTCGCAAAACAGTCTTTTATTTCTATGTTCCACCAGAACTAGTGTTGTAGTGGAAATGCCTGGCACGGCTATGAAACACGTATTCTGTCCGTATCATACAATATACTGAGAAAAGTGAAAAGTCCTTTTATTCGACAGCGCGGCACGACAGACTTGCCAACGCGTCTTTCCTCAATAGCCTTGTTCACGAGTGAATGTGTTGCAGAAACATTGTGCCGCAGCCACACGAGATGTCCTGGAGCGTAGGGTTGGAGCTTTCAACTAAGATCTGTGAAGGAAACGGGTGCAAAGACGACGACAGAGGGGTGAGATATTCATCATAACGGAATGACAAAGGATATTAAAGCCGCAATTCACGCTAAAGCTACCGTTGGTACTACGGAATTCTCGCACAGGCGTACAGGAGTAGCAATTAATTATTTGCAACATTTAAATACAAACACAATAATTAATATAACTTTATTATTTACATTTATTTATATTTCACGTTTTATTACTTTTATAACTGCCTAAAATATTTATGAGGATAAAACTATATATATATATTCAGACAGACACACACACACACGCGCGCGCGCGCGCACGATCACAGAATCGAAACCCTTATAAATTCGAATTAGAGGGCTTTGATTTTTTTCCAATAAAGGTTTTAAAAACAAAAATTTTTCTCTAAATTACGGCAATTTTACGTTCACTGGAATAAAACAAATATTTATGCAACATGCTAAATTATACCCATAAATTTGTATTGTAATGCAACTAGTTTTACAATCCTTCTTTTTTGTTCTAGTAGCACATACACTATGAGTGTTCTACAATACAGAAGTGCCTATATACACTACTTTTCAGTATTACAACCTGTATCACCGCAGTTTTTTTTTTAATTCTAGTAGCACTCCAATGAGATGAGTATGAGATAAAGTACATCGCATAAATACCTATATTCACTACTTTCCAGTACTGCAACTAGTTTCACAACCTGTATCTTTTGTTCTAGTAGCACACCCAGCATGAGGTACAGAAGTGCCTATATACACTACTTTCCACTATTACAACTAGTTTCGCAACCATTTTCTTGTGTTCTAGTAGCAAGCTCAGTGTGTGAGGCTGTACAACGCAGAATTCCCTATCATCACTCCTTTCCAGTATTGCAATTAGTTTCACAACCCTTTTTGTGTTTTCTTGTATAAGGTGTTGTACAACGCAGAAGTGCCTATATACACTACTTCCCAGTATTACAACTATGTTCACAACTCTTTTCTTGTGTTCTAATAGCACACCCAGCATGAGTTGTGTAATGCTGAGGTGCATATATACACTACTTTACAATATTGCAACTACTTTCACCGGCAGTTTTTTTTTTTAAGTTCTAGTAGCACGTTCTATTAGTATAAGGTGTACTACTCAGTAGTGCCTATACACACTGCTTTCCAGTATTGCAACTAGTTTCACAACTCTTTTATTGTGTTATAATAGCACCCTCAGTAAGTTAGCATTAGACAACATTTCTTACTGTACTGGTTACTATAACACAAGTTGTGAAACTCAAGTTACCTTGTGAACGTACTACAACATTAAACTACGTAATTACACTAGTTTCTAATAATGCAATTAGTTTTGATCATTGTTTTTTTTTTTTTAATATCAGTGACATCGAACTAGGTATAACCTGTTTTCTTCCTGTGATTGTTTTATTAGGTCTCAAACGCTTCGCTGGTGTTACACATTACAATCAGGTATGAATTCAAGAACACATTTATTTAGAAAACTAATCTTTTTGTAGATCTAATTTAATATCGTTTTTCAAAATAAAGTAACACCATTGTCGATGATTAATCACAGATGATTAAAACTCGGTGTTAAAGTGTTGTCGGTACTACACCTTAACAAGTAGAATATCAAGACCGTAGACAATAAGTTACTCTCTCACTTTAGTAGTCAGTTTTTATTTATTTTATTTTCTATGTTTCAAATCAAGGATAATTTAAACTTACAAACTACCCAATTTTATTTTTCAGTTATACTCATATCCCAAGCAATAAAACCTAAGATTTAAATTGTAATACTAAACAAAAATAATTTTATACAGTTACAAAATTCCTTTCTGTTGGCTAAAACTAACGGAACGAATATTCCATAATATATTTGTAAAACCCCGAAGATTATATTATATTACCAATACCTAAATAAAAACATTTTATAATATTTTGTGTAAGTTATTCAACTGTTGAAAAAAAGCAACGCTAAACCATAAATATATTTAAAAATTCCTATTTATTTGAGAAACTAATACATTCAACCAAAATACGATCTCGCTGTGGTTGGACAGACAAGATACCGATGGTTGCGGTTACATTTAGCTCTACGAGCTGTGGCTGCCTTCTAACCTCAGGACTGTATACCCTCCACCGCCTCCAAGAATATCGATAACAATCGTTACGTCAGGAAACGGAAAGGTTCTATTAGCCATTAATTTTTAGGCTTTAGGCCCGGATGTTAAGACTGGAAAATAATATAGTCTTATTTTCGTTTGACTTTACCTATTACTAATTTGACTTTTACTAAATCATACTTATTCAAAACTATGAAGAAAGTTATTTTTGTGACTCCTACGATGATCTTAATTTTATAGATGTTACAACTTCGAATAAATTGTACTATGTAAGATTTAAAATAATCTTACAGAAAACAAATGAAATATTATTGGCGTTCGTGCTCAAGGATTTGCCGAAAATGTTTGACGAATCTTTTATGCTAAAATCTAACAATGCACCATTTCCACGAATATATAATTAATATTTGTTTAATAACGAAACAATAATTTGTAATTTTCTTACTAACCATTGTCACAGTATCGAGATTACCATCTTCAAATAAAAACCTTTTTTCGCAGCAAGTATATATTTTTTTAAATTTACTTTTATTGTAAGTTTGTGTCGGATATCACTAGGTTATCAGTATAATACCTTTTATGTATTATTATTAAAATATTGTTTTATATTAATATTATTATAATAATATTATATCTTTTAATTTTTTATTCTATATTGTTCATAACTTTTATCATTTAATTTTGTCTAATTAATATAATAGGGTAATATAGTTAATTAACCGGTTTGTTACAAACCAAGCTTAAAGGTGGGGTAATATATCCAATGGAATATTATTGTAATGAGTTTTGAATTCTTGGGTTGTAATAAATTATACATTTATGTGTAATGTGTTGGATAAATTGGTATAATTCTTAATGAACTGTGATATTAAATATTGCAGTAGTTTGTTAGACAATTAGTTATTTGACCTGCAATGTCAAGAGTTTAATTGAACATAAGAATGATGCGTTCAATAAATAATTTAAACAACAAATATTAATTTATATAAATCAAATTTTACTGCACAAAACAAATATGTAATACAAAACCAAATAACATTTGAAATGTTTATGCTACTTTGTTTTCTATTAATTGTTTACATACTGATATTTATAAAAGCTTTACATTATTGAAAAGAAATCTATGGCATGGCGCATGATATACACATGAGATTGATTTTACGTTATTTAAAATACATATCAATTTATCTATCAGACATTAACATTTTGCTATTCATTGCTACACAAATGATATTACACTTCCCATATTTGAAAAATAAAAACTAGCATTATTATGCCGTGACCGGTTAAAGTTTAAAAGTTAAATTTTTCCTTTTTCTTCACTTCATGTCTTAAAGTTATAACTACCTGTGTTGTAACAAACGATGTAGAAAAACATGTCTCCGGATTTAGATCTCGCCATTCTGCATCTTGGATCGGCGTTGATCGAGATTTGTACTCTCGCCTGGTGTTGTGTCTTAACGTAGCAACATTTCTTCAAACAAAAAATAGATTTTAAATAACTTTTACATTATTAACAATTTAAAATAAAATCATCCCTTTGCTCTTCAGATCTTGAAAACGTCTGTATCACCTTACATTTCGCCAAGGAAGAGAGCTACTTGAAGCGACCGCGCGAGTTTTTTTAACTTCTACGCACCGAGCTGCGCATCTAGCATTTCAGTTTTTTTTTTTGTATATGGATATCTGTCTCAGCCAGAACATTTTATTTTATAATTTACAATTTTTTTTTATTTTATATTTTAAAATTAATATCTCGTTTTGTTTTCTGAAGCTGTTTTATATGCAACATTACGTAAAATAATGTTACACATGAAACCAAAAATCATTTATCACATATAAAAAACCCTAAAATCATGCCTCAAACCGAACATTGATAATGAAAAAAATGCATATGGTTAATTAGGTAAAAAGAAAAATCACAACGGTAAATATTAAAAGTCACTCAAAATCTCACTACTGATTTGCTAACATTGATGGAGGCTACGTCATCCCCGAAACGAGCCTGTATCAATAAACTATTCTGTATTGAAATTTTTAGTGAACTCTTTTAATATTTACTGTTGTTATTTATATACTTTGTAAACACTAAAAGTATATAATAAACGAACAACTCCAAGTACAGAAGTGACAAATTATTTAACTTCATAGCCAAAATTAATCTCAATATTGACTAGTGAAATGAAAATAAAAACAGAAAATACCATTAAACCACGTAACAACAGATGATCCCGCTCGTTCTCCTCTTTCCCCAGTACCACACATTTCCCAAGTTGACTAGCAAATAAATAAAAAACATCAAGTAAGCTTATGGATTTTGTTCAAGTTAATTTAAACTGGAAGTCTTATAACCTAATTATATATATTTATTTATTTATATTTATAAATGTAAATTGACGTTATAGAACAAAATGGTTAAATTGTTAACCGTTCAAACCAGGTTTGATGATTAGCACCGTTCATAAATTTTAACTAACGAATGAAGTTTTGATAATGTAAATACGATTATTGATATAAAAATAGGATCACACACATTTACTTATGTAAATCTCAATCTCGTGTTTATCAATCATCAAACAATAAAACAGAAACAGAAAATACAATGTGTATTAAAAATAAACCAAAAGAGTTAAACAATAAATTCTAATATAAATTAGAAAATATGCTTTTAAACGAATTGATAAAACATATACCCTCATCAACACGTGTCCGGACGCTTTACTGTAACTGTCGCTGGTCACGTTTTTTTTGTCAAGCATGTATATAATATATCTATTAAAAAATAAATATGTTTAGTTTTATAATTCGATTTTAATTACACAGGTTTGAAGATGGAAATACACACTTTAAATAACTTTAAGTGTACGTATACATTATTAAATCTCATGGCTATTGCTAAATATAAAACATGGGTGCATATCGGCTAGGAAGTTGGTACCGGAATGAGTAAATAGTGTTGGACTAGGTATCAGATGTACCTCCATTTACACAGTGGACGAACAATGGTTGAGATAACTACTTGCAACTGGTCGAGGGAAATGTTCTCAGTTTGATCTGTTGCAGAACTTAAACACAGGATCCGTAACGGCTTGTTTGACTGTGAAATAGTTTATTGTTAGTCAATAACTGAAATTGATTTGGTTTTTCCAAACTGGGAGACAAAGATGTTTTCCTTTATAAAGACGGATCTTCGGGAAATGGGCTTGTGCTTATCTTCTTCATTTATGGCAAACTGAAGGCTGATACAGCAAACTTTATTATGGCCTCTTGGCGGTGTGTATGACGTTATTCAGTGGACACAAGATCTTTCTAATCTGGAAGAACATATGGACTAGCTTAAAGAATGAAAATCTCGTTACGTCCTAATATTTCTTACCTTTACAAACACTCTTCACGTTAACCTACTTTAAAAGGAAGTGTGACGAGTAAAACACCTTTCTTACGACCCAGACAGACTTATGGGTAAACTTCATGTGAGTTTTGTTGCACACATTTATCGTGGATTTCCATAATTATCTCCCAAAATTAGCCTTTCTTTCACAATTTTCTCCATAATATTCAGCGGATCTGTAAATGGTGGATCTTTGAGATCGAGGACCTAAATGCAATGTCAAACATTGATATTACTGTTAAAAGAAATGCAGGTGTCTCACAAGAGTGCTCTGGGATGAGAAAGAGAGCCCAACCTCAACTGGTTTTATTTACCAACGCTTGTCCTTTCAGATTATTAAAAGTAATATCTCTGATTATGATTCATCATATTTATATACAGTTTTTCTACATAAGTATTATATCAAAGTTGTGTAAGTTCTGCTTAATTCCGTGATCAAAAGATCCAACGCTGTTTCATTAAAAGCTATATTAGGAAACAACAATATTATCAATGATTTTGTTACTCCTAACTCTGTACTAGTAGAAGTGTAGCAGTGTTTAATCACTAAGCTGCATGTATACCTCTCTTAGTCTTACTCTGTTTCATACTAGTTTCCTGTCGCATTTTGGCTCCATACTGCTACTTGATATTAGAATCAAATTTAGTTGGATTTACGTGCTTCACATCATACTCGTTAACAATTAGAAGTTGATTGGACATGATTCTCGTCATCGGCAATAACATTTATGATTTCCTCGTGCAAATCTGCAACAGCCTAGATGTAAGTTTATCACAATTACCGACGATCGTGAGTGGGTAGTTGTGTAAAGCACACACTTGTCCCACCCATTAATTACAGCATTGGATCGGTATTTTAATCCCGACCTGTTAATACAGTTTTCACAGGCTCTGATATCTAAATCTAAAGGGTTGTTTGCACTCAATATGGCGGCCAAACGCTGTTGCCATAGTTACGACACAGGACACAGTCTCTTCTAATTGAATACTAACCCAAATCAATAGACACGCCCCCACATCCACCTCCCAACCGTGAGGTTTGCAATTAAACAACCGTGTTTCTATGTCTGTCAGTCAATGCACCGTGCGTGAGAAGCAAACCGATTAACCGGCCTTTTTATAATGGGTATTATTCGTTTGGATGTTGTGAAGCCTGTTTTTTAGGCTGAATCGAGGATGTGATATATTTTGGGGGCCCTGCAATTTATAACGCATGACACTAGGAAGACGTGGCTGCATTCGACAGAATATGTTTCGGGTCAATCTTACAGAAATAGGTTTCTTAGACATGAACTGCTTCTACTTAGGTCACAAGAGGGTTGAACTAAACAACATCAGTCACAAGAGGGTGGCTGCGTAAATTCAGCTTCCAAAACTCATATTCCCAAACACGAATCCTGTCAGATTCTATATTGATTTGTCTCAAACATTATCAGAACCTAACTCTATCACACTGACAAGACTATCACACATAACATTATCAACACGAAATCAATTTGACGAAAATCTAAATTGATTTAGAAGTCTTAGAAAACATCAAGACCTTTAGGTAACCTTTCACTGCTCACAATAACCTTTCATTTGTCATCTTGTAAGTTGTACTGGTCTCTAAGGAATGTCACATAGAGTTCCCAACCTCTTTCCCATCGGCATTGAGCATGAGAGTTTTAAGGAAACACTCCGTATAGGTTCCTAGAACCTTCCAACTAACATCTGTACTAGCATCTAGGAAACATCCGATAAAGCTAATAAAGTCTTCGAAAGCTCGGAATCCTTACAAGTTTCAAGAAAGTAAACACCTATTAACATTTTCCTTCTCGGATTCTCTCGGATACATAGAAGGCATTTGTTATACTTTAAAACAGGATGGGTACAGTTTTACCTTTAGAAAGTTAAAGGTAGATCTTTTCTAAGGGTATTCAAAGAAATGTTCACCCTCTTACTATTCTATATAACCCATACGTAGTTGTAATACAGACCTAACAAAACCATCTTTTGTGACCTGTCACATTCAATCAACACAATTCAAAACGGTAAATTACCACATAAAGGTCCATACATCTCTTTAAATACAATTTTCTGCTTTATTTCAATTTTAAACAACCGATCATGGTTAGAAGCGTGAAATTATTGGCGTGTTAAGTCTACTTTGCGTGATGGAATCATAGAGCGGTTGATTCATATTGGTCAATTTTACCAATTGTAGTAATAAATAATCTACAATTACTCACACATGATTATTATCAGGTGTTTAAATCTCTTGGGCTAGATTTCATAAGGATAAATGGCGAGTTGAACTATGAAACTGTGTTAATAAGAGGTAAAATAAGTTAAATTGTTGTTTTGTAAAGGCTAAATATCCTTTAGCTGAAGTTATAGGGGTGATATAAGGAGAGGAGAGAGGGGTGACTCTATTACATCCACTTCATTATTCAAACCGTGATATCATAAATGTGATGTGTTTCTTCAAAATAATCTACGTTATTGTGTGTTCCCTACAGAAATACACTCATTCTCAAGGTCGCATAACTTTTCAATAATAAATTTTGAGCTATTTTAATATAACTGATTTAAAAACAACAAAAATACATTTTATTTTAAACGAATTCATGTATCGCATGCGTATCCAATGCGGGTCCTAGTAACAGCACATGTTACTACGTAAACATACTCTGGATACAATCCACATGATTGGGCGGATCTATATGGAGAACGTGTAGGGAGTAGGTTTGGCTTTGGCTGGACGAGTGGTATAAATATATTTATAATCGAATATATTTAAGGAGGACATATATAAAGTGTCTATTCTTTTTCAAATTCTGGCAAATTCTGTACGGGGTGGAGTTCTGTGTCAAAAAACGTTCTCGTAAGGGGTAGGGTTCTGGGTACTTGGAGGCTAGAAGCTCCAAATGGGACTAGAAACTCGAATTCCTAATTTGTTGCCAGATTAGCCATTTTAATCCAGCATTATTATCACTGTCAATGTTGTTCTTTGCTGAGTATAGAGATGTTCAGGTAATTTGGTAGGAAGTTCATCAACCAGTTCGTTCCCTACAATGCCTACGGGGCTAGGGACCAATTGTAATTGTAAATACCATTCTTTCTTGATTATATTGTGTAAGTGTGTGTGTGTGTGTGTGTGTGTGTGTGTGTGTGTGTGTGTTTGTGTGTGTGTGTGTGTGTGTGTGTGTGTGTGTATGTATGTGTATGTGTATGTGTATCTGTGTGTGTCGTGCGTATGTTTGTGTGTGTGTGTGTGTGTGTGTGTATCTGTGTATGTGTGTGTGTGTGTGTGTGAGTACGCGTCTACACGCGCGTAAGAGAGAGAGAGAGAGTGTGTGTGTGTGTGTGTGTGTGTGGTCTGTGTTTGTATGTTTGTGTGTATATATTGGACACACAAATGAATTTCAACTTTGTACCTTTAAGATCAACATGTATGACCTTTGCCGTATTACCGCCTAAGAATGGTAGTAGAGGATTGTGAATATAGAATTAAGATTAAGGCAAAGATTTAATTCCAGGTTAGAGGATATAGGATTAGTCATAACAACCCATGTGTAGAGCCGCATACATACTCCCTATGGTGATGATCAAGAAGTGTCTACCTGATACATCTCCTTTACACAAAGACGATTAGAATTAGGTAGGTCGTAAAGATATGTATAGAGAAACGAGATATCTTTCATGTTACCCGAGGTAGGCATTGTAAGTACGTATGGTCAGTATGCATAAAGGTGACACTTGGGGCGGTAATGTTGTTTGAGTCTAACCGAAATACAACACTCTTTTTTTCTGATATTATTGTTTTTACCGTTTCGTACATTCTTATCATATTGAGAATCTTAATAGTATGTGGTATATTAGTCTTTTTGTTGTATTATAGCTTCACAATAACTTAGTAAACGATACAAATTGCTCCGCTGGTTATATATATACGAAAGATACGATTACAGCTGCATCTCTCTGGTCTAACTTAGTTAAGACAACTTCATCCCAAATAAGACATTAAAAAGTTTTGTATTAACACAGGGATTGTAGGAATTTAGTGTATTTATTGAAATAGTGACAAAACGTCGAACCGTTAAAAGCATTCTATTTGCCCATGATTACTTTTTATTCTGAATTTCCTCTGTGTTACTGAGAATTCGAAATTGATTTTGCCTTTACATGCCATTTTAATTCGCTGCCGTTAAGGCATTTATAATGCAGTAAGTGACATCCAATGCAGAAGCTTTTAAAATACTTCTCCTGTTCAAATATTTCAAAAGTTAATAATTTCAAAATCAAACGCAATGAAAACAAGTACTGAGCTAAAAGTTTGCAGGTTTGTTCAGAGCAACATCGCAATATTTACTTGCTAGCTAATACATGATACGCTACATTCTACCATACCTTTATTTATAAAGTTGGCTTCACTGAACTCAATTACAACGTATTTAAACTGAAATGAAATGTTAGAGTTTTATTTATTTAAAACAAAAATTGGGAAAGCTTATTCGTATTGCATATGTGTGTTTACTCAACGACTTTAAATAGAAATACTATATATATAATATGTTTTCTTGTATAATAGTCAAAACTGTATATATAATATCTAATGATATCAATTTTGTAATATTATCAATATTAATTGTATTTAATTTTTCAATAAAATTAATAGAATTAATTGTGGTATGATTATTATTTACTTTCATTTCATCTTTAAGAATAGATATAATTAATTTAGATTAAAGATTTATATAGATTTAATAAATTTATAAAATTTATTAACGGCCTAATTGGCTTCTCTAATTTGTGCAATTTAATATTTCCATTCATAATTGGAATTTGTGTATTATCCTTTACATAATTACAAGTATTATTATTATTAAATAATTTATAAGAATGTTTTATTAAATTTGTTATTTCAATTTGAAATTGCATAGTAGAATCTTTACGTACTTTACTAAAATGATTTTTATTTATATATTTTTCTGTTTTAATATGTTCGTTTTTATCAACAATCACAATAGCATGACTTTTATCAGCTTTTACTGTAATAAAATTGTTATTTTTTAGTTTATCCTTTAAATCTTACGGCTTTTATTAATTTCACTATTTTTAATTAGTTTGTTTAATTCATGAGCTGCCTTAATCTTGTACGTTTTCATTTACATTTACATTATAGCTAATTCTGTAAGTAATGTTTCACCATTAATAAATTTATTATTAGATAAATTGAAAGGATTATCGCGAAAACTAAGATATTTAATTTCAGGTATTATTTTCATTCGTTTTTCAAGTTTAAAATTATATAGTTATTTTGGTTTTCTAATTTATTTTTATATTTCTAATATTATTTATCATGAAGTTGATTTTATTGTTATTTTCTTCCCACTTTATATTATACATTGTAAAATCTAATTTCAAATGTAATGTATATATTTCAGCAATTGGAGTATTTTGCGTTTTATATAAATTTCTTATTTCATTTTTTACCCAATATTTCTCTGTTTGTATTCAGTCTTTTGGCCAGCATCTTTTATCCATTTTTTTAATAAGTTAATTATTTTCTATCTTTGGATATTTGTAGGCATCAATGATTTACAAAATTTGATTTGTTTATTTCTGGTTTTTTATAATATTTTATTTTCCCCTATATTTTTCTTTTAGTTTTTTCTTCGTTTGACCTGTATACGTTTTATTTCAGCTCTTACATTCTAATTTGTAAACACCGCCCTTTCATGCATTTTATTTATTTTATTATTGATATTTATTTTTATTTTTGTATGCAATTTTGATATTTGTATTTTTAAATAATTTGGTGATATTTTTTTTATTTCATTACCTGTAATTAAAATATGAAGTCCGTAATGTTTTTTTCATATTTTTGTAAATTAATTTATTATGTTGTTTTTTAAAAGACTATAATTAAATGTGTAGACATTTTTCTATTTATAACCGTTTTCTATTCAAATTTGATAAATTATGTTTCTTTCTCTCAGTTTATTTTCTTTATTCATGCGGATTTTATGCAATCTGTATAATAATCTATATAAATCTGCCTTTTTTGGTTATATGGATAATTGAAATTATTTGTGTGTGTATTTGTCTACAAATGTCTTATTACCTGTATTATTAAATGTAGAAAATTTATTTTATTTGTTTAGGTTTCATTAGTAAATTCAATATTTTTATTAATTTTGTTTATTCTATCCTGAGTCTTTACTAACTCTCATACTATTATTGTTCGATCTATATACACTCCATCATCTACATATATAATAAACCAACCATTTCAAGTGGCTATTTTAAACATAAGAACGTTATTCTCAAGGTTACATAATAACAACATGAGAAAGATAATATAATACATGAAATAATGTCAAATCAAAATTATTTTTCATACAATGATAAAAAATACAAACAAGAAGATGGTCTGCTATTGACTCCAACATCAAGTATATTATCTAAAATATATTTACAACAATTAGTAAAATAAATGAGATTGTAAACATATAAGATATATATATATATATATATATATATATATATATATATGAAGTTATTATATTACTATGTAAGTAATTTTATCCACCATTAAGTGCAATAATTTTACCTTGAGTGATGAGGCACCTTTCGGTCAATTGACCATTGTCGAATCACTGATGTTTTTCTGTTGTGGATGTTCGGTCTGTGAAGTTGGTGTTTGTTGACGTTACGCGCACTTTTTCTTGATCTGTGTGTATGATATTTCTATATAGTATGTCTTCTGTATATGTTGTTTGTAGATTCATTAAGTTGTTGTGTAAGTTTTTATAAATGTGGTATTTTTCTAGTGAGTTTAGTTCTATTGGGTTGTTATTTATTTCCAGTATGGTTAGGTTATTTTCGTAATTTGTTATTTCGTGTTTATGGGATATTAGGTGTGCTGCAACATTTGATACTTTAGAATTTTTGTTTTTGAATGCTCTATAATGTTCTTCAAATCTTATTTTAAATGTTCTGGTTGTTTTTCCTATGTAAAAAGCGTTACAGTTGTTGCATGTGATTTTGTAAATTCCTGATAGGTTATGTTTTTCTGAATTTGTTATGTGGTTTGTGTTATTAAGATATTTTATTATTTTGTTGTTTGGTTTGTAAGTTGGAGTGTAGTATTCTTTGTTGTATATATTTGTTATTTTTTCTATTTTGTTATTGGTGTATTTATATTTTAGGTAGATTTTTTTATTTTCATTATTTTCGTGTTCCGGTTGTAGTGTTGTGTTGAGGTTAGGTTTTTTTGTGAATTTATTGTATATATTTTTTATAATGTGTTTGTTGTATCCATTTTCTATTGCTATTTTTGTAATGTTATCTAATTCTTCATTTAATTTTTGTTTGTTATCCTGTGTGTATTTTATTGCTTTATTTATCATGTTACTGTAAGTGTTAATTTTGTGTGTCCAGGGGTGGTTAGATTTGTAGTGTATTGTGGTGTTGTTGGAAGTAGGTTTCCTGTATACTGTAGTGTCTATTTTATTATCATTTATATTTAAAGTAATGTCGAGGAAGTTGATTGTTCTATTTGTTTCTGTTTCAACGGTGAATTGTATGTTTTCGTTGTATGTATTTAGTTTGTTTAATATTATGACGTGTTCGTTGTGAATGGTAGGTTGGTATATTACAAGTATATCGTCTACATATCTTGTCCATAGTGAGATATTGTGTGTGTTTATTATAGGTTTAGTTATTATTTGTTCAAAGTGTTGTAAATATATTTCTGACATGACAGATGATATGGGTGAACCCATGGGGAGTCCTGTTGTTTGTTTATAATATTTATTGTTAAATTGGAAGTAATTTTGGTTACATATGTGTTTGGTTAGCGTAATGATACTATCTATTATGTTTCTTTTTTCGTTATTGTGTATGTAACGTCAACAAACACCAACTTCACAGACCGAACATCCACAACAGAAAAACATCAGTGATTCGACAATGGTCAATTGACCGAAAGGTGCCTCATCACTCAAGGTAAAATTATTGCACTTAATGGTGGATAAAAGTACTTACATAGTAATATAATAACTTCATAAAGTCAGTGCAACGGAAAAACAATGGATAACGTTAAATATCAAGAATATATATATATATATATATATATATATATTTATATATATATATATATATATATATATATATATATATTTATATATATATATATATATATATATTTATATATATATATATATATATATATATATATATATATTAAATATGGTGATATGTTTTCTTGTAATATAGTTAATAAATTAAAAATATTTCAAAAACAAGAATATTTTTATTGAATATATTTATTCAAAGCTTTTCGCTGATAAAATAGTACCAGCATCTTCAGGAAAATAATTATCTAACCATTAGATAATTATTTTCCTGAAGATGTCGGTACTATTTTATCAGCGAAAAGCTTTGAATAAATATATTCATTAAAAGTATTCTTGTTTTTGAAATATTTTTAATTTATTAAATATATATATATATATATATATATATACACGTGTGTGTGGTGTATGTGTATGTCTGTGTGTGTGTGTGTTTGTTGTTTAAATGAATTTGTTAAGTATACACTGTTAAACAATTTGTGTTTACACAGTCGAACCTATGTATATAAACGAGTATATATATATATATATATATATATATATATATATATATATATATATATATATATATATAATATCAAATGTGTTTTCCTGTTAGAATATTTTTAAGATCAAATAATATACACAAATACAGGAATATTTAATTTATTGAATAATAAACTCAAAGCTTTTCGTTGGTTTGCATTACCAACATCCTCAGGAGTTACAATACTAAGAATTATTCTTAGTATTGTAACTCCTGAGGATGTTGGTAATGTAAACCAACGAAAAGCTTTGAGTTTATTATTCAATAAATTAAATATTCCTGTATTTGTGTATATTATTAAATATATATATATGTTGCCTGCCTGCAGGTGTTTGCGTCCCTTTAGTTCTACAATATTTAAACAACCCTTACATGACTCATAACTTCTAAACGTTTCTATACGTTTTCAACAAAATTGTGGAGGCCTATATCCTCACCTCACAGTTGATGATGGTTTTAATATTGGATCTATTAACTTAGCACTTAATATTTTTTTGAAATGGAAACTTCCGTTGACCTTATGGTAGATATTTTGTGGGAAAATAATGCGTTTTTGTTAAGCCTAAGATTCTGGATATATTTTCCTTTAGGCTTATGTTCACAACCTTTCTAACATACGGTATATGATTAGAGACGATCCCAGAACTTCTCTGAAGGAAGGAGCACGGGGAAACCTTTACTTATCAAACAGAAATTTTACATAGCAATAATAATTTGTAATAATAATAGACAAACTATGGCACAATGTACAAAACAACACTAAAATTAACAAAACAGACTGGTAAAACAAATACATCACAATACCATATATAAACAAAACATCAAATAAAATAGTCCACAAGTTCCAAAAAACTGTATACAAAATAGCATACAAAACTAATAACAATTTACACTACAAAATACAACACGACAACAACGAAGATAAACTACAAGCACCAGGTGTATACAAACTAAACTGCGGCAAATGTAACAAATTCTACATTGGGTAAACATGTCGCAGCTTTAATCAGAGTCGAGGAACACAGACAGAACACCAACTCAGTATTTTACAATCACATAAAAAAACAGGACACAAATACACAGACATTTACCATAACCCATAAATCTTACACATCAACAAAAAAGGATTACATCTCAACACACTAGAAAAATATGAAATTTACAGACACACAGAAACATAAATTACAAACATACTAAATGAACAAAACCAATGCAAATCACACATACTAGTTGATACTATCGAAAACCTTCCTTTAAAACAGTCACCACTTCACCCAACATCTCCAAGCAGAAGACACTGATGAATATCGCCACACAGCGATCGAAAACGTTCTGTCTTAGTAAAGTTTTAAAAATTTACAAAATATCAAGTTCGGATAGCTATAAACTAATGTTTAAGTAATTAATTAAGATTCCCCGAACGTAATGGACTACAAAATTCAAGAGTTTAACACAGCAAGACAGGCTATAGTCCACGATTACAAGAAGACCTTTTAAAGGTTAAAAAAATACACGCTCACATACAATTCAACAAACAATGCCTAATTCATAACATATCATCCACATATACAACATGAAAGAATAATTTGTAGTTTTGAAGTGACTGAGGTATTAGTAGTCTAAGTTAAAGGTGGTTTGCTTGCAGAACCTTCTCGCCGCAGAGAATTAAACTATAGCTAAAGAAAATATCAATTTTATTGTTTAATCTAGACGGTATTTCCTTTAACTATTTATCTGCAATTTTCATACCCTACATTTATGAGCGCAAGTCTGGTTTACCACCTGCCTCATACGAACACAACAGGCTCTTCAATTAGAGGTTATAATTATAAATTTAGCTTCGGGTTTTTTGTAAGAACTAGTCCATAGGGTCAATTGTATTTGATATTTATAACAATCAACAATATTTTAATAAATTTTAAACGATGACAATTTTTTAAATTTATCAGTAAATTCTATTAAAGCAACTATGGCCTGCAGCGAGTGAAATACCTAAAATCTTTGATTCGAACTTTACGATTTACGTTTTAACTTTTATTGTATTTTTTAACATGTATCATTTTAGCACAAATAATTCAGGTGTAACATAATCTAAATAACACTTTCAAAATTGACGCCGGCAGTGTACAATTAGTGTAATGCTAATCAGGGATCTCTTGAAATGACTGTAGCAATAAAGCAAAGGGCTTCGTACGTAACCAATGCATTAAACAATATGTGTGCTCTGTCAGTTATAATCCTGCTGAAATCTCTATTACCATTACATCACTTCTGAAACCTTCCAGATTGAATTCGTAATCCCTAACTAGGTTGCTTATTGTAATTTGTAATAATTTTACTACCTAAAGTTTGTACTTTTTGTTTCAGACCGGTAAACACTTCCACCGAACATCGCTACTCATCAAAGCTTTCAACCACAAATTCCGCCTGGACCTGGAACTCAATACGTAAGTCTAAGATTACCGCCCTAAATTGTTCTTATTTTACCTCTTAGTGTCACATTTACCCTCCTTTTCTTGTCGTATTAAACTTCACCACCACATTTTCTCAAAGTCCTTACGAAACGTCCTGAAATTAATTTAGATAATTGTCACATTGTTAATACCGTTGATGTATTGTAGATCGTTTCACGATGTAGTGATGCCAACTTGAAAGCGTTTTATTTCATTTGGTTCGTAGAAAAAAAAAACTCCACGAGAACTAACCTTGAACTGGCTTGAGTATATCTGATCAAGGATCTTTAAAAATAAGTTACATATATGCTACCATAATGTGTGATTTTGGAAATTGAGCGGAAAACACAAATAGGTGTAATAGATGTTCAAAATTTTGTACAAGTGTAACTGTTTGTAGCAAAAAAATTGGTTGTGTTTATGATTTTTAAACTCATTAAATACGAAAATCATTTCTGTAAAGTAAGAACATTTTGTACTCAAACTGTATTCAAAATAGTTATAACTGGCGACAATTTAGAAACAATATAAATCGATGAAACTTCTATTTATTGCTTTAGAGCACTTTTTTAATTTAGGATAGTTCCCTTATGTCCCTTCAAGTGGTGGACTCCATTGTTTTCCATGTTGGAAGAATAAATTGATTTTCCTGATGGAAATCCTTATGATTCTCTCTTCGAAGGAATAGGCGATGTTCCTAGTGAAACAACTTTATGATTTATTTATGGAGGACTCTAGTGATTTCCCAGGACCCTAGTGGCTCTCTTCGTGAACATTCCTCAAATTTCCCGGTGATTCTTTTCTCGGAGGACTCTGTGAATTCCTTTAGTAGGAATGCCGTCGCTACTCTCTTCTTAGATACCTCTTGGGATTCTCTGATGACAAACCCTAGTAATACTCTTTTTAGAGAACTCCTGTGTTTACCTTGAGCAACCTTCTGGCGATTCCCATGGTGAAAAATCCTAATCATCCTCTTAGTGAAGCACCATTGTGATTCTCTTTATGGAGGACTCTAATGATTCTCCTGATGAAGATATCTAGAGTTTCTACTATGGAAGATCGTTTGGTTCTCTTTGTGGAGGAACTAGTTGGATAGCAGTCATCATGTTTTAGACAGAGATCATCTGTTGACTCTTAGTTTGCTTCTGTTGGAAGCATAGATGGAAGAGGACTATGTAGGTTTTCCAGCTAGATAACTCTAGTGATTCTCCTGATGAAGATATCTAGAATTTCTCCCATGGAAGATTATTTTGATCTCTATGTGGATAAACTAGTTGGAAAGCAGTTATTATGTTTTAGACAGAGATCATCTGTTAACTCTTACTTTTCTTCTGTTGGAAGCAGAGATGGAAGAAAACTATGTAGGTTTTCCAGTTAGAGAACTCTAGTGATTGTCTTAATGAAGCAACTTTGTGATTAACTATTTTAAGGACTTTTTCTATTCTTTGAATAATAAGCATAATTATGACAAGATTTTTCATCCCAAAAGAAGAAAAACTGGTACATGGGAGAGCTTCATTAGGAAAGAAGTAAAGCGTTACTCTTTCCCCTCCCTGTATTACTACAATTCTTAAACGAGGGTGACTGACGTCAGACTGAGACCTAGTAGGGAATACATAACTAAAATACACCAGACATAACCTTTAAAACCTAGCTGGAGGGAAGTCAATGATAAATGAAGTAACAGTGTATTCTGATTAAAATCTTTGGTATTTAACGTTTTATAAAAAATGAGTTTATCTAAAATAAAATAATAGTTAAAGTTTTGTCAGAAAGACGAAATAACGGCGCCGACTTTTTCAACTCTCATATAGCATATCATTAAATGTTATTCTTGTTTCAAATATTATGTGCTAATAATTAAAAAATTCCCAATTACTTGGTAAAAAATTTAAAATTTACTTAAACGATTTGCTTATGATATGGGAAGTCGTCCACCGTAAATTTTCTAATCTTCAAAGGGAAATCGTAACTTAACCGTAATAGAACCCGTTAACCGAATCCTCAAAGAAATTGTATATCTTCCATAACAAAAGCTTTCCCGTCAACACGTGACTAAGGGTTGGTCCAGGGGTGGTTGGTTGTATCATCGAGGTAATCTTGTGGAACAAAGAGATGGAGCAATGCCATTTGGGGGACAAATTGCGTTAGGGTAGGTCAGAGTTTGATTTACTGTGTCCACGTAGAGTGTACGTAGATAAAAACTTTTGAAAAATTTCACAATCGTCTACTACGATCGTGTTAGTGACAGACCGTTTAACAAGCACACGCTCACAAACACACAACCTCATAAACACACACACCACACACGCGTGCCCACACACACACACATTAATATATATATATATATATATATATATATATATATATATATATATGAAACTATCTATTCGTTTGCTATTGTTTTGGTCTAAAATAGGCTTTACTCATTTGTTAACTATAAAAAAAAAATAGTTTCAAAACAAACTCACAGTTTGAGCCTAAAGTATTTCCGAAAAGAAACCAAACTCCTTTGTTGTATTCACATCCCTAATCGTTATTTACAAAAGTACATGATATGTTTTGTAACCTCAGTTTGTTTTTCTAAAAACAATATCATGCTTCTTGTAGCTGCTCTTTTATACAGTATTGTAATTGTTGTACCTAACCTAACCTAACCAACCCTAACTGATCATAACGTAATGACCTTCTTATACATCATTGTTATTGTTGTACCTAGCTTAATCTAACCATCCTGCCCTTAACGGACCTATCTTACTTTAAAGAGCCATCCTTTTATACAGTATTGTAATTATTGTGCCTAACCTAAGTTAATCTTACCTACCATATCTAATCCTAACGTCAAATATGGTAAACCTTCTTATACATCATTGTAATGGTTGTACCTAGCCTAGTCTAACCTAAACTGTCCTAATCTAACCTAGCTTAACCTAAAGTGACTATCTTTTATAAAGTATTATAATTGTTTATATCCTAACATAACCTAATCTACCCTACCCTAACCTAACTTAACTAACCTTTTACACAGTGTTGTAATTGTTGAACGGGTTGGTAGTTTCATTGATTTTATAACCAATACTTTCATTTCATTACATTTCCATTTTCTAGGCACATTACAATGGAACTGAGTAATTAAATACAAGACTAATTACATGTTGGGAATTATTGTTAAATAGCTCATTAGGTCGAGCCGAGCGGTTGGAAATATAATAATCTCATTAACTTCATATATTTTAATGACATTGCATTTGTACATCTATTGTTTTGTTTTCTCTTTGAATGCAAAATGAACAGATTTTCATTATAATTGCTGGATATGTTTTTTGTGTTTATTATCAAATTGTTTGTCTTTTGCTTGTAAATAAAAACAAACAGGATTTTCTTTTTATTAATATAACAGATTGTATTTTAGTAAAACAGACAAACTAAATAGGATTTTCAGCGGCAAAAAATACATTTATTTCTTAAATACAAGGGTAGCTATAAACAAAAACATATATTGTGAAAAGATATATCATATTTGAAACAACTAGAGCTAACAATGAGCGCTGGGTAACTGTTTTTAGTATTTTTTATAATTATTTGCACATGGTTTCCTTATCCTTCTTTCTCTTCGTTCCGTAATGTTTCCAGAACCATTTTGTGTTTTTTTCAATATGTTGATTTTCTTTAAAACGTCGTTAATAAATTACAATTGTATCCAAAACGAGTATTCAAGTTTGGTTTTAATTACGAAATTAACACGATTAACAATATACTATTGCACGGAGACTGTAGCAAACATGCAAAAAGACTATAGTGAGAGTGAAACAATACTACGGCGGGACTTTAGCGGGATTATAGTAAGACAATATAGACTGTAGCCACACTACATAGAAATTATACTAAAAATGTTGGCAGGTTATAAAAAGACTACAGTAGTATAGAATAAAATTAAACTTAAACACTAAATATGAACACTAAAATATGTATTCTTGTGAAATATTGAAAAAGTAATAAAAGTTACAAATACAAGAATACTTTATTGAATTATACAAATCAAAGCTTTTCGTTGCAAACAGTACCAACATCATGAGGAATCCTGATGAATATTTAATTCCTGATGATATTGGAACTATTTTCCAAAGAAATGATTTGAATTGTATGATTCAATAAATTATTCTTGCACTTATATCTTCTTTTATTTCTTCATATATATATAATGGAACTAAAAGACTACATAAAGAGCAAAAGAAGAGTTTTGCTAAATATTTGGTAGATCCGTGTTATCGTATGTATGTAAGATGGTTGTCTGTGTAACGAATTAAGATCAAGTAGCCACTGAAAAAAGTGAAGAAAAACATTTTTCAGAAAGGAAGATAAAAAAAGATGAAATATTTGAAAAGGAGGTCAACGCTCTGAGTAGATCAAGAAAGGAAAGTAATATCAAAATTTCTTTGGAAGATATGATTGATTATTGAATAGAGGAACCTTTCACAATATTATGAAAGTTGAGTCCGATTGTAAAATATTACTAATACTAATAAAATATTGTCAAATGACATCAATGTTTTATATACTCGTAATATTTTGTTAAATTTGTATTCAGTTTATGTGCGAGTTAGATTTTATGTGTGTATTGTTTGCATAAATGTTCAGGAAGTTTAAACGAGAGAAACTATTCATAGGTAACAGGTTTACAAAATTCTCTCAAAGAACTCTAGATAGCAAGGAATAACTCAGGTTTGCATTTAAACTTTTAATTACAATGTTTGACGTCACTTGCCAGAGCATGGGGACACTTGAAGTACGTGCTACACCGGGGAGCAAAGTTTTAATAACCCCTCGCCCTCCCCTATTGCCCCTTAAACGTAATTTTATTGTAGGATTTTTAAACGTTTTTTATCTAGCCCTGATATGTTTTAATGATGTACAACGTCAGCATGTTGGTTTCGCGTTTATGTTAAGCCAAGTGTTAGTAAAATTCATTTCCTTTAGTAACATTTCTTCTTTTATAATCGTTAAACCTTATGTTCAAATTACTTTTTTACAATAGTTTTATAGCATCGCCTAATTATCATACACCCGCTTTCCTGTAATTTTGTTTTATTATCAGGAGAAAATATTCCCTTCCTTCACGTAAACCAATCTCCCTTCCTGATGCCAGTAACTGGCAGACACCTCTCTATCATTCAGATAGAGAAAAGGCTAGATCTATGTTTGGGAAATGGCCCTATCTAGGTAATGTCATAATCCAACCTTATACCTCAGCCCAAAAGGTTCTATGCATCTTAAAACATGTCTGGTATTTACAATCACTTCATTTCTTTCGCAGTCTGTGATAGTCGACGATATAAATAAAAAAACTAAAAACATTGCAAATTAAAAATGTTAGGGAATATATATATATATATATACTGCCTAATACTTTTTGATATATTCTATTGAAGGAATTATATTAATATTGAAATTTTTTATTTTGTTTTATACTTATTTAAGAGACCGAGTCAAAAGTCACGGGTTTGTTTATCAAAAAACCAATCTTAATTCATTCCTAACTGCGAATGTCAACTCGGAGAGGAGCGGTGATGGTTCTCCTTGGACAGAGCCGATCTTAACCGAACAAGGCCTAGGTTGCGCCCGTCTGCAACCTAAGGAGCCTTATGGCGCTGTCTCGCTGTTTTTTGTCTGTCTGGACCTTTCAAGTTTTTTCTTCACTACGAGTGACGTCACTAGATGTTCCAGGTTTTCCTAAAACCAGAACATTATTTATAGTGATGCATCATATTATACGATGAATAATCGCTCGGAACAATGTACATAGTTGTTACATAATAAATACTTTTTTTCTATGGATCTCTGGTTTGGGGGCTGCGCAACCTGCCCACGGGCCGCCACTGCTTCTTAGATTACCTGTCAACCTATCCTAATCTCCACATCCTCCGACAAATAGTCGCAGTTATTAGTTATGTATCCTCCACAACTATAATTATTCAGTGACTGTGTAATATTTTTAACGTAAGTATTGCGATGCATGATCTTATACATAATTATTAGGACACTCTCGTTTTAGGTCAATAAATCCACTCTCTAGTTATATGTACACATCTCAGCCGCCGTTAGTAATTTCAACGCAGGTCTTTTAATCCTTAAACTCCCTCCTACTGAACTCACTCTTATGAGTTTCAACCTTCTGCTTATATATCTCTCCATGATTCCTACCCTATTCCGTCATTTTAAACCCTTACTAACCCATGGGCCTTATCCTTTCACAAAAAGCCTCCACCACTTAATCGACATCTCAGTTCGTCTACCTTCTAGAACTCTTACCTTAAAAGAATCTCCAACCCTTCCTTTATTACCTTCTAACCTTCTGCCTATATATCTCTCCATGATTCCAACCCTATTCCGCAATTTTAAACCCTTACTAACCCATGGGCCTTATCCTTTCACAAAAAGCCTCCACCACTTAATCGACATCTCAGTTCGTCTACCTTCTAGAACTCTTACCTTACCCGAATCTCCAACCCTTCCTTTATTACCTTCTAACCTTCTGCTGATATATCTCTCCATGATTCCTACCCTATTCCGCAATTTTAAACCCTTACTAACCCATGGGCCTTATCCTTTCACAAAAAGCCTCCACCACTTAATCGACATCTCAGTTAATCTACCTTCTAGAACTCTTAACTTACCAGAATCTCCATTTCTTCCTTTATTACCTTCTAAGACTGTGAACTTTACCATGCTTTATGAAAGTAACTCGTCATCCTCTGTCAATCATCCATTCCCCTTTCCGAATGTGCATACAATCTATTAGGATGCACTAACTATAATTGTCTCCCTCCTCGGGTGTTACTTTGTATTTTTTATTTTGTTTGTGTACAGTAATAAGAATATTTCCTGTTTAATGTACATCCGGACAGGCAGCTATAATGTAATGTATAAGTGTTGAATTTAATTGTGTATTTGTAACGTCAACTGATATAACATTTTCACGCTTAAAGTGAGTTTCTTCTAGTCACTATATTAATGCCTATACAAGAATGTGAATTAAGTTATGATTAAAACGAGGCCTTAAGTAAACTCCTTTTATAATATAGTGAATAATCAAAGTGGTCATTGTTGCAGGATGCCATTAGGGCTTTTGGAATATTTTCATGATTGGTTGCCCATATATTGTCATTGTAATTGGTTTATTCATACTGTCGTCGTGTTTGTACGAGTATGTAGTAGCATTTTGGAGAAAGAGGATTTAAACAGTTTATATTCAGACTCGGAAGAGAATAAATAAATTTGACCAGAGCTAGCTTTATAAAAAATTAATTCTGTTTCCATCCCACCTCTTAGTTTGTTCTTAAAATGACAAGTAAACAGCAACCCAAGGGGAAACGTTAAAAGGATCCTTTAAAAAAATTCGTACATAATTTATTTCTCAACTGAACAGAGTTGGCGCTCCACACATCATTGGAACACCGGTAGAGAGGTTTAACTCACGAATGTTTCTATACACTACAAAGTAGATACATTTCCTTATATAATTTTACACCCATTTTTGTCCTCTTCTCTTTAAAAACGAAAATTATACCTAAATTTTTGTTGTGTAAACCCTTGGAGGTTTACTAATATTATTATTGTAATTATATACCCGTACTCCCAAATGTTTTTCTTTGTAAAATTACACACGTAATTGAAATTTTCTTTATCTGTATTCGACTATATTCTCATTTAACTACCCTTGTACAAACACACACTTTAATGTGAGGTTTAGCGTCCCTCACAGTATCTCATTCTATAACAACACAACTCATAACAAACTCCTTTGCATATTCACTTATATTCACAGCTGATGGAGAAATGGGCAGGGTTGACTAAAGAGGACACCTGCTCCCAACCGGTGCTAAGCAACTAGGCACGTCCTTTTAAGCCTTCGAATGAATTCCAAGAATTCCAATTATATTAAGATAAAACCGAGCAATGCCTCTGAAAGTTTTATAATTGTGTTATTATTTTCCTAAGAAAACGTAGACTTTCAGAACGGAAGTGTGACAAAATTGAGTTATTTCGCTGAAAGTAATTTAAATATCATTAAAATAACCTTTGTACGTTGAACTCGTAGTGGTAAAACAACCACAGTTGCAGACAGAGAAAGGCTGTCTAAGGAAACTCTAAAAAGGTAGAAAAACTTGAATCCTGTAATCAACAGAAATTTATAATTTTAAAATTACGTTTTTGTATGCGATTCACGTTGCAACTTTCTACAGTTATTGTTATTCTGCATTGAATTAAATTACCAAGTGCCTGTACAAAAAGACTAGTGCTTAGACTATGGTTACCATACTGAAATGCCATTCAACAAGCATTGCGTATTACTGTACGAGTTGGAGGAAAGACATGTTGCAGTTTGTAACTTGTTACCACACTTCCTACAGAGAAATCTATTGCCCTTGAAAGCTCACATCTGTAAAAGCGAGCTTACATACCTGACGCTCTTGCGTCCATCCAAGAGGGCTGTAACTAATGTTCCACCCCGCCTCCCCAAACCCTTGTCTCTAAATAGCCCTTTTAAAGTGTTTTCATTTTATTTATCACGAGTGAATAAGGGATGGATCCTTTTAAGAATCCTTTTGTAAGAAAATAAATGAGTTAGAGTTTTTGAAAGGTTGAAACATTTTACTTACCGACACGTAGGGGTGGGGCTGAGTATGACGACTGCGTAAAACCTACCACCGTTTTCCGCAAAGATACTGAGATTTATCACGTAAGGTTTTCAAAACAAAAATTTAGCATGTTTTTGTTTATGTTTATACTCTCTATTAAAACAGGCTTTGAATATAATTATAAATGACTACCTATTTTGGCTTATTAAGGTACCTATCTTGCTAAACATAAATATCTAGCTAGCCTTATTAAACGTAGCTATCTAGCAAAGCTAAGGTAAAATGTTCGCTTCACACATTAGACTTGAGTATCGTATTTGTCTTACCAAAAGTACTAATTTCATTAAGGTCAATGGTTTGACTTAATAAAGGCAAAATATCTATCAATTATCAAGGTTAATTATTTAGTGTGAGGTATCTAGGAAAGTTATGTTTTTTTTTTTTTTTGCTTATTACATGTAATTATCTATCAATCTATCTTGCCTTATAAAAGGTAAGTTACTGGGTTGAATTAATCAGGTAAGTTATTTGTTTATTTTAACTTAATGCTTGTAATTATCTATCAATCTATCTTGCCTTATAAAAGGTAAGTTACTGTGTTGAATTAATCAGGTAAGTTATTTGTTTATTTTAACTTACTGCTTGTAATTATCTAGCAATATATCTTGCCTTATAAAAGGTATGTTACTGGGTTGAATTAATCAGGTAAGTAACTTGTTTATTTTAACTTATTACATGTAATTATCTATCAATCTATCTTGCCTTATAAAAGGTAAGTTACTGGATTGAATTAATCAGGTAAGTTATTTGTTTATTTTAACTTAATGCTTGTAATTATCTAGCAATATATCTTGCCTTGTAAAAGGTATGTTACTGGGTTGAATTAATCAGGTAAGTTATTTGTTTATTTTAACTTAATGCTTGTAATTATCTAGCAATATATCTTGCCTTATAAAAGGTATGTTACTGGGTTGAATTAATCAGGTAAGTTATTTGTTTATTTTGACTTAATGCTTGTAATTATCTAGCTATATATCTTTATTTATAAAATATAAATTACATATTAGTTAAATATCTATTCCTAACTCACAGACTAATGTAGTCATGTTGCTTTGTTAATTAAACTTAATTATTTAGCTTGTCTTATTATACTAAACTCTATCTTGCCGTATTAAAGGCAACTATGTAGCTTGGATTAAAGTTAGGTTGACGGTCTATTTTGGTTTAATGAACGCTACTATGAAGCATAACCTATATACAATGAAGATATACAAGAGCATTTCCTTTATGCGCTCCCTCGTGGTTAATTCATCAAAACTTAATTTGTCGCATTCTGTTGTAGACGTTTCTCGGCGATTGCCCTTGTCTAAACAGCAGACGTACAGATGTTAAAACGTTTTTACAGTTATTAGAAAACATTACCGTATAATGCTTTATAAACGTCTCTTCGTCCACAGCATTCATTAACATTAGAATCATTTGAAAATAATGAAAATTTGATGCTAGGTTAACTTACACGACAATTGTTTTTTTTTATTTTTTGCATGTTTAGATGTGTCAATAAGGTTCTTACAAAACTTGTCAACGAATAGTAAATACAATTCATGGAAAATGTTGCCCGCCCTGTACAATGTTTGTGGTTCGTTCCTCCTGTAGAAATTTTCCTATACCAATCAATGACAATTTATGCTTTTGCAATGGCTGCAAAAACTTGTAAACTTGTCGGGTTGTAGTCGTTAGTTTTTAATGTGGCACGTCCCGTGACGGCGTCCAAACCACGCTTGTTATCGCGTTAAGCGGCTGATGGGGGGCTAATGGTTGTTGCAAACTGTAACTGAATTAGTGCGGCCCATTACGAGTTTATGCGTCGATTGGCGTTGCTATTCCAAATGTTATAATAAAGTTAGCAAAATGAAAACAATTATCAGCTGACACAAGCATTATATTTGTATAGAACATTCGCGCCATAGATGGTACGTTATTTTGAAGGGTCCTTATGTATGGACTTCGAGACCATTAGTTATACCTGAATTTGATTTTTTTTTAAACATATTTTTTTTAATTAGTAAGCCATCTACTGAGCAAGAATAGTTGGTCATGGTATTAGGAGAACCAACTTTGCCGTAGCAAAACCCTTCCCAAACAGTCAATAATACCAATCGGATCTTAATCTGACTTACTATTCAACTTATAGATATCATTCTAAAGTTATATTTACTCTAAAACAAACATAACATTTCTGACGCTTAGAATTTATTTCGATCTCTTTGACCCACTTTACATGCATGACGTGATATTTGGATCGTCATCATTGAAAGCATCGATCCAATTTATAAAAGTTGTTTTATTTATTGGCCAAGAACACATTCAGATGAAAGTTTTTGTTACCTTCTTGTCTCTATTTGCCTTCATAACGTCTACTGACGTCAGGTTACTAGCTTGAGAAATAATCACTTTAAAGATAATTACACTCCTAGATACAGATCTATTACACAAAAAGGTTCTGTCGTCTGTTGCTTGTCGGTCGCTTTTCGCCTCTCTCCTTTCTCTTGCCATTCTCAGTGGTCTCATGTCTTTCGACAACTAAATTATCGCTTAAAGTCAGACAAATAAATATAGTCTTTGATAAATATTACAAACAGAATTGTAAACTGGTTCAGAGTGTTTTACTTTCTCTTAGCACGAAGCCTCACTTCTGTAAACGTAAAACATTCATAAGGTGGGTAGTCAACAATCATCAAGGCGGGTAGTCAACAGTCATCAAGGCGGGTAGTCAACAGTCATCAAGGCGGATAGTCAACAGTCATCAAGGCGGGTAGTCAAGAGTCATCAAGGCGGGTAGTCAACAGTCATCAAGGCGGGTAGTCAACAGTCATCGAGGCGGGTAGTCAACAGTCATCAAGGTGGGTAGTCAACAGTCATCAATGCGGGTAGTCAACAGTCATCAAGGCGGGTAGTCAACATTCATCAAGGCGGGTAGCCAACCGTCATCAAGATGGGTAGTCAACAGTCATCAATGCGGGTAGTCAACAGTCATCAATGCGGGTAGTCAACAGTCATCAAGGCGGGTAGTCAACATTCATTAAGGTGGGTAGTCAACAGTCATCAATGCGGGTAGTCAACAGTCATCAAGGCGGGTAGTAAACATTCATCAAGGCGGGTAGTCAACAGTCATCAAGGTGGGTAGTCAACAGTCATCAATGCGGGTAGTCAACAGTCATCGAGGTGGGTAGTCAACAGTCATCAAGGTGGGTAGTTACCTATTTCGTACCACTAGTTAGTTCCTATGTTTAAACAGTAGCCTATGCCATAAAGGGAATTTAGAAGTCTATTAATCGGAATAAATGAAAATATTTTGACAATGAATAAATAGTGAATACTAAAAAATAAAACAAATAAGACATACACAAGACTCACAAATTAATCATTTATTGACTCATAAGCGTTTCAATGACAAAGTCATCATCATTGAGTGTTGCTACTACGAACTCTTACTTACAATTTACAGTTGTAAGTTAAAGTTTGTAGTAGTAACACTCCCTGATGTTGATGACTTTGTCATTGAAACGCGTATGAGTCAATTAATGATTAATTTGTGAGTCTTGTGTATGTCTTATTTGTTTTAATATAACCTCACAAGCTAAGCACAAAGAATAGTTGTATATTGGTTACTATGTATTGTAACAAGCTTCACTAATACTCCCAGTACTTCTTCAGAACCTCCTTTCAACCCGGTCAAGAGTATGTCTATTTTACATAGGCGAGCCTGTTACGTGGTGTTATAATGTCCCTCTATTCCTCAGTACCAGGGAATCGTTAAGACTCCAGGGAATCCTAACTGACTCCAGGGAATCCTACTAACTCCAGGGAATCCTAACTGACTCCAGGGAATCCTAACTAATTCCAGACGTTCTTTCTTAGTCTTCTTCTTACTAAGAGATGTAACTGATCAGCATTTTTGTCACCCCAATCCAGAGTAAGTCTTTTTCAGGTTTACGATCATTTACCCATGATCCTCTCTAAGTCCTGTCATGTACATTGTAATTCTTACTTACTAGCTAACGCCCACCCTTGGCTGTTGAGCCATTTGGTGACGCGCTGACCATTAGAAACGAGCTGCCCTGTATACTTCTTCTTCTTCTTCTTCAATGGAATGGTCAAGTGCCGGGCATGCAGCGAGATGTTTTGCGTCCATTGTAGTGTAGCCGCACAGGTGACAATGTGGTGCTGGGAGAACTTTGATGCGATTGAGATGGGCTACCAGGTAATCATGACTTGTTTTCATGCGGAATGCAGCAACAGCAACAGCTGGCGGGAGATCGTTTCCAAAAGGCCCAGCTGTGACGAGGCTTTCCCATTTTTTACCAGCTGCCTCTTGGGTTAAATGGTGTCGGACACACTTCTCTGTCGCAGCACTTATTTGCAGTTTAGAAGATTTTAGAGATGGTTGGCCCCCAGGTTGCTGGAGTGTAGTAATTCTACCTATGCTCATATTACGTTTTTCTCTTTCGTGAGGGATTTTGGATGGTGCCTTCCGCACTAAAAAAAATTCCCCCTACCTCATCTCCAGAGACAAAATTTAACAGTCATATATTTCATTTAAGCCAAATTAAGCTTATCTATCAGTGTATGTGGATTAATATAAATTCTATGATATGTTTGAGTTTTGCACAAAGAACTAGTATCCTTTTGGTAAATAACTCGCTTTCATAATCCATATAAGGTTTCTAGCTGAATGACTGTCATTTTAAAACGAAAGCTTGAATGAAGAGGCAGCCATTTTGTTTATTGGTAACCTGTGTTTGAATGAGAGTTGACAAATGTCTTCTCCGGGGAAATAAGGAAAGTGCCGGTATTATTTGTGCGGCCGTGGAATTAACAACAATTTATGTTGCCGAGTGATTAGTGTCGGGTAAACATTAGTTCGCTGATTAGAAGCGTACACTTCGCACAGGCATGATTAGGGCCTTGTTTGCTAGTAAATAGGTGAAGCAGTTTGCTATTGGTCGCTGACATTACATTATTATAGTTATTGCGCATAAACAAAATTAATTTCACACTAAGTCGAGTAAAGTCTCAAGATGATTCAAGATACATATTAAAAATACGATTGGTCAAAAAATTAAATTAAAAACGCATTCACAAAATATATAGTTTAAAACGAAATTTTGTTATGAAAACTTGAATTGTATTAAATATAGTTTCTATTAAAATAAAATGACTATATAAAAGTTTAAATTTTGTTTCAATATGAATAGGAGCATTTGCCCCTATAAATAATAAGATCAATGTTGTCACATTTTTTTTGATAACATTGCTAACATCTTCGAAAGGTTGTAACTCAAGGCGATTATGTTATTTATAATTTCACTTAAGTCAGATGTTAATATTGTGAATTTTCATTCCTTGGATAATGAACGAAAATTCGTTTTCCCAGTTTTCTATATACAAATATTGAATCAAGTTGAGCACCTCTGAAAGACTACTAGACAAATTTTATATATAATTTCACAAAAGCCTCTGGTAAACTAATTAGCCAAAATAATTGCCCAGTCTTGCACGTTTACCTTTGTATCCTAATAAGGTTGATTATTTTCATCTTATTTTTCAAAAGGAGGAAATGAAAAATAAAAAATAGTTCATCGTTTTCAACTAGGAACTCAAATAAAACAAGTACTAGTCAAATAAAACACTCTGTTGAATTTGATTGAGCTAAGTGGAGTTTGATTACGGAAAGTGGGAGTTTGTTATGTTTCTATTTTAAAAATAAATTTTCATACGGAAATGGCTGATTTAGTAAAAACTAATTTACGTATCCGACAAACCTTATCAAAATGAAATTAAGTATTCTATTATCGTGAGCGTTTCAGGTGTGTGTGTGTGTGTGTGAGAGAGAGAGAGAGAGAGAGAGGGAGAGAGTCATGTGTGAGTGTGTAGTTTTGAACTAATTTAGAAATAAATCTCCCATCTTTACCTTTGCTGCATTCGGAACTTTGAAACCCTATTTCAATGCGTCATGTAACAAAATAACTATTAGTCCAATATTTAAGTGTAATTCTTGTGTTGGCTGGCTGGTAAACCCAACTAATTTATATACAATGTTGAATAATTAACATAATTTTCTTTAACAGCTGTATCAATAAATCTGTTTCTAATTCTCCCTCTAATCAATTTCACTACATGCAAATTTAAATAAAACAACTACATACATATTTAAATAAAATATGGCCACACTCAGAGGATTTTGATTAATAGTTAATTAATAATCATACTATAAAAATTCATTATGATAGTTATTTCACTCCTATTTTTATTCGGTGAATATTTTAACTTATAATGAAGGTTTTCTATTTCTTAGATTTTTTAATTTTAAACTATATTATTTAGAATCTGTTGAAACCTACTTACTTTACTTAGCCAATGCCAGATCTTGGCATTTCTGCCATTCTCCTCCTAGACCCTCAGTAGGGGTAATGCTGGATTCGTTCTTCCACATCTTGCAATGCTGTGCAATTCTGAAGTTGTGGAACGTCAATCTTTTGACAGTTGCACAGAGGCAAAGATCAGAGGCGGCTAATCCTATTTTATATAGGTGGGCTTGCAGATAGGCATGGCCCATAGCATTCTGAATCTGGCAACAGCTTCCCCTCTAGGTAGGCTATGTGGTATTAGTACTGTGTGCGCCAGGCCCCTCCATATGTTTCCAGCGCTCATTTCGTTTTGGCTTTTCCTTGTTTTTCCATTGATGGTAGATTCAATTAGGCTTCTGGATGTCAATAGAGGTATAGGATTGTCAGGATGTGACAAGGTGTTACCTTTCTTCGCTAGATGGTCTTCGCGTTCATTTCCTTCAATGCCGACATGGCTAGGGAGCCATTACAGCCCAATGTACCACCCTTCTTCAATCATCCCTACCAAGGCTTTTCGTCCATTAATTGTTTTACACACAGTCGGTGGAGGTATTACTAGTTAGTGCAATTATAGTGACCTGTGAATCCACGAAGAATACAACTCTTGCCGACTTTCCGGATATCGAACAAAGTTTTTCGGCAGCTTATAATATAGCCGCAATCTTACCATCGAAGCTGTTGGCACTAATTCCAACCGAGATGCAGCCCTCAAAATTGTCGCTGTAAAAGCCAGCATCAGAGGCATGCTTTACTGCTGACCGATCAGTGTATACATGGATCCAGTTATATTTCCTTTATAAATCTGCAATCGTTTCCAAAGCAGCGGCCTTCAGGATCAGGAGATCACTAATAGCTTTTGAATCGTTGTGATTTAGAAGCGACCGTTTTTTCTCTAGTAATGAAGGAGAAACAGTGTGATAGGTTGGAAATTTAGATGTTTGCCCCAGTTTCAGGTTGTATTTCATTCTAGGTTTCTCAGGTATAAATGAATAGTGATATTTGTCTTGAGTCGCGACGTCGCAGGTTTGTATTTCTTCCAGTGTCTGTACTCGATTCTCTATCCCCTCTCCCAGAATTAGAGAACTGATTTCTCTCAAGTGATTTGTAGTGGCTCCACCTCCGCTTGCAATTGCATTGCAGAAATTGGTGTCGATGTTGCTCCACCAATTATGTTTTGCAGTGCGTTGTTCTGTACAACCTCTAATTTCCTTAAGTTAACATCAGAAGAGAGAGCGATGACTTCAGAAGTATATTCCATAATTAGGCGTATATAGGCTTTATAGGCTGTCGTCATCACATCCTGCTTGCTCCCCACTCCCTAGTTCCTAGTCTCTTTAGGAGGTTATTTCTCGTTTGAGGTTTTTTCAGTTGTGGTTTGTATTTGCTTGGCCCAACTAAGTCTGTTGTCGAAGTTAACACCCAAGTACTTGGGAACATTTATTTTTAACATCTCTATTCTATTGTAAGTTTCAAATTACATTTTGTCTAGTGGACAATTTGAACAATAGAAACACTGTTTTTTCGGTATTTATCTCCATCTTATTATCTTTACAGCACTACAAGACATTAGCCAACACATTATTCAAGGTTTCCTCTAATCCTGGACTCTTTGCAGAATACAAGTACCCACCTGATCGATTATAAACCTTCTGATATCTCAGGTGTATGTACCTGCCAGCCAAACCACTTTCTCTTTGCAGCTTCCAAAGCAGGGCACTCACAGAGCACGTGGATGGGGCTTTTCTCTTGGTCCTCGTCACATCACTTGCGCACAGGGGATCTAGATCTTCCAATTTTGTACTGGAACCCAATCAGATTCCCATGGCATGTGACCAGCTCTACAGTAACTCTGAGTTCATGTCTACTTAGGGAGAGTAGATCTTTGCCCAGCAAGGCTCTCGAGTATTCCCACAGTACCTTGGATTTGTTGCACCCAAAAGTCGCATTCCATTCATCCCTCCACAACCTGTCGGTAACGGCCGCGAGATGAAAGTCGACGGACTAAAGGTTTACGGACTGTGCCTCGAGACAAATACTGTGTACGAATTCCAAGGCTGTTGTTCCACGGCTCTCCCAAGTGCTTCCCACGTGACGCTGCCCTAGAGGATGATCCGGCGGACACGCACAATGCCCGCTTTGAAAGGACAAAAGCGAAACACGCTAAACTTTCTAGGGCCGGCTATGAGGTCGTCGAGATGTGGGATTGTGTATTTAGACAGCAGAAGAAAAAAAACAAGGCCTTAGATTACCTAGACAACCACCCCATCCTCAACACAGCGCCTCTTAACTCTCGCGACGCTTTCTTCGGCGGTAGGACGGGTAATATAAAGACCTACTGCGCCGCTAAAGAGGACGAAACAATCCAGTACACCGACGTTTGTTCGATCTATCCTTGGGTATGCAAGTACGGGAATTACCCGATTGGACACCCTAAAATAGTCGTCGGTAACGACGAGTGTAGGAATTTGGGAATGAGCGCCGAAGGGTTTCTTAAGTGCACAATTCTGCCACCCAGAGCGCTTTACCACCCTGTATTACCGCTAAAGATGAATAATAAATTGATGTTTGTACTCTGTCGGACTTGTGGCGAAACTCTGAATCCTGACGATTGCGGCCATACGGTGGACGAACGTACTCTGACAGGCACATGGACCATGGACGAGATACGTAAGGCGGTAGAAAAGGGGTATGTCATTGTGGAAACGCACGAAATGTGGCAGTACGAAATGGCTTCAAAGAACGATGGGCTGTTTAAAGAGTTTATTAATAAATTTCTAAAAATGAAACAGGAGGCGTCAGGTTACCCCGGCTGGTGTCAGACCGAAGAGGACAAGGCCAAGTACGTTGAAGATTATTTCATCAACGAGGGTGTTCGTTTAGACCAATCAAAGATCCCTAAAAACGAAGGCTCCCGCTCGTTGGCCAAATTAATGTTGAACTCGTTTTGGGGAAAATTTGGACAGAGGGTAAATCAGACGAAAACCTCGATTATTAGACAGCCTCAAGAATTGTTTAAAATGCTGCGTAGTCCGTCTATCGATGTAAATAATATACAGGAAGGGAACGAAGACGTGGTGGTAGTGAATTGTCAATTTTCAGATGACGTTTGCGAAATACTACCCACTGTCAACGTTTTACTAGCCGTCTACACTACCGCTTATGCTAGATTAAAGTTGTACGAATATATGGACGCTTTAGGCCCTCAACTTGTTTACAAAGATACCGACAGCGTAGTATACCTTCATAGGGAAGGTCTGCCAAGAGTCGTGACCGACGATTATTTAGGCCAGATGACTGACGAAATTTTAGAACACGGTCCGGGGCCCTAAAATCTACGCCTGTAAAGTCTGGTCTACAAATAAAAACGATCACGTGACCGTGTGCAAAGTCAAAGGGTTGACCCTGAATCTCAGTACTTCCGCCTCGGTCAATTTTGAGTCAATGAAACCAATGGTTTTGGAGGGTAGCGACCCGATCATAGTTACTAATGATCGGATCAGCCCCACAAAAGATCACAATGTCTGAAAAATAAAATTTTCAGGTTAACAGGTGCTAAAAGGAAAATTCACGACGATTACGGCACACTACCTTATGGTTACAAACGTACTCGCATGAGTGAACAAAATTAATAGCCATGTATTGGCGAATGTTGTGATTTTTCACACTGTACTGTTTTCTATAAATATTCAGATTAACAAATGATAGAAAAGACAAAATATAAAAGAGATAAAAAAATAAAAAATATAAAAACTCAAAAAAATTCTGCACACCGATTACTACTTTATGGCTACTAAATTCCAAGAACCAGTTCAGATAGGCTGAATGAGTTGTTAAAAAGGGAGTTCTGATTATCAGTTGAGCTGTTGAAGAAGGCATTTAAAAAAATCTGTTTTCCTCTGTGCTAAGTGTTAAACGATTTACTGCTGCAAAGTCTTTGTTTAGTGCAGTGGCCACATACTTTGGGGATGTTAGAAATTTCCATTTACTAGTATCGGCTCCCACCGGTAGGCCTTCTTTTCATTATTGAGGCTTGATGAAATAATGGGCTTTAAGCACACCCCGTCTGAAGTCCAAGTTTGCAACAAAATGTCTGTAAGTTTCGCTTTTTTCATTTATAATAGATCTTTTTTCCTGTTTTTCCTTAGGTCTATGGTGTCACAAAGAAGCTTTGTTCGTTCAACGATTCTTCTTACCTTATCCTTTTTTGCTCATTGCTTTAATTTAGAGTTCTAGAAAGTATGGTAGAGTTTCACTTGGCCCCTCGGGATTGAACCTTTTGACACTGACAGAATTGTCACATGTCCTTTCAGGGTTGTTGTCAAAAAGATCCTCTGGAGATTATTGCAAATCTGGCCCAATCTACCTTCTTAAAATTCCATCTTGGCATCCGTCTCTGCGACAGTACGACCTTTCCTTTGGTTTGATTTCCAAGATGAGGGACCGGTGACCGCTCCCATCATGTGCGTCTTCTAGTATTGTTTGCATACACCAAGGCTAAATCAGTTGTTCATTGTTGGACGGCGAAAGATAGAAAGGTTAGGTCACTCTTTAGTTGGATGAGGTTCGGGTTGTTAATTAGGTCTTCCACAGATCGTCCGGCAGAGTTAGTAGTTTCATAGCCCCATCTTGGAGTGTGTGCATTAAAGTCTCCGATGATTATGGTGTTTGGATATTATCACTTACAGCAAGGCAATTAAATTTGGTCTGTTATTGGGCTAGTTATATATGCCAAAGACATTGTACAGTGTTCCATTGGCCCATATTTTTAGTCTTATCAGCTCCATTTTGTCAGCGTTCTCCATATCATGAACAAAGAGGAAGTTACTGGAATGGTTCTTGCTCACTCCCATCAGGATTCCAGAGGCAACCTGTCTAGATCTTTTCAGCACATATGTAGTATAGTTTGACAGTTTATAAAATTGTAGATTAAATGTTGATGCTCCTGCTTCAGCAATTATAAAAATGTCAGCGTTACAAGCGAATATAATGGTCTTAAGTCAGGTGAACTGTGCGTTATTTAGGCCTCCGTCATTCCAAAAGATGGTACGAAGAAGGTCATCGTCCAGGTCTTTAGAAAAGCCATTTTTATTTTGGTTCTTGAGGGTATTCGGTTTTCGCATTTTTTTTCTGTTTGGCTTGGGTTCTCAGCCAACTCTGCCGGTCATTTATCACTACCCAGGGGACAGCTTAAAGTATGCTGTGGACGCGACCAACTTTGTCCCTCTGTTGGAACCTAAATTTACTTATAGTCAACAATTAATAGTATATAACCTAATTATAATAATTATGTAAAAGTGAACATTATACCTAGTAATACTAAATCCTTCTATGCTGTTTCTTTTCCCAGTTAAACTCCTGCTTCAGGCATACCTCTCCGTATACAGTGAGGCATTCTCTTAATCCTGGCCTACATCCCACACCAAGTTTTATGTCCGTATCTTGTTTAATTCCTTCTATTAGTTCTCACTCTCCTTATATATATATATATATATATATATATATATATATATATATATATATATATATATAATACCTTTTCTTGTTTAATAATTTAAAACAACATAGGTTATTCAAATACAAGAATATTTATTATTTTATATCCAAAGCTTTTCGTTGGCAAACAGTACCAACATCATCAGGAATGAAAATTACAATAATTATTGTAATTACAATATTATTGTAATTTTCATTCCTGATGATGTTGGTACTGTTTGCCAAGGAAAAGCTTTGGATATAAAATAATAAATATTCTTGTATTTGAATAACCTATGTTGTTTTAATATATATATATATATATATATATATATATGTGTGTGTGTGTGTGTGTGTGTGTGTGTGTGTGTGTGTGTGTGTGTGTGTGTGTGTGTGTGTGTGTGTGTGTGTGTGTGTGTGTGTGTGTGTGTGTGTGTGTGTGTGTGTGTGTGTGTGTGTGTGTGTGTGTGTGTGTGTGTGTGTGTGTGTGTGTGTGTGTGTGTGTGTGTGTGTGTGTGTGTGTGTGTGTGTGTGTGTGTGTGTGTGTGTGTGTGTGTGTGTGTGTATCTTTTTCAGATTTTCAATCCTTGATCAAATACTTACTCATCCACTTGAGTTCAAATATTTTTTTTTAACTTGTAGTGGATGACATGCGATGTTATTATACAGTTTTTTAAATATTATTTCATTAATTGAATTTAATACCGAATTACTTTTAGTTTTATATGAGAAAAAAAACTTTTCACAAAAGGGACAGGTATGCAATATAGTTACTCCGTTTCATTTTGCCTAAAATAAGTTATAAAATTATTTCATAAAACGGATGATTTTATGATACAGGTTAGGTGGCATAACAGCTGTTTTAACGTGTAGGCTATGTTACGCTATTTATATTAATTGTAATTTTTTAATAAAAGTAGCTCAAATGTTTTCTCTCTTGGCCTAGGTAGGAATTGACTTTAAAACAAATTTTGTTTATATTACTTATACTTATCTATACTCATAATTTTCCTGAAACCCTTCTTAGGATATAATAGTAAACTTGACTCATCACCTTAAAACAAATAAACTTTCTTATTCTAAGCAGAATTTTCTTCCTTCAAACGAACAAAAACAAAACACATTTTTAGGATTTGTTGACCTTTATTTCAGGATGGAGAAAGAAGAAGGAAAAATTTAAAATACACTTTAAATCGCTTTATTTTTAAACATTTCAATGATGCAATGATTATGAAGCAACTGCTGCCGTGTTTATCGAAACATTAACAAGAAACAAACTAACATAGATTAACAAACTGCGGCTGGTTAATACTAGGCAACATTTACATCAACGAGTCTTTAAGGATTATTCAAAACTCGTTCCTCCGCCTTTCCCGGAGCTTTTAATATTTAAAGAGCATCTGCAACAGCATTGGTGGGAGGGTTCCAACAGGTTGAACTTTTATCTGCTCATGGAGCAGGGGCCGGTTCAATAATAGAATGGTCGAAAGTGTAATTTGTTGCGCAAATCTGTCAGTCGTCTTTAAACCCCGCTAGATCGCTATTGCCTTATCAGTACAACAAAAATGTGCCATTTTATTTTCCAAATATATTGTCTTTTAATAATATATACTGGTGCATAAGAAACGTGTTTTTAATAAGTGTTCTTACCTTTGGCAATGTAGTTGTACTTGTTTACATTTTGTAAATATAGGATTTTACAATAACATTTTGTAAATATAGGATTTTAGAATAACATTTTGTAAATATAGGATTTTACAATAACATTTTGTAAATATAGAATTTTACAATAACATTTTGTAGATATAGGATTTTCAAGCCTTTATAGTACTTATTTTATAACATTACCCAAATTTATTTTTAAATCATGTCCAGGAATCCAATTTTAGTTTAGCTAACCATAGGCTATATCAAACGTAGATGCATAAAACTTGTGTAGAATGGCAGTTTTGATGTTACATATAGATAGAATTTTGAGAAGACATTATAAATGTATTTATAAAATCTGAAATCAGTTTTTTGTGTCTCTTGAAAAATTCCAAAACGTGGACAAGAGCCTTTTAAAAAATAAACTATTCAATTGTTTGTTTTAATTTTTATAAATCAAACCTATGTAGAATATGCTCTTGTGTTATACTTCTATGGCGAGGTTTAAAATTACCCATTAATAAATAATGAAAGCAATGCTCACCAAGCATCTATGAATCACACGCAGATCTCTAGAATGGCTAGAAGTTGTGTGAAAAAACTCACCCGTCCTCCATAAACGCCTCTGCATGACCCGCGACTCTTTCTTTGTAAAGTACCTCGGCCACCAAATAGATCCTTATTTCCAAACCTTTAACATTCTTACTACACCACCATCCCTGGAGGCTCACTAGGAACAGATAGTAGGTGTCAGAGTGAGGCTAGTGTGGCTTACAGAGGATAGGAAAGGATTCTGAATATACGAAGGATTGAGGTAATGGCATACAAGTAGGATTAAGGTAGTGGCATACAAGTAGGATGAAGGTGGTGGGAAACAAGGATTAAGGTAGTTGCAAAAAAGTAGGATTAAGGTAGTTGCATACAAGTATGTTTAGGGTAGTTGTATACAAGTAGGATTAAGGTAGTTGCATACAAGTAGGATTAAGGTAGTTGCATACAAGTAGGATTAAGGTAGTTGCATAAAAGTATGTTTAGGGTAGTTGCATACAAGTAGGATTAGGGTAGTTGCATACAAGTAGGATTAAGGTAGTTGCATACAAGTATGTTTAGGGTAGTTGCATACAAGTAGGATTAGGGTAGTTGCATACAAGTAATATTAAGGTAGTTGCATACAAGTATGTTTAGGGTAGTTGCATACAAGTAGGATTAAGGTAGTTGCATACAAGTATGTTTAGGGTAGTTGCATACAAGTAGGATTAGGGTAGTTGCATACAAGTAGGATTAAGGTGGTGGTAAACAAGAAGGATTAAGGTAGTTGCATACAAGTATGTTTAGGGTAGTTGCATACAAGTAGGATTAAGGTAGTTCCATACAAGTATGTTTAGGGTAGATGCATACAAGTATGTTTGGGGTAGTTGCATACAAGTATGTTTAGGGTAGTTGCATACAAGTAGGATTAAGGTAGTTGCATACAAATATGTTTAGGGTAGTTGCATACAAGTAGGATTAGGGTAGTTGCATACAAGTAGGATTAAGGTGGTGGTAAACAAGAAGGATTAAGGTAGTTGCATACAAGTATGTTTAGGGTAGTTGCATACAAGTAGGATTAAGGTAGTTGCATACAAGTATGTTTAGGGTAGTTGCATACAAGTAGGATTAGGGTAGTTGCATACAAGTAGGATTAGGTGGTGGTAAACAAGAAGGATTAAGGTAGTTGCATACAAGTATGTTTAGGGTAGTTGCATACAAGTAGGATTAGGGTAGTTGCATACAAGTATGTTTAGGGTAGTTGCATACAAGTAGGATTAAGGTAGTTGCATACAAGTATGTTTAGGGTAGTTGCATACAAGTAGGATTAGGGTAGTTGCATACAAGTATGTTTAGGGTAGTTGCATACAAGTAGGATTAGGGTAGTTGCATACAAGTATGTTTAGGGTAGTTGCATACAAGTAGGATTAAGGTAGTTGCATACAAGTATGTTTAGGGTAGTTGCATACAAGTAGGATTAGGGTAGTTGCATACAAGTAGGATTAAGGTGGTGGTAAACAAGAAGGATTAAGGTAGTTGCATACAAGTATGTTTAGGGTAGTTGCATACAAGTAGGATTAAGGTAGTTGCATACAAGTATGTTTAGGGTAGTTGCATACAAGTAGGATTAGGGTAGTTGCATACAAGTAGGATTAGGTGGTGGTAAACAAGAAGGATTAAGGTAGTTGCATACAAGTATGTTTAGGGTAGTTGCATACAAGTAGGATTAGGGTAGTTGCATACAAGTATGTTTAGGGTAGTTGCATACAAGTAGGATTAAGGTAGTTGCATACAAGTATGTTTAGGGTAGTTGCATACAAGTAGGATTAAGGTAGTTGCATACAAGTAGGATTACGATAGTTATACCTAATATCAGTCCATATAATTGCCTATATTTATTACCATTTCCATATACATTTTCTTACAATTACCTACCCCACACGTAGTTATCTACAGTTATTAACTTCCCCATGTACTGGTTTATAACTAATAACTGTCCATATAATTGCCTAAATTTATTACCATTTCCATATACATTTCCTTACAAATATCTACCCCGCACGTAGTTATCTAAATTTATTAACTTCCCCATGTACTTGTTTATACCTAATAACAGTCCATATAATTGCCTATAATTATTACCATTTCAATGTGCTTGTCTAAACTAATGAGTACCTAAGTCCTTAAAACTACCTAATAGTTTTATTTTAATATGCTTCACTGGCTTTATATAATTATTGTAATATTCTATTCTGTAAACTACCAAAACCTACTTTTTTGTTAATCATATTACTGAATTTCCTAAAAATTCATACGTTCGTTGTATGAGACAGATAAATTGTCTAAATCCAATGGGTAAATAGTTTGATGAAAGGTAAAAATTTAGCTTCAATCAAAATTAATCATAATAATAAATTATTCTCATGTAGACGCGTTGGTGTAGCAACATATCTGGACGTGAATATTTATTTGCCATTAGTGTTCTTACTTCTCGTTACAGTCATAAGTGCTCATTTACTTTGTCCTCTTAAGTTATACGTATGGTACGAAACTTTGAATGGTTTTGTTTTCTTATTTATTCTTCTACTCTGGAGATTTAAAAATTCAACCTCTTATATTTTAATAGTGGTGCAATTAGGCACTATGTAAGATGAAGTTTAGTAAGGATATAAAAGAAGAATAATGCGATTGATTGATCAGTATACATATTGCCGTTAAAGAGGGATTGGAAAGAATTGTGAGTGGTGGTAGGGTAATGGTGGACTATATCTAGAGCCCCAGATAGAGCATAAAGCGGAATTTCTTCATTACGTAAGTAAACATACTCTCTGTCGGGGGCCAGGACTTATTATCTACGCCTAGTCTAAATAAAAGTATAACTATTAGATTCAATTAGTAAGTGTTGGGAATGTACATATTGATCCACGTTTACCTTGTGGCTGAAGTAGGATTTCTACCATATTTACAGCGTTATTGTATGCATAACTAAAATCTAATAGAAAATTCTATAACCTTTTCATCTTCATAGGTTTACACTGTAGTGCAGACCTATATTGGCTATTTACTAGCAAAGTGAACATCGGATTTTACTTAAATTATTCACATGTTCAAATATTTATAAAGCACTTAATTTGGTTTTGGGTTCAGTGGTCTTTAAACTCAGCACGTTTTATAACTTGAATAATGTAACACCATTAATAAAATAGTTTAAATGTGGGAAATTTTCGTTTAGAAACAGATGTTCAGTGAGGAACGAAAGTTAGTTCCTTCATGAACGGAATTAACAGGCAAAGAGGTTGACTAAGTTCTTTTTCGGGTAAGCTTTTGATTGTATTTGCATATTCACGCTTGTTTACATCCTTTTCATTAAAATTTTTAAGTTCACTTTTGCAATAACAACTTTAAAACCGTGGTATACGTTTTATGAAATAAATAAAACCTCTTGACCACAAATAAACGTTTTAAAAACTTTATGTGCATTTCGCAGCAAAGCAATCACCTTCAGGGGAATTGTTGTTGTAACCGATATCAGATGATTGGTTTATAATTGAAATGTATATCAAAATGAAAACATGTTTTTTGAAGTAAAAACCTTTATAGTTGCGTATACACAAAATAATTGGATGGGTATAAACACACAATTTCGTGTCGGTATATAATTTCCGTCAGATTAATAGCGTCAAAATAAATCCCATCAGGTTACGCAATGAGTCACCTTAAATGACTCAAGTTGATTAAATGATAACATGTCATTTCATATATCAGCTTATTTTATAATAGGCTATATGTTATGTTGTAAAAAACACTATTTTAACAAGTAGGATATCTTTCATTATTTATTGAACATTAAAGGGAAAGGGTTATTATTAAATAGCTTTAATTAGAAAAAAATATGTTAATTTATATCAATTTTGATAAATTTCAATAAAAATAATTTTATAAAACGATAATATTATGTTATGTATTTCAATCTGATTTTTGAAATGAAAACATTTTCAGGGGCGTCTGATTTATGTAATTCTCATTTGGCAAAATTATATGTTTTTCTTAATTCAAAATTCTGTAGATTTGACTATAGACGCTCACTTCGTTCTGCACTTCCCTGAGAGCCAAAACCGATTTTTTTTTTTTTTTTTTTTTTTTTTTTTTTTTTTTTGGTTCAGATGTTATTTATGTAATAGTTTAGCGTAGTGTATTCATTAACGTACAACTTTCTATCTGAATGACATTTCTTTGAATTTATACCGCCTAATTGAAACATTAGTAAAACCGTTTGCTAATTGAGTTTCTACTTAGAACACGTTGCGCTAAGGGAGTAAACAAAAAAAAGACAGTTTGCAGCCCGACATGCAAACTTACAATTTGCTACTGCAAAGGAGAGCTTAACGACAGTCTTCTGAAACATGAAAGCTGCCCGTTATCTTCCCTCATCTACTCTAAATACTCCTCTAACCATCGGGAATAATTCTTAGTCCACCATGGAACAGCGGTTCTGTTTATCTATTCTGGCTGTAGAAATGTTTTTATTAAAACACTTATTGGGAATGTTTTGCTGAACCAAATGTAGGCCTATAAGCATTGATAGTTTTCAGTGTAAATAGAAAAACATCAAGTATTCAAATGATAGTAAACATTTTTTTAAATAAAACATTAAAGGTGTAAAATAAAAGTTTTTTTCAAATTCTCCTTCGCGTAATTCCGATCTCACTCGGCTAACTTCGATTATATACAGTAAACTCCCGATTATCAGTGGAATAGGGTGGCCCGGCAACGCCGGATAACGAATTCCCCGGATAATCCGCTATGAACAAAGAATACGCAAAACAATCGATAATCGATTATTATACCATAAGTTACACAAATAATGACCCCGGTTAATGCAATTCACAAATAATCTTCAGAGGACAAAATAAATACAGAAAATAATTTAAAATATCGATGTATTTGACGGATTATAACGTGTACATTTATATGTCTAACTATTTACAATACGTACTTAAGTATATGTCAAAAGTAAGTATGGATGTACATATGTAATTTCCTTTACACATAATACTTTCACTTTTTAACAAAAAAGTCTGTCACTTTCGTCTGTTTTTTTGTGAGCATTGATTTAGCTTTAATGTGCGTTCCAAGTTTCTTGACAACCATTTTGTCGCACAGTGTCTACTTCTCTCACGTGTGTCACAAAGCCATAAAAATCGGTAATGTATATGACAGACATGGATAATGCATAAGTCACGTCCTAAACTATTTATAGTCGAGATTAGCTGACATTTGTTTACAATCTTACGATACAAATTAGGTTTTCGGGCGTCCAAGCATTTTGTCATTGTCTCTTATATACAGCAGTCTACTCGCCTCTTTTATTTCGCTGGCCCGCGTCGGGATGCTTCCCTTTTAAATGTAAAAATTAGTACGTACATATTTACATATCTATTCCCTTCATATTAACTTCTATTAAGCCCTATATGTTTTTACGTCGTAATTCACCGTTTAGAAATTTATACACATGAATCTGATTGAAATAAAAATTGGATATTTGTAAAACAATGGCAGACCCCGGATAATCCGCAAACCGGTTAATCCGCCCACGGATAATCGGGAGTTTACTGTACTTCAAGGTTTTACTTCACCAGAAAATCTCTAGCTAGTATATACAAATTATGACTTTAGCTAGGAAAACCATTCTATTATCGCTAGTTACTCTTTTTCTGCTAGTTTCGAGTTGGTATCTTTATAATTGAATCTTTACCTTACATGACGTCATTCTACGTTCTTGCCATCGAGAGATAGTTTTTTAACATATTTAATTATTGAAACTCTACTTATGAGATCTTAGCTTGGCACAGAGGCATTGATTTTTAAATCTTTTCACAAGTAAGGGTTAAAAAAAGTGAATATTGGATCTTACCTTTCGTTCTTTACTTACATAAGAACACAATAAACTGGCTTGGATGTTTTTTCTTTTAAATCTTGTAACTACGTGCGGTAATTTACTTAGTAGAATCTCTATGTTCGTATGTAAGTCAACTCTTCTCTTCGTATTGCTTGGCCATCTTCTTCTTTTTCTCGATAATCCGATATTCAAATCTCGGAAAAGTTTATTGAATAAAATTATTGACATGAATATTTTTGACTAATTTTGAATAATTTTGACATATTCATAAGTACCTCTTCCTGAAACTTCGGGAAAATTCTTTCATAGATACTTTTCCGTACAAGAGGTAAATAGAATTTCGTAAATGCTTTAATTTTATTTTTCCTTGGGTTTTTTGGTTTTAAAAATGAATTTTTTTTGTGTTAAATTTTGAGGAACATAATTATTTTATCAGGTGAATAAAATCATTTTATAAATTTCATTTAAGTAAAATTAATAAATACAAAGTCATTGTATAAAAAGCATAACTTACCGCCAGACTATCTAATGTTCAGCCCTAAACTTCACCTAAGGGTTGCAACGTTGAACGAACGAGAGGAGTTTCAACATTTGTATTTTAAGATGTTACAATAGGCTTTATTTAGCCTTGGAGCGATTCACCTTACTAAATAGCCATTCTTTCACTGTCATTCTTCCGCCTATTATATTGCCCCGGTGCACTAAACTTCCAGTAATACTAAGTATTCGCTTTGACTCGACAGTTTCATTTCAACCCTTCTTGGCGATTTCGTAATTTAGCATTCCTCTATATTAAATTTATACTATTAGTTCACACTCTCCCTATACAGATTTATATATCTTGATCAAATTTTCAATCAAATTAATACAATACTTTCTTTCAATCCACTCGATTTCAAGTACATTTTTAAAACTTGTTATGCATTACTTTTATTTTAATACAGTTTTTTTTTAAAATATGATTCAATAAACAAATAAAAATAATTTCGCTTTCTACTTTCTAAATTAAAATCGCTATTCTGTAATATGTATATACTCATTTATATTATTTTAATTATTTAATAAAATGTAACTAAAATACATGTTTTTGTCTGAAAAAATGTCAATTTTTCAATGTTTTTTTTTTAGGAAATAACTTTTAAAAACTCTGCATTGACTGTTTAAATAAACTCAACTAAGAGTTGAAATTTTGAAAGTTTTAGATTATTAATTCACTGTATATTAACTGTTTACCCACAGGGCATAATGGTACTCGAAGTGGTATTGTAAAGCTCAATTTATGTGTCCCAAAATCATATAACGCTTTAAAATGAGAAAAGTTTTAAATATTTATTCCGTTTAATTTAGCAATGCGTTTATTATAGAATGGCATGCACTTAAAGTGATTTTTGCGGAAGGTTTATTTCATAAGATAACAAATTAATTAGGAATATATTACAAAAGTACATCATGGAAGAGTTGCGGAGGGTTAACGTATGACTTCACAGCGAAGTGCATCTCAAGAGGGTTGCATTCACAAGCCACGCGTCGTCATTAATTAATTTTGTCACGATGGCGTCCCAGGGTCCTGTAAGCACTTGAATATATCAAAGCCTGGCCGGGATAGCATTTGGGATAATTAATAATTAACTATATTCTTCTGATGCGGCTCAACTTATAGTATTATTAAAAGCAAAGAATAATATATTCATAACAACTGTTTACTAAACGCATTTTCACCACAAAACCAAATAGGATATGAGTGTGTGTGTGTGTGTGTGTGTGTGTGTGTGTGTGTGTGTGTGTGTGTGTGTATGTGTGTGTGTGTGTGTGTGTGTGTGTGTGTGTGTTGTGTTTGTGTGTGTGTGTGTGTTTGTGTGTGTGTGTGTGTGTGTGTGTGTGTTTGTATGTGTGTGTGTGTGTGTGTATGTGTGTGTGTGTGTGTGTGTGTGTGTGTGTGTGTGTGTTGTATGTGTGTTTGTGTTTATTTTGCAGTCTGGCTTGTTACGAAGTCAAGTTGACACTAAATTACCTTTCTAAAATCGTCACGCAAAAATACAATTACTGATATATATATATATATATATATATATATATATATATATATATATATATAAATATATATATATATATATATATATATATTACCATGCATTTCGAATAAAAGATTTATCATGAATTTCAGGCTTTTGAAACAACAAGCCAAACCCCGTTTGCTTCAGTAATTGCCAACCCCAGTGAATGAAGAGTTGAAACGTTTCCTTTGGCTCTTACCTTGAAAGCTTTAAACAAGCAGTCGGTCCATCTCCTTTCTGTGTGTCCGACTGTCTGTTTACTGTGATATATCGGCCTTTTATTATTTACTTGTAAGAGTGCTTAGTTACCTACCCACGTCTTAAGTGTGTCTTTGTCTTAGCCCTCACTATCTCCACCACTGGGATTTTCTTTTGTTAATGCTACATTTATTCTTAGCAAAGGGGGTTATTTTCATAGTTTTATTTTCTACTTGCAAGAAAATGTTCACTATACTCTAACTCTGGAGAGTTTTTTTATTCTTTAGTTTTTGACATTTTAACTGTACATTTTATTGGCTGTATGAATTTATTTATGCAAACTATGATAATTTTAAACATTATTTATGGAGGTATAAATATTTTATGTGTCGGGTCTACTCATTGCAAAGCAAAAACCCGACACTTCTTAAAAGAATTATTGTAACAGCTAGTTTATCAATTTGAAGCTTATACTAATATAATTTCCAAATAGAACCTCTCATATTAACTATTCCTATTGTAACAATTAAAGCTTAAGATCTATAAATAAACTTTTAAAACTTAAAAAATAATAATAATATTTAAAGTTTATTTCGCTTTTAATTACATTGGTTCTGTATTGCATTAGTCATTTAAGACATAACGCCAAGTGTGACAAATTTTTTTGTTAGCTAGAAACTGATATGTTAGTTTAAAATCAGTTTTAAAATTTGATACATGTATAGAGTTTATATTTTCCATTAACAATAACACTCTACTTAGAAATAACGTTATTTGCTTATTATAAAAAGAGGGTTTGCAAAATATATGACAATAATTGATTCTCGATTCAAGAAGTTACAGATAGGTTGTGAGTACTTGTCACACTTACTATATTTTATTACAAAAATAATTATTTATGGGACTATGGTAGTGCCGACAGAAGTGATAACGTCTCTGCGTGTGTTGAAAAAAAGATGAACACTATTCAGTAATAAAGGGGAAAATGTTTGAGTTTATGTTACTACATAAAATACGCGTACGCACACACACACAAACACACACACACACATACACACACACACACACACACACACACACACACACACTCACACTCACACTCACACTAACACACACACACACACACACACACACACACACACACACACACACACTCACACACACACACACACACACACACACACACACACACACACACACACACACACACACACACACACACACACACACACTCACACACACACACACACACACTCACACTCACACACACTCACACACACACACACACACACTTTCACACTCACACTCACACACACACACACACACACACACACACACACACACACACACACACACACACACACACACACACACACACATACACACACACACACACACACACACACACACGCGCGCGCGCACACACTCACACTCACACACATACACACACACACACAAACACATACACACACACACACACACGCACGCACGCACGCACACATGTATATATATATATATATATATATTCATTTAAACGCTTAGCCTATAAATATATTAGATATTCTATAGATCAGTCCTAATATCATTTCCTAAAATGCTTACACAGAAAACAAACAATAATGACAAATTTCAAAAGTCTAGTTTAAAGTTTAAGCTCAAAATAAAATATGTCATTCTAAGAAAACTTAACATATAAGTTGAAGTTCTCATCAGTACCATTGTTTAATTATTAACTGCAATAAATATTAGTCTGTATTAAATACAGTCCTCAAATTAATAAAGATCTAAATTTTAATACATTTTTAATTTAATTTTTACATTTTTGTTTGAATCATTTTTACAACATTTAGAATTATTTTATAATGACAATTTATTGTAGTTAACAATAAAATAATGTGGGTAAAGAAAACATTTATTAGATGTTACAAATTTTTGTAACAAGTTCAATTCTATATTCTAAATTTAAATTCAAAAGACCGGCCTAAAATTGTTTCCTTGCAAAAATTGAATTAAAAACACATAACTTATTATTATCGTTATATTGAATTATTTGTATTGAAATGTATCAAAATTTAAATACTTTAATATAGTTATTACCTGATCAAAAAATATTTATTGAATTAATAATTATCTGTGTAAAGCGAGTAACATAACCTATAACACAAAATCAGCTGTTACATGAAATCATATGTTATCACATAATTCACTTGATTCACCTGACGTAAATATATGCTGTAAATATTGCTTTTTAGAAATAACGTGACTTGAAAGCAATGTTTAAATTTCATTTTTTGTTCACCGCGCTTCAAGAATGTAAATATACGAGTATATACACCATATGGATGGAATATTAATCAATCTCGCCATCTGAATGAAATAAAAATGCACTTTTATAACGTCGGATTATAAAAGTCACTTAGTGACACTCTATACTATATTAGTTCAACCCTTTGTGGCCAGGAATCGCTGGATTATACGAAAAAATTGAAAGTGGATATTAATGTAAATGATAATATCTGTACAGTATCACTTCAAAAGACAGATTGATTTTCTCACACTCGAAGAATATAAAATTAATAAAAACGTATTAAATTTATCAATGATAAAGATACTGTATAATTCATTCATTTGGAATATTACCATGAAAATAATTGCATTTGCTTTTCGAGCATACTGTTTTCTTTTTTTTAAAAAGTAAAAAAAAAACAAGAAAAATGATAAACTCCAATAGGAAATAATTGAAAGCGTAAACAGTATATATAAATTGAGTTTGTTTAGTAAATGATTTATTGATTTATAGTTTTATATCTCATTATTAAGAATCACCTCAAAAGCTTTTGAAGTGCTTCCTATCTATAACGTACTAAAATCAGTATCATTTCGTCAATAAAACTTTAATTTCGGCTTTATGTCCATCCCAAAAGACTCTCTGTAAAACTTAATGACGCTAATCTTTGTTATAAGCACATCAAGTCTTTGTTATACTCCATAAAAGCAATATTATGCTTAACAGACTCGCCGCCAGCAGCGCTACGGGGCTTAGCCGATACGAAGATGACAAAATGAAGGTAATAATTTTTAGATTATACTTGGTCATAAAGGAAATGACTGTAATTATGAAGCATAATTACGATTTTAGTGATAAAGTGGGGTGTACTTAGAGATGATTTTGTAATTTTAATAAGACTCTTATTTAGATAAAATTCAGGATATTTAATTTATAAATATTGTTTTATGAGTGGAATAATTAAATGGAAAAATTAAATACTATTTGATTAAAATATTTATGTTTTTTTCAACACACTGAAACACTTTTATAAGTACAATAGCTTCCTCGAGTGATTATCAATCTCTTGCTACCAATTGTTTCGATTCATATTAACGCTCCTAAAGGCGGGAGTCTAATTACACTCATACCTTAGTTCGGGGGCGGGTAACTGGCTGCCCGGAGGCAGCTTGCGTTCCACAACCTGGTTATATGCGTCCCCAGACGAATGTTAAAAACTTTGAGTATTGATTTATAATTAAATATAAAACATAAAAGCATAGATTGGTATAGGATGTAGGTTAAACATAGCTATACCCCTAGTGAGAGCTCTGTGACATGCAAGGTGATCCAATTTTTCAGATAAGGCTGGAAACTGGTTCTGCATTTTGGAGTCATGTTACTGAGAAGAAATATCCCAAACTACGTGACTTCGGTAGGAAAATAGTTTCAATTTTTGGAGGCGCATACTATTGTGAGTGCACCTTTTCAACAATTAAATTTATAAAATCAACTCTCCGTAACAAACCCACAGGCAAAAATCTTTGAAATCTACTGAAGGTTGCAACCACTTCAATTCAGATTGGCTTTGATAAAATGTTGAACGGTTGTGCCTGCCCACAGTGTTTTAATTAAGCAACGTAGATAGGCCTACATACTTATAGATGGTTTTAGGTTCAAATAAATTAGAGTGTTTTCCAATACTGTGCTCTGATAAGCGTAAACAACATGATTAACTAACAACTAAAAATTTAATATTATACTCATTTTGATACTTTGTACATTGAGCTTGATATTAAATGTACATGAAACGTTTTGAGTTACGTTTATCGATTCAGAAAGAAATTAAAAGAAAGACACAAAAAACATTTAAAAGCTTATACTAATCCAAACATATACAAATCACATTTAGCTACTCATTGTATTAATAACGGACACACATTTCCTGAAATAGAAAAAATGAAATTAATAAAAGTATTAAACAAAGGGTTAAAAAGGAATATATGTGAAACATTGGAAATTTATATACACAAAGTTAAAGACAAATTAATTGATGAACAGATCCAAGTAATATCAAGGCACCAAACTATTTATAAGGTCATTGATGTTATAAAAAGAAAATGCAAATAAAGTGCAATACTTATAAACATATGGTTGTTTGTAGTACATATAATTTGATTTTTGTAAAAATATTTTGTTACATAATTATTTTCCTTGGAGATGCTGCTACTGTTTTATCGGCGAAAAGCTTTGAATAATATATGTATTAAAAGTATTCTTGTTTTTGAAATATTTTTAATTTATTAATTATATATATATATATATATATATATATATATATATATATATATATATATTTAAGAGAGCAATATAATTGAGAAAGGTAAGAGAGCTAAGGACGAAATTTTGGGATGTACTGATAAATGGGGAATAAAGCTAAATTACGGGAATTCCGTCCATATTAATTTCACAGGTAAGATATTAAAACGTCCATCGCTTTTATTTATTAATGTATCATCATAATTTATGAAAAATATTCCGAAGTATTCAGATATGAACCTACATGCAGAGTTAAGATGGAAGCACCACATAAAAAACCATAAAGAAGGGACTAGTAATCAAATACCGAAAGTACTATTTTTCACCTGAATAAAAACTCAAAATGGTCATTAAATAATATATGTTACATCTATAGACAGATTCTAACCCCGTCCGGCGATAGGGATGTGCAAAAAACCCGAAGGTAGAAATTCTTCGGCCGCTCCACAACAAGATACTGTGGAATGTGGTTAATGTCTGTGGGTACATAAAAAATAAATATACTTACAGAGATTTGAATATTTCAAAGATTTCAGATGAAATAAAGAATGCGACTCGAAAACAGACACTTCTAAATCCGAACTCTAAGAACCTAAGTGCTTAGTAAACAGACGACGGTGAGAGGATCGTACAAGACAAAACCCTAGGAGCTAGCCTAGAATGATGATTAGGGAAGATAAAAACTAAATTACCACTGAGCAAACTTTGCATGTATTTTAAATAAATAAATCCTCTAAATCACAAACAAAAACTTTGTATTCCGACCCTTATGTACATTTGTATTGCAAAACAATAACTTTGGGAGGAAGTTGTTACAATATAACTATTTTTGGCGTTATTTTGTAATAAAAGATGTAATAAAGATGATTTATTTCCAAACGAAATATTTATGATGGTTTAGTTACAAAGTTTTATGTGTAGTTAGGAGTTTTAATTGTTTGAAATAAAAATTGAGCTACAGTTGTTTCAAGTTATATTTAGTTATATGTGTTTGTATGAATTAAGCAAGATAATTTATTTGTTGTTCTAATTACGCTGGTTATAACGTCGGAAATGTTTAAAATTTGTAATGCATTTGAGTATGCGAATGTATATAAAAATACTTTACAAAGTCAAATCGTATCGTCTTTATTCAGATATATTTGTTTGGATAAAATGCATACAATGTTATAAATTCCTTTAAAAGGAACAACTTGTCAATGTGAGTTCGGTATTCGATGTGGCGGAAGCTTATGACATCCAATAGAGTTACCGAAATCTACCGGAAAAATCTGGTACAAACTAATGTTTACCGAAGATGTTGAACCTATTTTGAAACAAATAAAAAAAACAGACACGTTAAATGGTCTCACTTAATAAAACGATGCGTGCTCACTATGTAATAAAATTAAAAAGCTTGTGGTGGCAGCAGCAGTTTACTTAAGCCTGCAATTATTTCGCATCTGAAGAGGAAGAAGAAAACTCCGCTCGGTTTTAGAAATGGAATAACAATGGCGAAATGTAATTATTTTTCCAGTTTGTAATCTCATCGCAGTGTTTTAAAAACGGTAACCCGTGCTCAGGCACTACAAACGCTCCCTGTGCACAATACAACGTAATGCAGATTCATGGGGGGATATCATCTACGGAGGAATATAATGAACACTGAACATTTTTTTAAAATAACGACAACCTCGGAGCTTTACTACTCTTATTCGGACTATTTGTAATTTAGCACCCTATTGTAAGGGTATAGAACTGTATACGCAGTAGGCCTACAGCTAACTGCGAACGTGTAGATATTAAGGCTGCAACACTGTTTGAGCACTTCCCAAGCACATTTATGCCAGTGTGGAAGTAATTCTGTCTTTGAAGATATAATTATTGCTGGATGTATTTTCATATACTTTACAATACTCTGCTCTCTAAACCCACTCTTGGAATACCCCCTCCCCTTCAGTCTTCGTTCCATTTCCGAAGCACTTTGTCTGGATTCTAGATTTATCCAATTTTGGTACCAATTTACGTTTCAGTGAGTGGGAAATATTTCTTTTCTGTTTCTTAGCTGTTCCCTGACTCAACGTTCTAATAAACGACTTGGTGTTTTCACCACCGCTGTAGCAAATATCTTGAATTCGTTAACTAAGATAAATAATTCTATTTTCATCGTCCACTCAACAAATACACAGTTGTCGTGTTGATTAAATCTCAATAGCAAAGAATCAAAGTAGTGTTGAGCGAGAATTTTTTCCACCATCTGATCAAGCAGTCCTTGTCAATGACTGATATTTTCTCCGGTACCTCTTGAATGGATAGCTGGCTATACAGTTACAGTGTGACCCAGATTCAATATGGGCCTAACACTTGTTCGGTAGTTTGTGAAATCCTTTGCTCTCAAGTCAAAGTGACCTTATCAAAACCTTGTATAATATATTCTGGCGTTCTAGTTAATCGTCTTTATTTTGTTGAAAACTGTACACACACACACACACACACACACACACACAAACACACACACACACACACACACACACACACACACACACACACACACACACACACACACACACACATACAAACACACACACACACACACACACACACACACATACATACAAACACACACACACACACATTTACATGCATACAGTATAAACAATATACTAGAGAGAAACCGAGAGAGGCGGAAATTAAAAATAATCAGGAAGGTACATAAAGAGATGCATAAACGGAATTTGTATCTATTAATTTCAAGATGCATACCAAGAACATACCTTGTGTGTTTTTATTGTTCATATCACTTCATGTACAGCTACAACGAATATTAGTTCGTATAATTGTTGTGTAAAGTAAAGTCAAGCATTGATCTCATGTATTGCATTTGGTCAACGTGTTTAGGATGGCTAATACTTTATAGGACGAAATGCAGCTTGCAGCGCTCCGTTAACTTGTCCTTTATTATACTCATTTTATTTGATCTATGAGCTTGCTAACAAATAAAGCTATGAGCTTGCGAACGTGCCTATCAGAGACAAAATGTTATTTTAATATTAATCACAGACACTTTCATAATTATTAACATCATTATTTTCTAAATCTTATTATTTTTTGTCTACCCTGGAAACTGACAAATTGAAAGGATTTACGATCATAAGAAACCATTCTTATGATTATCAAAGGATTAGTATCATATGTTTCGCATTAAGGTCGACAATCGTTAAACGTTTTTAAAATGTTTTAAAACGCCCCAACCAACACAACGAATTTTCGAAACTTAGAAGATTTCTTTTATACCTTTATATCTTCACATCGTGACAAGGATTTTATTGTTTTGTAAAACCCACATAATTTTATAGTTAATAAAGATCTGTCGCAATAAAGTTTTTTTTTAACTCCAGCTAAGTTGTCGATAAAACCTAATGACGCTAATCTTTATTTAAGGACACAGTGACTTCTTTTTACTATAAAGAACTTCAAAACTTCTCTCCTAGGAGTGCTTCAAGGCTTCACTGACGCAAGAGTGAATGAATGTGAGTCTTTAATGGGTACTGGATAATTAAAGCGATACGGCAGTAATTATGTAGGATTTTTATTTTAGTATTTACCTAAAAGAGGCTTTTTTGCTTAAACTAAGTGTTAATAATGCGTAATAAATGTTTATAACATAATTTTTAACTATTTTCAGACTTTTAACAACTCCCTATATATATATATATTTCTAAAACAAGAATACTTTTAATGAATATATTTATTCAAAGCTTTTCGCCGATAAAATAGTACCAGCATGTACTAATACTGGTACTATTTTATCGGCGAAAAGCTTTGAATAAATATATTCATTAAAAGTATTCTTGTTCTTGAAATATTTTTAATTTATAACTATATTACAAGAAAACATATGACCATATTGAATATAATACAATATTATATATATATATATATATATATATATATATATATATATATATATATATATTACTTTGCAGCACTATTTTCTTGTATTCTCTTATCACTTACTTAAAAAGAATCTTACTTTGTACATATTTGAGTCGACTTTCAACGACTCTCAGTTGATGCTAGAAAATGGGGACACGTAATTTAAGTCCTTGAAAGTCGACTCGCCAATATACCAAATAAGATTCTTGCTTAAGTACATTATAGTGTAATATATATATATATATATATATATATATATATATATATATATATATATACAAAATCTGTTTTCTTATTTAATAATCAAAAGCAACTAAGGTTATTCAAATACAAAAATTATTTATTTATTTTATATTCAAAGCTTTTCGTTGATAAGCAGTAGCCTACCAACATCATCAAATTTTTAAAAAATACAAATAACAAAATTGCATACAAAACTAATAATACAATAATAAACGTAATAAATAACAATAATAAAATAAATAATATGCATGAAAAAGGTGGTGCTTAGAAATTAGAATGCAAAAGCTCTAATAAAACGTATATAGGTCAAACCAAGACAACATTAAAAGAAAGATATAAAGAACATTTGAATGCTTACATAAATCCAGAAATATATAAATCAAATTTTGCAAGTCATTGCATTATTATAAGCACCAATTTCCAAATATTGAAAATATGAAACTTATAAAAGAAATTATTAAAGGATTAAGAATGAATGTATATGAAGCATTCGAAATATATAAATATGGTAATAACAACAAATTAATAAATGAACAAATACAATTGCATTTTAAATTTAATACTATATTCAATGACTATAAAGTTACAGCAATAAAATAAACTTGGCAATTTGTATAAATTTAACAACAATTCCATTTCTAATTTAACATATTTTTTATATCTTGTACTATTGTATTATTCATTCCTGATCATATTGGTACTGTTTATCAACGAAAAGCTTTAAATAAATAATTCTTGTATTTTAATAACCATAGTTGTTATATATATATATATATATATGTGTGTGTGTGTGTGTGTGTGTGTGTGTGTGTGTGTGTGTGTCTATATGCGCACCTGTCGATACCTTGTAATAATAATTTACTGACATACGAATGCAAATAATTCACAAACTAGGCAAAGTTTTAGAAATACTATTAGTACCAAGTCCGTCCTAGGTTTTAATTTCTTAACCGTTAGGGATATCGTTTTACTGATACACACACACACACACACACACACACACACACACACACACATATATATATATATATATAAATATATATATATATATATATATATATATATATATATATATATATATATATATATATAAAATCAGTAAAAAAATTTAATTTTTGCTGACCTCACAACCCAGCTTTTACACTTGCCATTAACAAAACTCTTGAATTTCGTTTTTAAAACAAAACCTCTAATTAGCTATTTATTTTCTAACCCATTATATTAGTTCGTATATTGGTTAGTTTCTTTAAGAAACGACCTTTACCTTTTTTAAACGAATAATTCAAAAGGTTAACGATAGTTTCGTCTCGTAATTGCTTCTTATTTGCTTGCCAATTGTTTTTCTAAACATTTTTAAAAAATTTTCCATACTCTTTTTACATTGAATTTTTCTTGCACAGTCTGTAAACGTATATATTTTCCAATGTACCAGGAATTAGAAAATTACTCACTTGTCTGTGTGTTCCTAGTAAGAATAGATCCACTAGGAATGATGGTCGTGTTTTTCTAATTGCAGGATTGCGTCACCTATTTACCTTTATTTTCCCCTATATTTGCCCTTCCTAGTCACACGCTGGGGTTTCTATCCCAGAGGGATGCAGATGTAATGCTTATGAACAATGATAAGCATAACACTGGTTATTACCCGTCAGACTTCCAAAATTATTTTCCATCTTGGATTACCACCGTAAAATGAAACACCTCGAAGGTAAACTGTCGTGCTAACTGATTCTTACGCATCCAAGCAGTGGGGAAATGAACCTCAATTCTCATCTTTAATACGACCGTTAATTTCTATCAATTATCAGTTTCCGTCGAAACACTTCAGCTCTGTAAAGCTTAATGACGAAGATGTAATAATTTCCTTCTTCGCCGTGTTTAGACTGAACGAAAGATGTTTAACTAACAAAATGATTTAAAAATATCTGTCGGCTATGGAAGATCCTCAAAGTCCAATGGGGGATTTATGCCATTATGAGACCAGGACCTTAGCCTCAGGGCCCGGCCTTTAGGTAAAGCCAACCGTGAGTATCTGGATCAAACTACTCAGTCGGAGTATAGAGGTACGGAAACTGGTCGTTCGGAATGTTCTACTGGTCCCGAGTAGTTCTGACATCGTTGTGTCTGGTTAGAGTTTGTCTCGACCCAGAGGAGAGGCTGGTGACCAGTCTAGGTCTTATAGTAAGCTCTTGTAAACTAGAACTAAGACTCGTAGGACTACGCCCTCTGTCCCGACGCTAGTCGCCCGAGCGGGAGTCACGAGTTTGGGTTTGGACTCATAGAAGTAGAGGTTTCACGTGCTACACTGGAGAGTATTGCAACATGAATGATCTATCTTTGTGAGCTTTGGTAAGGAAGTTGAGTCGAAAGAGTTTTTGCCGCACTATTTTTTTTCTCAGCATCTTTCTTCTTCTTCAACGCTTCACAACACACTTCCGTATGTCGACCATGAAAAAGGGAAAGATAAACGTTTTGGCTATTTTTCAATTCTGTTACACTTGTTATCGATAAAATGAAAAGTTATTGTTATGATAGTGAGTGATGAAGTTAGTTATAAATGAATAACTGACTAGAAATAAACATCAACATATTTCCCGCCTGTGGTTCCGCAGCAAAATATAAAGAAAAGTTTTTAACCAACAGAATAAATATTTTGACTAAATTATACACAATAAAAAATACTATTTATGAAAAAGCTCAAAACATATATATTGGCATTTAGAGGTACTGAAACGGCATATAGAATTCCATTTTGTGAAGCAACTACATTATTTGTCGAGAAAATACGGTTGGACTCTGAATAGAGAGAGCAAATATTAGTTGCGAGAAGGAAAACCTTTTTAAGAATGTTAAGGGCGCTATCTATTTGTAGAAATAATGTATCCTTTGAATTGTCTGTGACTGTGTGTGTAAGTGCTGTAGAGTACACCCTTCGATGCTGGTGTTAAATAGAACACACACAATCTTGTTATAATACCGACCTAACACAAACATTTAAATCATCTGCATGTAGTGATATCTACATAATAACAATAGTCTGATCCACGTTTTTGGTATTTTTTTTGCGTAGTATATAAACAATCTTGCAGGGGGAATGAATCGAATCGTGATGTCAACGCTTTAAAATTTCAACGAGATTGCGTAACAATTCCTACACTAAATCTCTTATGGTTTTTATACAAGTTTGATGCTGTCACTTTCACTAATTCTCTCTCTCTCTCTCTCTCTCTCTCTCTCTCTCTCTATATATATATATATATATATATATATATATATATATATATATATATATATATATACAGAAATATATATAAAGAACTAAGTCATTTTTTGGTACTGAAGTAAAAAATATCTCAAAATTGTTTAAAGGTAGCAACATAAAATTCGCATATAATACTAATAATAAATTAATAAATATAATGAATAATAATAATATTATTAATATGCATGAAAAACATGGTGTGTATAAATTAGAATGTGATTATTGTAATAAAGTTTATATAGGACAAACTAAGAAAACACTTAAAGATATATATATATATATATATATATATATATATATATATATATATATATAGAGAGAGAGAGAGAGAGAGAGAGCATTTTAATGCATATAAAAAGCCAGAAATTTATAAATCAAATTTTGCTAGTCATTGTATTAATAATAATCACATATTTCCTAATATAGATAATATGATCCTTGTAAAAGAAATTAACAAAGGCCTAAGAATGAATATTTATAAAGCTTTAGAAATACATAAATATAATACTAATAATGAGTTGATAAATGAACAAATACAAGTAAAATCTAATTTTGATAATATATTCAGTGTTTGTAATGTTAGGGCAGCAAAATAAAAAAAAAACAAAATTAAAAAAAAATTTTTAACAACAATGTAATTCATTTGGCATAGCTATTTATTTGATCTAATTTGCACATATGTTAATTTTAATTTTTTAATATTCCTGATGATGTTGGTACTGTTAGCCAACGAAAAGCTTTGAATTGTAAATTCAAATATAATTCTTGTATTTGTATGTTGACTTAGTTCTTTATTAATACACAAGAATACATATTGCAATATTTATATATATATATATATATATATGTGTGTGTGTGTGTGTGTGTGTGTGTGTGTGTGTGTGTGTTTATGTGTATATATATATATTTATATATTTATACAGTATATATATATATATATATATATATATATATATATATATATATACATATATCTTCCCCACCCTTCTTTCTCTCCACTTCTTAGTTGTCTCATAAAGGCTCTTTAGAGGTTATGTTAAATTATTTTCGGATGTAGTTTCTTATAGGTACATTAGATTCAGTTAAGTGGTAATATAAGTTTTGTATTACCAGCAATTTAAGTTACACTATTTCCCAATATATGAACAATAAATATATTCATCTAATATAATGACTCGATAATGACTTGAGCTATATTGTAATAATGAAGGTAGCGTAATACAGCCTATTTGATAAATGTTATTCGAGGTGAAAGTCACACAACTAGCACATATATTGAACTCTTCGTTATATCTCATATAGAATATTAGCCATTGACTATTTCATAAAGAAACTATCATGACCTTACCAAGTATAGATGCAAACTGTTACATAATATATTGCTGAATTGCTTGCTGGTCTTTTATTTCTTCATTGTTTAAACATTTAATACATTTACTCGTTTCACATATACGTGAATTTGTCATTGGGATATTTTTGGAAAAGTCCAAAATGAATTTAAAAAGAAGGTAACTTTTATAAATTACCTGTTTTCTTACAATACCGTTATCCTAAATTAATCGAATTTTAACAATCGCAAACATAAAGCAAAAAGAAGGAGACCGATATTTCCTATAAAGTGTTTAGGAGAGAAAGTGAGGGGATGTCATTAACTATCACAAAGTGTTAAGCCTTGTTAACTCCAACGAGGGGCGAGGGAGAGAAGTTTGAGCTCTGAATCAACGGAGCGGATATTTCAGACGTCATTTCTTCGCAACTTAATGCTCGTACATGATTGGTTAAATTAGCCGGAAGTAATGAGGCCGGATCAAGAATCGGTAGACCAGTAACATTGCTTCTAACTTTTGGGTAAAGTTTTTATCAGTTTGAATTTGTCGATTTGTTTAAAACCCTACTTGAGGGAAAGTTTGAGGTGTTGAGCACTAATGGACTCTTTGCAAGCACAAGCTTACAGGCCTCCAAGTCGTATTTCGTTGTCTTTCTGCGTTTTATGTGTGACATAAACTCCATCATTTTTGCAATTTTTAAAGAAGACGTTTGTCATTCTCTTCTACTGCTTTACTTTTGACTTTTCATCTCCGTTCTTAAAATTGGAGATTTGATTAAAAAATATTTGGGGTGAGGTAAATAAATAATATTCAGCTGGCATACTGATAAGCTAAAGGTCCTGGGTTTGGTTTTGGCTCAGTATCTGTGTACTTGTAAAGCTCTCAGGTCAACCCATCCTACATTTCATGGCCCATTGACCTTCTTGACTAACGTAGGAGTAAAGATAGCTCTATCTTGTCTCACCTGGTGTGAAAGGAGGTATTATTATAAAATAAATAATAGTAGACGATTGTATCTCAATATGGATATTATATGTCGACTAGGTTCACAATGGTCGAAACTTGAAGGGCAAGGTAAGTGTTAAGGTAAACTGTAGGTGTTGTTAAGGTACCTTGTGCAAGCAACGGTCCCCTACTGGTAGCTCTTGGCAACATCGATTCCAGGTGTTGGAATTTTATTAAGGGCAGGATTTCTTATTTTGCTTCCAGTTTGATTCCTTCTTTTCTTCTAACCAATTTTGGCATAAACTAATTTAAGTTTTTCCGTAATGTCCCTGCGTAAGTTGAAGGTTTTATAGCTCAATGATTTTCTTTACTTCCATTTCAAGAGATCTTTCCCATTTCGCTTTTTCCAATGCGCAAGAAGCAATCAAGCGATTCTACCTTTCCTTGGTTCGTCCCCCCGCGCAGCCACATGAGTACCCTTCCCACGCTCTTGCGTCAGACGTTCCACCAGTCTTCATTGCCCACCAGTTTCTATTACCAGATATGAAATTTTGCATGATATATAAAAGATATCTTTGTAGGGATTTTAATACTAATAGAATGACAACGTCTGGTACAGATAAAAAAATAAACGTGTTAATTTAGAGATATATAGAAATGTTAAACGTATCTGTTGAGAGCCCCTCTGGTAGGAAGCAGGGTTACTTAGGAAGAATGTATGGCCCAATCCTTCACTTCAGCCATTACTTATCCTCTTCCAATATGAACTCTTAGTACACTATCTGACTTAATTACCTTCTTTTTTACCTTCTTTTTTACCTTCTTTTTTTACCTTCTTTTTTTACCTTTTAACACAGCTGTGTCCTGAATCATCTCTGTGTTTTTGTTAAGGACCAAATGTGCTCTATGTATACTTCCCTTATTAAATGAGTCTTGATTTATCTAAATATAATATTTATGAGTGAACTCTTCTCTTAGTTCCGGTAGCCTTAATAGATTACAAAAACGTAGAGATAATAGGTGTATACTGCTCATAAAATTGTTTCTTTAAAACCAAACTTATGAATTATATCCAGTACAAAAACACAGTAGAAGATCATTGCACACTTATTTTGTATTCAGAGTTATTTAATAAGTTAAACCTATTATACTCAGTACAATTAAAACTTCACAGTAAAACTTAATTGCACGTTCATTTTATATTCATAGTAATATAATGAGTTAAACCTATTATACTCAGTACAATTAAAACTTCACAGTAAAAGTTAATTGCACGTTCATTTTATATTCAGAGCTATTTAATGAGTTGAACCTATTATATTCAGTACAATTAAAACTTCACAGTAAAACTTCATTGCACGTTCATTTTATATTCAGAGCAATATAATGAGTTAAACCTATTATACTCAGTACAATTAAAACTTCACAGTAAAACTTAATTGCACGTTCATTTTATATTCAGAGCTATTTAATGAGTTGAACCTATTATATTCAGTACAATTCAAACTTCACAGTAAAACTTCATTGCACGTTCATTTTATATTCATAGCAATATAATGAGTTAAACCTATTATACTCAGTACAATTAAAACTTCACAGTAAAACTTAATTGCACGTTCATTTTATATTCAGAGCTATTTAATGAGTTGAACCTATTATATTCAGTCTTTGTATGTTATCCCTATGAGGATGGTTACTTTGTAACTGAAATGTACATTAGGGTAAATTAAAGAAAGTTTGTGGTTAAGAGGTTTTTGTGTATTTATTACTATTATATTCAGTACAATTAAAACTTCACAGTAAAACTTCATTGCACGTTCATTTTATATTCAGAGCAATATAATGAGTTAAACCTATTATACTCAGTACAATTAAAACTTCACAGTAAAACTTAATTGCACGTTCATTTTATATTCAGAGCTATTTAATGAGTTGAACCTATTATATTCAGTACAATTCAAACTTCAAAGTAAAACTTCATTGCACGTTCATTTTATATTCATAGCAATATAATGAGTTAAACCTATTATACTCAGTACAATTAAAACTTCACAGTAAAACTTAATTGCACGTTCATTTTATATTCAGAGCTATTTAATGAGTTGAACCTATTATATTCAGTCTTTGTATGTTATCCCTATGAGGATGGTTACTTTGTAACTGAAATGTACATTAGGGTAAATTAAAGAAAGTTTGTGGTTAAGAGGTTTTTGTGTATTTATTACTATTATATTCAGTACAATTAAAACTTCACAGTAAAACTTCATTGCACGTTCATTTTATATTCATAGCAATATAATGTGTTAAACTCATTATATTTAGTACAATTAAAACTTCACAGTAAAAGGTACGGCACGCTCATTTTATATTCAGAGCAATATAATGAGTTAAACTCATTGTATTTAGTACAGTTAAAACTTCACAGTAAAAGGTACAGCACGCTCATTTTATATTCAGAGCAATATAATGAGTTAAACTCATTGTATTTAGTACAATTAAAACTACACAGTAGAAGGTACAGCACGCTCATTTTATATTCAGAGCAATATAACGAGTTAAACTCATTGTATTTAGTACAATTAAATTTGCACAGTAGAAGGTACAGCACGCTCATTTTATATTCAGAACAATATAATGAGTTAAACTCATTGTATTTAGTACAATTAAAACTTCACAGTAGAAGGTACAGCACGCTCATTTTATATTCAGAGCAATATAATGTGTTAAACTCATTGTATTTAGTACAGTTAAAACTTCACAGTAAAAGGTACAGCACGCTCATTTTATATTCAGAGCAATATAATGAGTTAACTCCTTGTATTCAGTACAATTAAAACTTCATAGTAAAAGGTACGGCACGCTCATTTTATATTCAGAGCAATATAATGAGTTAAACTCATTGTATTTAGTACAATTAAAACTTCACAGTAAAAGGTACGGAACGCTCATTTTATATTCAGAGCAATATAATGAGTTAACTCCTTGTATTCAGTACAATGTTATGTAGAGTAAAAGCTCCTTGGTTTACTTTATAAACCTTAATAAATTACAAATACGTTTTTTTAACATCTACAATTTACACTCTAAGTAAAACCCTTTTTTGTAATTGGTTTAATTTATATTTACAACACACATTCTATTTCGAAACCAGTGTAATTTTTATTTTTTCTATTTTATAAAATTTTAGTTTTGTAGTGAAAGTTTCATCGTTTAAGTAAGTTCAATCTACATTTTACAATATGTACTTTTAAATTCCCACAGTTGGTTTTGTTATTAAATTTTACAAGTCAATAATTTTTAATTATTTATAAACCGGTTTTCCTAAAGTTTTGGGTTTATAGTTGAGATTAAACAACTAGCTTGAAAAACATTTTACAAAATACTGTACGAAATACATTCCAACCCGATTGTAATTGTGACTTTTTCTAATATTTGTGACATTGAAATTTTTTATTACATAGCCCGCTGCGTATAAATTGTGTTGGGTTTATAATCTACTTTTGCTATAAATATGATAAACTCTTTATAAGAAGCGCTGATGCTTACGTGTTAATAATTATTTTAGTATATTTTGAAAGTTATTGTTTTAAATTAATTTTGTCACGATATGTTGTTCCTAAAGAACAAATTCATGCTTTCGAATATAAGGCATACACTAGAAAAGATATAATCGCTGCTGAGTTGCGGATAGGCGATATGACTACACGTTACATGCAACTGTAAAGCCAAATATTCTGGCCAACCTGGAGGAAAAGTGTAACGTCTCACGAATTGTGCTGCGCTGGCAGCCTGCCCTGGACACATGTTCCACAATCTATTACCCGACCTGTGCCCAATAGTCTGGCCAGCGGCGGATCCTTCAATGCAAATACAGCGTTCGTTCAACACAGTTTTATTTCAGCATAGAAACAGTTTACCTGTAAGTCTATTACTGTATCGATCACGCTTTTATAACTTTTCTCCCCTACTTTCTCCAGCTGTATAATTCAACAAAAATTAAAGGTTACTTATTATTGAACGTACGTACACAATAAAATACTTGTTACAATCGTTCAAATCTATGCAGTTACATATTTTTGCCGCGATGTTCTATATACACAGCAATGGTTCAGTGGGTCTTAGTTGAAATAATATATCGGATTGTTAAGGTAGCCTATGTGTATGTATAAAAATTTCTGTTGTTTTAATTCCTTCTAATATCTCACACTCTCCCTCTATATATATCTTGTTCAAATATTCAATCGTTAATCAAATACTTTTTATTCATCCACTCAAGTTTTTTTAACTTTTAGTGATAACATTTTATGGTAATAGTTTTTTCAAATTTTAATTCATTGAGTTAATTTAATAATTAATTAATTTTAGTTTTATATGGAAGAAACACTTTTCACAAAAGAGGCAACGTATGCAATATAGTTTATTCCTCCCATTTTGCTTAAAATAAGTGATACAGTATGATTTAATAAAACAGATGATTTTTTGCTATGTGTTAGAACAGCTGTTTTAAGGAATAGATTATGTTATTTTATCTATATTAGTTGTAATTATTTTTAAAAAAGTAAGTAAAATAAAATGTTTTTTTGTTGTCCTAAGTAGGAATTAACTACAAAAAGATTTTTTATATTACTTGTTTTATGAAACGATTTTAAAAAGTGCTATACAACTTTTCTTACCGGAAATGGGTAGTTTATAAAAGGGTTGAAATACATTAAATAGTTTGAATGACGAATGACCTTGTTAGGTGACAGGTTGTATTAAAATGGTAGACAGGACATACCCTCAAAGAGAACATACTACCATTTTCATAAAATTTGGACTGCTAGTATAGAGTTGTAGAAGTTGTAGAAAAAGGTAGATTGTTCAGACGAGCTATGGTAAAGAGCTTCATTTATATAGTTATACGCCGCGGGTAGAGGTAGACTTGAAGGGCTTCCAGTTATCTCGTTAAACGAGAAATGCCTATGATAAGTACAAGAAGAGATTATTTCCACCAGTGGCAAGGGAAAGAGCTACTTGCATATCCGTTAAAATATTCAAAGCTTTAATTTATTTATTTGAACTTTTCTGAAGTTAGTATTATTGCTTAGGAACGATAGAAAAGGATTCTAATTTAGGCTAGATTAAGGGACATACATTAGAAGATAAAGAGGATCTTGGCTGTAAAGGGTATTGTAACTAAACGTGATCTCTATCTGGGGGTCTCAACCCCATACGATAATGTAAAGTTGTGATAGGGAAATAACAAGAAGACCCGATCTATTTAGATACGACTAAGGCATGACAATTACACCATGGTACTGACAATAGGGAGGGTGTAGGATCGCTACCGGAAGCTCTCAACTGAGGAGAAGAAAGTTGTCTACCATCATCCCAGAACGTAGCTTTCACAGGACCTCTGTAAATAGGCTGAAGCTATTTCACTAAACTAACGATTAATTACAACTAACTCATTGTCCAGTTTCTAGATGCCTAGTAACTACTAGATCCAACTCAAAGAGTAATCTTACAATTATTGAAAATGAATGCGTACGTTGCTCTTTTATTTACGTTACTATGACAGTAGGTGTATTCAACAATAATTACAACTTTAGTTGTGTTCCTTCCCCGACCGTTACCAAACGCTCTATAGCCAATTCTACTTTCTTCTTTCATTATCTTTGTACCAAGCTTATTTTCCTTCCTCACATCTGACCATCCACTTCTTGTACTTTTCTAATTATTCTATAGTTTGATTTAAAACAGAATAGGACTCTACGAAAGTAAAATCGGCCGGAAGCGGGTGAGGACTACCGTCGTCTAGGCGAATGTGAAATCCACATCTTGCCGGGTCGATGAGCCTTGTTGCAAATCTACGTTAAACTTACGTTCGTCGCTCACTACCACCGCGTTCAAACTGACAACACCGCATTCCTACCCCACCATAGACCCGTTTCTATTCTGCTTTAAATCAAACTATAGTATGTTTTGGTTTTTGGTTCCTTATAGAAATTTTTGTATAGTTCATATTATCGTTAATATTTTAAACAAGTAATTTTCTACCTTAAGTAGAAATTATGCCTACTTAAGTATAAAAATACCCTTCATTATTTCTATTGAATTATAAAAAATATATTTAGATTTATATTCTATAGGATTTTTTATTTGAACATATTTTATGTTTCGTACGATATGTTTTGGTTTTAGATTTTAAAAATTCAAAGTTATTAAGGTATTTCACAAAATTATTCTTATTTCAAACCTGTAATTTTCAACCCCATGTGGACTAACAACCACGATTAACTTTACTACAATATAAGCAAATATGTGCTTAAATTTAAATTCATAAGAGTATGATTTATTTGTATATTTTTAATGGCTTGTACAATATGATCTGATTTTAGGTTTTTAAATAACAAAATTTCTGTATATTTCTTTATATTCTTCATATTTAAAACGGGTAATTTTTCTAACTCAAGTAGGATAATACCTTTCATATTTTGTACAGGAATACAAACAAATACCGTATACGAAAAAAAAATACAGTTGTACGATTTTATTTAGTTTTATTTTATTCGCATTGTTTTATAAACACATACAAGTAAAAAGAAGCTAGGTCGATTAGACTTATGTACCAACCTGTTCTATTCGACCTCTATTCAATTTGAGGCAATACTCGTACCGGTCTTGAAGGTTTTGCATTATTTTGGTGAGGAGGGTTTGTTTGATGATCGTTATACACATGGTTATTTTTCCTGTAGTTGGACGATGGTTATTGGTGAGTCATCACGAAAAATCTTCTTCTCCATTCCCCAGACGCAGGCGTCAGGTGGTGTAAGATCGGGGGAGCGGACTCAGTAAGGAAAGTTTATTCTAAGGTTTCTTGAAGGAAAGAAATGTTGTCTAAGGCAGTGTGGTTGGTTATCCCATCTTGTTTGAACCAGGGTAAGCGAAAAGGGTGTTTCGAGCCCAACAAAATCTCCTGAGTTGTTCTATTAAACGACCAAGAATGACTTTATATCTGAGAGAAGGCAACTACAACTGATTTAGTTTCATTACTGCTTAATTTGGCGCATACTGTGTGTGTTTAAATTTATATTCACTTTTCACATTTAATTGTATATTTTATAGGCGTCGTAGAATGATTTTTCCTATAATAAGAAACTATATATGCATTACAACTATTGGCTTGTGAGGTTATGTTAACACAAATAAAAACATACACAAAACTCACAAATTAATCATTTATTGACTCATACGCATTTTGACAAAGTCATCATCATCATTAGTGAGTTTTACTACTACAAACTCTAACTTACAACTTCAGTTGCAATTTAGAGTTTGTGGTATTAACACTTACTGATGATGACTTTGTCATTGAAACGAGTATGAGTCAATAAATGATTAATTCGTGAGTTTTGTGTGTTTTATTTGTATATTTGCATTCCTTTACTCAGCAACTGAAATTAATTTTATTCTCCAACATTGGAATCACAATAAAATCAATCCCCAACTAACCGTACCTAGATGATTCAATAATCCTTGAGAGATTAAGGGATGATTGAGCATCGGTTTTTGTGCTGATCAGCTGCTGTAGACAATGGGGTGAAATTATGTTACGACAAGCAAAATCTGTTTTTTTCGCCATAACATCGTTTTCAATGGAATGCAACTTGAAACACAAATCATGTTCTTAGCAAGATATTTTACCAAATTGTGGTGAGCCTCGGAAGTACCGAAATCCTGGTATAGTAAGGCAAACTAAAAACTTTTTTTTAATGAATTATATATTGTTTCATTTTTAATTTTTATTTTGCTTATGCTAGATCATGATCCAACATTAGCAGTAATCATAATAATTAATTACATCACCTACCATACCATTTTCGTCCTTGTAACATTTCGTTTAGCATATAAGAAAATTGATAGTGTCCATTATGGTTACCAAGACCGAAATGTGTGTAAAAGAAACGACGCTTATCTTTTCAATAGGACATTTCTTGGCTTACGAAACAAAGTGTATCTACCTGGGGTAGATCTTTATTTTCATGATTGATAGTAACTGAGTGAATTAAAAATTCCTAATTCTGTAAACAAAAATGTACGTTTGAATAAAACGTTCGTGATAGACACTTTAATATACCTGTGAATAAGATGAGCATTACCGTGTTAATGGAATTATTTTTATCTGGGCTTAGAATGTATTGTATTTATATTTACGAATGAATTGTATATATATATATATATATATATATATATATATATATATATATATATATATATATATATTAAAACAACATAGTTTATTCAAATACAAGAATATTTATTAATTTATATTCAAAGCTTTTCGTTAGTAAACAGTACCAACATCATCAGGAATGAAAATTACAATAATGATATATATATATATATATATATATATATATATATATATATATATATAACATACACAGACAAATACTAATCATATTTACGCAAATTTTGGGTAAACGAAAAGCAAAAGCGATATTTGTGCATAAAATATGTAAGACACGACTATTTATAGCTTGTCCAGATAACTTCCCTTCCAACCCAGCCTCTTCTCAACCACCTAATTCCTTTCTCATGATAAGATAAAGAAAACGGTAGGAAATTGTTCTGGTTTGGAAATGAGATTCCCTAATATTAAAAATAGCTCGTTTATTATTTTCAAATTGATTCTAATTATTATAGACCTACTCTCTCTTATAAAATAAATTATAATGTATCCTCACAGATTTAAACAGAATTTCTATAAAATACTATCACCCTCCGTCACGGCTTCTCCTGTAACACCTCTACTGTCTCGCCTTCTATAAAATATATTCACAAACGTTGTGCATTTTTTTCACGATCTAGTATCAAACTACTATATAAGTGATCGACTTTAAAACCTGTTTTACACTAAACTTTAAGTCTTTTGCAAGTCTTTAAGAAATAAAATTAATTATGATTCCTACTTAGGTCAACAAAGTAAAATTTTACTTTAATTACTTTTTATTACATAATTAAAATTATTACAAATATGTAGATACATATGATAGAATCACAAAATTAAGAGGCAAAATAGAAAGCGAAATTATTTGATAAAATTATTAATTGAATTAATATTTTGAAAATGTTAATAAGTTTATTTGCAATAAGATCAAGTGTCATCCTAAATAATATAAACTAAGTAACATAACCTGTGGATTAAAACAGCTGTTCTACCACATAACCTATTAACATCAAATCATCGGTTTTATGAAATCATGTTATCACTTATTTTATATCAAATAGGACGAAATAACTGTATTGCATACCTTTCACCTTTTGTGAAATGTTTCTCCCACATAAAACTTAAATTAATTCATTAAATTTAATCAATAAAGTAATATTTGAAAACCCTGTATTTGGATCAAGTGTCATCCTAAATAATTACCATAATATAAACTAAGTAACCTAACCTGTGGATTAAAACAGATGTTCTACCACATAACCTATTACCATAAAATCATATGTTATATGAAATCATGTTATGACTTATTTTATAAAGAATAGGCCGAAATAACGGTATTGCATACCTTTCACCTTTTGTGAAACGTTTTCTCCCACATAAAACTTTAATTAATTCATTAAATTTAATCAATAAAGTAATTTTTGAAAAACCTGTATTTGGATCAAGTGTCATAATTACAATAATATAAACTAAGTAGCCTAACCTATGGATTAAAACAGCTGTTCTACCACATAACCTATTACCATAAAATCATCTGTTTTATGCAATCATGTTATCACTTATTTTATATCAAATAGGACGAAATAACTGTATTGCATACCTTGCACTTCTTGTGAAACGTTTTCTCCCACATAAAACTTAAATTAATTCATTAAATTTAATCAATGAAGTAATATTTGAAAAACCTGTATTTGGATCAGGTGTCATCCTAAATAATTACAATAATATAAACTTAGTAACCTAACCTGTGCGTTAAAACAGCTGTTCTACCACATAACCTATTACCATAAAATCATATGTTATATGAAATCATGTTATGACTTATTTTATAAAAAATAGGCCGAAATAACTGTATTGCATACCTTTCACCTTTTGTGAAAGTTTTCTCCCACATAAAACTTAAATTAATTCATTAAATTTAATCAATGAAGTAATATTTAAAAAACCTGTATTTGGACGAAGTGTATTCCACTTCAAATTTTTAAAAAGTTTGTTTGAGCTTGTTGTGCTTTTCTGTAATGCTCACGAACATTATCTTCCTTGAACCTTTATCCGTGGTCTTCAAGTCCCTACCTATATTCACGATTCTGTCTTATCCTTTCCAGCAGACAAGAGCCGTGGATTCAAGCTGCAATACACGTATAAAAATACAAGTACATGTGGATTGAAAATTACTGCATGTACTGTGTATGGTTTAATTCGTAACGACATAGCAATATGGCCGACACTATATTATGTTGCAAACTCATGTAGCGCATCTGTTCCAATGTCAAAGTTTGTACTGTCTTTGCGAAAAAAGAAACTTTTTATAGAATAAGTGTCAATATTGGAGCAAACAGCAACAACTTTACAGGACATGATACAAATTTAATGATTCGAGGCTACGGTTCAAAGTTTATGACAGATTTCCGAAAAGATGTATTAGCTAAAAGGAAACGCAAACTTTCTGGTAGTTTCAAAGATTTATCGGTAGAGTAACGTCTCTGTGAATTTTTTATGAAGTCAGTGTCAGGTTCTATTTGTTTTGAAAAGTGTTTAGAAGCAACGGCGGGCGTTCAAGATTGGTTTACACTATGTGTAAAGAAAATATTTACACAGATCAACTTTCCTTCATATTATTAAATTATTGGTTTAGTTCCATTCCTGATGTAATTATTTTTATAACTTGAAACGACCATGGATCAAAATCGGCAGTAATAAAATTAAGTACAGATATTAGTTTAAGTCGATAGATTATGCTATGCAATATATTTCCGGAAAATATTCTTTGAAGTAAATCATAGAAAAAAGTAAAATATTTAGAAATAAATTCGGAATTTGGTTACGAAATACTTTAAGGAAACTTCCTGAAGTAAAATGAATTTATGGAAATAGAAAAATCAGAAAAACTTTCCCCACAACATTTATAGCAATGTCAAAACACGCCAACATTAGGACTTTAAAAAAATGGAAATTATTAAAATGCATTTTGTTATGTATAGTTATATAACGGATTAAAATTTATAGCTGAATTTTATTAAATACAATCGAATTTGCACTTTGTATATTTTATGTCATTCCTAACAATTATTTTTTTTTGCAGGCAACTCCTTGCCCCTAATTTAGCACAGAAGCACTACCTCCCCAGCGGCGCGGAGCAGGTATCAAAGCAGGTGGGTATCTAAAAACATCGGTCCTTTAATATAACGAGAGATTTAGCTTACATTTAAATTTATTAGACCTGATAGTAGGGGCTTTAATAATTTAGTAGTAAAAACAGATTTTAGCAAATCTGATTAGAAAAATTATAATTAAGTACACATTCTTACTATATCAGTGGTTTTGAAAAATATATAGGCTTATATTTTTACTATACTATATGCTATAATACTATTGAAAATAAATTTATATAATATTGTATATGTATGTCTTTTATAAATATACATTTATATATTTATATATACATATATATATATATATATATATATATATATATATATATATATATATATATATATATATGTATGTATGTATATATATATAATTAAATATCGGGTCACTTCTTCTTGTAGTTAATAGATTAATATAAATATTTCAAGTACAATAGCCTTCTAAAAAGCTTGATAGTGAGAGTACAGCATTAATCTTTCTCGAAAGTCAACCCTGAAACATACCAATTAAGATAATTATTTAACTATTTAAAAAAGTAAATGATATGTGAATACAGGAAACAAATGGCAAAATTATTATATATATATAT
>JBAIZL010000001.1:288408424-288468424 GCA_036971475.1 Prosapia bicincta
GTCACAGGAGCAAATGTCTAAAGACAATATATAAGCCGAAATACACTATCAGATTATGTTATGCTACCAGCTTGTTAGAAATCTTTCAATCGCTGTTTAATAATATCTACTGAATACGGTAACAATGTATTTACACTAAATACCCACTATTACTCTGTCATTAAAACATTTACTCTCTTCGATTCATCATAAACACTGATCTCCTTTTACGCTTAACAAAATCTTTATATATATCGACTTGCTGATTCTAACAATTTATCGTACTTTCTACAAAGCACGCTTCATTTCTTAAAAATGTCTAGACTCTACCAAAGTGGTGTAGCTCCCGTGTCCGACCAACAGTGGAAAGACTTGTCGAGATGTTGAACTGTGCGTTATAAATCTCAAGAAGAGCCTTACCCATTACACTGCTCCCTCATTAAGACCCTTACTTTTCACAAAAGTAATTCCTGGCATCTGGGCTCGGGTTTGGTCTGTAGAGAATATACTTCTGACCCTTCTTCTGATCCTCCTTATATCTCCAGTGATTGAAGATGCAGACCACGATGTCAACACCAGAGTGCAAGAAAATCTTCTGTATCATGCATATCACGGTTTTCTAGTTCAATCCATCATATTTACAACCTACTCTTGGGACAACCAGATTCTTGATCTCTAACCAAAAAAAGATCCCGTAGATGCACATGGCTTCCTCGCAATGCTTTATACGTCGGTTTCCTTTCTAGGAAACAGATGTTGATTTTGATTCCTTAGATGTAGAGCCTTTCCGAAGCATCTTAGCCCCCCAATTTTTCAGTTCAGCAAACTTTTTCTGAAAATCGTCGCTATTCCTCGAGTCATGCTTGAGTTTACACCTACGCATTATGGAAAGGTATGGTGCTGTGGTAATACAAACAGGTTCATTGCTGCAACGACCAGTGCTTCTCTGTTATAGGTCAAACCGAAGCTTAACACCGATGCAGCATCATGTTCCCACAAAGACTTGTGCAACGGTCTTCACTTTTGCTCTTTCTGAAGATTACTGTCCCCTTGTGAGGTGCGATTCGGTTAAAGTGCATTACTTTTTTGTCTTTTTGTTCTCTCCTTAAAATTTAGATGACATGGTTTGTTCTCGCTAGAGCGTCCTACTGGCCTCCCCATCACCTTTGACACTTAGAAGAGAATTTACAGTGTTTTCTGGGTGTTGTTTTCAGGTCTTTGCGCTTCCTTACCCTGTATCTGGACTCCTTTATCTTAAATACATCCCTCTCATGCATATAATCCAGTCACTTTGAGATATTGGCAGCGTAACTACCCTACAGTATCTTCGTCTGGTTAAATTGTAGATCACAAGAAATGCGTAGCTCTCGGCCAAACAGCACACCAGCAGGAATCTCTCTCGTAGTCTCGTTGACGAAAGAACAGTATGCCTAACTTTAAAACATGCAACTATTGCTCCCAATCTCGCTGCTGCTCAGTAACGACCTTTGAAAAATACTTTTCAAGTTCATTCGCTCAATCATTCCGTCTGATTGCGGATACAGGACAGTTATCCTGGACGCTCGTCTTAGACAAAACAACGTTTATTTGAAGTTCCTTCATCAATATCCACTGTGCAAGTAGCCCGATCAGGTTCTTGATTCGGTAGAGCTTAGCTCTACACCCACTACTGAAGAAGTCCATAACAACTAAAATAAATTTGTTACTTCTTTCTGTCACAGAAAATGGTCGTGATATGTCGATTCCTATCGGTATAGAGTATACACGTTGAACTATTGGACCTTTTCGTCTACTGACTGGATTGATAGCTCCTGCACAGATGTTACAATTTCTGCAAGTATTTACATTTCTCTACAAGATAACCATTCCCTACATGCTCTGCCTTCTTTTCTTTGACTTCTAGTTTATTAAGTGCCTTATATCAGGGTCTTTTTCTTAGTCTCTAGATATCTCGGAGTTTTGCCAGTGGATAACAAATACATTTGTACTTTCCACGGAACCTCCTAGTCCTCATGTTGAACACGATGCTTGCAATTGTCTTCACACGGTCTGCTTGAAATCTCATCAGTATTTCCATAACTAGGACAAGAGTAATTTGTCGACTCAAAGTCATAATTTTGAAGCCTTTTAATCAAACTAGCATTCTGACCTTCGGGAGACTTGAACGTCCACAACCACACTATTCGCCTTGATACTTCCTTAAGCACGGCTAGGAACTCCCTTCTGGTTACACAGTAACGCAGCTTTGGTTTTGACAATAAATTGCCGAAGCAATCGATAACTCGTAAACTAGGACCGTTTGCCATAAGTTTCGAGTTTGCCCGTTCTTATTGTACATTTTATATTAGTATTATACAAAACAAAAATATATAATTCCTTACCAGGTACGTCCGTTGCCTCTGAAAGCGTACTACTGGCATGAAGATAATCTAACAATCCTCCACTTTGTGCTCAAACGTACTCTAGTGACATACAATGAATTCTCTCCTTCTGTGACTGTTCATTTCCTGCCTTTACTTTCATGGCTTTGTTTTATTAGTTTTGTGGAAGGTAACACTCCCTTAGTCGCTCTAGCACCTTTTTCGGACATTTCCGATTGCCAAATATGGCTGTTCATGTTAATAGAACCTTTCGTCTTCCCTTAAATCCTGCTTGTTGATTAAATTTACATTATTTTCAAAAGTAATTTCCTACGTACTCAATAAGGTATTTTTATTAAATTACGCTATAGCCTATTGTTCCATATAAACCCTGTTGTTATTATTCGTTGGCTATTTTACTTGATATATTACCCATCATCAGTATGAGTTAAAATCTATGCCTAAAGAAATATTTATTTCCTGGTTCATAAAGAATGATTTAATTTTTCTGACTTGCGAGTTGTAATGACTAAGGCTATATTTATCTAACTAAGGCTAATGACTAAGGCTATATTTATCTAACTAAGGCAATGACTAAGGCTATATTTATCTAACTAAAGCTAATGACTAAGGCTATATTTATCTAACTAAGGCAATGACTAAGGCTATATTTATCTAACTAAGGCAATGACTAAGGCTATATTTATCTAATTAAGGCTAATGACTAAGGCTATATTTATCTAACTAAGGCAATGACTAAGGCTATATTTATCTAACTAAGGCAATGACTAAGGCTATATTTATCTAACTAAGGCTAATGACTAAGGCTATATTTATCTAACTAAGGCAATGACTAAGGCTATATTTATCTAACTAAGGCAATGACTAAGGCTATATTTATCTAGCTAAGGCAATGACTAAGGCTATATTTATCTAACTAAGGCAATGACTAAGGCTATATTTATCTAACTGAGGCAATGACTAAGGCTATATTTATCTAACTAAGGCTAATGACTAAGGCTATATTTATCTAACTAAGGCAATGACTAAGGCTATATTTATCTAACTAAGGCAATGACTAAGGCTATATTTATCTAACTAAGGCAATGACTAAGGCTATATTTATCTAACTAAGGCAATGACTAAGGCTATATTTATCTAACTAAGGCAATGACTAAGGCTATATTTATCTAACTAAGGCTAATGACTAAGGCTATATTTATCTAACTAAGGCAATGACTAAGGCTATATTTATCTAACTAAGGCAATGACTAAGGCTATATTTATCTAACTAAGGCAATGTCTAAGGCTATATTTATCTAACTAAGGCAATGACTAAGGCTATATTTATCTAACTAAGGCAATGACTAAGGCTATTTAAGTACAATATACGTACCTTAAGGTAGCAGTGCTTCGGGCAATTCAACCCGCTCCCAAGTTAAAAAAGGCTATATTTATCTAACTAAGGCAATGACTAAGGCTATATTTATCTAGCTAAGGCAATGACTAAGGCTATATTTATCTAACTAAGGCAATGACTAAGGCTATATTTATCTAACTAAGGCAATGTCTAAGGCTATATTTATCTAACTAAGGCAATGACTAAGGCTATATTTATCTAACTAAGGCAATGACTAAGGCTATATTTATCTAACTAAGGCAATGACTAAGGCTATATTTATCTAACTAAGGCAATGACTGAGGCTATATTTATATAACTAAGGCAATGACTAAGGCTATATGCATCTAATTAAGGCAATGACTAAGGCTATATTTATCTAACTAAGGCTAATGACTAAGGCTATATTTATCTAACTAAGGCAATGACTAAGGCTATATTTATCTAACTAAGGCAATGACTAAGGCTATATTTATCTAACTAAGGGAATGACTAAGGCTAATTATGTTCATTTATTAAGTTTATATACTAAAAGCAGGTGTAATTTAAACAACAATTATTACATTACATGAAGTATTACAAGAGAAGACAACTATTTTTATTTTACAAGAATTCATAAATAGTATTCAAAGACGCTAGTAGATTAAATATATTTAAAATCTAAATATATCAGTTAAATATTTTCTGTTGAATGTTTCCTGCAAGTATGAAATGTTGTATAAAAGTGGCAAAACCTAATTATGTTGTGTTTTATTTTACTTGCAAATTTTAAATGCTTTAAATTATTAAAATTATTACGTAAAATCTTATTAATTTATTTCTAAAGTACCATGTGTTAATAAATAAATAAAAACTTAATGTTTTTCCAACTAGTTAATTAAATGGTTGCCAAATCATTCATAAATATTATTTAAATTTATAAATTATTAAATGTAATAAAATAAAAGCTAAATGGTACACCAGGAGAACTCACGACTGAATGTAAATCAATTTAAATATATTGAACAAGCTTAAAAGATAGTTGATTTTTACATTAAATTTAGGGACGAGTTCCACTGTCAGGTTCTGCTTAAAAGTAACACAGTAGTCTGCTAAATGGGTAAATTAAGCAGGATCATACTATGTACTACCCATCTCACAGGATCACCTCAAGAAAATGGCACATGGTAAGATTGCATATATGTTATATTGTTCATGTTGATATGTATATTTTAAGCTGACAATTTACTGACGAATGTTACTTCAAAGCCCTGAAAATACCATGTTAACAGTAGGTGGGTTTACAAAATTAAAACAGCACCATGTCCCTCGTCTCGTTCCACGTAATACTAGAATGATATGGTCGGTGTGTAGGAGGGTTCATTTGTAATGTGTGTGTGTGTGTGTGTCTGTTGTGTGTGTCTATGTGTGTGTGTGTGTGTGTGTGTTTGTGTGTGTGTGTGTGTGTGTGTGTGTGTGTGTGTGTGTGTGTGTGTGTGTGTGTGTGTGTATGTGTGTGTGTGTGTGTGTGTGTGTGTGTGTGTGTGCGTGCGAGCGTGCGTGCGTGCGATCTTAGGTTTACATAAGGTATACTCTTCTGATGTACATGAGTGATGAATAGTATATTTTTAAAACACAACATTTTTCTTCCAAAGATCAGGGAAGTTTGGTAACATACGAATTATATTATGTTGAAAATGATCTCTTATTAAATATTAATCCTAATAATTTAATAATAAAACTGTTGAATTTTATTTTTAATATAATTATACATTGTCATTATCTTTCCTTACTTCTACAGCTAATTATTTTATTTGTTTGAAACTTAATATTTTTAAATGTTATTATTGTCTAACATACTTCATTGTTTTTACGAGTATTCCATGAGCAACTTATCATTGCCATTGCCATTAGTGCGTAATGTTTTTACGAGTACTCCATGAGCAACTTATCATTGCCATTGCCATTAGTGCGTAAGTATAACGTCTGTTGGTGATTCTATACTCTCTGACAAATACATTATCGCAGTCAAAGTAACTGGTGCAGATTTTATCAGTGACTTTTGTCCGGACAGGAGATTGAACACTGTTATTACCATGGAACGGTGAAGGACTACCCGGGCGCTACGGCCGCCTTCCACACCTGCAACGGAGTCAGCGGCGTCATCCAAGTCGGCAACGAAACCTTCGTCATACACCCTTTCTACGGCGGCGATTTGTCGGTGAGTACGCTTTTATACCCTTATCTCTTTACTATATTCTTACTTTGGAATTTTATAAAAATATTTAATTGAAATTCTTATCATACTGATCTTTACTTCTGTTAGGAATAGTTTTATATATTCGAGTATATTTTTCTGCCTTTACTAACACTACAATATTTTCAGAAAATTCTGTAATGTTAGGAAAGGTAGACAAATTAACTGGAATATATAAAAATATTTGGTATTTAACTTAGAATATTGAGCAATGCTTAGCTTAAACCTCCTCTTGTTTGAACAGGTTAAAATAACAGTTTTAAAACTCATATTTTTTCCTAATTAAAATTTCAAGTTTATTAAAGTTCAAACTTGAATGAAGTCATTATATTTTCATAACTATTTTTAGTTACAGCACTGGCGAACTTTATATTCCTATTCGCATAAGATCCGTACCTTATTGTATTCGAGTGATACAAAACACCAATTATTCCTTGTAGTTTTTGTGTTTTACATCTTGAAACAAATAAAAGACATACACAAGACACAAATTAATCATTTATTGACTCATACTCATTTCAATGACAAAGTCATCATCATCATCAGTGAGTGTTACTATTACAATCCCTTACTTACAACTAATGATGACTTTGTCATTGAAACGCGTATGAGTCAATAAATGATTAGTTTGTAAGCCTTATGTATGTCTTGTATTTGTTTTAACATAATCATACAAACTAAACTCAAAGAATAGTTGTGTATATCTTGAAGTTTTTTAAATTACTACTGTTAGTATCATTTGGCAAAAAAAAAACGACTTACTGATATTTTACAGCAGACACTGTGATTCTTCTCTGTGACTCACAGCATTGAACAATTCACTGATCTAGTGCGAAATGCGTCTGCTGAAAAAAATCAGTAAAAATCAGTTTTCGTTTTTGGCCAAGTGTTAACAATAGTACTAATTATACCTTTAAATATTCCATAGTAAACAGAATAAACTGTTATTAATAAATGACGGTTGATATATGAGTAAATGGCATTCATTTTCAAAATAACGTTTCGAAAGTTCGCCATCTTCATCAGGCTAATAGTCTAATACTGCGTGTAGTGTACTATCAAGCTGTATGAATGGCCTGATGAAGATGGCAAACTAGCTGTTGATTTTTAAAAAAATAAAATTTTAAAAATAAATATAGATTTATTTTCAAAATAAATGTTATTCCTTCATATATCAACCCTTTTTTTATTAATATCAAGCCTTCTGAGTGTATAAATACACACAAGAATAAACTTTTGTTTTATGGAGTTTACCTATTTTCCAAAATAAAGTATTTTAGCTTAAATTAAGATTTTTTTCTCCTTCAGATCTAAAATTTCAACTTAAATGCTTGTCTTTTTATATTATAAAGAAGGTACCAGTGATTCTTCAGCATTCTTTAATTCAGTGACTTTATTAAAAAGCAAGGGCTTAATCAAACGTCACTGTAAATTTTTAAGCTAATTCGGGTCCCTTTTTATCTTAATAACCTTGAATAATTTATCTGTAATCAACGAAATAAAGTTTTTCTGTGCATTCTTTACCCAAAGTAAAGATATTATTTATTAGAGCTTGGAGATTATACTTATATATTGTGAAGGATTAACTTCCCTTAACTTCCTCTTTTGGGGGGAGTGATAGCGTCCATTTGTAAGTTGTCAAACTAATATAAGGTATTATTTTTTATAAAATATAGACGTAGGATACGTCCTACTTCTAATTATTCTTAATGGAATAAACTGCTTTGCTAATGTAAAATGCCGTGATTCAATACCCGCCGTCTTTACCACCCGTTGAAGTTTCGTCCTATTTTAAGCTACCCTACTGCCAATAGAGGTGATTCAACCATTTTACGCTCTCAAAAGTTTGCATTGAAAATTTATTTCTTAATAACTTACTCAGTCAAACTTTTATACGGTTCGTTTTTTTTAATTTACTTTAATTGCTCCGAATTCAAAGTAATAGTTGATCAATTTACAAGTTTTTAAAGTTACTTTTAGTTTCTCCCAGCCCCGAGCACTCTGATCGCTAATTTACACTACAAATAAAAGTAACGAACTTTCAACTTTTATTAAGTTATGCAGCCTTCTGCACTTTGCCGATAATTTACATCATCAATATTAAAACTACCATTTCTCTTGTAAAACAAATTACAGTAATTTTCTTTGGATGTGTACCGTTAGTTTTCGAACAAGAAAATATTGTAATTGAACTTGTACTGACAACTTTTGAAAAGAAAATGAAAAGCCTAAGAAGTCTAAAATGTAAATTGCATATCTTGTAGAAGTAAAACACCTAAATATACTATTTCCATTATTCCGTTATTCTATTCGAAGAGACCTTAACACGAAGAGTTTATAACTCTAAAATATAAAAATGTAAAATCGTATTTAACCTCTATGTAACTTGATAATGGCAGCATTGTGTTGTTGCCCCTCCTATAATTTGTTCTGAGGCACTTTTTGTGCCCTCCAAATAAGAACTTCCACCAATTTGATTGTTATTATTTTTTCACCGCCTTCAACATATTCCAGCATTAATGTCTTTTCTTTCTATTTTGTAAATTAGTGGGGTTAGTTTTTCTTGCCACGTTATTAATCTTTGAGGGCTACCTTTTCGTTAGTATTTTTTGTGTACATTCAGTTTATTTGATCTCACCCATTTCCCCGATGTTATTCTGTTTCAGTTTTCTCTTGGTGTTGACTTACCTATGTGGAAAACTTTCTTTATTCATGATTTTGGACCTGCTTTTGATCGTTGTGTTTCTAGCTGATCTCTTAATTACATGTCAAATCTAGAGAGTTTTAAACATAACCATTTTAATTAAGTGTTGCACAATAACTAACGTTCAACTCCCAATCAATAATGTATGCCTAAAACTTGTTTCATAACAAAGTCATCATCTTCACTGAGTGTAACTATAACTGGATTTAGTAACACCGTTTAGATGTTGTAGTATCTATATCGTTGATAATGACTCTTTTATTGATCGCGTTTGATGAATAATCTATTGGTTGGAGGTTGTTATTTGTTATTATTCAATTATTACTTACGCGCTTTCAAGCGAAACTCAAAGGTTTTGTAAAGGACACAATATTAAGTAGCCTAATTGGTGAAGCTTTGAATATATTCAGTTTTCGTGAACTCATCGTTTGGCTGATACCGTCTACATAGAATACGGGGAAGACCGGTAAAGGTAGTATGAGGGGATTATAGTAGGAAAAGGATATGGGGGGGGTCATTGAATGAGGAGTCTATTGCCTGAAGGAGATCTACCCTTTACCAGGAGCATAAAAAATGTTTACCTGTTTCACCTCTTTTGCAGGAAACATAATAACGAAGCTTAGATTGAATTAGGTAGGATTGAAGAATGAACGGATTGGTTTTTTACTAGGAACAGGGGCACTATGGAACACTGTCTCGTACCTGAAGTAGCCGCCGGTATTCTGTATGAAAGTGATAAAGACGTCTCTACGTGTTACACCTTCTTTGCTGTACTTGCAACTTGGTGCTGTCTTGTTACTAGGAACAGGGGCACTATGAAGCACTGCCTCGTACCTGAAGTAGCCGCCGGTATTCTCTATGAAAGTGATAAAGAAGTCTCTACGTGTTACACCTTCTTTGCTGTACTTGCAACTTGGTGCTGTCTTGTTACTAGGAACAGGGGCACTATGAAGCACTGCCTCGTACCTGAAGTAGCCGCCGGTATTCTGTATGAAAGGGATAAAGAAGTCTCTACATGTTACACCTTCTTTGCTGTACTTGCAACTTGGTGCTGTCTTGTTACTAGGAACAGCGGCACTATGAAGCACTGCCTCGTACCTGAAGTAGCCGCCGGTATTCTGTATGAAAGGGATAAAGAAGTCTCTACGTGTTACACCTTCTTTGCTGTACTTGCAACTTGGTGCTGTCTTGTTACTAGGAACAGGGGCACTATGAAGCACTGCCTCGTACCTGAAGTAGCCGCCGGTATTCTGTATGAAAGTGATAAATAAGTCTCTACGTGTTACACCTTCTTTGCTGTACTTGCAACTTGGTGCTGTCTTGTTACTAGGAACAGGGGCACTATGAAGCACTGCCTCGTACCTGAAGTAGCCGCCGGCATTCTGTATGAAAGTGATAAAGAAGTCTCTACGTGTTACACCTTCTTTGCTGTACTTGCAACTTGGTGCTGTCTTGTTACTAGGAACAGGGGCACTATGAAGCACTGCCTCGTACCTGAAGTAGCCGCCGGTATTCTGTATGAAAGTGATAAAGAAGTCTCTACGTGTTACACCTTCTTTGCTGTACTTGCAACTTGGTGCTGTCTTGTTACTAGGAACAGGGGCACTATGAAGCACTGCCTCGTACCTGAAGTAGCCGCCGGTATTCTGTATGAAAGTGATAAATAAGTCTCTACGTGTTACACCTTCTTTGCTGTACTTGCAACTTGGTGCTGTCTTGTTACTAGGAACAGGGGCACTATGAAGCACTGCCTCGTACCTGAAGTAGCCGCCGGTATTCTCTATGAAAGTGATAAAGAAGTCTCTACGTGTTACACCTTCTTTGCTGTACTTGCAACTTGGTGCTGTCTTGTTACTAGGAACAGGGGCACTATGAAGCACTGCCTCGTACCTGAAGTAGCCGCCGGTATTCTGTATGAAAGTGATAAAGAAGTCTCTACGTGTTACACCTTCTTTGCTGTACTTGCAACTTGGTGCTGTCTTGTTACTAGGAACAAGGGCACTATGAAGCACTGCCTCGTACCTGAAGTAGCCGCCGGTATTCTGTATGAAAGTGATAAAGAAGTCTCTACGTGTTACACCTTCTTTGCTGTACTTGCAACTTGGTGCTGTCTTGTTACTAGGAACAGGGGCACTATGAAGCACTGCCTCGTACCTGAAGTAGCCGCCGGCATTCTGTATGACAGGGATCAAGAAGTCTCTACGTGTTACACCTTCTTTGCTGTACTTGCAACTTGGTGCTGACTTGTTACTAGGAACAGGGGCACTATGAAGCACTGCCTCGTACCTGAAGTAGCCGCCGGTATTCTGTATGAAAGTGATAAAGAAGTCTCTACGTGTTACACCTTCTTTGCTGTACTTGCAACTAGGTGCTGTCTTGTTACTAGGAACAGGGGCACTATGAAGCACTGCCTCGTACCTGAAGTAGCCGCCGGTATTCTCTATGAAAGTGATAAAGAAGTCTCTACGTGTTACACCTTCTTTGCTGTACTTGCAACTTGGTGCTGTCTTGTTACTAGGAAGAGGGGCACTATAGAACACTGTCACGTACCTGAAGTAGCCGGGTGTTATTCTCTATCGAAGTGATAAAGAAGTCTCTACGTGCTACACCTTCTTTGCTTTACTTACAACTTGGTGCTGTCTTGTTAGTAGGAACAGGAACACTATAGAACACTGTCACGTACCTGAAGTAGCCGGGTGTTATTCTCTATCGAAGTGATAAAGAAGTCTCTACGTGTTACACCTTCTTTGCTGTACTTGCAACTTGGTGCTGTCTTGTTACTAGGAACCGGGGCACTATGAAGCACTGCCTCGTACCTGAAGTAGCCGCCGGTATTCTCTATGAAAGTGATAAAGACGTCTCTACGTGTTACACCTTCTTTGCTGTACTTGCAACTTGGTGCTGTCTTGTTACTAGGAACAGGGGCACTATGAAGCACTGCCTCGTACCTGAAGTAGCCGCCGGTATTCTCTATGAAAGTGATAAAGACGTCTCTACGTGTTACACCTTCTTTGCTGTACTTACAACTTGGTGCTGGCTTGTTACTAGGAACAGGGGCACTATGAAGCACTGCCTCGCACCTGAAGTAGCCGCCGGTATTCTCTATGAAAGTGATAAAGACGTCTCTACTTGTTACACCTTCTTTGCTGTACTTGCAATTTGGTGCAGTCTTGTTACTGGGAACAGGGGCACTATGAAGCACTGCCTCGTACCTGAAGTAGCCGCCGGTATTTTCTATGAAAGTGATAAAGACATCTCTACGTGTTACACCTTTTTTGCTGTACTTGCAAGTTGGTGCTGTCATGTTACTAGGAACAGGGGTACTATGAAGCACTGCCTCGTACCTGAAGTAGCCGCCGGTATTCTCTATGAAAGTGATAAAGACGTCTCTACTTGTTACACCTTCTTTGCTGTACTTGCAACTTGGTGCTGTCTTGTTACTGGGAACAGGGGCACTATGAAGCACTGCCTCGTACCTGAAGTAGCCGCCGGTATTCTCTATGAAAGTGATAAAGACGTCTCTACTTGTTACACCTTCTTTGCTGTACTTGCAACTTCGTGCTGTCTTGTTACTAGGAACAGGGGCACTATGAAGCACTGCCTCGTACCTGAAGTAGCCGCCGGTATTCTCTATGAAAGTGATAAAAACGTCTCTACGTGTTACACCTTCTTTGCTGTACTTGCAACTTGGTGCTGTCTTGTTACTAGGAACAGGGGCACTATGGAACACTGTCACGTACTTGAAGTAGCCGCCGGTATTCTCTATGAAAGTGATAAAGACGTCTCTACGTGTTACACCTTCTTTGCTGTACTTGCAACTTGGTGCTGTCTTGTTACTAGGAACAGGGGCACTATGGAACACTGTCTCGTACCTGAAGTAGCCGCCGGTATTCTCTATGAAAGGGATAAAGAAGTCTCTACGTGTTACACCTTCTTTGCTGTACTTGCAACTTGGTGCTGTCTGGTTACTAGGAACAGGGGCACTATGAAGCACTGCCTCGTACCTGAAGTAGCCGCTGGTATTCTCTATGAAAGTGATAAAGACGTCTCTACGTGTTACACCTTCTTTGCTGTACTTGCAACTTGGTGCTGTCTTGTTACTAGGAACAGGGGCACTATAGAACACTGTCACGTACCTGAAGGAGCCGGGTGTTATTCTCTATCGAAGTGATAAAGAAGTCTCTACGTGGTACACCTTCTTTGCTTTACTTACAACTTGGTGCTGTCTTGTTACTAGGAACAGGGGCACTATAGAACACTGTCACTTACCTGAAGTAGCCGGGTGTCATTCTCTATCGAAGTGATAAAGAAGTCTCTACGTGTTACACCTTCTTTGCTGTACTTGCAACTTGGTGCTGTCTGGTTACTAGGAACAGGGGCACTATGAAGCACTGCCTCGTACCTGAAGTAGCCGCTGGTATTCTCTATGAAAGTGATAAAGACGTCTCTACGTGTTACACCTTCTTTGCTGTACTTGCAACTTGGTGCTGTCTTGTTACTAGGAACAGGGGCACTATGAAGCACTGCCTCGTACCTGAAGTAGCCGCCGGTATTCTCTATCAAAGTGATAAAGACGTCTCTACTTGTTACACCTTCTTTACTGTATTTGAGTCTTGGTGCTGTCTTGTTACTGGGAACAGGGGCACTATGAAGCACTGCCTCGTACCTGAAGTAGCCGTCGGTATTCTCTATCAAAGTGATAAAGACGTCTCTACTTGTTACACCTTCTTTACTGTATTTGAGTCTTGGTGCTGTCTTGTTACTAGGAACAGGGGCACTATGAAGCACTGCCTCGTACCTGAAGTAGCCGCCGGTATTCTCTATCAAAGTGATAAAGACGTCTCTACTTGTTACATCTTCTTTACTGTATTTGAGTCTTGGTTCTGTCTTGTTACTGGGAACAGGGGCAATATGAAGCACTGCCTCGTACCTGAAGTAGCCGCCGGTATTCTCTATCAAAGTGATAAAGACGTCTCTACTTGTTACACCTTCTTTACTGTATTTGAGTCTTGGTTCTGTCTTGTTACTAGGAACAGGGGCACTATGAAGCACTGCCTCGTACCTGAAGTAGCCGCCGGTATTCTCTATCAAAGTGATAAAGACGTCTCTACTTGTTACACCTTCTTTACTGTATTTGAGTCTTGGTGCTGTCTTGTTACTGGGAACAGGGGCACTATGAAGCACTGCCTCGTACCTGAAGTAGCCGCCGGTATTCTCTATCAAAGTGATAAAGACGTCTCTACTTGTTACACCTTCTTTACTGTATTTGAGTCTTGGTGCTGTCTTGTTACTGGGAACAGGGGCACTATGAAGCACTGCCTCGTACCTGAAGTAGCCGCCGGTATTTTCTATGAAAGTGATAAAGACATCTCTACGTGTTACACCTTTTTTGCTGTACTTGCAAGTTGGTGCTGTCATGTTACTAGGAACAGGGGTACTATGAAGCACTGCCTCGTACCTGAAGTAGCCGCCGGTATTCTCTATGAAAGTGATAAAGACGTCTCTACTTGTTACACCTTCTTTGCTGTACTTGCAACTTGGTGCTGTCTTGTTACTGGGAACAGGGGCACTATGAAGCACTGCCTCGTACCTGAAGTAGCCGCCGGTATTCTCTATGAAAGTGATAAAGACGTCTCTACTTGTTACACCTTCTTTGCTGTACTTGCAACTTCGTGCTGTCTTGTTACTAGGAACAGGGGCACTATGAAGCACTGCCTCGTACCTGAAGTAGCCGCCGGTATTCTCTATGAAAGTGATAAAAACGTCTCTACGTGTTACACCTTCTTTGCTGTACTTGCAACTTGGTGCTGTCTTGTTACTAGGAACAGGGGCACTATGGAACACTGTCACGTACTTGAAGTAGCCGCCGGTATTCTCTATGAAAGTGATAAAGACGTCTCTACGTGTTACACCTTCTTTGCTGTACTTGCAACTTGGTGCTGTCTTGTTACTAGGAACAGGGGCACTATGGAACACTGTCTCGTACCTGAAGTAGCCGCCGGTATTCTCTATGAAAGGGATAAAGAAGTCTCTACGTGTTACACCTTCTTTGCTGTACTTGCAACTTGGTGCTGTCTGGTTACTAGGAACAGGGGCACTATGAAGCACTGCCTCGTACCTGAAGTAGCCGCTGGTATTCTCTATGAAAGTGATAAAGACGTCTCTACGTGTTACACCTTCTTTGCTGTACTTGCAACTTGGTGCTGTCTTGTTACTAGGAACAGGGGCACTATAGAACACTGTCACGTACCTGAAGGAGCCGGGTGTTATTCTCTATCGAAGTGATAAAGAAGTCTCTACGTGGTACACCTTCTTTGCTTTACTTACAACTTGGTGCTGTCTTGTTACTAGGAACAGGGGCACTATAGAACACTGTCACTTACCTGAAGTAGCCGGGTGTCATTCTCTATCGAAGTGATAAAGAAGTCTCTACGTGTTACACCTTCTTTGCTGTACTTGCAACTTGGTGCTGTCTGGTTACTAGGAACAGGGGCACTATGAAGCACTGCCTCGTACCTGAAGTAGCCGCTGGTATTCTCTATGAAAGTGATAAAGACGTCTCTACGTGTTACACCTTCTTTGCTGTACTTGCAACTTGGTGCTGTCTTGTTACTAGGAACAGGGGCACTATGAAGCACTGCCTCGTACCTGAAGTAGCCGCCGGTATTCTCTATCAAAGTGATAAAGACGTCTCTACTTGTTACACCTTCTTTACTGTATTTGAGTCTTGGTGCTGTCTTGTTACTGGGAACAGGGGCACTATGAAGCACTGCCTCGTACCTGAAGTAGCCGTCGGTATTCTCTATCAAAGTGATAAAGACGTCTCTACTTGTTACATCTTCTTTACTGTATTTGAGTCTTGGTTCTGTCTTGTTACTGGGAACAGGGGCAATATGAAGCACTGCCTCGTACCTGAAGTAGCCGCCGGTATTCTCTATCAAAGTGATAAAGACGTCTCTACTTGTTACACCTTCTTTACTGTATTTGAGTCTTGGTTCTGTCTTGTTACTAGGAACAGGGGCACTATGAAGCACTGCCTCGTACCTGAAGTAGCCGCCGGTATTCTCTATCAAAGTGATAAAGACGTCTCTACTTGTTACACCTTCTTTACTGTATTTGAGTCTTGGTGCTGTCTTGTTACTGGGAACAGGGGCACTATGAAGCACTGCCTCGTACCTGAAGTAGCCGCCGGTATTCTCTATCAAAGTGATAAAGACGTCTCTACTTGTTACACCTTCTTTACTGTATTTGAGTCTTGGTGCTGTCTTGTTACTGGGAACAGGGGCACTATGAAGCACTGCCTCGTACCTGAAGTAGCCGCCGGTATTCTCTATCAAAGTGATAAAGACGTCTCTACTTGTTACACCTTCTTTACTGTATTTGAGTCTTGATGCTGTCTTGTTACTAGGAACAGGGGCACTATGAAGCACTGCCTCGTACCTGAAGTAGCCGCCGGTATTCTCTATCAAAGTGATAAAGACGTCTCTACTTGTTACACCTTCTTTACTGTATTTGAGTCTTGGTGCTGTCTTGTTACTGGAAACAGGGGCACTATGAAGCACTGCCTCGTACCTGAAGTAGCCGCCGGTATTCTCTATCAAAGTGATAAAGACGTCTCTACTTGTTACACCTTCTTTACTGTATTTGAGTCTTGGTGCTGTCTTGTTACTAGGAACCGGGGCACTATGAAGCACTGCCTCGTACCTGAAGTAACCGCCGGTATTCTCTATCAAAGTGATAAAGACGTCTCTACTTGTTACACCTTCTTTACTGTATTTGAGTCTTGGTGCTGTCTTTTTACTGGGAACAGGGGCACTATGGAGCACTGTCTCGTACCTGAAGTAGCCGCCTTTATTCTCTATGAAAGTGATAAAGACGTCTCTACTTGTTACACCTTCTTTGCTGTATTTGCATCTTGGTGTTGTGTTTTTACTGGGAACAGGGGCACTATGAAGCACTGCCTCGTACCTGAAGTAGCCGCCGGTATTTTCTATGAAAGTGATAAAGACGTCTCTACTTGTTACACCTTCTTTGCTGTGTTTGCATCTTGGTGCTGTCTTGTTACTGGAAACAAAGCGTGTCATGATATTGCCTGGGAGGGTCCTTTACCTAAGACGAAGAGTGGACTTGTTGTGAGCTCCAAATAAGAGTTTGAGCTACCTTAATCAAGATCATCAAACAAAATGTTTATAATCATTTTGTTCACCTACAACAGGTTTCAGCAGTTTTTTAGTGACCGTTTTCCTTTCTTCCCACTTTGTATCACATAAACCGGATCCTTTGACGTCATTCTTTAATGAGTAATCGAGTGATAGTGCGTGGTAACAGGCTTTACATTGATATTAACCCACGTGGTTGTATCTCGGAGTGTTCAAGTATCTTGAAACGGTGAATTAATAATTAGCAACATTGCTTTACCTAAACGCATTAAAAATACTCTTACCCCTTCCGACTTTAAAGAAACACGAAATCAACTACGAGGGGTATTCTTAAAGTAAGGGCCGTTTGAAAATAAAATAAAAACAAAAAGAATTTTTCTAATTTATTTTTGGAATCTACATACTTTTATCTATTTTTCTACATAGTTTCCAAGTTTTTGTAAACACTTATCATATCGAACAACTAAATTTTGGAAACCTTCTTTATAAAAACTGGCCGCCTGCTGTGATAACCAAGAATTCACGGCCGTTTTCAATCCGTCGTCATCGTCTTAGTACCCTCTCTTAGCCTTGCAACTTATAAATAAAGACCCACAGATATACGCATGAACAGTTTATTATGATTAAAACCAGGTTGTTTACTAACTATTATTAGTTTTGTTATTAAATTAAAAAAGCGGTTGACTTCCGAGTCAGATACAACTATTTATTTACAGAGGAAACGTTTCATAAATGGGTACATTATCGTCTTCAGGTCTACAATTGAGGTACACAAGTGAAATTAGCAACAATAATAACAACAGTTCACAAATAACCACAGCACAATGAAACTACTATAATTATAAAACAATAAATATACTACTAAAATGGGTAACGTCAGAAAAACCTTTTTTATAAAAACATTATTAACACAAACATTACAAATTATTACATAGGCAATTGTAAAAAAACTTGAAACCCCCTAAACCCTACTATAGGTACATTGCCTACCACGTCGGGAATTAATTTTATTTATAGTTTTAAAATACACAAATTAAATCAAATTAATATTACAACCTGCCAAATCTCAATTAATTAACCTAATTATTACTAAGTATGTTTAATTTTTTTAAAAAGTAATGTATAAACATAGGCCAATTTTTAGTGTCCTCCTTAATATTAACAGCATTCTTCTATAACTTTATATGGATCATCTATGAATAAATAAGTCGTTGCCAATTATTTTCATAGTCCAAAACCTCGGGTTTTTTAAATCAAAACTATGATTAAAGTTTCTGATGTGATCCAATATGACAGACGTAGGAGGTACACCAAGTTTGTTTTTTCATTACAATGAAAATATTGAAAGAACCCCAATACCACAAAAATAATCAAAAATAGCAAATAAAACAAGTTACTTAAGAATAAACCCTTATGTACATTTCGATGACCATGTCATCATCATCAGAGGGTATATTACAAAATCAATTTAGCACACAAGAAGTTACAAACTAGAATGATTCAATATTTTCATTGTAATATATTGTACCACTGTCCCCTTGATATTGTGTACTCTTTTTTTACACTCATTCATACGTACATACAACTGTTTCTTAGTTTCACAAATATATATGGCCTCACAGTCATTACATTTATTTTTGAAACAGGGAAGAGCTTCCATACTTGATCCACGCTCAAATCAACGAAGGCTATGGTACCAGCACTATATTTAATTCTTAGTTATGTAATCCTTTCCTATTCATTTCCATAAGCTCAGTCAACCTTAGGACGAAAATATTACATCGAAATTCTTTGCCGCAAGCAAGGATCGAATCAAGGACCCCTAAATTAGTAGTAAAACGCTCTACCAACTAGCCCACTTGGCTTTTATTTTCAACCATTAAAAAAATACCTAGTAGCAGAAAAACATTATTTTAATCTTTTTAGATAATTTTGAAATAAAATGCTGCTGTAGAATATTTTAGTTAATTTGTATTCCATCGTCCTACCTTGTTTAACTAGGAGTTGCCGATTGTTAATAGTTATTGGAGCATCGTCTGTGCTGATACAGCCGTTTTGTTTGTTTTATGTCAATTTTTAAATTCTACGGAATAGTTTTCTCTAGATTCCTAGGTATTTACGTAGTGAACGAGTCATGTTTTGCTAGTAGTGGTAGGAATTTCGAAAATAAATGTCTGGATTTACTGTAAAATCTGGATTGATAAAAATGTTGAATAGTCTTATTAACTTGGACTAACTGTGGTATAATGTTTAATTATAAATAAATAAAATCGATTAAACAACAAAGCTTTTCATTTTTGTCCTGATGTACATTTCGATTGATTTGCAATCGATTTGTACATCAGAACTAAAAATAACAAGTGTTTGTGGTTTATGAGGTTTTACTTATTTATAATTCAGCATAGACGGTTCATCCGATTTTTGAGCTCAAGAGACATTGAAATCTCTCATTACGTTATGAGAGATATTTACCTATACTAAACATTTTTAAATGTGTCAAAAGTCAAAGAAAATGTTTAAGAATAAAATTTCAATAGTTTCGACTAATATCAGATGTTATCTGGGCCCTCGCCAAGTACGGTTTCTGACATTTTCTGTATTTCGTTTACGACCGTTAATACAGACCTATCATCTAAAGACAGTTCTTGAGATTAGATCACCCTCCGGTAAATCCCTGACCATTCGATGCAGTAATGTTCCTCGTTCTCTAGCGCCATTGGGTCACTACGTCTTTTCCATCTAATCTGCCTCATCTCTGGCCTTACAAGATGTGCTATGTAGACACTTACTCTCCCCTCTCCCCTAAACTACACCCCCTCCCTACCACACCTCAATTCTATCTACAGTATATTCATTACCAATTATTTATTCGTCGTGGGTCAGCTGGTTTTAGTCATACTAAATGATTATCTTTAAACTAGATTTAAAAAATAAATAAAGAGTTATTATAAATAATATTCGAGCTGGCTTGTGAGTGAAAGTTATAATTAAAGAATAAAAATATGGTACAACTCACAAATATAAAATTTGTTATTTCATACACGTTTCAACGACTAATTTGTCGTCATCCTCAGTGAAGATACACAAATCAAATTAACTAAAAAAAATACTAATTTTGGTGTGGTTACCCCAACAACTTATTTAAAATCAAATAATTAGAGACGGTTTCTTCCTTCGGCAACATAGCCAGGTTCTCCGACTTAAACTAAACTTGTCTGAACAAATATCACTAGAAAAAAGGAACATGATGGTTCTAAGAGATTGTTAAATACCGACCGGTATTTGTAGCTTTCTCCTTTCAGGGCACACACACTTTTACATGCGTAAGCTCTGCTTTAATAACAATTTTTTGGGAGTTCTAGCCAGTAATTGGGGGGGGGAGAATTTCCCACGCTTATTCGCGGTTTCCCTTATTCGCAGATGGCAAAATTACACCATTTTTTGCTTATATGTATCGTTTTCTTAAAACGAAGACAGGAAGATGGTGCAACTGCTGTGCATGTTGTGTCAAAGGATAGTGAATTCCTTATTTATAGCAACAATCTTTCAATTCGCTATCGATACTGACAAACTGAGACAACGATGACCCAATCCGGAGCCCGCATTCAGCTTCATCTGTTGTTAGTTTTCGAGATCCAAAGATAGAGAACCTTATCAGGGGTCCTTAATTAACTCAGATTTTGTTTTTCCCGTCAGTTACCAAAGGGATACCGCATCTGCGTATTGTCTGTGCTAGTTTTCGAAATATTGCGACTTATTGTGGAAGTTTTTAGTGAATCTGTTATGTTTAGTTTTATCTTTTCCTTTAATTTTTTATCCAAGTCATCAAGCACTGATAGGGTCAAGAAAAGGCAAAAAAACGTTATGCGGTTGAATAGGATAACTCACCTTTTAGATAAATTAAAATGTGATGAAAGCATAGCATCTGTCGCGAAGAATTTTAACGTTGAGTCAACAGTGCGATACATAAAAAAAAATGAAGAAAATATTAGAAAGAGTGTCAGAAAATGGATATGTCAATCGGAGAAAGTTACCTCTATGTTTCAAGATATAAACATCGAGAAAAAGGAAAAAGCTTTGAGTGTGTGGATAGAAGATCAATCCCAAAAAAGGGTACCACTAATTTAGCTCTTTATTCGTGAAAACATAAGAACATTTTGTTCAAAACGATGGTGAACGTACCGACAGTCAATCATATTTAGCAAGTAAAGGCTGGTTTGACAAATTCAAAAGACTGTTTTCTCTTCACAACGTGAAGATCGCCGAAAAATCACCGGTGAATCAGCATCAGTGGACCATGTTGCTGCCAATTCATTTCCAACGGATTTAAAAAATCTTAATTCGGAGAAAGGCTACACAGTCGATCAAGTTTTTAACGCGGATGAGACCGGTATGTTTCGGAAAAGAATGCGTTTACGATTTTTCTTATCTAAGAAGGAGAAATCTACTCCGAAGTTCAAGGCCGCAAAGAAACATTTGACTGTTCTACTGTGCTGCAGTGCTAGCCGCTACATGATGAAACCAATGGTAGTTTACAGATCCCTAAGCTCTAGACCACTGAAAGCCAAGGACAAAGACCATTTTCCGGTGTTATGGAAAGCGAAAAAAAGCCATGGGTAACAGGAGAACTGTTTACAGAATGGTTCCACTTTTTCGTTAAGGAACCGGGGTGTTTTTTGAAAACGAAGTACGTTCTTCTCATGATAGATAGTGCACTTACACAGCTCGTCCATCTAAATTCGTTATAACCTACACGGAAGTGTTGTTCCTGGCACCAAACACAAACATCAGCCTTGATTCAACCTCTTCAGCGTACTTTCGGTGAATTATTAAATGCCATGGAAAATAACGAAAGTTTAACATTGAAAGAATATTGGAAAAAATATGTTATTGCGAACTGCATTTCTGAAATAAAAGAATCAGAGGACGAACAAAAACCGCCATCACATGGTGGGTTCATGTTGAAGGAACTGTAGCAAGACTGTGTCAACCATGATGAAGTCACGACAGAAGCACACGACGTTGCTACTGATATTGTCTCAATAGCACATAGCATTAACGGTGAAGGGTTTGAAGACATTAACAGTGAAGATGTCGACAGTCTTTTGAAAAGTGCGAACAAGGATTTTACGGAAGAAGAGCTGGAAGAACTAATTACAGACCTTATGCCTATCTCGGATAGCGAAGGCGAAGAAATCGTTAAACATTTATCGCTGAAGTGGACATTAATATCTGTTGGAGAAATTTTATGTTTAGCTGCAGCAGTTACTGAAATTGACCCCTCTCTAGAACGGGCATTAAAACTTTATAGACAGCTGAATGAAGCACTGTCGCCTTATAAAGAAGTGTGTAAAAAACTATAAAAAAAATTGCACACAAGGTAGAATAACAATTTTTTTAAATCTAACTAACAGTGTTTAAAATATGTTTGTCTGGAATCGTGTTTAAAAATTTAGTGGAGAGTGTTTAACAATGAAGAATACGTGGTTTCTGTATATGAGCGCGCATAATTAATAGAATTTCCGTATTTTGGATTGATATGGAAAACGTAAGTAAACAATGAATATATGAATGTAATTATGTAGAACGTAAATATACCATACTGTATTATAAGTGTACAGTATAGCTGTAATGAATGTTAAAATTTGTTATGTGGTGCGTAACCCTCCCCTTCCCATATACAGTTGCGTTCAGTATTCGCGGTTTCGCTATTCGTGGTAAACTCGGGGGACGTAACCACCCCCGCCCCCCGAATAGCGAGAGACTGTATTCAAAATAAAATATTTTTAAATATGTTCAAAAATAAAACAGAATTAGGAACTTTAAAAGCACAACCACTAAAACCACGTGCGGTCTTTAGCTTTGCATTTGTACTTGAAGATCTTTTAATGTTAAAGTTTTGTTTTTAAATTTCAGTAAGAGGTTTTTAACCATCCGACACCTCACGCAGGATAAATTCTGCCCTTGAACTGTGAAATAACATTTTTAGTAGCAGACACTGTGTGAGTATATTGTACGTTTGCTATAGTTAACCTGTCTCCCTATAGAGTTAATAAAATGAAGCTGGAAATTTATTAAAGAGTTCAAAAGTTTGGCGACTTATCTTCACCACGTCACCCTCTCACCTTAACCACTCTCTGATTAAATTGAAAGGAACTAATAAAAGTGCTCTGTGCCAAATCTCCGTTTAGAAACCGAATAAGCCAGTAAGTTTTCAATAACCTTACTGATCCTCCTTAGTCCAAGTTGTGCTTGATGACAGTCGTCTTTCCTCTAAATCTCTAAACATCATCGTAAAATAACCAGCACAATAAACAAAGCAATCAAATTCAAACATCAAAAATGTTTTTGTTTACTTATCCTACAGGAAAATTTATAAAAATTCTTGCTCCAACACATCTAATTTCATTTTCCCTAAAACCTATCAGATGACTACCTTTCTTGTAACACGTTTCTCTTTTATTTGCACATTTTAATTCATCAGAAAATCAGTTACATTATAGTCACTAATAATAACCCTAACAATAATTTCATAACAGACTTGGTAATAATTAAATTTACATTGTGCCTTCAGAGAACTAGCGCTATTCCTATACATTACGCCACTTCAGTTAAACTATATTTTAGTGTTTTTTAATTATTATTATTATTTTTGTTAGAGCAAAGGCTTTCGCCATTATAAATATCATTATTATTTTTAAGTTGTTACAAAAACTAAACAATTTGTTCTGTTCATTATAGAATAGCAGAAAATGCCGTAAAATCTAGGGTGTGGAATTGCTTATAAAATTATAAATATAGTATTGATATAATACTAAACTCTTGTAATAAAATATAATGATAAAAATACTAATGAACAGCGCAAAACAATTAAATCTTTTAGTAGTTTATTTTGCCAACGTTTCGACCAATAACTTTTTCGTATACTATAAAAGCCATATACCATACAGATGACCACTGGTTGGTTATATTGTATTTGTGTGAGCGATATGAGTTTTTAAATGCGTATTATTTGTTATAATAATTCTAATTCGTTCAAATTTTTATTTTTATTAAATATGTTTAAACCCTATTTAGAATGTATCTGAATATTTTTTACTATGTTTTTATAATGTATGAAATATTTACTTGGGCATGTTTTAATAATGCTCGACCATTTACGTCTATTTTTGAACAAATTCAATAAATATATGTTTTATATAATCTAAGTGTCTTGATAAAACCAATATTTAAGTACATTAAAGTCTGATCTCATGGTCGAAACGTTGACAAAATTAATCATTAAAAGTATTATTTGTATTGTGGTATTAATTAGTATTTCTACTATTAAAACAATGATAAATATTTTCAACTATACTTCCAAATTTTAATTAGATGGTTATTTTTTAAAACTTTTTCACCACATTTAACTGTTTTTGTCATAACAATGTCTTAATACTCGACTCGCATTACTGAACGTATAATAACCCATTACTGAACGCGAGATCACCCGAATTCAAACGAATATATCCGATTGATTGAGGAGCAATGAAAATCATCTTTTACACACTTCTTTCAAATTCATTAATAAACTTAGCATAGTCATTTATATTATACACTTAATGTTATTACGACTTTTGTTGAGAGAATGTTGAGTATGTATATTGTTATTGTGATATTATTTATTAATTCGTTTGTAATTAATGTATTTGGTTGTTTTTTAGTCTTTTTAGGAATAATAATATTGTTTATTCCTACGATATAAAGAACGAACTCTTATAAATAAGAAAACTTGAAAACACTAGCTACTACAAACCGTAGCGTGCAGCGAGCTGTGAATCCCAGCACCAGAGGGCCTTCAAGTCTTACATCCTTCTGACATCCAAACGATAACTCCTAATATACTCATTTTTACTTTTGTTAGGAATATTTGTATATTTTGGAGTACATTTTTCTAACATTAAAACATTTTTCTTCGTTGTCGCGTTTCAAAATAACTCTATTCTTAAAACTTTAATGTACTCTCTACTACTATTATAAGTACTCAAAACTTATTAAAAAGAGTACTATTAAAGTATTAAAAATATATTTATTACGAAACGCGTCAGTTAAGAAAAATATTTTAATATTTAGAAATGCAAAAAAATGTACTCAAATGCATTTGAGCGATAATAGTTACAATTTAGTTTGTTTCAACATGCAAATGTTACCCAGGTGACGTATCTTTAGAATTTATTTGTGACCGCTGGGGCTTTAGTGAGTGGATCACAAAATCGCTCTTTGATAGCACCAAAAATGTTTTTATACTTATTGCAGACTCATACCAAAAATGTAATTGCCAAAACTTGAAAGTGACATGCTCCCGCAAAGGTTTCCCCTGTGTCCAATCGAGGATCAATATACCCACCCGTTCCTTGTTCGTTCCTGATTCCATTTATCTATTTTTCCTTTTTCTTACAATGCAGTGAATATGTATTCACTTCTTTATGAGCAGGTACCCAGATTTCACACGCGAATCCATGATCTCCCGATATCCCCTACTGAGGGTTTTATGCTCCTACGTTAGCCATAATGATATATACTCCTATTCTATCTTCCATCAACCAGTCGACGATCTTCTTTCACTTAAACACAGTGGCTCTACAATTTATTTAATAAATTTTAAGATCACGACAAAAAAACGAAAGATGTGGGTAATTTCAAGAGGAAAACAGGTTTTAGCACATTTTCATTTTAATATTTATTCTCTTTATTACTACTTTAATTTACACATCTTAAAGATTACCTCAGGAGAATAACTCATCTTAATAAAATTAACTCGTTTCGTAATAGGCTGTTAGGTATGATTTACATACTTTAAAGTTAAACACAATAAAATTAATCGCGCCTCTGAAGAGAGCTAATGATCGTGGAATATTCATTTCACGCATAGCTTGTCTTTATAAACATTTGTCATGATTTACGTGAACAGAAAATACATGCGATCTTAAACGTGAAAATAACTTGCAAGTCCAAACATCTAAGACTTTTAAAAAAATATTGATTCATTCCTATATAACGTTGTTTATTAAGTATTTGTATGCATGTTCGTGGATATATAGTCTTATTTTTCAGTCTCGAAAACTTCCTTATGTTTTGCAGATCATTTATGGAAAATAAGTTAAACAAATATTATATACTAAAAATAAACTATTGGTAAGAAAAATATTATTTGAAAAGTTATTAAAAATTTATTAACAATCAAGTAATATTTAAAACAAAAAATTCAAGTAAATTCCTACATAGGTCAACAAAAAAAATTATTTTAATTACTTTTTATCAAATAACTAAAATTATTATAATTAAATATATATAATGACAAATGTTAAGTGGCAAAAAAGCGAAATGAATTATTAAAATTAAATAATTTAATTAAATTAATAGTTAATATTTTTTTAAACTATTAACGTCAAGCGATATCCAGTTCAAGTTTAAAAAATGTATTTCAACTTGAGTGGATGAATAAAAAAATACATAAATAAATGTGTATAAGGAGAGTTGAAACTAAGAGTAGGAATTGCAAAAGAATATAAATATGTAACAAGATTTCAGAGTGTATTTAAATAAACACAAAGCTGGTAGACGCTTCAGTATAGAGCAGGTCTGGAGGTAGCAACCCTTTCTACTCTCTTTACTGCGGGACTCCATGTCTCTTCCAGCGTACTTAACCTCGGATATTTCAGTAGACACATACATCTATAAGTAGAGTAAATCTACTGTAGGCATGTGATCCGACCAAATATTCTCTTTCTAATGTCTTAACAATGTAAGCTTTATGCCCTTTTTCTTCCTTCCACAACCCTCACAATATGATGGAATAAGGTATTGTGTATTCCTAGCAAGGATTTGTACTATTGTTTAATACAAGCGATAATAAATAAATGATAAACTCATAATAATGTGAAGCAACCTGGAAAGACTAACTAATTGGAATTGCGAAATTAAAATAAAATTTCATTAAAAGAGAAGGACAAAGAAAGAGAGAAGGACAAACGACAAAGAAAAATTGAATTATTAACATAATATTCGAGACAATTAAATGTCTCGAATAGTTAGTATTTCCTTACAAATACCAACGGAGGTAGCATATATCTAATATTACCACGTTCATCACAAAAAACAACGAATGGGGGTCATCACATTCTTGCAGAGAATTGAACTTTTAAGTATTTAAAAACAAGATTTTATTTCGAACATATTTTTTACGTACTTATGTGGAATATCAAGAAAACTCCGAGTGCCAAACTTCTGTTTTATTTTCCTATATAAATATTGTTTTATGTTATTACTCTAAATAATATTTATTATTATGAATTTATAAAATTGTAATAAATTGCAGAAATAATCTAATCGGAGAAATCATGTCGAAACGGGAATTTTCTTCGTTCAATACTTTCCGAAAATAATAGATTCTTGTGTAAGTACTTTGTTATGAAAACGTTTGTGCAACATTACGGTTGCCCGTGGCGTATTTTAGTTTATATATAATTACTTACTGTCCTTGCGTGTCTTTATAAAGTGTTTCCTATTGACATCTATTGTATCGTCAGCCATAAATATAAAATCTCATATATTGAGTTAAAATAAAAAAATTGAGTAAAACGAAATGAGCAACATGCTCATTATAAAAAGAAGAGCTATTTGAAGAACGTTTCTTATTAAACTCTATAATGACTTTATTCCCAGAACTATCTTTCTTCATGTATCTACCGCTCTTCTTATTACGGATGTAATAGGTATAGCCTCTTTAAACCCTTGATAGGGGGTAAAGTCTAATAGAGGAGAAAATGTTATTAGATAGACTTATAGCAGAGCTATTGTAATCACATTGAGCTTTTCACTATGTTTTCCCAAACTTCAGAGATTTCCTACCACCTATTCGTGTGCCTTGATCAATGCATGTATTTCCTTTTTCATTATTTTCCTAAATATTTTCTCCCGGAGACTCATATCACAACATTACCGTACGTTTCCGGAATGAATAAAGAAGGCTTTTGTAAGAGCTTTCTTTTATTTTAGCGTTTCATACTAAACTCTTCCATTAAGTGTCACTTATGCACACACCACTTTCCTATCTTGTAGGATAATCCGATCGCGTGTGTACGCAAAGGATGTCCCGGATTAAGCACCAAGCAGTCAGTACTCTAGCGCATCTAGACGAAGTCATTAATACAAATAGTTCAAAAAATGTCCTAATGAAAGTCGTACAGAGTGTAGATCAATAACACATACTATTTCTAATATATCGATTTAACTAACTTTTGGGTAAGGGAAATAATATTGAGAAAGTGTTGGGTCCAGTGGATTGGGGCAGCCTAACGGTCAGTGGAGGAAACGTTTGAGGCGAGAAGGAAAAGCCGAGCTGGACATGGAGTGAAAGTATATGACTGTCTAGGTTCAAGGTCAAATTGCCCATTCTCCACTGACATTTGTTTAAAAACTAAAATAAAAATGCGTAAAACTATAATTTCTAATTAAGTAAATGGGACGTTCTTGTAACAGGAACACAAAGTCCTGTTACACAAATTGAGGAGGAAACTCCATCCCTAAGCGCAAGGGTTGTTAAATATTAGTTATTGGAAGTGGACAGTGCGTAAAAAATCCACTATTATTTTGTATTACAGACCTTTATAAGCTATAGTGTAAAGAGTTTATAAAACATGTAGTTTGTGTAATTAAATATTTTTATTTTATTATTCGCTTAAACAATAGTTTATGATACACAATATCAAGAGCACAGTGGTACAATATATTACAATAAAAATATTGGAAAGAACCCAAATACCACAAAAATAATCAAAAATAACAAATAAAACAAGTTACTTAAGATTAAACCCTTATGTACATTTCGATGACCATGTCATCATCATCAGAGGGTCTTGTAATAAGGTCCTCTGATGATGATGATGATGACATGGTCATCGAAATGTACATAAGGGTTTAATCTTAAGTAACTTGCTTTATTTGTTACTTTTGATAATTTTTGTGGTATTGGGGTTCTTTCCAATATTTTTATTGTAATAGTTTATGACTATCCGAACTTTAAATTTTGTAAATTTGTTAAAACTTACTGAGACAAAACGTTTTCGATCGCTATGTGCCGATCTTCATCAGTGTCTTCTGGTTGGAGATGTTGGGTCAAGCGGTGACGGTTTTAAAGGTAGGTTTTCGTTAGTATCAAAGAGTATGTGTGATTTGTATTGTGTTTGTTCGTTTAATATGTTTGTACTTTGTGTTTTTGTGTGTCTGTAAATTTCATATTTACATCTCCAAGCAGAAGACACTGATGAAGATCGGCACATAGCAATCGAAAACGTTCTGTCTCAGTAAGTTTTACCAAATTTACAAAATTTTAAGTTTGGATAGTCATAAGCTATTGTTTAAGTGATTAATAAGATTCGCCGAACGTAATGGACTACAAAATTCAAGTATTTTAAGTTGACATCCAATATTTTTTTTCTTAAAAATAAATTAAAAAGAATATAGTTTTCAAAACAACCCTTTCCGTTGAGTCTCTAACTAATCGTACCCGTTAGTTGTAATTTGTCTAATAGCATTTTGTTTCGTGCTGTAAATCGACAATGCTTCTTTCGCCCTTATTATACCAGATATACTAAGGTATTTCCACCCTTACTTATTCGATCAATAAATCATAGCAAAGAATGCTTTGCTGCCGTTAACAATGACTTCACTACTCCATTGTACTGTTTGTCGATGAAGTGGTGACGCAACATTATTCTACCTCTGTTTGCGGATATATAACCTTTCGTTGAGTGTAGCTGACAGAGCTGAGTCTGGTCCTGTCTAACGATGCACGAGTATTCTTCTATACTTTTTATGATTTCAGTTCTGTCACTGCCCTTTAATTTGCGGTTAGAACGGTCGCCAACTGCCCTGTATCCTATTTCTCATGCAAATTAAAAAGGAACGCTTAGTAGAAATATTTTTCATTTGAGGAGTATTAATACGTTTAAAAGACTTTGAACTTCTAAAGTTTGTTGTTTGAAAAACCAAAATTGATAAAATTTTCAATTCTGTTACATTGTTTAAATTATTATTTTAAATTAAATTGTTCTTAAAAACGTTTCCCCCGTAGTAATTGAATAAATAAAATATTCAATTTTTAACTATAGTAATTGGAGATTAAAATCCTCCAAAGCCCTCTTCCCCTCTTCTAAAATTGTCGTTCACCAATTACGGTTGGTATCGTCACTACTATCGCCCATTATTACAAACGTTAATCACTACTATCGCCCGTCATTACAAAAGTTCATCACTACTATCGCCTATCATTACAAACGTACATCACTACTATCGTACGTCATTATAATCTCTCATTTTTACCATCGGCCGTCATTAAATACGTGCATCACTACCTTCTCCCATCATTTCCATTATCTGTCATTACTATCGTCCCTCACTATAATCACTTATCACTATCATCATCTGTCATTACAAAGGTCCATAATTACCTTTGCCCATCATTTCCATCGTCTGTCACTACTATCGTCCGTCGTTATAAATACTTATCACTATACCATCGTCAGTCACTACAAACTCATCACTACCATCGTCCATCATTTCCATTGTCTGTCATTACTATCATTATATTCAGTTATGACCACCATCTTCCGTCATTAGAAAGATCCATCACTACGACCCTCCATCATTTACATCGCCTGTCACTACTATTGTCCGTCATTATAATCACTTATCACTAACATCGACTGCTATTACAAAAGTTTATCACTACCATCATCCATCATTTCCATTGCATGTTAGGCCTACTACTATCGTCCGTCATTATAATCACTCAACATTACCATTGTCAGTCACTACAAATGTTCATCACTGCCATCCTCCATCATTTTTCATCGTCTATCACTACTATCGTCCGTCATTATGATCATTAATCATTACCATCATCCGTCATTATAATCACTCAACATTACCATTGTCAGTCACTACAAACGTTCATAACTGCCATCCTCCATCATTTTTCATCGTCTATCACTACTATCGTCCGTCATTATGATCATTAATCATTACCATCATCTGTCATTATAAACGTTCATCACTATCAATCGTCCATCATTTCCATCGTTTGTGACTATTATCGTCCTTCATTATAATCGCTAATCATTACCATCATCCGTCATTACAAAGTCCATTCCTATGATCGTCCATCATTGCCATAACCGAAAATATTCTAATCCTAAGAAATAGTCACATATCATTTCCCTTACAAAGCGTTCATTATTCGTGCTCTTGGAAATCGTTTTAAATTATATCCATCGAAGACTGTAATGAATCGATCGTCTTGGAAACCGTTACATGTCGGTAGCCTTGGAAACGTAACAACGCTTAAAGGCTGTTTTGCGTTAAAAGTTTCTAATTCTTCGCCAACATAAATTTGATTTTAATTAAACAAAAGCAAATGGAGGATTTGCGTTTTAGAGAACAATACAAGCAATTTAGTTTAAAAATTTCTCTGAATAAACAGTGAAGCTGTAATTGTGAGTAATTTGTAAATGACAAAGTTTATAATGACAAACGTAAAAGTACCCGAAGCTTACCTCAGCTCGGCAGAACTTTAGCCTTAATTTGATTCGTTGGAACTCGTCTTCAGTTTTCAGTTTATTGCAACCTCATTGTTCAGCTTTGCAAAGTTAACAGGTAAAGTATATAAAAGCGCGAGATTTAAAAGGTTGGTACAGAAAGTGTATTCATTCAATTAAGGTTTAGGGATAAAGCAGGTTCAACTCTCCGTGTAACCCCTCGGTATTTTACAAATGCTAGTAGTGTGATTTAATTTATTTTAAAAAAACTTAAATTACCTTTATTCTTTATACCTGCAGAGACTCGCCGCGTCAGTTGTTTGTCTTAACAATTGTATCTTACGACTAACTCGGGCAGAATGTCTGATTAATCGTTCTAATGAAGACAGGTTGCATTAAAATTCTCGCTTTGTTTACAAAAACAAAAAATTAATTTAGAAACAATTTAAATAGTCAAAATATTACACTTTAAATAGAATTCGCTTCTTACAAGTTTTTATTTCACAAATTAAAATATAGAAGTTTACATTTTTTGAAAATGTTTTGTAACAAAGCTAGGTTAATGCACGCTGGTATCCTATACTTACTGATTTTGATCGAATTGCAGAATATCAAAAAATTAAATTTAAAAACATACCTTGCCAATCACTTAAACTTACGTGGCTTTGTTAAGATATATAATAATTTACATGGTCTTACTTTTATACCTTATGTAAATTTTCAAAATAATAAACTAAACGTAACAAAGCCACTAATAAAACATTTCCCTGTTGTTAATAAATTTTGAAAATTAAATTATTAAAACTTTTACACAAATTTTAATAACTGCAAGCCCATGCGATCCTCCTTCTGCCGTGTGTCCTGCGAGGATGAACGAATTTTTTTTTTTTCAACGGTAACTTAGCACAAGAATTGAAATATCACCAACCTTGTATATTCAGAAAAATACCTTGCGTTATTTCAAGTATTCAACATGGCGTCATTTCAACTAGCGAAGTCATAAAACACTTTCATAACAAAAATGTCTTCTAACCGAGGCCTATTTTATATTAATGAAACAACAAATATTTTTGGAGCATTCTGAATTGTAGCAAAAAATTACAGCATTTACATCAGTATTACCAAGAAACTGGGCACCAAGTGTTGGAAATTTGTTTACGAAAATATTGAATATTTTAAAAGGAATTATTTGACCTCTAGATATACTATTTTACTCTACGTATATTAGTTACTAAAATTTATATCAGTTTAATTTAGTTAGTTTAAATTAGTTTTCGTCTAAAGCAATTTCCAACAATTTTAAATTAACCGTTTCATTATTAAGTGAATTTTACACATAGGCTAGTTGTAATGACATTATTGTTGATTAACTTTATAAATATATACGTTTTTAATTGGCAGTTAAATCGAACTACAAACGTTTTCTCTTTGCTATTACCCAATACCAAATTAATTCACAACATATTTGAAAATATTGCCTTTCTCAAACTGTTTTAAAACTAAAAATCCACTGAAATTATTATTATTTTTTATCAATAGATAAATTTATTATTATTTTTAATAATAGATGAACTATTAATATTCTAATCATATTATCTGCTCGTTTCGGTATTTTGGAGAAGTGTTATCTTATTTTTAGTTCTCCCCACGATTAAATGTTTTTTTCAAGTTTCTCTTTAACATTTTGTGTTAAATACGTTGACACCAAATCCAAGTCCTTTCCATGTTTCTCTAGAGTTGTCATAATACCATTCAAGATTCGAGATTGGTGACACTAATTATCATAATGCAAATCGATGAGTATAGATATATGAAAATTTATAATACAAAGAAGAGTTTGTAAAAAAAACGTCAGCCCCAACAAAAGCACAGCAATACTACATTAATCATTTACACTTTAACTTCTAGTAATACGCAAATCTTTACCTACAGCAATACTTACTTTATGTATGAATGGAAGGGTAATTTCGGGAAATGAGTCCCTTTAACAAAGGGCGGTAACTGACCCCTTGGTGTGTTCAAGGTAATGATACTATACTCGGTGCATGGGTATGGTTAAGGATATGAAGGGTTCCGCCAGGCTCGATTAAGTGTAAATATTTCTCGTTCTTTTTATATGTTCTTGGTATAATAATAAGACAAAAACAAAGTATGTGTTTAAACATTTAACTATACAAACACATAAATAAACTTTAAAATTATACAAAAACTACAAATAATGACATTCATAAACTATTGATTAACTGATACGTTCTGTCTCAGTGAGATTTAACAAATTTACTAAATTTAAAGTTCGGATAGTCATAAACTATTGTTTAAGTTTATAAACTATTGTAAAACTAAACCCTTTTCTGCTTAACTCTCAAATATCTCTTAAAAACCACTTAATTTGAATTACCTACCTTACCTTTAAACTTCCAAGAGATGATTAAAGGTCTCAGTGACAAAGGGACACACACTCCAAAGCAGTTGTAGTTATTTATACAAAAAGTACTACCATAGGCAAATGTTAATATAATGATACATTTTAATTTTTTTACATTTTTACTATTGGCTTGAAAATTTAAAAATAAATTCGATTTTGGTTTTACATCGAATTAGTGAACACTGAATTTTCTCTCTAAAAGCAACAAAAAAAATTAGGTTGTAGTACGCGGGGGGGGGGGCTCGACAGAAGTGAAAACTTTTATAGTAACGTCTAGAGATATTACGAATAGATTTTTAATTGAAAACATTTAATTTTAAGAAATGAGAAATTTTCAATCATTTCTTATTAGACGCGCCTAAGAATATTTTCATTTCAAAAATTCGATTCAAAATACGTAACTTGTTATTATTGTTATATTGATTTATTTCGATTGAGATTTATAAAAATTTTATTAAATTAATATATTTATTGACTGATCAAAACTATTCCGTAATAACCATTTTCCTTAACAAAGTTCCATAAATAATGTAACATAACCTACGGGTTGAAAATGTTTTTTTTTTTAAACCTAACGTATAATAAAAACTGTTATTCGAAATCATATGTTATCCATTCCTTCACTTTGAGTTGATCCATAGCGTAATCTGGTCGAGGTTATTCTGACGCAAAATTGTATGTTTATGTATGTCCAATAAGTTTTTGTACGGAGCAGTATAGACGTTTTCACTTCAAAAACTATAGTCGACTGTTGAAGCTAATTACACAGAGCTTATATAATAGAGCTATAATATAGCTATATATATATAATAGAGCTATATAATATTAGAGCTATAATATAGCTATATAATAGAGCTAATTACAATAGAGCGTATATTTACTACTCATTCATCATCTGGTGCTATAAACTATGTTTATGTTTACTCTAATATAAGGTACGAATTCCATGTGTTGAGAATACAGCATTTATGTGAAAAAATGAGTACATTTATTAAGAAGGAACAAAAGGTAAAACGAATAATAACATTGCAAAATTTGTAAACAAAACAAAAGAATGAAAACTATCAGGAATACAGATAGCATAAGTAAGAGAACGACAACACACGGAAATAAGATAAAATGTACAACTGAAAGAAAACAATAACGTTAAGTTGAACTCAGCAACATTATTAGGTAGAAAAAGCTCTCGCCATTCAGTACAATTGGAGAGGGGTGATTGGTTACAGGCTGAGAAACTGTAGCTGCTAAATATTAAAAACTGAAAAATAAGACAATTTACATGTATGACATGTTGTCGAAAAGCATAAAAGTTACGAGGATGTGTCAAGAGCGATTAACCTGAGGGAACAGGGATGTGCGTGAAATTGCTATTATTAAAGGAAGTTATCAAGAACGTGACTCACATACTAAGTACAAACGTACCCGCGACGATATCAGTAAAATATAAAAACACCAAGCATAGACAAATAACAATTTGTCCAAAATAACGAAATACGAACCAATAAAAAAGTATACTATATAAAGAAATAAGAAGAAACGCCGAGGATAAGGATAGAAAGAGTGAATAATTAAATAAAAGACAAAATATGATAATTATACGATAGGATAATCACTTTCATTCCACCGTAGAATACGCCTCTTGCTATTGGTTATTGTACCAACCTGTCTAAGTTCCTCGACTTTCCTTCTGGCTCATAACAATCGATTCTCTTCATGAATGCCAACAAAATTTTAACGTGCTCCACTGATGCCAATTACTGGTCAATCAACATCACTAAATTGATTGTCTTGCGGACTGGATTGACTTTTTTCGGCAGTTGGCTTCCAGAGGGCAGAAGGCTGCCTTGATCTAAGCTCTGACTACACGTTGGTCATTCTAGCAATTAGCAAAAGCTTCCTAACACAGAAAATGTCTCCTAAGTTGTCTAAAACCAGAACGGACTGAGATTGCTTCAGGAGCTGAAAAATAAAGTGAAGCTTGTAGTGCCTCTAAGAGACAGCGGTCAACTTGAGAGAAAAGTGAAAATGTTTATCAGTCACGAACAGAGAGCTTGGAACAGCAACGCCCAAGCCTGCAACAGCCCTATCAACATTAAAAAAATACTACACCCTGGAAGTCCTCCTGCTAGTGGAGAAGAAGAGGAACGTACGACGAGATCAAGCAGACAAGGCCAATCCAAATCGTCTCACTAACGAGCTACGAGATGCTGCGACAAGTTAGGAGTAATGAAATCAGCATAGTTCGTTATCAGAAAAAAATGACTACTCTAAGTTCACTCAAGAGGCTAAAACCACAAATGCCACCAATCAGAACTGGCAATGACACATGGGTAAAGTCTGATAAAGAAAAAGGAAAATTCTTGGCGGACTACCTGGCAGATATCTTTACAAAAACAAACTTCCGGTTAAAATACCACATATGTGAGGAGGACGAATACCCTGATGATTTGACACGTCGCCTTTAAAGAACTTCAGGAAGAGTCGGCAAGGGTTCCAAGCCACCGGGTATGATCTAATCAGTCGAAAGAGTTGAATCCAGAAGGAGTTGCCCCTCAAGGCTGTCATGAAACTAATTGGAGAAACTTCTAGTTTACTATAAACTAGGTCCACCAAATTGTGGAAGTAGTGGAGGGGACCTTGATGACCCCACCGCGTCCCAGCCTTTTATCGTTTAAATATTCTGGATTGCTGTTCTAAATTCATCCAAATGAATTGTGGCAAATATTCAAGTCCTACCTTGCAGACTAAATTTCATAGGCTACACAAGGTAGGGAGTACTCCAGTTGCAAAGACATCGTCTCAGGGTCCCTCAGGGTAGTGTCCTTGGCCCGGAGCTGTACCTTCTGTATACAACAGATACACCGGTCAACGGAAACGCCATTACGGCGACCTTCACAGATAGAGCTCTCTTGTCTGTCGCACAAAATGAAACGGACGCAACGGATAATTTGACAGCATTTCCTGGAGAGCTCCATAAAGCATAATGAAAGCAAATCGACTCATGTTATATTTACGTAAAGGTGGGCAACTCCATCCAGAGAGGTGAAATACCTAAACTGGACTGAAAACCCTAAATGAAAAAAATAGATGAATTAGATATCCAGGACAGAAGGCTAACGTGACTTGTAGGTTGATGTTCTGAGTTAAGCCCCTACTATAAAACAATTCTGTACAACCAAGTAACCAAGCCCGAATACACCGTAATTAGCCAAGCCACTCTGTGGATGCATCAAGGGAAGAAATCTGCAAGTTAACGAGCTTTCCATATTAAAGTGTTTAAAACCGTAGTGAGGACTTTATGGTACGTCCGAAACTCTCTCATACATAGATATCTCAATATGAAGAGCGTGAGAGAGGAGGCCGCCGCGGCAGAAGTGAATCACTTCTATCTGCTTCAGTTACACAAGAACACTACAACTGTAGAGCTAGCACTAAGGGTGCCATTAACATAAACGCACTAAGCCTTTGGATCTTGTTTCAAAGCGAAATTAAATGCATAACATTAGTAGTACTAGAGTCATCATCGGGTCGGTGTCGTTCACTGAAACAAGCTGCTAGATAGAACTCGTCTTATTTGCAGAAAATAAGAAATATTTGTTTTGCTACATAGCTAACTTTATAAACTGAAAGGTAAAATATTTCCACATCTCAAAAGAAGGAAATACAAAAACATATATCATATATTCAACCAGTGTTAAAGTATTATAGTATTCGGACAGTTGTCTTTAGGTTTTTAATAAAACATTTCAATTGAACAATGCTGTGGACATATAACAAATCAGGGAACATGTTGTAATTGTTTGCAGTACTATCAGAATCCGTCGCGGCTTCTACACATCATACCAATTGCGCTTCGCTCTGGTCGTCTCCTTTATGCTGACATCAATTCATCTTATGTATAGAAAGATATAATTTAATTCTATCACTATTCTAACTTCACAAACGATAACATTAATTTTAAAAAGCTGTATATGAGTTTTCATCACTCTCAACCTCACAAACATAATATACACTTATCATGGTTATTTGTGTTTTATTTTTGGTTTATATATATATATATATATATATATATATATGGGGGGGAGGCGCGTGCTTGCATTCGTGGTACTTATTGGTAACGTACAAGATCATTTAGTATAATATTGTTTCTCACTTATATTGACTAATATTTATTGTAAACTAAATTCAAAATAGCAATAGTTTATACAATTATTATAAAAAACTAACAAGAAAAGAGTTTATTCTTGAAAATGTATAATACTTAAATAATAATATTAATATATAATATAATATTAAATTACACACCTAACACAAGACTATTTTACTGATTCAAATAACAAAAGTCATGACAAAAGCTCTATTATATCCCGATTTTGTTCGATGTACAACATTAAGAGCAATAAACACTAGTTCTTTATTCTGTTTCCAAATTAACAGGTATATTTTTCCACAGTAGGAATTATAGCATTAATTATCAGTCTACAATTACTCTTTAAGTTACCAGACTTCTTTTATTTACACACACACACACACACACACACACACACACACACACACACACACACACACACACACACACACACATATATATATAGATATATATATATATATATATATATATATATATATATATATATATATATATATATATATATATATGATAAATGTTTCAAAATATCTACCATGAACGCATCTACAAAAACAAAACAAATCTGTAAATTTTATGTACGATGGGGTATGGCTATGTTGTGCGTTTATAATGAATCAGTCAGTAAGGACATCGTTTATAAATATTGCTTGTAGGCTACTTTATTTCACCAAGGAAGGCTAGAAGAAAATATTAGAAAAGATGTATTCTACAGCAGAAAATTGGGAAAATTAATAACTTATATACCTTAACTGTAACCTTTACAAGCACTTCGATGTTTTAATTTAACGATCATCTTTCCATATTTGTTCTTATTATGATTCGGTTGTATTTTGAGGAAATGTCGAGTGTCGGAAGGAAGCGCGCCTTATTTGTGGGTAACTAAACCGATAACCAACGTAGTTTATATTAGGGGAGCAACTTCGGTCAGTTTAAGCACCGAAGACTTAAGTCTGAAGTGTGGCCAACTTTGCGGCAAGCATATTAACAAGAAGCCCTGGCGGTGATTTTGCAAACCACAATTTTGGTGTTACTTAATTGCCGGTGTAACTATATTTGATGATAAAAGTTTATTTCAATGTATGCCTTATTAGAACAAAAACTAAATTTTTGTTTTTACTATATATGTACCAAAATGTAAAATATTCCAACACGATATACATATCGTATATTAAACTCCCATAAAAATTACGTAGTTTTCTTTAAACTTGAGATTAGTATAAACACAAAATAATTAAAATATGTGTAATTTTGTAAATTTATATGCCAATTCTTTTAAACTTTTATTGTAACGAAGAATAAATTAAATATTTTATGAATGTACCGATGTAAAATATTGTTTAAAACTGATCAAATGTAAAAAACTGTATACTACGATATAGAACTAAAAATAACTTCACAATAAAATATATTAAATTAATTTTAGTAAGATTTAATTAAAAATAAATTGATATTTTAAATTAAATCTTAATACAATTTATTTATTATATTTTTATGTGATATTATTTTTCGTTCATTTTTCACAGAACTTAACTTCAGAAAATAGCCTATGAGTAACACAATCAGGTGTTGTATGAAATCATAATCTATTCATAAACACTATATTTCTGAGTGTAATACACTCGTACTAATTCGACCATTTTAGAAAGCCCTTAAATGGAACTACAAAATGTCCAACATAAACGAATATACGCTATTATTACCGATATTTAGCGATATAATTACTAAACAAATTGCGTTAGAGTAAAAATGTATAATACTTTATTTAAAATGACTGGCAATGAAATTACTTTTTACTCTTAAAATCATCCTAGTGTAATGATACTCACAAAATAATATTAAAAATTGCGTTAATAATATTAAAAATTATATACACATATCCTTTAAGTGCAAAAACAGCTGATAGCGTTAACCGGGTTACTATAGCCACCTTGTTTGACTTTTATACGTTCATTTCATCTCCTGATTCTTGTTCTTGTGACGCTAAATTATGTTTTTCTTTTTCGCAAAAAAGTGTCAGTCACGTCTGACGAAGTGCGCTTCAAAAATTGCCATAGTTGTAGGATATGTATGACCACTTCCGCCCTTTGTTGCGTGTAAACCACCATCGTTTGTCCTATGGCTAACACTAAGCCTGATTCTCTGCTTATCCCCTTACGCTGTTCTAATTTCCTTCTAGTAACCCTCTATCATCTTATTTTCTTTCTTTCAAACCTGTAGGCCCTATTACTCTTTACTTTTTTCGAAGCTACTTTTCACCTATACATGGTTTATTTAGGCCTATATAGGTAGGATATAGTAACGATAAGGCTTCCTTGCATGAAATACAGAGAATAATAACTAACCGCGTATCCAACATCCATACGTGAAGTAAACCTGTTCCCTATGATCATAAAGGAGGTGTTGGAAGATACGTTGAGTAAATGCAGGATTAAAGACGGAACATAATGATGTCCAGGAACTGAAAGAGGAGAATTAATTTTTTCTTGAGCAGCTTAGATTGAGTCGGCTCTAATATGAGACCTTTTCACGTCCTAGTAATCTTGTAGAATGAGAAGGAGATTGTGTTGTATTAGTGACCGCAGTGAAAGTCAACTCCATCTTAGAAATATGTGATCCTATTTTATCAAATTGGCAATGATAAAGCCAATTAATAATCTTGATAATTAAATTACCTTGTGTCTAGTTACTTCCTCCTCGAAAGTTTCGATAAATACAGTTAGGATTTTATCCATTTCACTAATTTTCTATTTCTTTCTGTTTATATTTTTCTGTTGTGGAATACTCAAAATTCCGAAGTATGCTACTTTATATTTTCTTAATAAAATTTAAAGCTGGCCTTAGATTAAAAAAAAAGTTTTCGTTTCATTAAATGAAAACAAATTACATTGTGTTGATTGATTTTGAGTTTCTGCAGACAAGTCGTACTATGCAAGTCAATGGGATACCACCTAGTAAGGAATGGATTGGAGGGGGCTTCATGGAACGTTTGGCTCCATTTAGGCAAGACTTGACATTTTATTTTCTGACATACAGAAGGGGCCAGGTATGGGTAGAAAATTACAAAACATTTTTTAGCGAAATTGAATATACAACAGAATTAGAAATATACAACAGAATTATTATGAACAGAAATACTGGTTTCTCGAGAAGCTGTTTAGTAATTTTCAGTTTGAAATTCAAATGCGAATCCAGAGTTAAATACGAATACAAAAGGTAATAATAAAGTTAAACTAAAGTTTTAATGACGTCAGTAGCTCTTGTATAGCGACGCTAGTGTAAAAATTGTTAAAGGCATGTGTTGGATAATTTAAATTAAAACTTATTTTCTGTATTATAAATCTTTTTAAGAACTAATTTAATTATATCATTCAGTACACAAACGGCAACAATTTCATTGAAGTTCCATCGTAGGTAGTCCTTACACCTAATTTGCTTCTTATAAAAAATAACATGTGTGAGGAGTGATGTAGTATTTTATTAAATTATAATACTCCCAAATCAATTTCGAATAAAACAGTTTTTAATTTTTGTGGACTAGATCAGCTGTTTATTTTTTTTGTTGAATTTTTGTATTTGTTGTGAAAAAAAATAGAGAAGATTATTTGTTTAAGTCAATCGATCACCATGCAATCTATCAATTGAAATGTGGAACCCTGAATGTTGGACTGATATTTTGAATTGGATATCTAATTAATATTAAGTATTGTGGTTAATGAAACGTGTTGTAATTACGTTCATTCAATACACCTTAGTTAATTAGATAACTGTATTGTGCTATAATTAAAACTGAATTTGAGGTTTTAATGAATAAATTGATATGTGTAGTTAATTAACGGATTTTTTTATTATTTACGACCATTATTTCTACAAGAGGTTATGATTTATTTTTTTAATAAATTTTTTATGACACTAAATCTTTTTTTTAACTGTAGAAATGTCTTTTTTTAATGTAACCCTGTCTATCCTTAAGGTAAGAAAAAAAGTATGACACACAGACGGTATCAACCGCCTGAGTCGCTGTGTGAAAAACGAACAATTAATCATATCAAGGGAATAACTATCTCAGTGACTACGTGAGAGTGTTTAACTAAATAAAGTAAATTATAGTTTGGGTAATACATATATATATATATATATATATATATATCGTGATATTTCACGTTATCCATTATTTTTTGTTGTATTGACTTTATGAAGTTATTATTATTACTTGTAAATAATGTTTCCCACCTTAAGGTAAAATTATTGCACTTGATGGTGGAAAAAATTATTTACAAGTAATAATAATAACTTCATATATATATATATATATATATATATATATATATATATATATCGTGATATTTCACGTTATCCATTATTTTTTGTTGTACTGACTTTATGAAGTTATTATTATTACTTGTAAATAATGTTTCCCACCTTAAGGTAAAATTATTGCACTTGATGGTGGAAAAAATTATTTACAAGTAATAATAATAACTTCATATATATATATATATATATATATATATATATATATATATATATATATATATATCGTGATATTTCACGTTATCCATTATTTTTTGTTGTACTGACTTTATGAAGTTATTATTATTACTTGTAAATAATGTTTCCCACCTTAAGGTAAAATTATTGCACTTGATGGTGGAAAAAATTATTTACAAGTAATAATAATAACTTCATATATATATATATATATATATATATATATATATATATATATATATATATATATCGTGATATTTCACGTTATCCATTATTTTTTGTTGTACTGACTTTATGAAGTTATTATTATTACTTGTAAATAATGTTTCCCACCTTAAGGTAAAATTATTGCACTTGATGGTGGAAAAAATTATTTACAAGTAATAATAATAACTTCATATATATATATATATATATATATATATATATATATATATATATATAGGCCTATATATATATATATATATATATATATATATATATATTAAAAAACTAAGGTTATTCAAATACAAGAATATTTAATAATTTATATATATATATATATATATATATATATATATATATATATTTCTATTTTAAATACAAGAATATTTATTAATTTAAACTCAAATTTTACTTTTACTATGTAAAAAAAGAATTTAAATTCATAAATATTCTTGTAGTTGTTTTTAATTATTGTACATATGCCATTATCATTCACAGACAATAAAGAGAGATTTTGCAGCAATGCTGATTACATACTTATATTTTCTGTTAGAATCTCTCTTAGACGACACCTGTGTGTAAAAATATATTGTTTAAGGGTGATGATTGTGAGCGAGTTGTCAAATTAATTTAGCCACACTAAATTTATGTTCGCAATTTCTCAAGTTTAAATATATCACCCTTCGCAATACTAAAAATGTATCTTTTATATACAAAAAAAAACAATTCTCGTATAGCGAACATAGCGTCACACAGCTATGAAATTCGGGGCTCATGTCCATAAGTCATGCCGAGTACCAATAAATAGGTTCCGAAACGTATGTCAGATTCGGTTCTGCGAGTTTAATATGCGTATTATTTTGTAAAAAGAACATGAACCGCAGATGACATTATTGTTTCCACTTATCCGTACGTATTTTTAAATTTTAATAAATCTCAATTTTCAAGTTAAAAATATTACCTTTAATCTTTTAAGCGTTACTAAAGTTCTATTGAACCAAGCAATAAAATTATAAATGGGGTGTAAGACTGTAAGCAGTTTGTAAGCATTAAACTCTCTCAGCGGACTGTGATGGATTCATTAAAGTTTCTTCAGTTTCTAAACTCCATCACCAGGGGAATAAATTTACCGGCGCATAGAACACATGCTAAATTAACCTTAAATTCCTTCCATGCGAAGGGTGAGTTCCACCCCTACAATTTACCTACCCCTAGTTACTTAATATCACTTCCTTCATTAACCCAGTTTGCATCCTAGTAACAAGTCCCTTCCAAATAGTTTAGGAATATTTAAAATTTATCTCTTCATACTCTGTCATGCTTAATAAGAGCCTGTTAGTTTAACAGGATTTCCTTTCACAAGTTACGTCTGGAATTTGCTTTGTTATGAAGTTCTCCACTGTGCTGGTAGTAAAAGAAACATTTTTAGATTTCTTGAAAAACTACTATATTTTTTGTTTTTTCACTATTCAATACAAAAGTAAAAAATCCATGTGCTTTGGAATATTTTATATTATTTTTTTATTATCTCATCACTAACAGATTTCTATACTAATAGACTCTTTTATATTTTTAATTCTATTCTCATAGTTAGAAAGATTTTAGTAGATATTGTTAAAAAAATTCATGATAGGATATTCTTCTTAGAAGAAAGTTAAAAACTGCAATTAAAGAAGTAATAAAGTTTTTGTTTGAAAGACGTTAAATATAAAAATGAAAACTATAACATTTCGAAATGTTTATTATATAACTAAGTTAGATATTAAAAGTATATCCCCAGAAACTAAACTTAATGTTTGTTATTTTCTAATTTAGTAAAACTAAGTCTAAATTTTAAACCATTACTTTCCTTGAAAAATATTTTAATTTATTTACGAATGTAATTTTAAAAGCTTTGAACCGCACTTAGAAACTTTTTTTAAATAATAATAAATGTAAAATTTTAAGGATTAATTATAATTTTGTTTTTTTTTAATACAGGACTAGTACTCCCTCCAAGTGCCATTTTCATTAAGTAAATAGTATATTGCTACTTACCCCGTGGTAATTCCTTTATATTATTGTGCTTTGTATATTTGAATCTGTGTTTACACAAAACCAGAAAAGTTTTCTAAATTGTTACATATAAATCCATGACAATAATACGTATTGTTAAAACAGTAGGGCTAAATTCAGCTTTAGAAGCTCATCAAAATAAAGCTGTCATTGAGGTATCTTTGATTCTAAGCAAATATATAGAATAGTAAAACACATTGTCGGCGTTCCACTTTATTATAAATAATACCTTCAGTAATTATTCATATTTGCAACTATTGGATACCGGAGAAAACCGCAAAAAATTTAACAACCTTGCATTAAATGAAACAAATTCTAAACTTTAATTCAACTAATTATAAATACATTTAAATACTTTAGTATTCTAATTCAATAACGGCCTGAAAATCCAAAACCAATTTTTTAAGTCTGGAAACATTAAAATGATAGTCTTGTTTAAAGAAAGATTTAGTAGAAACATTAATGTCTTCAGGATGAACCCAACGTAGATTTGTAACGATAAACAATTTACAAATTTTAAATGTAACGAGTAAAAAAAATAAATAAAATAAACCACCGGGAATAATATAAGCATAGTATCCCAATATAAATAATACTTTAACTCTTTCGAACTTACCAAGCCGAATTTGTACTTTGAATAATCCCTGTTCTTGAAAGGCGAGTCAGGCGCTCTACCCGAATTATTTACGTTTTTACTTGATGGGAAGGGGTACAAGAAGAAATCGTTTCTACTGCCAAGCAAAGGGTTTATTTCACAAAGAATATATGTGATTATTAACCGAATCAAGTAACTCAGAAATAACATAAAATCTGCTTACAAATATTTCTTACGTTTTATAAAAAACGGATTGTAAGATGCAACTAAAAAAATCCTCAATCAGTTTTTTGAGTATATCATAAACTTGTTCTCAAACATTGTTTACAAATACAGGGGTAACAAATTTTAAATTTTACATTATCAAACTTATACCTTGAAAATGTTTAACTTTGAATCACTACACACACCTTACGTAATTGAGATGCTCACCCAACGTCTGCCATTAAACCTTTAGTTATACTTCTTTGAAATTATCTTTCAGCAAAGCGCAATCATTTCATTCCTCACAAGTTTCATATTTAAATTTAATACCTAAAATAATTTACTAACTTCTCGTTAGTATTTCTTCGAAATTTATACTTTCTTTATACTTCTATCTTTCCCGTTTCAGATCCGTTCTCCCAGGATTTTGGAAATGCAAGAAGACGGCTTCTGCAGACCCCTCCCCTCCCCCTCTGCTGTGTGGAGATTTTATATTGGTTGTAACTATTTGGTAACTTGTACGACCGAAGTCACTTTCAGCGACATAGATAGAGTTTCTGTAGATTCATATTTTTCATTTATTCCGTTTTGAAACAATGTATGTTAAACGCATATAAAGTTTGCATCAAACAACCTAACTGGTAAAATTTAATATGAAATATACTCAAAAGTATTATTATTTACTATACCGAAATAAAAACTTTTCTTGTTTTTCAGAGCAGTTCTACAGTCTCTTTCTCTCTCTCTCTCTCTCTCTCTCTCTCTCTCTCTCTCTCTCTCTCTCTCTCTCTGTCTCTGTCTCTGTCTTTCTCTCTCTGTCTGTCTGTCTCTCTCTCTCCCTCTCTCTCTACTTATATATATATATTTGTGTGTGTGCGCGCGCGCGGGATAGATACAATGTTTATTACTACTAAATAATGTAATATTTAAATCATATATAAGGACTTTGGTTTTATCTAACGTGACGTGTAGGCTATACATGCCTAGATTTTCAATATGTCTTATTATACGCGAATATATACACCTAGCTGGCCGTATACAAGGGCTTAAAGAAGACACTTTCAGTCTATATGATGAATCCATTATTTTGGTCCGGTCCCAGCACATAGTCAAGCACTCCATAAGACAGGCTACATCATAGAGACAGTAATAGACCTAATAGAAGATCATTTTAGTCTATATGATGAATCCATTATTTTGGTCCGGTCTCAGCAGATAGTCAAGCACTCCATAAGACAGACTCATCATAGAGACAGTAATAGACCTAATAGAAGACCCTTTTAGTCTATATGATGAATCCATTATTTTGGTCCGGTCCCAGCAGATAGTCAAGCACTCCATAAGACAGACTCATCATAGAGACAGTAATAGACCTAATAGAAGACCCTTTTAGTCTATATGATAAATCCATTATTTTGGTCCGGTCCCAGCAGATAGTCAAGCACTCCATAAGACAGGCTAAATCATAGAGACAGTAATAGACCTAATAGAAGACCCTTTTAGTCTATATGATGAATCCATTATTTTGGTCCGGTCCCAGCAGATAGTCAAGCACTCCATAAGACAGGCTACATCATAGAGACAGTAATAGACCTAATAGAAGACCCTTAGGGTCTATATGATGAATCCATTATTTTGGTCCGGTCTCAGCAGATAGTCAAGCACTCCATAAGACAGGCTACATCATAGAGACAGTAATAGACCTAATAGAAGACCCTTTTAGTCTATATGATGAATCCATTATTTTGGTCCGGTCCCAGCAGATAGTCAAGCACTCCATAAGACAGGCTACATCATAGAGACAGTAATAGACCTAATAGAAGACCCTTAGGGTCTATATGATGAATCCATTATTTTGGTCCGGTCTCAGCAGATAGTCAAGCACTCCATAAGACAGGCTACATCATAGAGACAGTAATAGACCTAATAGAAGACCCTTTTAGTCTATATGATGTATCCATTATTTTGGTCCGGTCCCAGCAGATAGTTAAGCACTCCATAAGACAGGCTACATCATAGAGACAGTAATAGACCTAATAGAAGACCCTTTTAGTCTATATGATGAATCCATTATTTTGGTCCGGTCCCAGCAGATAGTCAAGCACTCCATAAGACAGGCTACATCATAGAGACAGTAATAGACCTAATAGAAGACCCTTAGGGTCTATATGATGAATCCATTATTTTGGTCCGGTCTCAGCAGATAGTCAAGCACTCCATAAGACAGGCTACATCATAGAGACAGTAATAGACCTAATAGAAGACCCTTTTAGTCTATATGATGTATCCATTATTTTGGTCCGGTCCCAGCAGATAGTCAAGCACTCCATAAGACAGGCTACATCATAGAGACAGTAATAGACCTAATAGAAGACCCTTAGGGTCTATATGATGAATCCATTATTTTGGTCCGGTCTCAGCAGATAGTCAAGCACTCCATAAGACAGGCTACATCATAGAGACAGTAATAGACCTAATAGAAGACCCTTTTAGTCTATATGATGAATCCATTATTTTGGTCCGGTCCCAGCAGATAGTCAAGCACTCCATAAGACAGGCTACATCATAGAGACAGTAATAGACCTAATAGAAGACCCTTAGGGTCTATATGATGAATCCATTATTTTGGTCCGGTCTCAGCAGATAGTCAAGCACTCCATAAGACAGGCTACATCATAGAGACAGTAATAGACCTAATAGAAGACCCTTTTAGTCTATATGATGTATCCATTATTTTGGTCCGGTCCCAGCAGATAGTTAAGCACTCCATAAGACAGGCTACATCATAGAGACAGTAATAGACCTAATAGAAGACCCTTTTAGTCTATATGATGAATCCATTATTTTGGTCCGGTCCCAGCAGATAGTCAAGCACTCCATAAGACAGGCTACATCATAGAGACAGTAATAGACCTAATAGAAGACCCTTAGGGTCTATATGATGAATCCATTATTTTGGTCCGGTCTCAGCAGATAGTCAATCACTCCATAAGACAGGCTACATCATAGAGACAGTAATAGACCTAATAGAAGACCCTTTTAGTCTATATGATGTATCCATTATTTTGGTCCGGTCCCAGCAGATAGTTAAGCACTCCATAAGACAGGCTACATCATAGAGACAGTAATAGACCTAATAGAAGACCCTTTTAGACTTTATGATTTAATAAGAAGCTTCTTTAGTTCCCGCATGTTTTACCATGGAAGAGGAAATTTATTAAAATTTTATTAATACCTTACCTACACCAACGTGAAGCAAATTCAAACTTTAATATCTCAAGACATAAACTAATGATATAAGGTTTTTCACTCCAAACCACCAGCTACAAAGTTTACAAGCTGCTACAATGGAGAAAGGCTGTATTTTAGCTTTAAATAGTACGACATACATGTACAATATATAGAACTAAGTTTTTAATGATAAAATATGTTTGCACTGTAATAAAATGTTTGTTAACCCAGGGAGGCAGCCTAATGGGACATTGTGTACATGTTTTAAGATCAGCCTTTCCTAATTAGACAACAATCAAATTGCATTAAAAAAATTTACGATTACTAGAGAAAACATTATTTTGTTGAATAGGAAACGTTGCGAAAGTTTCTATTTGCTGGCTTGTTGATTAGAATTTTGAGGACAAAGGGTTTAATTAATAAAGTTTAACAGAGCGCCCTTTAAAACAAGACAAGATTTTCAATTTATATTTTAATTTCCTTAAACATGTTCACATGATTTTATTAAAATCTTGGGTAAAAAACAATTTAGTTCATCCACGAGAAATTAATTTCGTCTGCACTTCTGTATCCTGTTCGTAACATAAATCTCGCGAACGTTTTCCATTTTCAAGGAATAGCCTGCTTCGCGTATAGAGTAGAGAATAGTAATTCTGCTCTCGATTATTTCATGTGGTATCTATCATGAGGTGTCCGTTGCTAGGTAGCTTAGTTACATTTAAGGTTATACACTCGCAGCTTTAGGCATACCTTAAGCGGGATAATGTGCTTAGGCCGAATTTTTCGTATGCTCCAAAAATCGTAAGTTGATGAGTAAAAGCTTATGTTTTACTTTTCTTCAACACATATTTAAAATTAATAAAATATTCAAAAAATTAAGTATCCCGCTACGTAAATCCTTTCTAGATAGTTACTGAGGGCAGGGTCTGAGTGCCCACTAACTTTTATGTATTCTCGAAACATAAATTTGTTTACTTGCTTGACCCATTGCCGTGAAGAGCTAAACTCAAATATTATAACCTTCATTAAAGTCTCCGACTCTTGCAAATATTATGACTACATATGCCTACGTAATTTAAATTCATGAGACAAACAATCAGTAAGAAAGTTGGCATAGGCCATGATGTTTTTAACAAGTGGAAAGAAAAAAATTATTCAAAAATAATACTAAACTTACTACGGATTCAAAGCAAAGCAACGCTAAACCGACAAACACAGCAAAGAAATTACACATGAATAATTGCAAATGCCAGAGTACCAATCAGTATCTTACAGTTTACTTGAAACAACCAAAACCAACCTTTCAAAATTAGATTTTTTATAACATCTAATGTGTTCTATTATACAGAATGGAACAACGACTGATATTTCAAAGAGAAACGTTGAAGTAAGAGCATATAGACGCGTACTGCGAATATTTTGGACCACCAGGTCACCCGAAAGAAAATTATTGCGTCAATTAAGTAGGAAGAGAGAGAGAGAGAGAAAGAGACAGAGACAGACAAACAGACAGATAGACAGACAGACAGAGAAAGTAGAGAGGGAGAGGGAAAGGATGGAATACTTAGGTCATCTTATGGCTAAAGGAAATTAGATAACTATAACACACACATTTGGTTCGGATTCCCATCTGCCCAACTATTCAGGTCAGGCGCAAATTAAATCGGAATATTTTTTGTTAATAGAAAACACTGGCAACGATCCTTTTATGTTTATTAACAATGTAAGCCTACCTATTTATTATAAGAAATTATGGTAGGATAATGTGTCTCATCACTAGCATCTACTCAGGCACAACTTGCAGCTTATATATAGATAATATTATAAAACCATTCAGAAATACCTTTTCCTCCTTCACCGGGTGACCATCCCATCTCAGCACGTTCGTGCTCCTTCCTAATTTTTGTAAAAATATTTTGTTAGAAAATTATTTTCCTGAAGATGCTGGTAATATTTTATCGGCGAAAAGCTTTGAATAATATATGCAATAAAAGTATTCTTGTTTTTGAAATATTTTTAATTTATTAAATATATATATATATATATATATATATATATATATATATATATATATATATATATATATATAATTTACAATATATATATATATATATATATATATATATATATATATATATGTATATATATATATATATATATATGTATATGTAATTTACAACAAATTACAATAAGGTCTAATTCATAATGTCAATAACGGTTTATAAAAAAACATTTTACCAAGTTTATTTCACTCCCAAACCATGAATAGGCATCCCTATCATTAAAGTCTTTCATCCTCGTTCACATATCTTGCTGAACTTTGGAAACTTTAACTCCATTACAGAAGGAGACAATTTAAATGGAGTAAAATGGAAATTAAGAGACAAATTTGAACAAAGTGGAAAGTTTCCCTGGAGGTATTGTTTTCAGTCACATTCATTAAATTTGCCTGCGTGCGTACCAAACACAAAGTTTGTCACTCCGAAACTACTTTTAATTAGAACATTATGACTTTTTTCTTTAGTATTACGTGACTGATATTATTTGTTTTCAATTTTGTTTAATAAATCGGCAATTCAACTCTTTTAAATTTTTTTCATGTTCTTTGTTCTTACTGACAGTAGACTACTCTCGCCTAAAATTGTTTTTTTTTTAAATTTTTAGATCTGTTTCTATGAAATTGAATAATTCAATGTTTGTTTGTTAAGATCACCTATTTTGTTCCCTCTTTTAACCGATTTATTAAATACTTAATCTGATCTTAGTTTGTTATATTTCTTGTTTCATCTAAACCAACATTTTGAGGTAATTATGTTAACTTAAATAATGGAATCTGTGAACGCAGAACTGAATACACGAGGGTTGATTAAGAAACTGACGTTTTTAGAATGCTTTAAGCATTTCTTGATAAAATCTTCCGAAAACGGAGATAAATAAATCATAGACATTCGGTGTACAGTTGATCCAGTTGGTGCTATATGTATATAAAGCCGACTCCAATCAACTATTAAGTTGTCCAAAACTATATTTTGTTTTTAAAAACTGTTGCTCGAAATTATGATGTCTGTTTAGAAGTACTATTCTTATTATAGAATAGTTTAGAAATACTATTCTTATTATAGAATAGTTTAGAAGTACTATTCTTATTACAGAATAGTTTAGAAGTACTATTCTTATTATAGAATAGTTTAGAAGTACTATTCTTATTATAGAATAGTTTAGAAGTACTATTCTTATTATAGAATAGTTTAGAAGGCCTATTCTTATTATAGAATAGTTAGAAGTACTATTCTTATTATAGAATAGTTTAGAAGTACTATTCTTATTATAGAATAGTTTAGAAGTACTATTCTTATTATAGAATAGTTTAGAAGGCCTATTCTTATTATAGAATAGTTTAGAAGTACTATTCTTATTATAGAATAGTTTAGAAGTACTATTCTTATTATAGAATAGTTTAGAAGTACTCTTCTTATTATAGAATAGTTTAGAAGGCGTATACTATTTTTTTCTGAAACTTTTTAGTTCGAAATTTGCTCATTTGGTTTAATAAATTTCCGTTTTATTTTAATCAAATGGAACAAAACGTAAAACTGTGTTAATTTAATTTAAAATGAATTACGAGTTCAAATATGTATTAATTTGGGTAATAGTTTTGTGTTCGGAGTAGCACAGACTTTATTTTTATGTTTCGGTTGTTGCTTTACACATCATACAATAGAGTCAGCTATTAGGTATTAACATTGCAGTGTTTAATTAAATTTCGTAAACGTTTAAAGTAGGTTTCCGAATTTCCATTCAGGACATAGAAAGAAAGTTTATGTGGTCGTTCAAATATAATAAATCCCTGAATAATACGGGTTTACAAGCCATTTGAATGAAATACAAATTCTTGCGATTTTCGAAGTAAATTAATATTTGTAAATTTGCGTCATGTTTATGTTTGTTTGTCGTTTATGATATTTATTAATTTTATAATTGGAAAAAGTGTAAAAGTAACTTTTATTATTAAACATTACAAGAGTTCTTTATATACGCCGTCTTCCCTCTGTCTTTTATAAAATCAAAAACTCACCCCTAACTATGTTCGACGCGCAGAATATTTAATTAATGAAATGTCTTTTATAACTCCCGTTCTTACTCCCTTAGGGCAATTTTTTTTGCAAAATATTCTGTATTAACTGTCTTTATTTTATCATCCTTTATATCGCAACTATGATTCCTTCATATTCTGTATCGGCAGCCTACATATATACAGTTACTCCCCGTTACTGTTACTAGTTTGGTGCAACTCCATGCCTAGTTTTAATATTTATAAACACTTTTAGAAATACTAGTATTTTCTAGCCGTTTTGAAATGTGTATAAAACTACTTTAGTTACAACACGTGTGAGGTTATGAGAAATGCCTACATTTAACTAAAATGCTTCTTAATATCTACGTACTTGGACACACTTTAAAGTTACCGCAGACATATAATGCTCTAATACGCAGACACATAATGTTACGTCACTTGTAGAGCGTGGTAACAAACATTATGTACATTTCACTTTTTTCCATCAAAGTGTTCATAACTACCCCGAGGAATTTCACTCTTAAAATAAACAAAAGCCAGTCACTCCGGCAACACAAACCAAAACACATAAGGCGCCATCTTGTTGCTCTTACAATTATTTACACGCGTCAGCCATCTTGTAATTTCCCAGGTGCACGGCTTAAACCAACATCGACTATTTTAGTTAAGGAGTCTTTGCTGCCCTTGGAGCGTACTTGTTAAGATGGTCTATTGAAGCTTTTCACTCTGTCTATTTCTTTCTTTCTCATTAATGTTTCAGAACATCCTATTTCACTTCTGTTACTTTTATTCCACCTAATGTTTTCATGAACACTTTATTTCTTTATATTATTATTCTAACTAAACATTGCTATTAATCTTAACTGAACAGAATAACTTTCCATTGGTTAAAAGTTAACATTGGTATCTTCGTAATTTAATACAATAGAGTCTCGATATTTTGAGGTGAATGAGACCGAGATCCTCTCGGATTACCGAAACCTCTGATTACACGAAAATAAGTTCCTGTGATAAGAAAAAATATTACTTTTAATGAACCCTTATACAGTAAACCCCCTCATATCCAGATCAATGTGGCAACAGCTCGATCCGGATTTATTAATAGCGGGAATAAAAGACCAGTCCAGCTAATCACGAGTGTCGTCATAGTTTCATTGATTTGTTTGCTTCAAGAGAGTTTATTTTTTCATATGTCACGTACTAGTCTAGACATTTGTACAAGTTGACTGTCAAAACTTACAGCGTAAATAAAGAAAGATGTTTATGGCCCATTGACCTTCTGTCAGGCATCTAAACATAACTTATATAGTCATTCAAACACAACTGATGAAGTTGAGTAATACAACAATCTATAGAACACTAGTGAACTGAATGATACAACAGAATGGGGAGGAAGAATAATACATACCATATTGATATAAACATTTTTCGGACGCTCGACTCATTTCCTTTCAAATAGATAAAATAGCCTCAAATAGGCAAAGGCTGGAATTTTACGGAAGCTCAGAAAATCGAAGCTGGGATTTTCGAGACTCTACTATATATTTTAATAATTCTGAATCTCTTATAAGTTGATAACTGATCGAGATAGGTTTCCGTCAATAGTAAACTTCTTGGTAATTTTAGCAGCCAATTGACTTTCACACTCTTCAACAGATTCGTTTTATCTCTTCAACTCCGCTATGTTTTAATAACACTTTCTATTAAGACCAATACTATGCGAGAGATTATGGATTCTCCGATTAGCATCTTCTTAAACCTTCTAACTTTATACAATAGATTCATTCATCTTCATTTAGAAGTCCTGCGAAACCTATATCAATTCCAAATGCAATATTACCTATTTCATATAGGTCTCCATTATTTAATTTACTTAGGTATTATTTTCTGTGTGCCAAATAATTTATTGATTTTGAGGATTATTATTCTTTTACCTAGTTAAATAAACGCCACTAATTTTTTTTAAATGTTTATTGGTTTACAATATTACCAAATGTTAACAAAGAAAAATTACAATTGTTGTAAGTGTCTATTTACAGTTAGTTTTATTTCAATAATAAAACTAAATCAAATTCGCAGTAAATGTTTTTAAAACATCACTGTCAAAAACAACTATGAATTGAAGAAAACTTCTAAAACAAACAATTATAACTAAAAGTGTAAGGTTGTCCCATGTTTACAGTAGTTCAAAACGCGTCACCACTTCGATGAAACTAATACATTCTACAACCATAAAACAGTATTTGTTGTAAACTATTTTTTAAATACAAACCTATGAATGGGTATTGTGTTATATATTTTTTCATCCAGTTTATATTCATATCGTTTCTTGTTATCAGTCCTATACTAAATCTTGTATGTTGAACTTTCTCTAAGAGTTATCGATATTATTAAATTTTTCAACTACTCACAGTATTTTCAGAATTATTTCTTTTGTTTTTTTTTTATTTGCCATATATTTTAACGAATACATTCACATATATAAAATATAAATAAACCATTTCGTACAGCATATCTACAAAGTGAGCGTTTCTTACCGCCTTCGCGTTGCTACTGCAGTTCCACTAATGCGCGAAGGAGTGTCTGTTTACACTTATAGTGACCGCTTCCGAGATTAGAACGTAATTCGTTTGACCAGATACTTCGAGCCGAACGCAACAGCTTATTGGACTTTTAACTAGTAACAGTTCGATCACCATTCAGCGAAGAAATACAAAAGCTTTTGCCACGGGAAGTACTTCCAAAATGGTGGACTTTATATAGAAAAATCGTTACGGGTTTTGTAATCTTCGGAAATAATTTGTTTTACTCTACACGACTTTGATTTCTTTGTGGTCGTATCGTGTTCCAACTGCCTACAGTATTTTTATTTTTTTCCTTTTATTAATGCCTACAAAATCTAGAAAAATATTTCTTCACGGGCTTAAGTGCTATGAAAAATCTGGAGTGGATGTTAAACCGTTGTGAAATGTATATTAAAAAAAACAATATTCCATTACATAAATACCGAACCCTACATTAAATAAAAACACTTGAAATATCTTCTCCCTAAAACTCCTGGTTAAACAAAGAAAAAGAATTAAAACGGTTAAAATATTAGTTCCCTAAACGTTCAGTTTTAAACGAACAATGGTGAAGGGATTTGCGAACAATAGAAGATTATTTCTGCAAACTGAAAGAGTTCAATGTAGTTTACGTTTTTTTAACGAAAAAACTAAAGGATTTCCGAGATAGAAATCCTTAAATTTGCATGAATACAATAGTTTAAGGGGAGTAGATAACTAAAGCTTTGGCCGACGAAGCCAAGACCAAAGTCTTTTTCTAAATATATGCAATTTAATGTACTTATTTATAGTGGATTTTTGTTTAATTGAAGTAATATATATAAAACAGGAACGTAAGAAATAGTTCTAGAAATACCCGCACCTTTCCTGACACATAGGTTATCTAGTTGTTGGAGAAGACTCTTCTATACACAAGGCCCAAACATAATACTTTGAAAGAATGCAAAGAGGAGATAGATATAAAGTCATGATTATGTATCGACGAATGTTGAAACACAATGTCGCTCGAGGTTCTGGGAGATATTTGTGGTGGTTAGCAAAGATCTCATCCGGGCAGAGGAAATTGAGTTACCAATGTTAGTTGCTTAGAGTCATTCAAAAATACGGGATTCAGAAGGCACTGAAAAACGACTTGATGGGATGTCTGAAACAAAATGGGCACTATTAATCGGGAATGAAAGGGAACACAAACCTAGTACACAGAAGAAACCCGGGAGGGTAAAAACGAAGCCTATTCAAAGGGGATAAACATAGAGGAGATGGTGCCAACCAGGAACTGGAAAGAGGAAACTGCCATTTTAAAAGAAACATAAATTTCAGAAGTTCTACAGAAATGGCTTAAATCACCTTACAAAAAGTTTCTGCCACGGTAGAATAAGCTTTGTCCCTTCACGCGTGAATCGGTACATTCTCAGTTCAGACGTTCGAAAACTGTTTCTCCGCTAAAAAAAGAATAAAAATTAAACCTCTTAAAGTGACCATTTTCAAATTTAAGAAATAATAACATATTATTAAATTATGCTTTATTTTCTATAAATATTGAAAATAATTTTACTGTAAGTAATCGAACTCTAATCACTTTTCTGTATCATTTAACGAATATTTCTTTAAACTAATATTTTCGTGAATATAAACGAAGCAATGTTGTTTGTGATAAACAAATACAATTTGGTCATGCTTTAGGATAGCAACCCTACAATAAGAAATAAATCCAATTAAAAAATATAAACATGGATATTTAGGCAACTAACATTCCTTATATTTCAAACCGGGAGGCTTTATTCATCTATTTATCCTTTTTTTCCTCATCCTTTACAAGTGATATTTAACTGACAATTCTACCATAATCAGCATTAAATCAAGTTCCATGTTAAATTAATTTAATACATAATTATAATTGTATGTGTATATATGTACATACATAATGTCAATATATATATATATATATATATATATATATATATATATATATGTGTGTGTGTGTGTGTGTGTATGCGTGTACTGTGATGGGTGTGTGTGTGTGTGTGTGAGTGTGTGTGAATATGCGTCTACTGTGACGGGAGTGTGTGTGCTTGTCCGTGTGCTTTTACTTTAGCATGAGTGCGTGTATAGCCTATCTGTCCAGCTCAAGAAGAATCCTCCTGGGCGTTTTCCTCTGGATCCATACATACCTGTAAACAGCCGACGCAGATAAAATTTAAAACAAGCAGATCTGACTCAAACCAGAACCTGTACCGCTGCTTGCCAAGTTCTGCCAGAATACCGGTCACTGGACTTCTATTTGAAAAACACAAATTATTGTTACTTAACTTTTTCAGTCGTTATATTTCTATGTAATGAATTCTTTGAAGGCATCACAGCTTAGTGACCATATTGTGTAATATTTAAGACAATTATTTAGACCAAAATAAATTTAACTCTTAGTCGAAAGTTAGTAAAAAACACCGGTTTTTATTTATATAAAATATTGTTTTGGGACAGGGACTTTGTGTCTTAAAAAATTATTTAAAAATAAAATGTTTAATTATTTTAAAATTTAAATATATATCTCAGAATTTTTAAATTCCTTATATTTTCCTATTTAAAGTTAATTGTTATATTTAACCTTTAACACATTTAACAGATCAGTATTTTAATCAAAACAAATAATAACAATATTGTATACAATATTGAGCAATGCTTAGTTTGAAGTCTTTCCTTTTTATTGGCGTAGAGTTATTTCATTTTACTACTGCATTTAGTTAATGTTTTTCAATAATTATTCATGTATTTTATTTCAGATTTACTATAAGAGCCACCATTTATTTTCATAAAATACAATTAAATTCATAAAAATCTAGTTTTAAAATAAAATAATAATTTAAATTTAGTCTATAAATATGTTCAAAAATTCCCAAATGATTTCAACTTGTTGCACTTCATCAATTAATTAATTATCTATCATTATCAACACATCATATATAAAAAACCATTACTAAATAACCTCTATACTGATATATATATATATATATATATGTGTGTGTGTGTGTGTGTGTGTGTGTGTGTGTGTGTGTGTGTGTGTGTGTGTGTGTGTGTGTGTGTGTGTGTGTGTGTGTGTGTGTGTGTGTGTGTGTGTGTGTGTGTGTGTGTGTGTGTGTGTGTGTGTGTGTACTTATAAATTGGAAGCCTATATAATGATAAGCTTATATATTGACATGTATTGGAAGCTTATAATCATTATATTTTAGCTTCCAAAAGAAGAAACTTTCTTCATCTATACAGCTCTCTTGAGAGTTGCGTCTGTGTTCTCTCAAGAATGCGATCCAGAGCACCTAATTCCATAATTCTCATAATATTGTACCGAAGAATTATATGTAATCACAATCATTTCCATCCTTCGTACACAATGATAGTAATACTGACCGATCGCATTCGAACCACAAAACATGAATAACAGTTAGGACCTCTAAATTTATCGGCGGCAATCCTGTTATGTCCATTAATTGTTTTCCTAAGTAATGCATACCACTGTTCTGAAATTACAAACTGGTACTGCACATAAAACAAAATTGAAATTTTGTTTAATTTAAGTATATATCATTTTAAGACTCCGGTAAAGCGCTTTCTACTCCATAAAGACGACGCACCCACGCACTCCTAGCAAGAATTTGAGTCCCTTAACTCCTAGCAATCCTAGTAAATAGAAATCCAATTTTTTTTTTTTTTTTTTTTACAATCCTACCTCTTATGTAGGATAGTACCTCTTATGTTCTACTATATCTCACCAACCCTACCCTATCGTTATCACATAATGGAGGTGTAGATGGCAAAAATATTTATGTGACCCAGTAAAGGTGCTTCCTTGCACAAATCTTCATCTCCTACACCAAGTTAATTCTATTGTACCTATCTTTAACCACCTATGATTCAACATCCCTCTCAGAGATAATTATAGGGAAAACTTCTCTTCTTGCCTTTCATCCTAAAAATCTCATGTATATTTTATTACAGTTTTATTTTATAAGACGGTTGTACGTGTATATATTTCGCTATGACCCCAGTATAAAGGGATCAGTCAGTACGACATAGGGCTACAACGTATTGCTTCCAGCTGATAGGTGGAAGACGAGCAATTTCAAGGAAACCTTAAACGAAAAGCATTATAGGCATTGATCATTTTGATTCCAGGTACACGCGAGTGATGAATCAATTAAACCATGTATTTTATCCGGTATTGGATCATTAAAAGGGAGTTGATTTGTTGTTTCTCATTAGTCACGTGCCCGAGTGGTGAATCAATATTTACGTTGAAGTTGGTGCCCAGGTATTGAATCATGCCAAAGCGAGATATACGTTTATCTCTGTTTACCACTATCCCCATGTCGTTTTATTTACAGGTAGCCACAAGTGATGGAAAGTTTAACTGATGAATCAATATTTACATTCAAGGTAGGGCCCAGGTGACTATAATGCGGCGTAAGAGTGACTGTTTCTATTTACAATTCTATTTGGCAGTAATTTCGACTGTTGGATAGAACACGAGTAGCGAAATGAAAAACCAAAAAAATCAATATTTATCTTTCATTGCTCCATAACAATGGTTTTATTTTTAATCCA
>JBAIZL010000001.1:288473424-288493424 GCA_036971475.1 Prosapia bicincta
AACACTCGACATTTTGTTCGTAAATATGTGTATTTAATATTTTAATATTTACTTTATATGGCATATATAAATCATTAAATAGTATTTAATGGTTGATAGGCCATATATATTTTTTCAGTAAATGTACAGCACAGATTTTTTTTGTTTTGACGAATTTCGAAAATGTATACATTTATCAGAACTATAGATTGCTATTGCATGTAACGCCTTAAAAATTCTCTCACCTTCAAGTGCAAATGGGAGAAGGTTTTACTTGAAGAAACCAATTTCCTTGAAATTCAGTAATAGAAGGCTATCCGTGTAAACTCAAAATAAATACTGCCACCCATTCGGCAGGTGTAGCCTTTAAACTAAACAAAAACTCAGTAGACCTTCGTGGTAGGGATAAGTATGGGTGAACATCCTACATTCAAGGGACTTAGCTCTATGCTACAAGCGCTTTATTTTTACAAATATTTAGAATTTTCTTACTGAGTATACGAGTCATCCCTCTGGTTGTGCGATCAACTCCTTGCAAATCTCAGTAACGCTATAAATGTGGCCGACTCCGTTAGGTAAGTGTAAAAATAACATAACATTTATAGAAAAAAATTAATTTTACAAATGAAGAAACGAAACAAAAATTATGATAATGTTTTCTTCATTCAAAACTAAATTTATATATCTCAAAGCACAATGTTTCTTTATGAAGAAACATTTTCTTCATGAAAATGAAAATATTTGTTTACAGTCTGTCCATAATCGGCGTCAAATAACATCAAAACAAGCTTTCCAAAGTACCATTGTCGTCTGTGTGGGGCAAAATTTACTGAGTAAGAGGGACTAAAACTAACCAAGAAGGCCCTCGACAAACCCCTCTACCTGAGCAGCTCTGTTCAACCTTTTCTAAGTAACATACACAATACACATTTTATAGGATTGTATCAGTACTGCACTATATGTTTTATAATTAACTAATAGACAATAGGGATTAATATTTGTAAGGTTTACTGTTCATGTAGTGGCGTCAAAGTTGAAACTGTAGCGTCAAAATAAAATATTTTCAATTTAACAGAAGATAATTACAACTACAGAATAATTTCAGTGAACACTTCATTTCAGTGAACATTTCAATTTCAATTTCAGTGAACATTTTATTAGATTCGTACCTATAATGAAAGACTGTTATGACGATTTTACACAAAATACAACGTGTCAGTTCTTGAATTATTTAGTTTCTTTGCGATACCAATTATCTTTGTATATTTCATACATACATTTTTTGGATTATATATTTTAATCAGTTTTATAAATCGAGACGTTTTTATTACTTGAGATAATTCGCATGTTTTGGATAAAATGGTATTAGTTTGAAATACTATTCACATATACTAAGTTGTACGAGTAAGCCAGCTAAAAAGATATTTCAATAAGTTCGCTGTCAACAATGTGTATCAAATTGTGTTTTTTCGTGAGTCCTTTTCAAAGCTTTCAGCGTGAAATTATCACAAGTGTTGGAACTAGGTGAAACTCGTCGTTTGTTGGATAAATTTCAAACTAATAACCTCCAGTTTTGGAAAAGCTATATTTAGTTAAGATTTAAACATGAAACTAAACACAAACATAAGTAACACCGTCTTTCAGGGTACCTTTTCTATTGTTACTAATGTTAAAGTTTCTGATAACCTAGATGGTGTAAACTAAATCTAGTACAATATATGCAACAGAATTGTGAACTAAAGTAACAGTTGTTTACGAAAATTGCCCTAATTAGTGTGAGTATACTTACGAAATCATTTCAACATCCATTTTAACTATTATATAACAGTAACTAAGAGGTGATACGTACATTTTATATATATATATATATATATATATATATATATATATATATATATATATATATATGTGTGTGTGTGTGTGTGTGTGTGTGTGTGTGTGTGTGTGTATGTATGTATGTATGTATGTATGTATGTATGTATGTATGTATATATACACTTATTTCTTTAAGTGTGTGTGTGTGTGTGTGTGTGTGTGTGTGTGTGTGTGTGTGTGTGTGTATGTATGTATGTATGTATGTATGTATATATACACTTATTTCTTTAAGTGTGTGTGTGTGTGTGTGTGTGTGTATGTGTGTGTGTGTGTGTGTGTGTGTGTGTGTGTGTGTGTGTGTGTGTGTGTGTGTGTGTATGTATGTATGTATGTATGTATGTATGTATGTATGTATGTATGTATGTATGTATGTATGTATATATATATACACTTATTTCTTTAAGTGTGTGTGTGTGTGTGTGTGTGTGTGTGTGTGTGTGTGTGTGTGTGTGTGTATGTGTGTGTGTGTGTGTGTGTGTGTGTGTGTGTGTGTGTGTGTGTGTGTGTGTGTGTGTGTGTGTGTGTGTGTGTGTGTGTGTGTGTGTGTGTGTGTGTGTGTATGTGTGTGTGTGTGTGTGTGTGTATGTATGTATGTATGTATGTATGTATGTATGTATGTATGTATGTATGTATATATACACTTATTTCTTTAAGTGTGTGTGTGTGTGTGTGTGTGTGTGTGTGTGTGTGTGTGTGTGTGTGTGTGTGTGTGTGTGTGTGTGTGTGTGTGTGTGTGTGTGTGTGTGTGTGTGTGTGTGTGTGTGTGTGTGTGTGTGTGTGTGTGTGTGTGTGTGTGTGTGTGTATGTGTGTGTGGGGGGAGTATGTACGTGTGTGTGTTTGTGAATCTCTGAGTTGGAGAAAGGCTCAGATCATATATAGAGGAATATGTTTTAAAACATAGTATTTCTTTATCAATCGCTAGAGTTTAGATATTCAATACGGATTAATTACTCACTAATGGCAATTAATACGTGTAATCCTGTATACTATTTACTGATTAACATTTTATTTCTATAGCATTTCACTCGTAGTGGCTTTAAGCAGAGTTATTTTGTAGAATCAAATTACCCTACTGCGAAATTCGATTACAGTGTTGAGTGCCCATTGTATGCACTATGTAATTATATACTGTGTTCTTTTATTTAGCACTAATTAAACATATCGCAGTTGCGCCCCATAGTTACACAACTGTTTCCGGGTTACAGCTGTATGTGAGCTGTGGCAACAAGCACATTATTTCAAGCGCAGACGTTTGTTTAGTAAATGTAATACAAACCCATTTTATAATTCCGCCACATGCAGTAAATATATAAGCCAGAAAGTTAATTATAGCAATGCAAATAGTATTTCGAAATATGCCAAAATATATAAATTACATATTTATGATTGATCTTAAAGTGTTTTATCTCTTTCCACTGCTTCAAGATGAGTAACAAGCCCTATTATACAGCTGATAAACATACATTGTACTCTATTCTTAACCTCTTAGATCTATTTGAGAAAAGGTTTCTGGAACGTTGTGGCTTTTCTGAATTCATACTCTAACTTGTGACCATCACAATGTGATCCTATATTAACTTCATAATACCATCATTAATACAAGGAAATAGCCCATGTTTTTCAGTGATTTGAGATTATACCAAGATTTAAGCATCTACTTCTACTTACACGCAATCCATGATGGAACGACTATCGTGGTTTTCGACACAGAGTCTTCTATGAGGTGACTTACAGTTCAGTAACGGATCAAGATCCCGTCTTGCCATATCAACTTTCCATCATTTATACGTAAATTCGATCGTATGCATATAGAATTAGTCAACAATATTTAATCCAGTTTTTTTTACAGTTTGAAAAACGAAACGGAAGTACCAGAGCGGAAGTAGTTCACGACGCCATCCAAGTTGCCAACATTGCGGACTTGGTAAGTTCTTTTTATTGTGAAGACATTACTTAGGTTTAATAGCAAGGCTTAGCATTTTAAAAAATTAAAATTTTGTAGTTTTGTATCTTTAATTAGTGTATTAACGCAAACATAAATTAAATGTATGAGTACACTAAAGTCTGGATTGCTATTGGTTGTACAAGATTGGTGAAGGAGTGCAAGTTATGTTTTGTAGGAAATGGACATTGTGCTCTCTGTGGTCTAAACATTGTATCTGTTAAACCATCTAACCAGGATTGAAACATCCTGCTAAGCATTAAAGTATCTAGAATTACGTAGAAGACTTACTTAAATATATTTTGTATGATCAAACCATAACAAAGGTTTGAATCTTGGATACAGTCCGGTTCAACGAGAGTCTTCAATATCATGTATTAACACCTTCAAAAATATGCCAGTCCATATAATTATAACAATTAAGGCATCTATAGCTTCAGATTGAATATGTTGAAGGAAACGTTTATATGCATAACGCTAACACCATTCTCATGTTACAACCACTCCCGGCCTTTAAGGTTGGGGGGTGGTCAAGTCTGGAGGGTCCTTGAGATGCCGCTCCCGCTATTTAGAGGCGCTCATTGGTTTTTGTAACTATAGGAAATTTCTTTCATTCGTAGAAAATAAAATAAGCGAAAATATGCATGCAATAGAGAGGGGGGTTTGCAAAAAAACTATTTCCTCAGGCAAAGCTATTTTTATTGAGAAGTTAAAAGTCTTCTATGTAAAAAGTTGGACTTGAGCCGTTTTTCCTTTAAATTTGTTTGAGATCCAACAAAATCCATTTTTTTTATTCGCGTCAGAATCCTAGGAGAGAAAAACTAATCCATTGCGAGATTTTTGTTTTATTCATTTTGGATGCAGGAGGGTAAACATTTTCTGCCATGGAGCGAAGCAACACGCGAGAGGTGATAATCTTAAGAACTACAAAACACCTTACAAACGTGTATGGAACGATATTTTTCACAACGATAAGCGTAAAACTTTATAAAAAATACGATGTGTGAGTACAAAACGACTTTTATGTACAGAGTTATGAAAACCTAACCTTACATGATTATGCCTTTTTAAATGTAATTTGAAATTATTTACCCTTAAACATTCAGTCGATTTTGTTAATAAGATTGAAGATTTTGGATTGACAGAAAATGAAATTTTAGGTTCTTTTCAGGTTCTTTTAGGTTTTAGTTTTTTCTCTTTTACCAAATATCCCTAGAAATAAAATTTTAAATTTATTAAGAGGATTTTTGGTCTAAAACTATGTTGGAAAAAATCAACATAATACCAGTAGCATATATTAAATTAACTAACTGTTGCATGAGTAAAAATTATTTACAATTTTTATGAAAAAAGATTGTACATTAAAGGAAAACAGTCTTCACCTTTCAGAGCAGAACTTTTTATGAGTAAGTTTGAACAAGGATTGAAGGATAAACGTAATTTCTTTCTCTTCTCTGTATTAGATAGGCCCTACGTGGACGATATGTTTGCTGCGTATTACATCAACCAATTTGATGATTTGATCACGCACTAGGCAGGGAATAACGACTGGCCACAATTACAATATAAAAAGACAAGTAGGCCTAATTTTACCCTATACAGTGTACAATAAGGCTTATAAAAATACAATATTATGACACCCAGAATTATTATTTTAACGTCAAAAATTGCCATTTAAACGAGGTCCATTAAAGAGGTCCAAAATATCGAGGCTCCACTATTAGAGATTTGATATGGGTCTCTACTATACCTATATTTCTCACTCCTTTACAAGCACAAAACACCGTTACCTTATCTGCCCAATGGATATCTTTGAAGTTCTTCTCTTATACACACACACACACAACGACAGGCCATAATGATGAATACCCACTGAAATTGGTTTTACTCGTGTATTTAGCTGTGAGAACCATGAATAGAGCCTTCTAGTCTAAGTACCCTAATTTACTGAAAAACCAAATAACTGGCTAACAGTAAAGTAAAAGACTTACAAAATTATTTGCCAACTATTAAATCTTCTCTTTGTAGTTAAAGGCTAACTTCTCGTGAAAACCTCAATTTGAGGTTCAAATGTGAAATTGGGATTGTATCTGTTATATGTAAAAATGCTAATTACAAATTAACTTAAATAATTTATTATTTAACTAGTACATTGTTTTTACATCATTGTTCAATTTTAAATACCTGTATATTATAAGACGATAAACAAGATGCTAATTTTTTCGAATGTTGTTTTAAAGTTACGAAAAAGATTATATTATTCTTTATTGTATTGAAGGATGATTACAAATTTAATGGTTAATTTAGTCCCTATTATAGTTTAGTAATTTAGCCCATATTTCACTTCATACGTTTCAAAATATATGGCACGATCAAATTATCCTAATACTCTACTTTTCAGAAATCATAACAAATTAACGTTTTTTATAATAGGTAACAAAATAACATATATGTTTATAAACACTTGTCAATAGAAGTACTTAATGTTGTTTACATGATTCGGCTGTTTTGGTCCTTTAGTCAACTCGGACTGTAACTGCTTCTTGCTTTTTACAGAATTAGGCTGGGGTAGCTTTTGCAATGGCAGCGTGGCGCAAACGTTTGTCTTACTGTTTTCGATATTGCTAAGCACTGTGTGAAGTATAGGTTAGGCTCGACGGTCCAATTAGTCTCTTCCTCGCCTCAACGGAATATTAATACATTAGCATTCGACCTTATATAGTTGATGTTTAACATATGTTTACAATTACGTGACTCTATGTAACTATGTTTTGTAAATAAACACGTTAGCATTAGATAATGAGGCAAGTCCTCTGAGAATAATATTAACCATATATACTTATAGCTTGAGAGTCAATTAGTAAATATAAACTAACTTCAATTAGCAACTAACCCATGTATTCTGATATTTGATGTAAGACATATATTTACCATTAAGTCACTAAATATAACTGTGTTTATCAAATAAATACATTTAAATCAGCCAATGAAACACGTTCTTGGAGAATATTAGTAATCATATATATTTTCAATTTGAGAGTCAATGCTACTAAGCTAGTAAATATATACACCTAAATTAGCCACTGAGCCATGTATTCTGATATTTCATGTGCACATATACTTACCATTTAGTGACTGAATGTAATAATGTTTCGTAAATTAATACCTTTAAATTAGCCAATGAGAAAAGCCTTCTTAGAATATTACTAATCATGTATATTTAAAGTTTGAGGGTCAATTCTACTAAGCTAGTAAATATATACACCTAAATTAGCCACTGAGCCGTGTATTCTGACATTTCATGTGCACATATATTTACCATTTAGTGACTCAATGTAATAATGTTTCGTAAATAAATACGTTTAAATTAGCCAATGAGAAAAGCCTTCTTAGAATATTAGTAATCATATATATTTACAGTTTGAGAGTCAATGCTACTGAGCTAGTAAATATATACACTTAAACTAGCCTTTGTATCATGTATTTTAGTTTGATAGACAATGTTACAAATTTCGAAATCTTGTTGCTGTTCATGACGAGCCGGTTGTAAATTACTTATTACACTTTTGCTATTACTTGCGACCAGACTTTTTGTTAACTAAAAGTTGTTAAATTGTTAACTTACACTTGGAGGACACGTTTTCGTCTTACGACTTCTTCAGCCTCCTGAGTAAGTTAACAATTTAACAACTTTTAGTTAACAAAAAGTCTGGTCGCAAGTAATAGCAAAAATTTAATAAATATATACATTTATATTAGACACTGAGCCACGTATTCTGAAATTTGATGTAATCATATATACAACTTTTCTTGTCTCAATCAAACTATGTTTAGCAAACAAATATGTTTAAAATAGCCAATGGGACATGTGTTCTAGCAAATAATGTAATATATACCTATACTTGACAATATATATATATACTAGACAATATACTATATTTAGTTTATAAAAACGCCTAAATTAGCCACCGTTCATGTGTTATAAGGATTGAGATATCTATACATAATTACCATTCATGATGCAATGTCACTGATATTTATCAGCCTAATAATTAACATTGTAATTATGTTTCGTAAATATATACTATAACGATTTAACTATATACTATGAACTATGTGTTGTAAGAATGAGTGTATGATTTGTACTTACCATTATGTAACCCAAAATAATTATGTTAGAAAACAAAAACACGCCTAAATTAGCCTCTGATCCACGAATATTCATATTTGATGTGTGTTCTTAAATTATCCAAAATACATTTTCTTCAAGAAGTGATGTGCGATATATATTCAGCATTACATGACTCAATTTTACGGATTTGGTAAATAAATAGGCCTAAATTAGCCAAACATTTATTTCCTCCAAGAAGTGAAGGGGAGTATGTATTTACTATTACGTGGCTCATTGTTACTAATTTGATAAATAAATTGTTTAATTTAGCCGAAGAATCATTTCCTCCGATAAGTGATGGGGATATGTATTTACCATTAAGTGACTCATTGTTATTGACTTGTTAAATAAATACGTTTAAATTAGCGAAAGAAAAGTTTCTTTTGAGAAAGAATGCGCGATATGTATTTACCATTACGTGACTCATTATTATTGATTTGGTAAATAAATACGTTTAAATTAGGGAAAGAACCATTTCCAGCTGAGATGGGATGTGCAATATGTATTTACCACTACGTGACGCATTGTTATTGATTTGGTAAATAAATGCGTTTAAATTAGGGAAAGAACCATTTCCCGCTGAGATGTGATGTGCAATATGTATTTACCATTACCATTACGTGACTCATTATTATTGATTTGGTAAATAAATACGTTTAAATTAGGGAAAGAACCATTTCCCGCTGAGATGTGATGTGCAATATGTATTTACCATTACGTGACGCATTGTTATTGATTTGGTAAATAAATACGTTTAAATTAACCAAAGAACCATTTCCTTCGAGAAGTTAATTAGCCACTGAGCAAAAAGTTTTGAAGTTTATGTAAGATATCTATTTACCATTCCTCAAATTAATGTGGGTTTTATAAATATATACGTTTACATATCCACTGAGACAAGTCTTCTATAGATAAATTATAAAATATATATACTGTACTTACTATTACGAGACATATTGTTACTAACTTAAATAAATACGCTTAGATACTGTGCTATTTTCCTTCTAATTGATGTTTCATATTATATATATATATATATATATATATATATATATATATATATATATATACTGTACTTACTATTACGAGACATATTGTTACTAACTTAAATAAATACGCTTAGATACTGTGCTATATTCCTTCTAATTGATGTTTCATATTAAATATATATGTATACTGTACTTACTATTACGAGACATATTGTTACTAACTTAAATAAATACGCTTAGATACTGTGCTATTTTCCTTCTAATTGATGTTTCATATTATATATATATATATATATATATATATATATATATATATATATATGTATATATATATATATCAACATAGGTTATTCAAATACAAGAATATTTATTAATTTATATTCTTATTATTAATGAATATAAATTAATAAATATTCTTGTATTTGAATAACCTATGTTGTTTTATAATTAAATAATAAAAATATATACAACTCACAAATATACAATTTTTTATTTCAAACGCGTTTCGACGACTACTTTGTCGTCATCTTCAGTGAAAATACACAAATGAAATTAACTAAAAAATATGTATATATTAAACATAACCTATAAAGTTTTAGCATAACTTTATAGGTTATGTTTAATATATACATATTTTTTAGTTAATTTCATTTGTGTATTTTCACTGAAGATGACGACAAAGTAGTCGTCGAAACGCGTTTGAAATAAAAAATTGTATATTGTGAGTTGTATATATTTTTATTATTTAATTATAACTTTCACTCACAAGCCAACTCGAATATTATTTATATGTTGTTTTAGATTATTAAACAAGATAACATATTATATATATATATATATATATATATATATATATATATCGCAATATGTATTCTTGTGTATTAATAAAGAACGTAGTCAAAATACAAATACAAGAATTATAATTGAATTTATATATATATATATATATGTGTGTGTGTGTGTGTGTGTGTGTGTTTGTGTGTTTGTGTGTGTGTGTGTGTGTGTGTGTGTGTGTGTACGTGTGTGTGTGTGTGTGTGTATGTATGTGTGTGTGTGTGTGTGTGTGTGTATGTGTGTGTGTGTGTGTGTGTGTGTTGCAACGTCCCCCCACCGCACCTTTCCTCACCTCTTTACCGTCCCTACCACCTCATCTCCACGCGGTCGTTTGGTTGTGTTGTTTAAATCCTTTCTTGCAGAATACTAAAATTTAATTGTTTACAAGAAAACATATTTATAAACAACCAAACCTCTGCCTATCACCCTGCTGGTAAAACCGTGCTAAACTCCCAGAGTTAAGTGTATGTTTCCTGCTCGTAGGACCAAACCCACAACAAGCCTATTCCCGCTGACTACTATTTAAAATACATATAAACCCTCCTAAATAAGTTTATCAACTGTGTATGGTCTCAGTATAGTCACACATGTCAAATTAATAGTCAGCTGGAAAGAAACACATTTAGCATAATACACATAAAAAACACAGAGTCTTACCACCTGATGATGATCTGCAGAAACAGCAAGGGAACGTGCAAAATATGATTGTGTTTAAAAATACCTATTTTAAAAGGCTCCTGTGTCCTCTTAAACACAATCTGCCAGTAGATAAATCTCTGGACTTTTATTACAAAAAACCAACTAATCTTTAGACTAGCTCATGAAATTAGTAGAGCGAAACTCTTTAAAATATTAGGCTTTATCTATTGCCATTTAATGAAATTTAATTAAATTCGTTTACTGATTTGATAATCATTTTTATATTAGTTGGAAAAAGCTAAACAGTTTTTATTGGTTATTTGACACAGGATGGAATGCAAATAATCTTGATTTTTATGACATATTTAACTCTATTTATTGAAATGAAAAAGAAAATTTATCCTTCAAAATATTACACAATTATATTAGCAAAACAATTCACTGAGTTACTTCTCGTTTCTTATGCTTTGAAAAATTATACTTTGCATATAAATTAATAACATAGACATAACATAAAATTATTTTCAAAATTACACATAATAATATTTTATCTACTATATGGAATTGGTAAATTCATATTTTGTAACCTTTAATTTTTAAATTTATAATCTTCGAAAATTTCTCATTTTCTTTAAATAAACGGCTTATGGCCAAAAACCTTTTGTAATTTTAATATTCATTATTTAAAATATTCTGAGCACATAAATTCATTTACTTAGCATACTATTTATTAAAATTTTATAAAGAGTGAAGTCATTGTTTTAAGCTTTTAGATTTGTTTGAATTTAATAAATTTAACTAACTAAATTTGACGTGACTGATTTCGAATAAAGAAAATGACTTGCCAAAGATGTTCTTGCCGGTCCTTGGGGTCCCTCGTCTGGATTCCCTGGTCCTTGGACACCGGAAGTCGCCATCCCTGGTTCGTCGGTGGTGGTTTCCCTCTATTCGAGCGTCCTGGAGGCTGAGTCTGGAGCCTTCATCCTTGGTGGTCCTGGATGTCGAAAGCGCTGAGGTTATTGTCCATCTGGCCTGCTGACGGTCTCTACTCGCGGTCCAGCATAGCGTCCCGCGGCACCTCGTGTTAGAAAATTTTTACAGACTGTCCCTAAAGGCTTAGAGACCAAGTATATATAGCGGTGAATTTAACCTACCGCACCCCGCCTGCAAGTTTGCTATCGCTCGATTTATTCCTTGTACAGGCAAGTCGGGCAACGAATCTGTTTTAGCTTGCATAGTTTGATAATTAATTTTAGAACACTGAAAAATGTCTATTTTATTTAAACGGCTGTAACTTTTTTGTTTCTTAAGTTTTTTGAATTCTGTTTTCTTTAATGTTCATTCTAGGTTATTGTGGTTCTTTTGAAATGTCGATGAAAGTTCTACGTGGTTTGGTTCGAAAAATAGCTTTTTTAGGCACTTAGAATTTTTTCGCTTCACTCTCGATGTTCAAATTTAGTTAGTTATTACAACTTTATTTTATAACATTCTTTAATGTGGCTTAACTATTCTATTTACTGTTTTATTTAATTTTTCCCTCTTTAATAATTGTATAATTCCCTACTTGATTATTTTAAAAACAGCTTTATTTCTAAAAAACAGGAAATTACTTATTTCCCACTTGCGACGGTCCTTCACCCCGTTGCAATTTCCCCGTTTGAGAGGTTAAAAATGTTTTACTTTGTTAAAATGTTTTTTACCAATTCCTTATCTTATTATTACTTAAACTATCTTATTCTATTACAAAATTTTCTTATTATTATTCTCTTGTTTCTTGAGAAGTTTTCACCCTGAAAAACTTCAAACACAAGTCAATTAGCAATTTATTAGTCACTTTTGTTTACACTAACTTTTATTTTGTCAAATTACACATCATTCACCACACTGATGGCTGTCATTTCCTTTATATATTTACCACGTCAATTTCATTTTATACTAGTTATGGCTTTAAAAACAATGACTTGCAATTAAAAACCTAACTAATCTTACACTACTATTTTTTAAACATATTCCATTTATATCTTAACTATTACGTATTATTGTGTCAGCTGTGGAAGTACAGTTTATCAAGTTTAATTTGTTTATTTTCCGATAAACCTTCCGTAGCGGCTAACTATTGCGTGGATTCCACATTCCAAACTACCTGACAAGGTCAATGAGCTGGCTTGTAAACATTCTAATAAAATACGACAACAATTCTACTTATCATATTAAAACGGAACGAAACTTGCCTTTTAATTTCTCTATCTTTAGATTGTACAGTTTATAAAACTGGCTTGTGTCCAGATTATCGAAGTCCACTTGATAACTCTTGATTGCTTCTGATTTTAATGCAAAGTTTCTTATTGTTGCGACCTTTATCGTTAGTACACAAGTTTTCTTGTTTTATATTGTACAGTGATAGTCTGATCTAACGACCCACTATTTCATGCACACAAATTTCTTGTTTGATTTTGCAAAAGTCTGTCCGCGTATTTGTTGTACAAGTCATTAAGATTCGCCTGCTATCTCTCTGATTGTTGCTTGATTTAACCCGCTTGTTTGATTTAAGCAGTGGATGTAGCTCGCAATGTTTGCTCAATATACACAAAGACTTCCTGAATAATACTTTTGTAATGTTGATTTAGTTATTAAAGAGTTTGTTTTAGATTTAAACATTTGTCCCTTTATAAATAAGTAGCTAATCTGAAAGTCTAGATTTAGCCTTATTCAATTACTGCTTATTCTTGTTTTTACATTAAATCAGTTTATTAATCATTCTGACAATTTGATTCCTGCCTAAGTTAGCTTATCGCTCGCGTACTGGTTCTATTATTGCAGCAATATTCTAATCTGGCATTTCCATACTTTTTGGTTTATGATCAGCGTAAAGTTCACATTCTAGAACCCTTTCCCGTCATAAAACTTCTTAATGTTTTTAACATCATATACAATTTTACAGAATACATTACACGATATTTTATAATTATTGACACAGTTGATTTGATTAATTGTAACAACTCAAGTTATTGTCCCTAATTTTGCCTCATATCCCTTAAACATTTCCATTAAACATTTTTGGAATATCCGTAGAACATCCTATTGACTTTGTCCTGTTTTAAATACATTTAGGTACGTCCGGCTTATTTTACTGCAAGGAATGTTTTTATAAACTCGTTCCCCGCCCGTCCACCGGATATTTCCTTGCGGCTGTGTTTACAAACACAAGTGATTGCCCTTAACCTTGAGCCTTTGTTTACATTTGTTCGACTCGGTGGGTCTTTCATTCAAACATCTGGATACTTTATTATTATTATTGTAACCTAGACAATTCTGGTTTATTTAAAAGTACAGCGGTTGTTTATTTGTACTGCCTTTCTTAATAGTATTTCGTTTTAAAATATTTTTTACTCATTCATAAAACTTTTTAATATCTTTTATGTCATAGATGCCTCGGATTTTATCTGTAACCATGTTTGCAATTTGGTAGGTTTTTCGACCCATTTTCCTTTTAATTTTATAAGGACCTTGGTACTTTAACAACAGCTTTTCTGTCTCATTCTTAGACACATCTGATCTATTGTGCCTAGTGATTAGGACTAAATCGCCCGGTTGAAATGACGTTTCTCGGCAGTTTATATTTTTCATAGCAGCCCGTCTTTCTCCCACTGTCCTTATACGATCGAATACATTTTGTAATGTTTGTCTTTGTGTCGCTCGTTCCGCATTTCTACAATCATCTGGCAGAAATCTCTCCCATATATATATAGGTACTTCCCCATGGTGTACCTGGATAGGTGAATATCCAGTTACTTCATGGGGAGTTATGTTAATTACCTGTTCCATATATGGCAGATATCTCATCCATGATGACTGCGCTTCATGACAATAGGTCCTAAGAATCCTGCCCAGATCTCGGTTTATCCTCTCGGCATGGTTTACCTGTGGATGCCTGACCGGAATTAATGTATGCTCAACACTGTTGTCGCGCATCCATAAATTCCATTGTCGGGACGTAAAAGCCGATCCGAAATCTGAGAGTATTCGCCTAGGCTTCCCTATTGTCTGAAAATAATGCGACAGCTTGGCGATTGTACTCGTCGTATTTGGGCGCTTAACTGCATATAATTTTACTAATTTCGAGAATACGTCTACAACCACTAAAATGTGTCTTGCACCTCCTGTGCTCCGGGGCAAAGGTCCTAAAAAATCGACAGCAACAATCTCTCCCGGCTGTTGTGTTAAAATGGGTTTAGTCCTTGCTTGCAAATATCGATTTGTTACTTTTGCAAACTGGCAAATCCGACATTTCCGAATGACATCTATGACTTGTTTATGTATATTTTTAATGTAAACATGTTTGTTTATCATTTTGACAATTTTATTTCTACCTAAATGTGCATATTGTTTGTGTACATGCTCTATAAATGGAACGATATTTTGCTTTGGCATCACAACCTTCGTTCTATTGTTTACAATTTTACATAATATATTGTTACATATTTTATAATAATTAAACTGATTTATGTGATTTATTATATGAGAAAGTTCAGGTTCTTGCTCCTGGACTTGTCTCATTTCTTTAAACATCTTTTGTATTATTGTAGGGCATTCTACCTTAATTTGTCCTATTTTAACTACATTTAATCCCTTTTGCCCGCTATTATTTCCTATATTACTTTGATACATCCGACTTATGGTGTCGCAAGGAACGTTTTCTTTACCTGGACAGTGTCTCATTTTTGGCTGATATTCCTGTATCGCGAGAATCCACCTAGTTATGCGTGCATTGGTATAGTTGCATGAATACAGAAACTTTAGTGCTTTGTTGTCTGTAATAATAGTTAATGGGGCCCCTACTATCAATGGCCGAAACTTCTTTAGGCCATGCACTATTGCCAAAAGCTCCTTTTCGCACACAGTATACCCTAATTCCGCGTGTTTCAGTGTTCTCGATACAAATCCAATTACTTGTAACCTGCCCTGTTGGTCTTCCTGGTACAGCTGACTTGCTATAGCGTTATCGCTCGCATCAGTTTGTAAAAACGTTCCCCGACCTTCCACCGGATGTGTCAAAGTAACTGCTTCCACAAACAGGTTTTTTACATTCCTAAATGCATCTTGCATTTCTATATCCCAAACCCAGGGTTGTCCCTTTCTTAATAGCTTCAACAGGGGTGAAGTTTCTCGGGCGTATTGACTTGTGAATCGCGAATAATAATTCACAAATCCTAAGAATGATTGTAACTGTTTTTTATTCTTAGGACTAGGAAAATCGCGAATCGCTTGGAGCTTATCTGGGTCAGTTTTTACCCCTTTCTGGTCAAAAATGTACCCTAAAAACTTCACTTCCTGTTGGCAGAACAATGTCTTATTGGGATTTATTGTTAAATTTCCCTCCCTGAATTTGGAAAATATTATACGCAAGTGCTCGAGGTGTTCTTCAAATGTCTCCGATAGACATAACAAGTCGTCAACATAGGCTAATATGTTGTCGCTTAACTCCACGCCAAGTGTTAAATCGACTGTTCTTACTAGAGCCGCTAGAGAATTCTGTAACCCGAATGGAACGACCTTAAAATTGTACACCTTATTGTCGAATAAAAAGCCGGTATATTTCTTGGAATCGTGTGTCAATGGCACTTGCCAAAAACTCGATGTCATATCAATTTTTGAAATATACCGTTTATTCCTTCCTTTTCTTAGGATGTCGTCTATACTAGGTGCACTCTCATAATCGGGTACAGTTATCTCGTTTAACTTCCTAGCGTCTAAACAAAGTCGAACTGTATTGTCTGATTTTATGACAACAACCATAGGATTAACATACGGCGTCCTTGACCTCTCAATTATGTCATATCGGAGCATTTTGTCGATTTCTTCCTGAACCTGTTTGCGGAAGTTCATTGGAATAGGATAGTTCCTGTTCACAAAAGTTGTGCCTTCCTTAATTTTGAGCGCATGTTTATATTTATTGGATCTACCTGGTTTTTCATTAAACACGTCTGAATAATTGTTTATCAATTCTTGTAACTTCAACATTTCTTGTTTGTTTAATATGCAATGATTATTTGTATTTTCCAACTTAATCGTATTTATTTTAAGACATGTTTTACGCGTTCTGGTTTTCTTTCGGCGTTTTGTGTTACGCCATTGTGCGTAATTCCTGTATTTTATTTTTGTTTTTGATTTATTTTTACTTGGTTTATTTTGATAATTTTTATACTGGTGAGATTTACTTCTAAATTTATTTTTAGCAAACAATTTGGACTTCATTTTCAAGCAAGATTGATTAGAATTAAAGTGCTCTGGAATTCTTGTTAAGTCTAACGGATTTGTTTCCCTACAATTAGGTCTTTCCCTAACTTGTTGGAATTTTATTTGTTTCGGCTTGTAGCCATTTTTATTTAATTCGTTGAATCCTCCCTCGTCATTATTTAATTTGTTTGTTGTAGGTTTGGTTAACCCATTTTTTGCTTTGTTTAATCCCGTTAGCTTACTTGATTCCGTTCTTTCACAGTTTAATAATTCCCTCTTCCTCGAATTTTCGCACAACTTGTTATTTAAATTTTTGGTAATCTCGTTCTTAACCTTATTCGTTGACAATTGTTTTAATTTTATTTTCTGTTCCCCGCTTGTATCGGTGGAACATTTTACATTTTTAGTCATATTTTTGTTTCGTGTTTGTTTATTTTTTAGTTTGTCATCGCCTAACTCGCACAAGGACCCATCTTCCTGATCCTTTCCCGTGAACAGCCCCTTCTGCACGCTATTCACTATCGGGCACTCCAATGTCGGCTCTACAGGTGTTAATTTGCCGTCGTTAATTTGCCCGTCTATATAAGACGAACCTATTGTATTTATTTCCTGTTCCCCGCTTGTAACGTCGGAACATGTTACATTTTTGTTAGTATTTTTGTTTGTTATTTTATTAATTTTATTACATCCTATCTCTTGTTTTATATTATTTTTATTATTATTCGATACAAGAAACTCCTGGTGCAGCAGATATCCATCAATTTCATACGTCATGAACGATCTCTCCATGTTTATCCGGGCTTTTAACGCGCACAAAGTATTTGCTCCCAAGATGAGGTCAACCCGTAGATTGTCCACAATCAAGAAAACAAATTCCTTTGTGTGTCCGTTTAATGTTAGAGGTAGCATTGTTTGTAACTTGACTCGTTTACAGGTTGACCCTAATGCTGTGACTATCGCTACATTAGCTATAGGTAGCTCATAGAATAAATTCCCGCTTTGTTTTAGGGCTATGTATTTTTCTGTTTTAATCACAGACATTTGGGCACCTGTATCAACTTGTGCAATTAGCTTATGGTCTTTAATTTCACACTCTATCACTGGACACTGGTCTATATTCTCTAGTGTTATAACCGAGTCAATTCTTTCCTCTAACAAATCGTCCCTAATAGACATGGAAAAACCGTCTAGGCTGATCTTATTATAATGGTAAACCGGCTTTTCCTTCGGTCTCTCGCTCTGAATTTTTTTAAACTTCTTTGTGCTTTGGATCTCTAACCTGGTTAACTTATCTCCCTGATTGTTGCCAGAGATCCCCATATTTAGTTTTTTGGCTTGTGGTCGCTTGGTCCGGGGATAGGCGATTTAGGATGAGGGTTTTTCGGATACTTGGTCTCTTGGTATTTTGCGGTATCACCATGGGACCTTGGGTTAGGGTTAGGTTGTTGGTTTGGAGCAACCTGCCTCTGTTGACTTTTTTGAGCGTTCCCATTACCATTTCCGTTATCAGTAACGCTGTCTAGCTGTTGTAGGAAAACTATCGCTTGTTTGATGTTACTTGTGGGGTTCCCCACACTAGCTAGCTGAACATTACTCCCGAAATGTTTCATTAACATGAAGATGAGATGGTTCTCTGGGATTATCGGGTCTAAGTTTTTCGCCCTGTTTACCATCATAATAAAATACTCTGCCATAGAGTATGGTCCATTATTATGGTAGCGCCCTTGATTTATCTGTCTGCGTACCCTATCCTGCTGGCGATAACTCCAGAAATGCTCCGTGAATTCCTGCCTGAATTCAGAATAAGTTTCTGTATTGTTTTTTATGGCTTTCCACCATGCATCCGCTGCCCCTTTCAAATATCGTTCTACAATTCTTAATTTTGCAGTCTCGTCCATAGTATTGTCTACTTCAGAAAATAGATCTTCTATTTCCCCTAGGAATGTCATTGGATCTTCCTTGTCATTCCCCCAGAACTCAATCCTACGGTATGTAGCCTCCCCGTTCCTGTCTATTACCCTTGGTAAGCAAACTTGTGTTACTATTCCCGCTCCAGCGGTTTGCTTTACCTTTGCAACTTGTTGCTTTACCGATTTAATGTCCTCTTGGATATCCTGTACTTTCTCGTTTAATTTAGCCGTTTTTGTTTCCGTTTTAGTTTTCAGTCTCTCTATTTCTGTCTCATGTTCGCTTAACTTTTCATATATATGACTTGTCTTAGCCTCATTTTCTTTTTGGTAGTCATCGAATTTCCCCTGGAAAGCCTCCCATAACCGTCGTCTTTCCATTTTCTCTTCCTCCCTCCATTGTTTTTCTCTGTCCTCTCTCTCCTTCTCCTTTTGTTTTTCTTTGTCTTCTCTCTCCTTCTCTCTCTGTTTTGCTTCCTCCCTCTCTTCCTCTCTCAATCGTTTCTCTTCCGCCTTCTCTTTCTCTCTCAATTGTTTCTCTTCCTCTCTCCATTGTTTTTCTTTGTCTTCTCTCTCCTTCGCCCTTTGTTCTGCTTCCTCCCTCAATCGTTTCTCTTTTTCTTCTCTCTCCTTCGCCCTTTGTTCTGCTTCCTCTCTCCATCGTTTTTCTACCTCCTTCTCTTTCTCTCTCAATTGTTTCTCCTCCTCTCTCAATCGTTTCTCTTCCGCCTTCTCTTTCTCTCTCAATTGTTTCTCTTCCTCTCTCAATCGTTTCGCTTCCGCCTTCTCTTTCTCTCGCTCTTCTTTGTCTTTTTCCTCCTTTGCCTTGAAATAGGCCATCAATTTATCTATCTCGGGTTTTGACATTTTGATTTACTATTTAATATTCAATTATTTATTTATTTCCTTATTCCTTTCTTTTCGATTTGGTTTAGGCCAGATGGTTCCTACCCGCTCTTTCGACTAAATCCTATTCAAATTTATTTATTTATTTATTTTATTTTTATTTGTACGCTCTTAGATTTGTTCAATTTATATTATTATTTAAAAATTTAATTACATTATTTAAAACATTTTGACTTCATTTATTTAAACTATCTCGATTTATTTCTATTATTTAATTATTCAATTTTGATATAGGGAACCTGTTCAAAGGCCCTACCGTATGGGCGCCAATTCTGCAACGTCCCCCCACCTTCACACCTCTACCGTCCCTACCACCTCATCTCCACGCGGTCGTTTGGTTGTGTTGTTTAAATCCTTTCTTGCAGAATACTAAAATTTAATTGTTTACAAGAAAACATATTTATAAACAACCAAACCTCTGCCTATCACCCTGCTGGTAAAACCGTGCTAAACTCCCAGAGTTAAGTGTATGTTTCCTGCTCGTAGGACCAAACCCACAACAAGCCTATTCCCGCTGACT